>CM060942.1:114923966-115564799 GCA_030765085.1 Allium cepa
ATAGACAAACTTGGGATTTGCGATCCCAGGTAAGATCGGTTCAGGATCATGGGGTCTTTTTCTATCAGATAGGAAGGGCTGTTGCACAAAATGTACTTCTAAGTAATTGCCCCATAGATCCTATATCTATCTATATGAAGAAGAAATCGTGTTATCATAAGTATATCTATTATATTATAATTATTATTATTATAAATAATATAATATTAAGATTATTAAGTACTTAATAAGTGTAAGGAATGAGGACTAAATGAAAATTTAGTGTACCTATTCATCTTTCTACACGAATACGTATGACAACCCACTTTAAGTTTACGAAATTTTATGAATTCTCCTGTCCTGTCTCTGGGTATTCTTTTATCATTTCATCCAACAAGAATAGTTCGTCTAATTCTAGGAATTTTTCTAAAACATTTTTCTCTTGAATATCATTTAAAAAAAATTCGGATTGCCTAGTATTCCACCAATGAATAATCCAAGGTTCCAGACTTTTTTGAAATGAGAGAGAGATCCACCAGGGCTAAAATATTATAGATGCTTTAAATCACGGAATTCAAATTATTCCAAGATTTTCTTATTTGTTTGCCGAACAAAAAGACTTTTTGAATTTCCCGTAGAAACTGACTTTGCTAAAGAAAAGGCTTTTAGTGCAACTAAATTTCCCTTTTTCTTCCAAATATTTCTACGAATACATTAGCTCGTTATTTAGTATGAATCGGTGAAATGAAGGAATCTATAAAAATTATTCAACAGGCTCTAGAAGGAATTCCTGGAGGACCTTATGAGAATTTAGAAGTCCGACGATAATAATAATAATTATTATTATAATATAATAGATATACTTATGATATCTTTATATTTATAATAGATACAAATATTAAATTGAGGTACCCGTTCTATGACAGATCTTTACTTACCTTCTTTTTTTGTCCCTTTAGTAGGCCTAGTATTTCCGGCGATTGCAATGGCTTCTTTATTTCTTCATGTGCAAAAAAATAAGATTGTCTAGACTTGATGGGGCCAACCAAATATTTTTTCCTTTATTTGGGCATATATAAGAAAATATTGTGCCATTTCATTTCGTATAGCATTTTCAAACCTATCATTTTTTAAATATCTCAATGGGCGGTTCCATCGTTTATAATCGAAAAGAAAAGTTTCGCAGCAATCCGATTAATTCTCCAAGCGAAAAAACATTAGACATTCCGTCTTTTGAAACCAACACTTTTGATGTTACTTGTCGTATAACAGCTAAATAGGAATTGCTAGTTTTATCTCGTGAAAAAAAGGATTTTTTAGTGGAATGCGCCATTCCATTTCTTTTAGAGTGAGGTTCCGTTAAAGCAAGTAATCCGCTTGCCCCGAAATGACCCGGCCCAATAGGGAAATCCCAATTCAGTGGACCTTTCGGTACAATCAAATAGATTGCCCCTTCGTCTTCCCTTTCGCAAAAATAGAGAAATGCATTTCTCAATTCATGAGATCCTAGTTCGGGACTGACGGGGCTCGAACCCGCAGCTTCCGCCTTGACAGGGCGGTGCTCTGACCAATTGAACTACAATCCCGACGAGGTGTATTTTCTTTTTTTTTGTTATCTGAATATTCAGTTAAGACCATTCTAATGCTCCTTTTCGCCATGCATAAACTGAACCAACAATTGGGATAAGCACGAAAATGAAAGCTTCTATAAATACGGATACACCCAATACATCAAAACTCATCGCCATTCGTTGGTTATTAGAGGCAACCCGAAAACGCCCGGGTCGAAATATGGCTTTCAAATTAAGTTTCGAATTAGTAGATGATGCCAAAGGGAGTGGCGATGCCATACGCAAAAAGGAAGAGACTCTTAGAAAAATATATACTTACACCTATCCTCATGAGTCGGACAATACTATGTTTTTTCCCATGCTTATATTGGTATTATTTACTTTATTGATTGGATCAATCGGAATTGATTTTGGTGGACTAGACCCTGATCTAATGGAGAAGCTATAGGAACGATGAAACCTATGACTATATAGGATTCTATTTAATAGAATCCAAATGATTGAGCAGGCGGGATGGTGGAATGAACCAAGAACAATTTTGTTTTACTCGGAGAGAGTAAACCTGATATGAAGATGGTGACTAAGGTTGTTGTTTCCATTTTTAGAAAATTTCTTTCTTTTTGTTTTTTTCGAGAAAGATATCGATCAATTCCGATTCTTTCTTTTTCGATTGATTCTTTTCCGATCGAGATGTATGGATCCATTGGGAGATCTACCAATTGAGAAGATCCATCGACCTGAGATGAAGAGAAAGGTCTATCTATTTTCTTTAGTTATGCAGTTAAACCAATGATTCATTATTGGAGCAGATAGCAACAATCGTTTCATCGGACATGCGTATTTTTTCATGCGACTCATATGATCATGGTTGTTGAAAGATAAATCAAAGTCTCTTGGTCCCTTCTGATGAACAGATTTATAAAAATTTTGATTCTTAAGATTTTTTTTGATAAATCATTGATTCATATGGTTTCTATATATAAAGAAAATATAAATATATAATAAATTATACAATTATAATTTTTTTTACTTTACCAGATCGAAATTATTTATGTTCAAAACTGGAATTTGTAATAATGAATCACGAGTTAGAATTTCATAGATTTCATCTAATCGAGTATAAGTATAGATGGTATTTTGTATAATATAATGATAGAGGAATGAAACACACTTCACTTACTCACAATTCTTATTCATCTACTTGATCTTTTGAAAAAAGAATAGATTGAACTTGAAAATTTACTCGCTTCAGCAGTAGCATATTGCTCCATGGAGTTGAGGCATCCATAACAATTTTCGTACTGAACCCATAAATTTTTGTATTTTTTATTTATATCAAAATCATTAGATCTTCCTCTTATATTGAAATCGCGGCTCTTCCCATCAGTTCGTATACTAGAATTTCCATTTTCACTATTGCTTACGCCTTTATCGACTCCCCGAACAGTACTATAAGAATCAGTACTGAACATTCCTCCTGTAATAGTACAAGCTCCCATAGCAATGACATATTTTGGTTCAAGCATTTGTTCATATAATCGTACTAAAGACGGAGCCATTTTCATTGTTACCGTACCGGCTGTTAAAATTAGGTATGCTTGCCTAGGGCTCGATCTTGGTACTAATCCATAACGATCGAAGTCGAATCGCGATCCTATTAATGAAGCAAATTCAATGAAACAACTGGTACCATAGAGAAGAGGCCATAAACTGGAGAGTCTTGCCCGATTCATCAGAAGTAATGTAATAACCCGGCCTGGTTAAGTACTGGCCGGGGGAATGGACTTTTCTTACAAAATGAAAATCAAGGAAGTAAGGTTTTTCAATTTAATTTAAAGAAGATCTTTTGTCTCATGGTAGCCTGCTCGAGTCCCCTTACGAAACTTTCGTTATTGGGTTAGCCATACACTTCGCATTTTTCTAGCGATTCACATGGTATAATCAAATGATACAAGTCTTGGACAAGAATCATCCGGCAAAAGGGGGATTATTCAGAGCGGGCTCAATGGATAGCGGGGATGGAATAGCTGTTGGATGGTTAGGACGACATCCCGTCTTTAGAGATAAAGAAGGGCGCGAGCTTTATATTTCTTTTGAATTCAAAATTCAATGTTTTTACATAGTTGTATAGTTCAATTCCATTTTTTCCACTTGTATATACATATTTATCTGGGTTGCTAACTCAATGGTAGAGTACTCGGCTTTTAAGTGCGATTATGGTTTTTTACACATTTGAATGAAGTAACGAATTCGTCCAGATTAAGAGATTCTTTTTTTTATGATGAAGGGGTTTTTTCTTCCATTAAAAAAGAAAGTTACCCCTTTCCTAAAAAAAGAATTTACTGAACTTATTTAATTAACCTCTCGTTGATGTATTGTTTCGTCGAGATTTAAATCACGATGTCATTTTCTTGTTCCTGAATGGGCCCTTTGAATTCTTTTAGGTTCATGTTCTACTCCGGGGAAAGATCTATCCGAATTCTAGTTGTACATATAGGACAAATGATCTCAGTACCAAATTCTTCTACATCTATATCTACACACCAGTTCATTAAGAATACGCAAGAAAAGCACTTCGAATTGTTGATTCATCGCCAGAGATGGCTTAGAACCAATAGTTCATTATCTAATGGATCTTTCCGTTCTAATACTCCATCCGAGAGTTATCAGTATTTATCAAATCTCTTCTTAATTTTTTTCTTTGTTTTAAGTTTCCGATAAGATACTTATTAAGTTGGGTCCTAGGTCTTGTAGAAATTGCAAAATATTTCCCCTGTTCAAACACTTCCTAAAAAGAAAGTAAAAAATTCCATCGTACTAACCGAAGGACGGAAGGAATAAAGCGAGCATATGGTAGGTAACAAACTGGGAGAATTCGCGCCGACTCTGACTTTCGCGAGACATGCGAGAAACGATAATAAATCTCGTCGTTAATTTGGAAAAATAAATAGATACTTATCATTTCTCTTCTGCATGTCTATGGAGTTTTTAAAAATCCAAACATCTCAGAGATAGATATAGAGGTAGGAATTTGTTGAGCGAACCGCTTGCGTCGTTGTGCCTGGGCTGTGAGGGCTCTCAGCTACATGGATAGTTCAATGTGCTCATTAGCGCCTGACCCGGAGATGTGGATCGAGCCTCTTGATATGAGAGCCCATTACTTCAGTTTCTATAATGAAAAATTATTTCATTATTT
The DNA here is from genome assembly GCA_030765085.1 of Allium cepa. NCBI lineage: Eukaryota > Viridiplantae > Streptophyta > Magnoliopsida > Asparagales > Amaryllidaceae > Allium > Allium cepa. Next base: position 114,928,713 of record CM060942.1, read on the forward strand.
TTTAGTCGGAACCTTAGGTGGTCCTCGAAAAAAGATAGCGAAAAAAATTATCCCTAAAGTCGAGACTAAAGGAATGTTGCACCGGGAGCTGTTACGCCAGGTGCTAAAGCATGGGTGTTTTGTATCCATTGAGCAAAGATAGGTTGTAATTGTATAGCGGTATCTGAAAACATATCTTGGGGACGTCCTAAAGCGCTCATGGTATCATTATGAATATATAAACCAAAACTGTGAAAACCTAGAAATATACATGCCCAGTTTAGGTGTGATATGATTGCATCGCGGTGCCTAAGGACACGATCTAATAGATCATTGTATCGAGTAGTTGGATCGTAGTCTCTTACCATAAAAAGGTTATGTTCCTATTCTTGAAAGAACGGACTAACAAGGTCAGCTACCTAGCTAACTTTCATAATTAAATGCCGTCACTGTATGGATAACCCTTTTGTGAAAAGAACTATTACTGATTGGTAGTGCTAAACTAAGGAGTGTGAACTATACAAGTTCACAATAACATTTTGTTAAATGAAAGAAAAGGCTCCGGTGTATAGAGAGGACCTCACCGTTTACGAAGTAACCATAGAAACGATGGAACCCACTATTTTTGGCCTAATTCTTCTTCTGGTGATCGATTCAACCTCTGATCAAAAAAATAGACCTTGGTTCTATTTCATCTCTTCAACAAGTTTAGTAATGAGCATAACGGCCCTATTGTTTCGATGGAAAGAAGGAACCTATAATTAGCTTTTCGAGAAATTTCCAAATGAACAATTTCAAAGAAATCTTTCAATTTCTTATTTTACTATGTTCAACTCTATGTATTCCTCTATCCGTAGAGTGCATTGAATGTACAGAAATGGCTATAACAGAGTTTCTATTATTCGTATTAACAACTACTCTAGGAGGAATGTTTTTATGTGGTGCTAACGATTTAATAACTATCTTTGTAGCTCCAGAATGTTTCAGTTTATGTGTCTAAGTAACTTACTTTAATATGACTATTAAAATAGTAGTCTCTTGATGATATACCCAAAAATTGTTTTAAATTTAGAATTCAATGAAATATCTTTATTTCTACCCGTACACTCAATCGCATTTGTGAAAAACTAAATGAATTTTTTTTATTTTTTTCTGTATCCATATAAAATTTTCTTGTCATTTCTTCTTTTTGGTTTCATGTAATAAATAATCAAATTATAGACATCCAATAAAAAAAAGAATGCATATTTATTAGCATGCTTAAGAAAAAAGAGATATCTCAAAAAAGTTCGTACCTTTCTTGAGATATCTCAAAAGACTGTTCGTACCTTGATAAAAGAAAAGCCCGGACAGATGTTCTCAAAAGAATCCATTTTCATTCTTCAATTAGACTGATCCTTAAGAGATGGAAAATCCCGTAACATCTCTTGAGTTATTACATGCATGTTATGCACTGGATAAAAGATATGAAAACTCATAAACATCTCTGAGGCTGTTACACTCATGTTATATGCGATATCGATTTGACTTATATATGGATATTTTAGTCCTGACTTTTGTCTTTTTATTATGTTGGGTTCAGTCCTAAGTTTTTTTTAGCTTATTGAAGATTTACTCTGGTGGACGAAGATAGAGATTTGGTATATTATTACTATTAGTCCTGCATCATGTTGTCTGCTATATTACTTTATTTTATTCCTAATGTATTTATAACTCTGATAAATGTTGTGTAGATTATAATCAAATGCATTGTATAAACAGCTTCATGAACTGTTTATTTGATTATTATATTTTGTCGTTCCGCTGTGAGATACTGTTTTTGTTTCTTCTTCTTTTCTTATTTTTCTTAATTAATCCAATTAATTATATATATTTCGGATTGTTTAAGTCATACATGTGTGGAATATTATCAATTTAAACCCTCTGAAATATGGATTGTCATAGTTGGTATAAGAGCTTTGGTATAGCGATAACCTTAGCTTTGTTGGGTAACTCATAAGAGATAGGGTCAGTAGCACCTAGAATGAGTTTGATGTATTAATAAATATGAGCGCATATTCGTTAGTGAATATGAAATGTTTTATATTATGTTGACTTATTGGTTGAGTGTTTAGAATTCTAGTCGGTAGAGGAAGTACAACCGTATCGACAGGGGATTCTAAACTCTTAAACAAGGTAAACCGACATGGTATTGTTTTGAAATTGGGTAAATGAAATAAATTTTACCCTGATTATATTTTATATATAAAGAAATATTTTTTTCAGAAATTATTATGGTATATATGGTGTGAATTGATTGTTAGAAATGATAATATTGATCATTATCATTTATTATTTGATTAGTCAATATTCTTAAACTATTAGCTATTGTACGATTATAAGAAGATGAAATTGTATAAATGTGATTTATAAAATAAAAATTGCAAGTAAAATGAATATAAAGTTGAGAATTTGAGAAATTTAAATTCAGGTGTTTTTAAAAAAGGTTTTCAAGGTTTGTAAAATAATATTAGTATTGTTTAAAAGGGTACACAAATACAAATTGTTTTCAAATAAATTTTAAAGGAATGAATTCGGTACTCCCCTCTTTTGTCGTTGGAAAATTATTTTGGTGATGACTGCGCAGCACCATCGACGTTCATTTCGAGTTTCAAAGTGGGGGAGACTTCTGAGAAGCGTTGCTTCAAAATTGTTTCGATAAACGGATTTTGGTTTAAATTCCAAAAGTATGATTTGATATATAAAAGATATAAGTGTATATACTTATTTCAAATGATTTGAAATGAACCCGGTATTTAAAATTTTTAAGTTCTGTTAATTAATAATCTTCAAATTTATTGAATGAAATGAAATATTTGAATAACCAGAACTTATAAAATAAGAAAATTTAGAAAGCTAAACTAAAAGTTTTAAAAAACTTTAGAGTTGAAGTGTACGACTCTTAAATTGAAAGTAAAGAAAATTCAAACAAGTTAAAAAAAGTGAACATTCCAATTAAGTAAAAATGAATCAACTAATTTGTATAATACCGAATTGCATTCTAATGACAAATAATAAGATTTACCAAATGTTAAAAGTTAAAATAATGATTTGAATATGTAATGTGATACAATACAAGTAAAAAAAACATAAAAGTAATTAAAATGTATATAAATGGAAATTTAGTTGTAATAATAAATGTTATATAGTTGATTAGCATATTAGGAAATGATCAATGACTTAATGGAATAAGTAAGTTAACATAAGAAAGAAGATAAATGAATTAAATAATATCTTGGTAAATTGGCTATAGAATTAAATATAAACTTGCAAAGGAATTGTGAAATTGAATTTGTAACTCTTGAGATAATTATAAACTTAGAAAATGTCATACATAGAAGTCGGACTTTTATAGAATGATTATAAACTAAAGTAACGATTAATAAAATGCTTCACAAACAAATTTGTTATTAAATGAAATTATGAAAATGAAGTAAATGTAAAAGAATTTGGTGTAACTAAGAATCAATTGGAATAAATATGTAAGTTGTACGTATATTATTTTATTCATATAATGATTTGTCCAGATTCGAGCACATAATTTCGAGGTAATTTATATCGATCGAGTTAGGATCTTTCACTCGATTCTCGACGACAAACCCTGAATATGGATGTTTGATTTGATTCTAGAATTCTCTATCATAGTATATGGCTACGCAAGGAGAATGCCAGTTTCTGATCAAGGAACCTGATCTGAGTTCGCACTAGAGAGTCATGTGAACGATACTAGTTTGGAAGTGAAATCGTGTGATCGAGTGAGTGATCAAGTCTGATATTACATCCAAATGATATATGTACATCATACGGGCTTAAATAAAGCTAATATTGGAAAATTGAAGTTGCAAAATACAAAATGATTCTAAATTGTATGATTGGATATCATTGGTAAATCCGATGCAGGTATTTAAAATGAAGAAAAAATTTGGATTGCCCAACAAAAAGGTACATGTTTATTCTATCATTTGATTTGATGGTTTTGTGATGGAGCCACTTGGCTTTCGTTTCCTTTTGTTGGTGTGGGGCCCTAGTGGCATTTTGTAGTTGTTCGGTTCATGCCACGCAAAGGAGACTGCCGAAATTTCCCGTAAATCCGTATGTTAGAAAATTTTCAAAGTTTTAAAATTTTATAACTTGTTTCTATAACTAAATTGTAATTCTGTAAGCTATCGGAGTAGCGTAGAAGAAACATAGTAATGGTTTGATAAATGAGATTTTATTGTTTTGTAAGTTGATAATTTTGAATAAAATATATCAAATGTTAAATTCTTTACATAAGTCTTTTCGGGGACGAAAAGTTTTGTGTGGGGGAGACAGTAACGACCCGTATTTTTATCTATTTTAAATTATTAAATTTAGCATAATTATTAAATAAAAATGGTTAAAAATATAAATTTAATTATTTTGAATGTAAGTTATTAGATGGGAACCAAAATGAAATTTCGGAATAAACTAATTTTGAAGATTTAAGTAATAAAGAGTATTGAAAGGAAATGATATGTAGTGAATGTGATTACAACCAATAGTTGAATTTGTTAGATGTAAATAGAGTAATTGATTGATAACTAAAATTCATTTAAAATCTAATATTTTAATTAATTTATTTATTGAACAATAGATTGTTTAAATTTAGTACTTTAAATTATTTGAATAATTAAATTCCAAATTTAACATAATTGAAAACAATACCAAAAGCGGATGTAAATTTTATTTAAACAACAATGAAGATTGTTCATATTTAAAATTGGATTTAAAAGTGAATAATTTGAGGTTGAAAATTTTATATTATAATCGAGACGTTAAAATAGCGATCTAGGGCACAGTCTCGAAATTCGATGAAACTAGTTCCATTAGATCTGTAATAGTGTGTTATTATTGGATTTCAATTTTGTAGTGTTTGGAATTACCATTTGGTCGTATAGGATAGAAGCGCGTTAAACTAAATATCGAAAATTTAATATTTTAATTGGGTTCAAAAAGCTATATTCCACATATGATTGAAGTTGACCTCGAAACATGTTCCATTGTATTTGAAATAGGGGTAAAACATTATAAACGCCAAGCGAAATGCTTTATATGGTGTTTGTTCGAAAAATTTGAGAAAAGTCAAAATAATATTAAAATAATAATGTTGCACGTGTATATATTCACGTCCACGGTAATCCTAACCCTAATATCAGAACCGCGCCTTCGCCTTATCACCAATGGCCGAAAATTGATTGTCTTCCACCTAAAATCTCTCACAATCCATCAACTTTAACAAAATCCTTCAACTACAAAATCGAAGAGCTCGTCGAGCTCTACGCATCCAATGGTGGAGATCGCCTGAAGCTTGTCATTGGCGCCGAAATCAGCTTGCATTCATTGTGCATTCGGTGAGGTTTTTTGCGTTGGAGGTGGCGCTAGACGAGGCTGCACTTGGCATGGGGGTCAAGGGAGGTAAGGCGCGTAATGTGGTGGCCTCTAATCAAATTCTAGTGGATGATGGAGGCCGCGACAAAAGATGAACGTGCGTGGTGATTACGTTTGATAGAACGAAGATGCAGCGAATTCAACGCGTGAAGAAGGTGGGTTTTAGCAGCCCAGATCTATCTCAGGAATGTGCAGCCACGATTAACTAAGGTTTAATAAAAAAAGGTTGTAAATTTATTTGTATATAAAATCATGCGGTGTTTAAAATGCTATAACTTTGTTATACGAGGTCGAAATTGGACGAAACAAGCAATTTTGGAATCGTGGCGACGAGCACTATATTCTAAGGCTGATTTGGAGATATTTGGAGCTAACTAAAATTTTATATTAAATCGACATCTTTCGATTTGATTTATAATTGAAAACTCAAGGTGAGTGTTTTATAACGCTCACAATGTAATGAATGGGATTTCGACCCTCGAAAATTGACATTCCTATGTCCATTGTATAAAATGCCGAGCAGTCGAATATCAAAAATATCAGTTCATTAGGGATGAAGAAGAAGGAGATAGAAGAAAAAAATAGAAACAACAACACAGAATCTCACAATCACAGTAGGACAAAACATAATATATAATAATAGATTTTATACAAAGAATCTGTAACAGTTTATATACTTACAATGATCAGAGTACATCAATCAATACATCAAGCTAGAAAGTTATATAACCTATCCTCACATAACGGAAATAAACGAGTGTGAGATCTCCGTCAGAAATCCTCCATCTCGTCTCTTGAGCTCCATAGCATCCTTACCTGAGTCTGCAACGCTCGGACTGACCCGGGCATTATAATAAAATAATGCCCAAGTCAATCCGGAAAACCAGCGTAAGAAAACACATTCAATTTGAATTATTAGAGTTATCAAAATCCTTTGGAAAACAAAGGTATCTCGTAAGACCGTGTTACACATAAACACGACCGGTTTTTACCTTATGATAACCAAAACATTTTCATAGAACATCCAGTGATAGTATAATAGTGTCTAAATACAAATACTTATTCAAATAGCTGAAATTGTTACATTAATTTAATTCCAACATACTGGGCTCTACAAATAAAAACGTAAGCTCGTATTGGAGAATGGATCCCAACTGAATGACGAGGGACTGGGGTACCACCTGTCATAGTACACCTTTAGAACAATGTACCAAGGACCACCACGGGATCTCCTGCTACACAAGACCGGCCTATCCCTAACCTAGATAGACTGAATAAGATTACCGCGCGGTTGGGATCAATAGCGGCCACACAGCTGAATAAAAGGGACTCTAGATAGGGGTAACCTTACCCTATTAGGGTGCGACCCACTTAGCCTTGCTACATCTCCCCAGATTTTCAATCATTCCCGGTTGATAAGGCTCGAGGCTAAGCATTACATTTTCAAGACAATTTTACTTGGAATGCTCATCGTCCTCCAATGATAATGTTTTGGAAGCATTCGTCCATACAAGTTGTCTTGGGTCTGGACAAACTGAATCACCATCTTCATCATCTTTACGGTATTCATTCGCTACATTCAGACCAGATCAAAGTGATTTTCGAATAATTAAATCTAATCCTGATCTCTTCGAAACGATTAATGAAATTGGCCAATATTGATAGTCGGTTATTTAACTATCAAATAAACATCCATAAGAAATCATCTGGCCTTAATATAATTTTTCTCAAGATATTTACTTTTAAAATATGTTTAAAGACATATCAATTTCTTTCAACAGTTGAAATTTTTTTCTCAAATACTTAATCCGTAACAGGATACTTTCAGCACCTCAACGCTTAGAAATATTTTCAAATTTCTATTTTCTATACTTAGGAAAATTTTACCAGTCTTTTTTTCCAAAATCCTTTCAATATTAACGTTTCAGATAATTATTCCGTAACTTTTTCCCAAATTCTCTGAAATCCCAAATAGATTTCCTCTTGTGATGACCCGGAATTTTGGGCAATATCAATTTAATAATCTGCATTAAAATTTAAATTGATTTGATAATCTTGGTTAATTAAATTTGAATTAATTTAATAATATTCTTTTTATAAATATTTAATTGGTGAATTTTATCTTTTTAGAGCTAATAAAATGTTTTTATTTATATTGTGTGTGTATATATATATATTTGTTTATATTGTAAATAGATAAGCTTTGGTTTAAATTTAACAAATGAAATTATGTTTTCAGATTCTAATATATTTTTAGTGATTTGAAAATTTGATTTAATTTAATATAAAACTTTTCAAAGATTATTAAAATAAATAATTATATAGTTTTAAAATACCTAAGACAAATGTTAATTGTTTAAATATTTTTAAGCTCAAGTTTAAATTTAAATAAAATTAACATAAAAGCTTTGTTTTATTTTCTTTTTAAATATTGCTTGAAATTATATATAAGAGTTTAAAATATAATTAACGTATGATATATTAATTCATTTAATAGTGTAAGTAATTTATAAACAATGAGGTAATCTCTTTTATAAATTATTTAAAATTGTCAATTTGTTATTTTCAAACAATATTAATAATGTAATTAGATATAAATAGATTTTAATAAAAAATGAATTGTTATTTTCAAATTTGAATGTGTTGTTATAAATTGGATTTTTAAAATTTAATTTGAATTTGAATTGGGAATTTATTTTGAAATTCAAAAGAATAGATATTTAAAAATATTTGGATTTAAACTATATGTATAAACTTTTTATTATATATATAATTTGTTTTTATTTATTTTTTAAAGTAATTTATATATATATTTAGATAAGAAATTTAAAAGTAAGAATAAAGCTTTCATTAACATTTAAAATAAAAAGAAATGACTTAAGTGACAAATGTAAGTATATAAGGCTTTGTTAAAAACATGTGTAAATTAAATAAAAAGAGTAATGACAAATGTAGTGTTTTTAACAAGTGTCATCTTTAATTTTTGATTTCTTTTGTTTTTATTTTTTTTAAATCAGCCTTTATAAATACATATGTTTTCTTCCCTTCATTCTTTTTCCTATCATCTTCTTTTCAAAAACTAAGAAAGTTAAACAACTCCCCTTAAAACAAATCTGAAAATCAATTATCCTCTCAAACCAGAAATCAAATCATCAATCTGTAAATCAAAAGCAAGCTCTAAACCAAAGTCTGCAAACATCTTCTTTTTCAAATCTGGAATTAATTAAGACTGCAAACCATTTTCAAAATAAGAGCCTGCAAGCATTCTTTTTAATCTAGAACCAAAGCCTGCATGCAAACCTGAGAAAAGCAACTTCAATTCTGTTTGAAACCAAGCATGCAAGTTCTTAAATCAAAGAAACACTTTTCAGCTATTCAAGTTTTAAAATCAAAAGCATCTTACTTCAACAACTCAAAGTTTAAAGTTCAAAAGCTTTTCAAAATAGAAATGAAGGCTTTGTGCTTCTTTAAAACAGGTGAGTAACACTCTTTTTAAAAAAGTTTAAGTAGGAATCTGTTGCATGTTAATCTCTGAATAAGTATGTATTATGTATGTGTGTGTGTATATATATATATATATATATATAAATGCAATCTGCTGTGTATATATGAATGTATGGTATGCATGTGTGTTTTCATATGAGACCTCTCTGTTTATCGTTCCTAGGTTCAAGCTTTGATTAAAATTGAATATCTCTTCATCTAGTCTTTGTTAAGACTTAAGTTTCAAATAAAAATTGTTAGTTACATCACAAATTATAGTTTAAAATTATAATTAAATTAAAAAAATATTGAAATATCTCTAGAAATCAAATCAACAGAGCGAGTTTAAATATAAGTGAAAATTCAAACTTCTTAGTTCATGGATTCAGGCATATGATCTAAACCCTCGTACAAAATTATGATTTTTAGAAGTAAGATCATAATTTTTAGTGTTAGATTGAGGGTGCAGTTTTGGTTTGATCAGAAATTATGTTTTATGGGGTTTCTGATGATCTCGATGGTCTGGGAGGTTGGGGTTCCCTTGGCGGTAGTAGGATGATCGAAGATGGTTGGAAAATTGTCAGGAAGGTGCTCAATGCACCGCAGCAGCGACGGCGGTCGATTTAAGTTTGTAAACCTAGTTTTGACAAGGTGGGAGTTTGTGATCATTTCAGCGTCTCTGGATGATCGAGTTCGACAGAACTTTAGGGATCGATAGCTTGAACGTTGGCGAGGTTGTGGCTGGAGGCGTAGGCGCTCTGGTGATCATAATTGGAAGGTCGAGGAGATTCTAGGTTGATGGTTGTTCCAGGCTTTGATCTTTGGTTTCAGGTTTGGGTTTAATGCTCGAATTCGATTTTGAGTTTGTATCGATGATCTGAAGATCGTGATTAGGTGTGAGGGTGATCGCCGACTTGAGGGGATCATCATTGATGATTGGAGTTGGCTGCGTCGATGGTGCATGTGCACAACTTTGTTTTTATGTCAGGAGCTTTGGATGGTTGTTGTGTCTCGAAGAAGGGTTCGGGTTTATGGGGTTTTGACTCAAGTCATGTCTCGAGTTAAACGGGAGTGAAGTATTGGTTACAAGTTTTAACTTGTCTAGTTTTTAAATTGTAAACTGAATTTAAAAACGTAAAGCAAGATTTAAACAAAGTGTTAAATCAAGTTTTAAAATATGGATTCAAATTGAATTTGAATCCTAGTTTTAAAATAAATAAAGTTTTATAAAATTTAAATGTTTTAACAACTTTAAATGTTAAAGTATATTTTAAATGATTTGAATTTAAAATGAATTTGGTTTAAACTCTTTTAAAATTTCTTTTATAAGGTAAGTATTTCTTTAACGTATGATTTATAAGGTTTTTAAATTGTTTTTTTTAATTTTGTCAAAGTTAAACTTGTACTTATTTTGAATTTTAATTTGAAATGGAATTTAAAAGTAAATTCAAAAGTAAAATTTTCAATTGTTTTTGTTAATGACAATTTAGTCATAAATAAGAAATGTTTTATCTTAAAGTAAATTAAGATTTAATGATTTGTGATTCATTAAATTATTAAGGTAATTAAATAATAATTAATTAATTTAATTAATTAATGATTTGGATTAACTAATTAAGTAATTAAGGTTTAAATTAATTAATTAAGGTTAAGTAAATTAATTAAGTATTAACTAATTTGTAATTAAGGATCATTAATTAAGTAAGATTAGGTTTTTATTTAATGATTAGAAATTAATAAATCAAGTAATTAAAGATTAATTAAGTTACAGTTAAGCACTTAATTAATTAAATAATTGGAGATTAATTAATTGGTTATTAAAGATTAATTAACTTATAATTAATGATGATTAATGTAAGTTTAATTACTTTAGAGAAGTAATTAAACTGTAATGACCAGCCTTTCATCCCATAGAAAGACGCTTCATTAATAAGAAAGAAAGGGACATAGAAGAGAAAAGATAGAGAAGAAGAATGAAAACAACAACAGAATCTCAATAGCGGAACGAATAAATTATATTAATCACATAAGTATTATATAATATACAACATCAGTCAGAGTTACATAGATTATACATCACATACTAGACAATTATAAACACCTGTCTAGTTATTACAACACAAATATAACAGAGAAACAACTCAGAGATCACACAGCAGAACCACTTATATCTACAACGCTGAAGCCTCCTGCTTCATATCTCCTCTAGAATTCGTCAAAGCTAACCTGAATCCCTTGGCTACTCATAAAAATTTGAGTACCTAAGAGTTTAAGAAAATAGAAGATAAACTCCGGGTCAAACATGGGTCTGGTGTGAGTAACATGTTAAAGTTGCTTAACTTTCAAAAACCTTTGAAAACAAAGGTATCACGTAAGACTCCCCACACATAAACATGGGTAAGTTTTTACCTTACGCTAACCAAAATATTTGATAGGAAATCCAGTGATATTATAATAGGATTTAAGGTTTTCAAGTAAAATACAGAAATAGCCGGAATGCTTACACCTCACTTTCCGACATAGTTGGGCACAACTAAAACGTACAACACTTATTGGAGTTTGGAATCCATACAATGGCAGGGCTACTGGGGTACCGCCCGTCACGGTACAGAGCCTTGATCACCGTACCGAGGATTACTCCCAATCCCCTGCAACACAAGGCCGGAACCATCCCTTATTCGATAGTCTGGAATAAGACAACCCCGCAGTTGGTGCGCATATCCAACTACCCACTAAGTCGAATAAAAAGGGACCTCTAGACAGGGGAAAATCTTGTCCTACTTGAGCGCGACCCACTTAGCCTTGCTACACCTCCTCTGTTTTAGCCATTCCCGATTGATGTGGCTTGAGGCTACGATTACCTTTGGAGAACACATCTCTTAGAATGCTCATCGTCCACCTAACGATGTTCTGGAAGCATTCAATCCATGCAAGTTCGTTCCGGGTTAAAGTTTATTTTAAATAAACTTAATAATATTACAAGTGTTTTAACTGTTAATTAGCATTTAAAGCCTAAGTTAATTTATTTGTTAATTACTTAAAGTTAATCACTTAATAAAAGTAATTAAGGAAAATTAATTTAATGATTTAAGTTTGATTTAATCAAGTAATTAAAGAATAAATTACTTGATTTAAGTTATTAAAGATAATTATTTGATGTAAGAAATTTTTAATCAAAGATTGATTAAGGTTAACTAATTTCATAATTTAGAATATTAATTAATTAGAAGACTAATTAATATATAATTAATTAGAAGTAATTAATACTTAAAGATAATTACTTGGTTAAAGTAATTAATTAATGGTTAAAGTTAATTAAGTAATTAGGGATAATTACTTATTATAATTAATTAAGGATAATTAATTAAATGATAATTAATTAAGGGTTAATTAATTAATCAATTAAGGATAATTAATTAAACGATAATTTACTAAGGGTTAATTAATTGATTAATTAAGGACAATCAGTTAAATGATAATTAATTAAGGGTTATTTAATTGATTAATTAAGGATAATTAATTAAGGGTAATCAAATAATTAAGATTAGTTCTTTAATACTTAAAGGTTGATTAATTTATTAATTAAGGTTAATTAATAAATAATTAAAGAACAATTAATTAACATAAATTTTAATTAATTAATATTAATTAACCAGGATTAGTGGTCAATCTGATTTGAATTAATCAGACAACTGATTAATCTTCCTTATGGATGACTGTATTCTATTGAGTGCTGTGAACTGTTTGATATCTCTACTATGTGATGATGTGTGATATGAATTTTTTTTAATTCAAACTGTGATGAATCTAATTTATTTTATCTGCGATAAATGTATATTATTTATCTATGAATCTGTGTATGGAAGATAAGCATTATAGGTATATACCGCTTATCGATATTGATATGCTTGAATCTGTGATGATTGACGATGTTGCACTATTGTGTAAAACCCCTGGACTACACTATACACACACAAATATGGATTGACGAGGAAATTGGTTAAGTCACATATTTTTGAAATAGTTTTAAAATTGAATTTTGAATCCAGATGGTTTTGGGAATAGAATTGAACTAAAAGCGAAAAGCTTTGGAAAAGTAGTTTTGAAGATGAAAGTTATTTTGAATAACTTGTAATGTTTTGAAACTTAAATAATTTGATTTGAATTCAAAATTTGAAATTGAATTCTATGTTTGGAAACTATGATTTAAAAAGGTTATGCAAGTTATAAATGTGTTTATAGGGATTTAAACCATTTTAAAAGTGTTGTTTTTGGGGAATTTGAATTTAAAACATGCTTTATACTTGAAGGGCTTTATCTTGTACAAATGAAATCGGATTTTTTTCGAAACGAAAAAACTATTTCTTTCCAAATAATAAAAGCTTTCATATAAGGAAAGAATTTCCAATTTGTGTTAAAAGGGATTTCAAGTTTGAAATGAAATGGTTTTCCAATTTATGAATGAATCTTTGGAAACGATTTTGAAAACTATGAATTAAATCTTTTATTTAAAGATTGGATGAGTTAATCGGATTTGAAGTGGAAATTGTTTTGAAATCTGTGAATGAATCTTTGTGAAAGATGGGTGAACTTTGTGAAATGAATCTTTTTGTTTAAAGATTTGGAAATGGTAATTTGTTTAAACCATTTGAAATAAAAGTTTTGGGTTTTAAAGTTGTGACTTAACTGAAATCCCAATATCCATATGTTTTTAAATTTTGCGCTCATTACTCAGTTTAGCCGGGAGAGGACCTATGTGTCATATAACCTATTCCGAATGATGATACGACGTTATGGGTAGCATTTGAAGACCGGTGGTGAAGACCGGATATTTTCGAAAGCGAAAGGATAACCCATCGAATGTATCTGCATCGACTGGTCCTCGGTATAGAGACTTGATCACCCATTGTGATGAGGAGTTTGGACGTAATTAGGGATTATCTGGATTTGCAAGGGCTTCTTTGGAAAGTGCCTTCGGTTCTGTTCGAACCCGGAACAGACTTGTTTGGATGTGTGTATGACATTACACTTTGGGATGTAAAGCTGGTTTCTATCAAATACATTTCTGTTTGGTGGCAGAGATTTATTCTCTTAGCTTAACAACCTTCTATAAGACGTACGAGCTCAGAGGTTATGTAGTTGATGGTTACTAGTGATACATTCCCAATTTGGTAATGTGGCATACGAAATGCTGCTGATCATTTGTAGATCGAAGCATGGCTTTGTGAAAAATCGCAGCTTGTGGACGAGACTTCGTCGTGTCTCACAACCCGGAAATGGTCGAAACAGGAATTTTGCGGCAAGGTTGCAGGGGTCGCTCCCCTAGGGTGTGTCCATTTCTTTTGGATAAAAGGTGGTATCAAGGTATGGAGCCCAGATATTTACCTATGTGGTTGCTGCATACTTATTGCTGTGTGGTTGTTGGTGTCGAGCGCTCGGATAAAGGTTGGTTACGACCGGGGATGGTATATCTTGAGGGTTACTTCCGCGAAGTGGTAACCCGACCTTGTGTCGGTAGGGAACCATTTTGGTTCTTGGGGGCGTCCCTCCAGAGGCGTTCCATTTATTAAGGAATTACCTTAGCCTGACCATTTGTTGGAAATCCAATCATCCAATATGCGCCTTGTACGGTTTTAGTTGTATAACCTGCCATCTACTTATGGTGGCGCCCCACTATTTAGATGGTAGCTATAGTAGGCATAGTTCGAAATGTCTATGCTGGCTAAGATTAATATTATACTTTCGAAATGTTTTATGCACTATGCACTAATAATAATATCAAATGGTTTTCGCCAAGCATTTTTGACTGTCATAAGAAGAAATCTCATCCACGTGTGCGCTTATATTGTGTGTGTGGCGGGAGGCCTGATGGCAGTTTCATTTTCCAAAAAGCATTGCGGATTTCAACTTTTAAAACCTTTTATTGTTTGTTTTAAAGATAAAACTATTTTTGTTTGCTCATACGGGTCCCATGACTGACCCGGAGTTTATTGTTCCCTTCCTAAACTCTGAGTTCCCATAATTTTCCACACGAGCAGTCTAGAGTTCAATTTTTCATATAATCCAATAGTAGGTGTAAATTCGATAGCGTTCAATCTCTGGATATTGGCTATCGCATTTGGATCGAGTTGCTTCACTTCAACATTGATGGTAGTTCTCAACTTTCTGGTTTGGAGTCTTTCTAGCTTTGGAGCTTTAGCAATGGAATCGCCATATGTTGGAGTATCTATCTTTTTGAGTTCTAAAGAGATCATCTTTTAGAGATATCTTTCCGCTATCGATGGTTGCAAAGTCTATACCATCTTCTTATGTTGTCTTCCGCTATTGTATATCTTTTGGCACTGATTTGTATTGATATCCTATTGTATCATATGGTATCAGATATTGTATCTTCTGTGTATCAATGATATATTCATTTCTTCTGCTATATTGTTGTACTTAATGTGTTATAAGCTCCGGCACAAGTCGGATTTCAACGATTGAATCAGCGGTATTCGGGTACAAGTGAAGTACAGGTGTCGATTTTCAAATGCTGAAATTTGGGTCGTGACATATTGGTACCAGAGCTAAAGGTTGAAACTTTAGCTCCGGAGTATAACACATCAGGTAACTCATTAGAAATAGGGTGAAGTATACACTAGAATGAGTGTATCCCTAAGATATCCATCTGTATGCCTCAGTAAATTCTCTTACTATCCACTGATAGTGAGTATGAGTGCACGAAGAGGACGAGATAGGGGACAGAGGAGTACCACTACAAATGGTCGATACCCTGCAACAACAAGGAAACAAATCTTCTCAAATCTACTTTGATCTGATTTCAAATTCTTTGATGGCTTCGTGGCAGCTACAGCAGAAGCTTTGGTATGGTGATGGCTCTGCGAATCGTTGTAGAAGATCCCTACTTCATATCTTCATCTGTTTCTTATCAATCTTCCCATTTTTGACTTCAATGAATTTGAGATATTATTTGAAATAAATTGGTTAATAAAATATAAAGTTAAAATTGATTTGTATCGATAAAATGATTTCGATATAAACCAAATTTGGAATTCTATTGTAATTTCTTGTGAGGATTAAAGTCCGAAGAGGGAAAAGCTGGCGTAAACTTTGAGGTATTTCGACCTAAGTTTGGAATCCATACTTAGTATTTGAGAATTTTGGTAGATTGAATCCATTGTCTGTTCTTTTGGGTCCAGAAACATTCTACGAGTGGTTAGTTATCCTTCGAACTAACCAGTGCCCCTGCTTATTTCATAGGCTGGATGACCCGAGTGTCTTGTGAAATATGGAATGAGTTTGTTCTCATATCTTTGTTGATGTTCTTATTTGGTAAGCCAAATGCAGAATAAATATTCGGTTTGATCTGGAAAATTGTTTTTCTATCTTTGTATATCAATCTATTCTTTGTTGTCTCATTAGCAAATTTCGAGGACGAAATTTTCTTAAGGAGGGAATCTGCAACGATCCTGATTTTTAAGCCAAATTAATTTAGTAATTAATTCTATTTTTAATTAAATTATGAAATTAATTGTAAAAAAATTAAATTGAAAATGTGGGAATAAAAATACATATAATATTTTTGAATAAAGGACTTGATTTGGAAAATAAATAAATTATAAATTGGAATTTGATTTATACTTATAAAAAGATATTTGTTTACTCATTTATAAATATAAATTGATTTTATATTAATTTTTGAATTTGAAATTTAAAAATAAACCTTCGTATAACATATTGGATTTGAGAACTCCATATTTCAAAATTAATTTGCTTTCTAACATTATAATGTATATATATGTATATGTATATATTGATTAGGAATTCAAAAGTAAATGTTTTATAAATTGAAGTTAAAAATCTTTATATTTTAAAGAGCTAATAAATATGTATATATAATTTGTAATTTGTGTACAATTACATTTTAAATCATTTTTTAAAAGTTGTATAAAAATAAAATAATAGAAAAATGTAAATATTTATAAATAAATGGGATTTATTATAGAAATTAAGTTTTAAAACATTTTCCTTAAAAAGTTATATAAGATTAAATAATAGAAAATGTATAAGTATAAAACTTCATTCATTTAAAAAAATAACTTGCATTAAAAATGAACTTTAATAAAAGTTTTAAATTATACATATCTTTTTGGAAATTTGTAAGAAAAAATATATATGAATAAAATTGGTTTGTAAATATATAAGTCAGATTTAGTTAAAGATTTAAAATGCTTTTCTTATATGTTTGAAAATAATGTTTGTTAATAAATATAGTAGTTTAAGTTAATATGAGATTTATAAGGTTTAAGGAAACATGATGAAACATGTTTAAATTATTAAATGACATGTGTCACACTAACAATTTACAAAATAACAAGTGTTGTTATTTTAAACATGGATTTAAACATTTATTGTTTAGGAAATCATGTAAGCAAACAAGTGGCAACATCATTTCTTCTTTTGAAATTTAAATTATACAAATATAATTTAAGGAAAGAAAAAAATTGGCTATTCATTTTCAAATCAAAGTTAAACCTTTCTCTTCATCTTCATTTTCTCAAATTTCTTTCCTTCATTTAAAAATATGAAACCTGGAAATTAGATAAAAGTTTCAGTTCAAATTCTTCAAGATCAAAACTTAACCAGAGAAGAAACAAAACAAGGCAAACAATCTTTACAAACAATCTCTTGCATTTCAACCTGAAGCAATCAAGCCTAGGTTCAACTAAAACATTACGTAGCAGAACAAACAATCAAGTGAAGTTTTCAAAGCAAATCTGGAAACCAAATTCGGATCAAAACAGATGAGAAATGAAAACCTGTAAACAACTTCAGATGATCAATTTTCAATTTGTAAGCAAAGCAAAAGTTCAAGCATGCAGATGGCAACTTAACATCAATCAAGTTCTGGAATCAAACTAAAGGATCAGAGCATCAAAGCAAAAGTAAGATAAAATTTAAACAACAAAGCAAAACAGGATCAAACATCAAGTTCAAATTCAAACCATTCCAGTTCCAGGCCCAAAACATATTCATCTGTTCTCTGTTCTTCCCACACAGGTGAGCAATCCACATTTTAAAACCTCAAATCTGGTTTAAATCTTGAACTGCATGTGATGATCATGGATGGAATATATCTCAAGTATATAAGTGTGAATTTCTGGATGCATGTTTGTAGCTTAAACACTGTTAGCAATAGGTTAACAGGAAAATTTAAGAAAAAAAAATTATCTCAAAATTTAAAAAGTTTTAGCCAGTGGTTTTTAAACAAAATATGGTTGTATTTGCCTGATTCAGGTTTTAAAATCATTCGGAAGCATCAAATACCAATAGCATTATTAGAAATCAAGAAATACAGTGAAAAAACTAAAAACATCCAAAATTCGATTAGTAAGTTTTCTCGATTGGATTATATAATCCGAATCGTCCTCAAAAATAATGATTTTAGAAAGTTGTCTTAGAATTTTTAATGTATTAAATCGTGAGAAAAAGAGAGTTGAATAGAATTGTTGTTTTCTTCAAATTCTGGTGATCAGTGCAATGATAAATCTTGTGATCGAGGTGGGAGCATGTCTATTGGTCAGGGATCATCAAAAAAAATGTTCGCTTAATTTTTAATCCATCATGGATGGTGATTGGGATCGATTTAGAATTTAAACTTGTTTTAGTGTCGAATTGATTCTCGGGAGAACTGCGTTAATGTCAAGGCATTTCAGATGATCGGACCAAGGGGGATGCATTCGTTGATGGTCGGAGCAGCTTCGGCCAGAATTGCGAGGCTTCCGATGGCCTGTCGCGGCAGAGCAAATCAAATTCTAATCATCGAGTAGGTTACAGGAATGAATAATTAGCCTCGAATTTGTTCGATTTTGATTTTGGGATAATTCTGTGTATTTGGTTGTTTGAATCGTTTTCGGTGATCATCGATGATGCTCGGGCGTCTGCGGCGTTGATCGGAGATAGTCGTGGTGATCGTGCACATGCACGTGGGCATTGGAGTATCTGGGTGGTTATAGTGTTGGGGAAGAAAAGTGAATCTCGTGTTCGAGCTCGAGGAATCGATAGTTTGGCTCGAAGCTTTATGAAATTGAAATTGCTCGGGAAGATTTAATTTTTTCTTAGGTTTTTGTTTGTCTTGTCTCGAGTCTATAGTTTTAATGTAAAAACAGGTTTTAAACTTTAAAACCAATCAAGTTTTATTTTGAAACAATTTTTTTAAAACAGATTCTTTTGTAAATATTAGATGTTAACCAAGTTTTAAATTGGTTAATAAGGTTTTTAAATAAAATTGTTCTAAAATTTACCAAGTTTTAAAATGTTTAAAAATATGCATGACCTTTATTTTTAAAGTTTATTTTAAATAAACTTAATAATATTACAAATGTTTTAATTTTTAATTAACATTTAAAGCCTAAGTTGATTTATTTGTTAAAGGAAATTAATTACTTAAAGTTAATCACTTAATAAAAGTAATTAAGGTAAATTAATTTAATGATTTAAGTTTGATTTAATCAAGTAATAAAAGAATAAATTGCTTGATTTAAGTTATTAATGATAATTGTTTAATGTAAGAAAATTTTAAGGATAATTAATTAATCAAAGATTGATTAAGGTTAATTAATTTCATAATTTAGAATAATTAATTAATATATAAGTAATTAGACGTAATTAATTACTTAAAGATAATTACTTAGTTAAAGTAATTAATTAAGGGTTTAAGTTAATTAAGTAATTAGGGATAATTACTTATTATAATTAATTAAGGATAATTAATTAAATGATAATTAATTAAGGGTTAATAGTTGATTAATTAAGGATAATTAATTAATTGATAATTAATTAAGGTTAATTAAATAATTAAGATTAGTTCTTTAGTAATTAAAGGTTGATTAGTTTATTAATTAAGGTCAATTAATAAATATTAAAGGATAACTAATTAACATAAATTATAATTAGTTAATATTAATTAATCAGGATTAGTAGTCAATCCGATTTGAATTAATCAGACAACTAATTAATCTTCCTTATGGATGACTGTATTCTATTGAATGCTGTGAATTGTTTGATATCCCTACTATGTGATGCCGTGTGATATGAATTGTTTTAATTCAAACTGTAATGAATGTAATTTATTTTATCTGTGATAAACGTATATTATTTATCTGTGAATCTGTGTATGAAAGATAAGCGTTATAGGTATATATCGCTTATCGATATTGGTATGCTTGAATTTGTGATGATTGATGATGTTGCACTATTGTGTAAAACCCCTGGACTACACTATACACACATAAATATGGATTGCACGTGGAAATTGGTTAAGTCACAGATTTTTGAAATAGTTTTAAAACTGAATTTTGAATCCAAATGGTTTTGGAAATAAAATTGAATTAAAAGTGAAAAGCTTTTGAAAAGAAGTTTTGAAGATGAAAGTTATTTTGAATAACTTGATAAAGTTTCGAAACTTAAATAATTTGATTTGAATTTGAATTCAAAATTTGAAATTGAACTCTATATTTGGAAACTATGATTTAAAAAGGTTATGCAAGTTATAAGTGTGTTTATAGGGATTTAAACCATTTTAAAGTGTTATTTTATGGAATTTGAATTTAAAACAAGCTTTATACTTGAAGGGCTTTATCTTGCACAAATGAAGTCGGATTTTTTTTCTCCGAAATGAAAAAACTATTTGTTTCCAAATAATAAAAGCTTTCATATAAGGAAAGAATTTCCAATTTGTGTTAAAAGGGATTTCAAGTTTGAAGTGAAATGGTTTTCCAATTTATGAATGAATCTTTGGAAACGATTTTGAAAATTATGAATTAAATCTTTGATTTAAAGATTGGATGAGTTAATCCGATTTGAAGTGGAAATTATTTAGAAATCTGTGAATGAATCTTTGTGAAAGATGGGTGAACTTTGTGAAATGAATCTTTTTGTTTAAAGATTTGGAAATGGTAATTTGTTTAAACTATACGAAAGAAAGATTTTGGGTTTTAAAGTTGTGACTTAACTGAAATCCCAATATCCATATGTTTTTAAATTTTGCGCTCATTATTCGGTTTAGCCGGGAGAGGACCTTTGTGTCATATAACCCATTCCGAATAATGATACGACGTTATGGTAGCATTGAAGACCGGTGGTTAAGACTGGATATTTTCGAAAGCGAAAGGATAACCCATCGAATGTCTCTGCATCGATTGGTCCCCGGTATAGAGACTTATCAGCCATTGTGATGGAGAGTCCGGACATGATTAGGAATTATCCGTATTTGCAAGGGCTTCTTTATGAAGTGCCTTCAGTTCTGTTCGAACCCGGAACAAACTTGTATGGATGTGTGTCTGACATTACACTTTGAGATGTAAAGCTGGTTTCTATCAAATACATTTCTGTTTGGTGGCGGAGATTTATTCTCTTAGCTTAACACCCTTCACTAAGACGTACGAGCTCAGAGGTTATGTAGTTGATGATTACTAATGATACATTCCCAATTTGGTAATATGGCATACGAAGCGCTGCCGATCTTTGTTCATCGAAGCATGACTTTGTGAAAAAGCGTAGCTTTATGGACAAGACTTCGTCGAGCCTTACAACCCGGAAATGGTCGAAACAGGAATTTTGCGGCAAGGTTGCAGGGGTCACTCCCCTAGGGTATGTCCATCTCTTCTATATAAAAGGTGGTATCATGCTATGGATCCCAGATATTTACCTATGTGGTTGCTGCATACTTATTGCTATGTGGTTGTTGGTGTCGAGCGCTCGGACAAAGGTTGGTTACGACCGAAGATGACATATCTTGAGGGTTACTTCTGGGAAGTGGTTACCCGGCCTTGTATCGGTAAGGAACCATTTTGGTTCTTGGGGGCGTTCCTCTAGAGGCGTTCCATTTATTATGGAAGTTTCTTAGCCTGACCATTTGTTGGAAATCCAATCATCCCATACACGTCTTGTATGGTTTTAGTTGTATAACCTGCCATCTACTTATGGTGGCGCTCCACTGTTTAGATGTTAGCTATAGTGGCATAGTTCGAAATGTCTATGCTGGATAAGGTTAATATTATACTTTCGAAATGTTTTCTGCACTATGCACTAATAATAATATCAAATGGTTTTCGCGTATCAAGCATTTTTTACTGTCATAAGGAGAAATTTCCTCCAAGTGTATGCTTGCATAGTGTGTGTGGCGGGAGGCCTTATGGAAGTTTCATTTTCCAAAAAGAACTCAGGATTTCAACTTTTTAAAGAAATGATTTAAAATGTAATTATACACAAATTACAAATTATATATACATATTTATTAGTTCTTTAAAATATAAAGATTTTTAACTTCAATTTATAAAACATTTACTTTTGAATTCCAAATCAATATATACACACACGCACACCTATATATACATTATAATATTAGAAGGCAAATTAATTTTAAAATATGGAGTTTTCAAATCCAATATGTTATTCAAAAGATTTATTTTTAAATTTCAAATTCAAAAATTAATATACAATCAATCTATATCCATAAATGAGTAAACAAATTTCTTTCTATAAGTATATATCAAATTCCAATTTATAATTTATTTATTTTCTAAATTAAGTCCTTTATTCAAAAATCTTATATGTATTTTTATTCCCACATTTTCAATTTAATTTTTTTACAATTAATTTCACAATTTAATTAAAAAATCAAATTAATCACTAAATTAATTTGGCTTAAAAATCAGGACCGTTACAGAAGATGTCACGACCCAAATTTCAGCGTTCGAAAATCGACATCCGTACTTCATTTGTACTCGAATACCGCAGATTCAACAGTTGAAATCCGACTCATGCCGGACCTTATAACACATTAAGTACAACAACACAACGGAAGAAATGAGTAATATCATTGATACACAATTGATACAGCATCAGATACAACATAATGATACAATAGATATGTAACCACCCGACATTTTCGACCATTCGCAGCCGTACATGTTGGACTTGAATTGCTTAAAATACTGCATTGTAATAAAATTTGGAGCAAATAAAACCAACCAACGAATCACAGACACAGAAATATCAAAATAACTCGCAGAGGAAATAAAATACCATAGTAGGTCATGAAGCTACTATAACAAAGTGTAATATCCCGGAATTTTTAACAATATCAATTTAATAATCTGTAGTTAAAAATTAAATTGATATTGATATTCTGTTAAGAATTATTCAAATAGATTTAATAATCTTCTTCAATAAATATTTAGATTGGTTATTTTATCTTTTAAAAATAATAGATTGATTTCTATTCACAATATAAATATATGGTTTATATTTTAAATAGATTGGTATTGTTTTAATTTTAATAAGTAAAGCATATTTTCTAGTTTTAATATTCGTAGTAATTTGGAAAATTTGTTTTATTTAATATTTAAGCTTTTCAAAGTTAAATAAATGATTTTGGTTTAAATTTAATAAATGAACCATGTTTTAAAATTCTAATATATATATATACATTTAATTTGGGAATTTTGATTTTAATTGGTATTGAGTTTTTAAAACTATTTCATAAATAAGTATATGATTTTAAAAATTGATAAGAAAAATATTAAATGCTTAAATTAAATTGGCTTGAGTTTAAATTTAGAATAATTCAACAATGGTTTCATGGCTTAATAAAATAAATAATTTATTGATAAAAATATAATTTCTTTTAAAATGATTTTAATTTAATAATAAGAGAACCACAAAAACAATATTGATTTTGTATTGTCTTTATAAATAAGTTTTAAATAGGATTTGTAATTTTTATCTCAAATTGAATTTATATTCATAACTTGATTTGAAAAATAATTAATTTTGAATTTAGTTTGAATTTAAGTTCAAAAGTATAAATTTTAAATTGTTTAATTGTTTTAATCTTTAATATGTATAAGTTTATTATAAACATTGTTTGCTTTTATTTCATTTATAAATTTATACCCATGTTTAAATATAAACTAACATATTAACCTAGGATAACGCACACATTAAATTATAATTAGTACTAATTATTTTTAGAGACAAGTGTTACATTCATGTAACAAGTGTTTAAATATTAGCATAACAATTTGACAAGTGTAAAAATTTAGTTTTAATCTTTCTTTTATTTCCTTAAATCTGAAATACATTAGTTAAGATTGCATCTTCATTCATATTGCATTTTCATTTTCCTCAATCAAAAAAAAGAAAGAAAAGATCAAACTCATCTTCAAAATTTATAAAATCAGTAACACTCATCAAAAATCTGCATATACAAATTTATCAAAACCCTATTCAAATCTGCATTTCCTCAAATCCAAACATCTGCATATTCCACCTCTTCAAAATCAAACCCATCTTCCTTAAATTCAAACATTAATCTGCATGCGATTTATAAAAAAATGAGGCCTGCACTCTGTTTTAAAACCAGGAATGGATGAAGCCTGCACTCTAATTTAAACCTGGGTTGAATAAGCATCTGCATGCATTTGAGGAGTTAGCAATTGCATCTAAATCTGCATGAAAGTAATTTGAATTTAAGACCATGGGCAACTCAGATTTTAAACATCAAAGGGTCAAGCCTGCACCATTTTCTGCAAATTTCAAATGATCAACAGAGGGTCCGCATTCATCAAAAGGTGAGTAACATAAAATTTTGAATTTTAAAATAGGTTGCATGTTAATGTTGGGTATAATTTAGAAATGTTTGCGTTTAATGCCTGGTGTAAATATGTTTGTGTACGCATTAATTTGTCTGGATAATTAGATTTGTCTGATTGTTTGTTTTTGGTTGTTAGCATATGTTTGATATATATGCTTGTGATTTAAATTAAAATTTAATGAGATTATTAAATTACCTTTGTTTTAAATTTCGAGGACGGAATTCTTTTAAGGGGGAAGGATTGTAATATCCCGAAATTTTTAACAATATCAATTTAATAATCTGCAGTTAAAAATTAAATTGATATTGATATTCTGTTAAGAATTATTCAAATAGATTTAATAATCTTCTTCAATAAATATTTAGATTGGTTATTTTATCTTTTAAAAATAATAGATTGATTTCTATTTAAAATATAAATATATGGTTTGTATTTTAAATAGATTGGTATTGTTTTAATTTTAATAAGTAAAGCATATTTTGTAGTTTTAATATTCGTAGTAATTTAGAAAATTAGTTTTATTTAATATTTAAGCTTTTCAAAGTTAAATAAATGATTTTGGTTTAAATTTAATAAATGAACCATGTTTTAAAAATCTAATATATATATATATATACATACATTTA
This sequence comes from Allium cepa, assembly GCA_030765085.1. NCBI lineage: Eukaryota > Viridiplantae > Streptophyta > Magnoliopsida > Asparagales > Amaryllidaceae > Allium > Allium cepa. The sequence goes on from CM060942.1 coordinate 114,953,908, forward strand.
ATTTGGGAATTTTGATTTTAATTAGTATTGAGTTTTTAAAACTATTTCATAAATGAGTATATGATTTTAAAAAATGATAAGAAAAATATTAAATGTTTAAATTAAATGGGCTTGAGTTTAAATTTAGAATAATTCAACAATGGTTTCATGGCTTAATAAAATAAATAATTTATTGATAAAAATATAATTTCTTTTAAAATGATTTTAATTTAATAATAAGAGAATTAGAAAAACAATATTGATTTTGTATTGTCTTTATAAACAAGTTATAAATAGGATTTGTAATTTTTATTTCAAATTGAATTTATATTCATAACTTGGTTTGAAAAATAATTAATTTTGAATTTAGTTTGAATTTAAGTTCAAAAGTATAAATTTTAAATTGTTTAATTGTTTTAATCTTTAATATGTATAAGTTTATTATAAACATTGTTTGCTTTTATTTCATTTATAAATTTATACCCATGTTTAAATATAAACTAACATATTAACCTAGGATAACACACACATTAAATTATAATTAGTACTAATTATTTTTAGAGACAAGTGTTACATTCATGTAACAAGTGTTTAAAAATTAGCATAGCAATTTGACAAGTGTAAAAATTTAGTTTTAATCTTTCTTTTATTTCCTTAAATCTGAAATACATTAGTTAAGATTGCATCTTCATTCATATTGCATTTTCATTTTCCTCAATCAAAAAGAAAGAAAGAAAAGATCAAACTCATCTTCGAAATTTATAAAATCAGTAACACTCTTCAAAAATCTGCATATACAAATTTATCAAAACCCTGTTCAAATCTGCATTTCCTCAAATCCAAACATCTGCATATTCCACCTCTTCAAAATCAAACCCATCTTCCTTAAATTCAAACATTAATCTGCATGCCATTTAGAAAAAAAAGGGGCCTGCACTCTGTTTTAAAACCTAGAATGGATGAAGCCTGCACTCTAATTTAAACCTGGGTTGAATAAGCATCTGCATGCATTTGAGGAGTTAGCAATTGCATCTACATCTGCATGCAAGTAATTTGAATTTGGGATCATGGGCAACTCAGATTTTAAACATCAAAGGGTCAAGCCTGCACCATTTTCTGCAAATTTCAAATGATCAACAGAGGGTCTGCATTCATCAAAAGGTGAGTAACTAAAAATTTGAAATTTTAAAATAGGTTGCATGTTAATGTTGGCTATAATTTAGAAATGTTTGTGTTTAATGCCTGGTGTAAATATGTTTGTGTACGCATGCTTGTCTATGCTCTGCTGTGATTCTAAATTCAACTTCCTATTTAAAAGAATCCTCCAAATATTGTTTAAATTTGTGTTAGTATCTGTTCTTAAGATAACTAAAAATTGTTTGCTTATTTAGATTAGAATCAAAATATTTTTAGGTGAATTGATTTACTGCCTGAAGATAATTAAACTTTAGCAAGTTAAAGATATAAGTAGTGTGGCCTCTGCATATAAATTCAAACCAAAATTTAATGAGTTAATTTTGTATTTCAGCATCAGTAAACTATGGTATTAATTGAAATTTGATTTTTAAATAAAGTATTAGTATTTTTAGGTGTATGTTTCATTTACAGTTTGTTCTTGAACCAATAATGAATTTGAGAAAAATTCTTGTAATCTGTGATTTGTGGAAACTCAAATTTCTTCTGAGTTATAGAGTAAGGATCTTAGATCCTTAGAAAAATCAAAGAAGTGGATATAAAATTACTAGATTGGTTGCAGTTGGGAAATTTTTGTTTAAACCCTAGTTTTGAATAGGGGTTAAGGATTGGGTCTGTGTGAGGTGTAGGGGTGATCGAGTGTTCTGGTTGTTGGTGATTGTGTAGCTGATGTGTGGATTGTTTCATGGCCGGAGAGGTGGATTTTCAGGTGATCGGAGTGGCGAACAATCGCCGTTGACAGGTTGGGTCAAAACCTGGAATATGGTTTTCAGGTTTGGGTTGTTTTGAGGTAAATTTTGAATTCTTGTTTATCTGTTCAATCTGATGATGATGTTAGTGGATGGATGAGTTACTGGTTGAGGTTTGATCGGCACTGTTGATCGGCAGAGGGAGTGGTCGCCGTGCATATGCACGGCGATGAAAATTCTGGTGAAGTATTTTGGTTTGGGTGTGTTGCAGGGGAAGGTTGAGGTTGCTCGAAGCAAGTAGATATAATACTCGAAGTAAAGCAGCTTAAAACTCGAAGTAGTACTAGGGTTTTCTCGGGTTGATCTGTAGTTTACAGTTTTCACAGAAAAACTGTTTTTTTAATCTGGTTTTTAAAATTTTTAAAATCTGTAGTTTTGTTTAGGGTAAGGTTTAAGTTTAAATTCAAATGCAAGTTTGAATTTCAGATTCAAATTTAAATCCTAGTTTTTAAAATAAAATAAAAGTTTCAGAAATTTAATTTAAATAACTATTAGTTTTAGGTAAAATAGTTTAAACATTTTTTGTAATGAGATTTTTAAAATATGAGTAGTTTTGAAGTTTATTTAAAATCTGGAAACTCAAAAGTTAAATTTGAATTTCAGTTTTTAAATTTTAAAGAAGGTTTAAAATTGAAGTTTTAAATTAAATGAAAATTTAAGTTATTAAAATTTTGAAATAAATTTAACTTTAAAAGTTTTTATATAAGCACTTATTTGATTTCTAAAATTTAAAAAGTTTTAAATTATTTAAATTTTGATAAGTTTTAAATTATTCTATTTTAAACTTGTATTTAAAATGGAAATTTAAAAGTAGTTTAAAAAGTACTTTGTTTCAATTAAATTGTTTTAACATAATTAAGTTATGTTTTATCTTGAAATTCAAATTAAGATTTATGTTTTAAAATTTATTAATAAGGTAATTATGATTAATTAATTTAATTAATTAATTGAATTTGGAATTAATAATTGATTATGATTAATCAATCTAGAATTAAGATCATTAATTAAATTATTAATTAATGATGAATGAATTTATTAATTATGTAATTAAGTTTAAAATCAAGGTTAATTTATTTAATAATTAACTTTAATTAATGAATGATTAAAGATAATTTAAATTGTAATTAATTTAAGTTAATTACTTTATAAAATAATTAGAGAATGGTTAATGAAGGTCATTAATCAGGATTATTTAATAATTAATTAATATGGTTAATTTTTATAATTTATTAGATTAATTAATTTAATAATAATCAATTATGAATGGTTTGAGTATAATTACTTAGTAAAGTAATTAAGAAATTAATTACTTAATGTAATTAATTTAGTTTAATTAATTTTAAACACTTGGGTTTTATAAATAATTACTTTATGTAATTAATAATTTGGAAATTACTTAGTTAAGTAATTGATTAATAATTACAGGTTGTAATTAAGTGGAGATGTTTAAGAATGAAGTAATTTGGATTTAAATTACTTAATAATTAATCAAGGAATTAATTATGTAAGGATAATTAATCTGTCTAATATAGTAATTAAGCTAGATAATTACTAAATGTAATTAATCTGTGATGATGATTAATAATTATAAGATAATTACTTAAGGTAATTAATAAAAGGGGATCATTAATTATTTTAATTAATGAAGTAATTAAAGATGATTAATTATGATTAATTAATCAATAGTAGGTAATTAAAGATAATTAATTAATTTATTAATTAAGGATAAATGTAATTAATTATGATTAATTAATTAGTTTAAAGTAATCAAAGTTTAATTACTGTTTAATTGAGAATAATTAATTTATGAAATTAATTAAGGATAATTACATGAATGTAATTGAGGATAATTAATCAAGAGTGATTAGTTAAGGTGATTAATGAATGATTAATTGATTGTAATCAATTAAATGGTTGAGTAAGCAAGTTATAATTTGATGAAGTAATTAATTTAAATTATTTTAAATTAATTAAAGATGAAGTGATTAATTTAATTCATTTTAAATTAATTAGAGATAGAGATAGTTAATTTAATTCATTTTAAATTAATTATATGGTGATGAATAAATCATTGCTTATGTATGAATGGATGTCATTGATTGTCTTGGATGCTTTGTGATCTCAGAAATGAGATAAGTATTGCTGTGTGGTATGAATGTTTGGTTTGTATTGTGATGATAACATAGGTTATCTATTGTGATGGTGATATATGGATTATCTATTATGATATTGATAATGTGGTCAACCTGTTATTTGACAATGTTGATTATCAATTGTGATTTATGAATTATCTATCTGTGTGCATATAGATACTGTATTGAATTGTTTTAAAACTTTAAAACAACTTGGACTTAAAAGACACGCTTTGGATTTCGATGAGACCGGGATCGGGTTTCCATATTTGGATATCCGAAAACCACATCGATTCTAAATAACGTTAGGTCGTGAATCCAAATGGAGCTTTGTGAAGACTCGAGGTGTAAGGACTATGAGTCAGTATAACTCTTGGGTGATTCCGTAATGAGTTGACGGAATTAGTTCTTATAGATCGGAGATGGTGATTCAGAGTGCAAGGATTATTGTCGTTGACTCTGAGGGTGATTCCAATATGAGTGCAATGAGATAATGCCTTCGGTTTCGTTCGAACTCGGAACGAACTTGTATGGATTGAATGCTTTCAGAACATCATCAGGTGGACGATGAGCATTCTAGTGAAATGTCCTATAAAGGTAATCGTAGCCTCAAGCCTCATCAACCGGGAATAGTTAAAACAGGGGAGGTGCAGCAAAGCTTCGTGGGTCGCACCCACTGGAGAACAAGATTTACCTCTGTCTAGAAGTCCCTTTATATTCGGCTGTGTGGGTGGTTGCTAGCTACAACCACGGGGTTGTCTTGTTCGAAACTGTTTAGTAAGGAATGGGTCCGGTTTTGTGTTGCAGGGGAGCGGGCGTACTCCTCGGTACGCTGATCTAGGCCACGTACTGTGACGGGCGGTACCCAGTAGCCCAGCCATTGTATGGAATCCAAAATCCAATAAGTGCCAACGGTTTTGACTGTATTACCCACTTTCGTGGCTAGTAGCTGGAATTTAATCATGTAATAATTTCGGCCATTTCTTATTTATTTGAAAACCCTAGACACTATTATAATATCATCAGATTTCCTATCAAATGTTTTAGTTAGCGTAAGGTAATTTTTTTTCCATATTTGTGTGTGGGAAGTCTTACGTGATACCTTTCTTTTCAAAAGGTTTTTAAAAGTTAATCAACTTTAACCTGTTACTCACACCAGACCCATGTCCGACCCGGAGTTTATTTTTGTTTTCATAAAGTCTTGGGTACTCAAATTTTTACGAGTAGCCAAGGGAATTCAGGTTAGGATTCAGGTTAGCTTTGACGAATTGTGGAGGAGCAATGGAGTAGGAGGCTTCCGCGTGTAGATATATATAGTTTTCCGCTGTGTGTTCTCTGAGTTGTTGTATTGAGTTGTAACGAGACATATGTTTATAACTGTCTAGTATGTGTTGTATATCTGTGTACTCTGATAGTGGTTGTAAACTGTGCAATATTTATGTTATTAATATAGTTTACTCGTTCCGCTGTTAGATTCTGATGTGTTGTTTCTTTCTTCTCTTCTTTCTATTCTCTTTTCTATCCCTTTCTTTCTTTAAGATGATGCGATTTTCTGTGGTAAGAAAGTCGTGACGTCTCAGTTGGTATCAGAGCATTAGGTTGAGTGAATACCTAGGCTCTGTAATGGTGTCTTTCTTGAGAAAGCGTACTTGTAATTTTTATATATCTATATATATATATATATATATATATATTTCTACCTATCTGTTGGGTTACCTGTTCAGGTTTTCCAATATAAGTTATAAAGGTAGATGGGGTAGTAGTGTGTGTATCACGATTACCACCATTGGTTGGAGTTTGAATGTTTGAGGTTGGAAGTGTTTTGTCGAGACTGTAGACCTAATACCGTCTCGAGAGAGTTCTGTAGTGATGAAGAACTTTTTGATCTCTGAAGGAAACCTGTTAAGGTTCGGAGTTCATTTCTGAAGTTGGATAAGTAGAGTTTGGATCTGTCGGCTGGGCAGAAGCGAGTGATGGTATTTTGAAACCTCAGGATGTAGTAGCTGCGTGATGAGATGCAGTGACTATGGATGTTCCCGAAGATGTTTTCTTTGGAACAAGTTAAGGAGGTGAGTCTGCTTCAGTGTTGTGGCTGTGTTCGGCCGGAGTTTCTGTTTGCTTTGAGGTCCGAGTTAAATAAATGATTTCGGTTTAAATTTAATAAATGAACCATGTTTTAAAATTCTAATATATACATACATTTAATTTGGGAATTTTTATTTTAATTAGTATTGAGTTTTTAAAACTATTTCATAAATAAGTATATGATTTTAAAAAATGATAAGAAAAATATTAAATGTTTAAATTAAATTGGCTTGAGTTTAAATTTAGAGTAATTCAACAATGGTTTCACGGCTTAATAAAATAAATAATTTATTGATAAAAATATAATTTCTTTTAAAATGATTTTAATTTAATAATAAGAGAACTAGAAAAACAATATTGATTTTGTATTGTCTTTATATATAAGTTTTAAATAGGATTTGTAATTTTTATTTCAAATTGAATTTATATTCATAACTTGGTTTGAAAAATAATTAATTTTGAATTTAGTTTGAATTTAAGTTCAAAAGTATAAATTTTAAATTGTTTAATTGTTTTAATCTTTAATATGTATAAGTTTATTATAAACATTGTTTGCTTTTATTTCATTTATAAATTTATACCCATGTTTAAATATAAACTAACATATTAACCTAGGATAACACACACATTAAATTATAATTAGTACTAATTATTTTTAGAGACAAGTGTTACATTCATGTAACAAGTGTTTAAAAATTAGCATAACAATTTGACAAGTGTAAAAATTTAGTTTTAATCTTTCTTTTATTTCCTTAAATCTGAAATACATTAGTTAAGATTGCATCTTCATTCATATTGCATTTTCATTTTCCTCAATTAAAAAGAAAGAAAGAAAAGATCAAACTCATCTTCGAAATTTATAAAATCAGTAACACTCTTCAAAAATCTGCATATACAAATTTATCAAAACCCTATTCAAATCTGCATTTCCTCAAATCCAAACATCTGCATATTCCACCTCTTCAAAATCAAACCCATCTTCCTTAAATTCAAACATTAATCTGCATGCCATTTAAAAAAAAAGGGGGCCTGCACTCTATTTTAAAACCTGGAATGGATGAAGCCTGCACTCTAATTTAAACCTGGGTTGAATAAGCATCTGCATGCATTTGAGGAGTTAGCAATTGCATCTACATCTTCATGCAAGTAATTTGAATTTGGGATCATGGGCAACTCAGATTTTAAACATCAAAGGGTCAAGCCTGCACCATTTTCTGCAAATTTCAAATGATCAACAGAGGGTCTGCATTCATCAAAAGGTGAGTAACTTAAAATTTTGAATTTTAAAATAGGTTGCATGTTAATGTTGGCTATAATTTAGAAATGTTTGTGTTTAATGCCTGGTGTAAATATGTTTGTGTACGCATGCTTGTCTATGCTCTGCTGTGATTCTAAATTCAACTTCCTATTTAAAAGAATCCTCCAAATATTGTTTAAATTTGTTTTAGTATCTGTTCTTAAAATAACTAAAAATTGTTTGCTTATTTAGATTAGAATCAAAATATTTTTAGGTGAATTGATTTACTGCCTGAAGATAATTAAGCTTTAGCAAGTTAAAGATATAAGTAGTGTGGCCTCTGCATATTAATTCAAACCAAAATTTAATGAGTTAATTTTGTATTTCAGCATCAGTAAACTATGGTATTAATTGAAATTTGATTTTTAGATCAAGTATTAGTATTTTTAGGTGTATGTTTCATTTACAGTTTGTTCTTGAACCAATAATGAATTTGAGAAAAAATCTTGTAATCTGTGATTTGTAGAAACTCAAATTTCTTCTGAGTTATAGAGTAAGGATCTTAGATCCTTAGAAAAATCAAAGAAGTGGATATAAAATTGCTAGATTGGTTGCAGTTGGGAAATTTTTGTTTAAACCCTAGTTTTGAATAGGGGTTAAGGATTGGGTCAGTGTGAGGTGTAGGGGTGATCGAGTGTTCTGGTTCTTGGTGATTGTGTAGCTGATGTGTGGATTGTTTCATGGCCGGAGAGGTGGACTTTCAGGTGATCGGAGTGGCGAACAATCGCCGTTGACAGGTTGGGTCAAAACCTGGAATATGGTTTTCAGGTTTGGGTTGTTTTGAGGTAAATTTTGAATTCTTGTTTATCTGTTCAATCTGATGATGATGTTAGTGGATGGATGAGTTACTGGTTGAGGTTTGATCGGCACTGTTGATCGGCAGAGGGAGTGGTCGCCGTGCATATGCACGGCGACGAAAATTCTGGTGAAGTATTTTTGTTTGGGTGCGTTGCAGGGGAAGGTTGAGGTTGCTCGAAGCAAGTAGATATAAAACTCGAAGTAAAGCAGCTTAAAACTCGAAGTAGTACTAGGGTTTTCTCGGGTTGATCTGTAGTTTACAGGTTTCACAGAAAAACTGTTTTTTTAATCTGGTTTTTAAAATTTTTAAAATCTGTAGTTTTGTTTAGGGTAAGGTTTAAGTTTAAATTCAAATGCAAGTTTGAATTTCAGATTCAAATTTAAATCCCAGTTTTTAAAATAAAATAAAAGTTTCAGAAATTTAATTTAAATAACTATTAGTTTTAGGTAAAATAGTTTAAACATTTTTTGTAATGAGATTTTTAAAATATGAGTAGTTTTGAAGTTTATTTAAAATCTGGAAACTCAAAAGTTAAATTTGAATTTCAGTTTTTAAATTTTAAAGAAGGTTTAAAATTGAAGTTTTAAATTAAATGAAAATTTAAGTTATTAAAATTTTGAAATAAATTTAACTTTAAAAGTTTTTATATAAGCACTTATTTGATTTCTAAAATTTAAAAAGTTTTAAATTATTTAAATTTTGATAAGTTTTAAATTATTCTATTTTAAACTTGTATTTAAAATGGAAATTTAAAAGTAGTTTAAAAAGTACTTTGTTTCAATTAAATTGTTTTAACATAATTAAGTTATGTTTTATCTTGAAATTCAAATTAAGATTTATGTTTTAAAATTTATTAATAAGGTAATTATGATTAATTAATTTAATTAATTAATTGAATTTGGAATTAATAATTGATTATGATTAATCAATCTAGAATTAAGATCATTAATTAAATTTTTAATTAATGATGAATGAATTTATTAATTATGTAATTAAGTTTTGAATCAAGGTTAATTTATTTAATAATTAACTTTAATTAATGAATGATTAAAGATAATTTAAATTGTAATTAATTTAAGTTAATTACTTTATAAAATAATTAGAGAATGGTTAATGAAGGTCATTAATCAGGATTATTTAATAATTAATTAATATGGTTAATTTTTATAATTTATTAGATTAATTAATTTAATAATAATCAATTATGAATGGTTTGAGTATAATTACTTAGTAAAGTAATTGAGAAATTAATTACTTAATGTAATTAATTTAGTTTAATTAATTTTAAACACTTGGGTTTTATAAATAATTACTTTATGTAATTAATAATTTGGAAATTACTTAGTTAAGTAATTGATTAATAATTACAGGTTGTAATTAAGTGGAGATGTTTAAGAATGAAGTAATTTGGATTTAAATTACTTAATAATTAATCAAGGAATTAATTATGTAAGGATAATTAATTTGTTTAATATAGTAATTAAGCTAGATAATTACTAAACGTAACTAATCTGTGATGATGATTAATAATTATAAGATAATTACTTAAGGTAATTAATAAAAGGGGATCATTAATTATTTTAATTAATGAAGTAATTAAAGATGATTAATAATGATTAATTAATCAATAATAGGTAATTAAAGATAATTAATTAATTTATTAATTAAGGATAAATGTAATTAATTATGATTAATTAATTAATTTAAAGTAATCAAAGTTTAATTACTGTTTAATTGAGAATAATTAATTTATGAAATTAATTAAGGATAATTACATGAATGTAATTGAGGATAATTAATCAAGAGTGATTAGTTAAGGTGATTAATAATGAATGATTAATTGATTGTAATCAATTAAATGGTTGAGTAAGCAAGTTATAATTTGATGAAGTAATTAATTTAAATTATTTTAAATTAATTAAAGATGAAGTGATTAATTTAATTCATTTTAAATTAATTAGAGATAGAGATAGTTAATTTAATTCATTTTAAATTAATTATATGGTGATGAATAAATCATTGCTTATGTATGAATGGATGTCATTGATTGTCTTGGATGCTTTGTGATCTCAGAAATGAGATAAGTATTGCTGTGTGGTATGAATGTTTGGTTTGTATTGTGATGATAACATAGGTTATCTATTGTGATGGTGATATATGGATTATCTATTATGATATTGATAATGTTGTCTACCTGTTATTTGATAATGTTGATTATCAATTGTGATTTATGAATTATCTATCTGTGTGCATATAGATAGTGTATTGAATTGTTTTAAAACTTTAAAACAACTTGGACTTAAAAGACAAGCTTTGGATTTCGATGATACCGGGATCGGGTTTCCATATTTGGATATCCGAAAACCACATCGATTCCAAATAACGTTAGGTCGTGAATCCAAATGGAGCTTTGTGAAGACTCGAGGTGTAAGGACTATGAGTTAGTATAACTCTTGGGTGATTCCGTAATGAGTTGACGGAATTAGTTCTTATAGATCCGAGATGGTTATTCAGAGTGCAAGGATTATTGTCGTTGACTCTGAGGGTGATTCCAATATGAGTGCAACGAGATAATGCCTTCGGTTTCGTTCGAACTCAGAACGAACTTGTAGGATTGAATGCTTTCAGAACATCGTCAGGTGGGCGATGAGCATTCTAGTGAAATGTCCTATAAAGGTAATCGTAGCCTCAAGCCTCATCAACCGGGAATAGCTAAAACAGGGGAGGTGCAGCAAAGCTTCGTGGGTCGCACCAACTGGAGAACAAGATTTACCTCTGTCTAGAAGTCCCTTTATATTCGGCTGTGTGGGTGGTTGTTAGCTACAACCACGGGGTTGTCTTGTTCGGAACTGTTTAGTAAGGAATGGGTCCGGCTTTGTGTTGCAGGGGAGCGGGCGTACTCCTCGGTACGCTGATCTAGGCCACGTACTGTGACGGGCGGTACCCAGTAGCCCAGCCATTGTATGGAATCCAAAATCCAATAAGTGCCAACGGTTTTGACTGTATTACCCACTTTCGTGGCTAGTAGCTGGAATTTAATCATGTAATAATTTCGGCTATTTTTTATTTATTTGAAAACCCTAGACACTATTATAATATCATCAGATTTCCTATCAAATGTTTTGGTTAGCGTAAGGTAATTTTTTTTCCATGTTTATGTGTGGGAAGTCTTACGTGATACCTTTCTTTTCAAAAGGTTTTTAAAAGTTAATCAACTTTAACCTGTTACTCACACCAGACCCATGTCCGACCCGGAGTTTATTTTTATTTTCATAAACTCTTGGGTACTCAAATTTTTACGAGTAGCCAAGGGAATTCAGGTTAGGATTCAGGTTAGCTTTGACGAATTGTGGAGGACAATGGAGTAGGAGGCTTCCGTGTGTAGATATATATAGTTTTCCGCTGTGTGTTCTCTGAGTTGTTGTATTGAGTTGTAACTAGACATGTGTTTATAACTGTCTAGTATGTGTTGTATATCTGTGTACTCTGATAATGGTTGTAAACTATGTAATATTTATGTTATTAATATAGTTTACTCGTTCCGCTGTTAGATTCTGATGTGTTGTTTCTTTCTTCTCTTCTTTCTATTCTCTTTTCTATCCCTTTCTTTCTTTAAGATGATGCGATTTTCTGTGGTAAGAAAGTCGTGTCGTCTCAGTTGGTATCAGAGCATTAGGTTGAGTGAATACCTAGGCTCTATAATGGTGTCTTTCTTGAGAGAGCGTACTTGTAATTTTTATATATCTATATATATATATTTATTTCTACCTATCTGTTGGGTTACCTGTTCAGGTTTTCCAATATAAGTTATAAAGGTAGATGGGCTAGTAGTGTGTGTATCACGATTACCACCATTAGTTGGAGTTTGAATGTTTAAGGTTGGAAGTGTTTTGTCGAGACTGTAGACCTAATACCGTCTCGAGAGAGTTCTGTAGTGATGAAGAACTTTTTGATCTCTGAAGGAAACCTGTTAAGGTTCGGAGTTCATTTCTGAAGTTGGATAAGTAGAGTTTGGATCTGTCGGCTGGGCAGAAGCGAGTGATGGTATTTTGAAACCTCAGGAAGTAGTAGCTGTGTGATGAGATGCAGTGACTATGGATGTTCCCGAAGATGTTTTCTTTGGAACAAGTTAAGGAGGTGAGTCTGCTTCAGTGTTGTGGCTGTGTTCAGCCGGAGTTTCTGTTTGCTTTGAGGTCCGAGTTAAATAAATGATTTTGGTTTAAATTTAATAAATGAACCATGTTTTAAAATTCTAATATATACATACATTTAATTTGGGAATTTTTATTTTAATTAGAATTGAGTTTTTAAAACTATTTCATAAATAAGTATATGATTTTAAAAAATGATAAGAAAAATATTAAATGTTTAAATTAAATTGGATTGAGTTTAAATTTAGAATAATTCAACAATGTTTTCATGGCTTAATAAAATAAATAATTTATTGATAAAAATATAATTTCTTTTAAAATGATTTTAATTTAATAATAAGAGAATTAGTAAAACAATATTGATTTTGTATTGTCTTTATAAATAAGTTTTAAATAGGATTTGTAATTTTTATTTCAAATTGAATTTATATTCATAACTTGGTTTGAAAAATAATTAATTTTGAATTTAGTTTGAATTTAAGTTCAAAAGTATAAATTTTAAATCGTTTAATTGTTTTAATCTTTAATATGTATAAATTTATTATAAACATTGTTTGCTTTTATTTCATTTATAAATTTATACCCATGTTTAAATATAAACTAACATATTAACCTAGGATAACACACACATTAAATTATAATTAGTACTAATTATTTTTAGGGACAAGTGTTACATTCATGTAACAAGTGTTTAAAAATTAGCATAACAATTTGACAAGTGTAAAAATTTAGTTTTAATCTTTCTTTTATTTCCTTAAATCTGAAATACATTAGTTAAGATTGCATCTTCATTCATATTGCATTTTCATTTTCCTCAATTAAAAAGAAAGAAAGAAAAGATCAAACTCATCTTCGAAATTTATAAAATCAGTAACACTCTTCAAAAATCTGCATATACAAATTTATCAAAACCCTGTTCAAATCTGCATTTCCTCAAATCCAAACATCTGCATATTCCACCTCTTCAAAATCAAACCCATCTTCCTTAAATTCAAACATTAATCTGCATGCCATTTAAAAAAAAAAGGGCCTGCACTCTATTTTAAAACCTGGAATGGATGAAGCCTGCACTCTAATTTAAACCTGGGTTGAATAAGCATCTGCATGCATTTGAGGAGTTAGCAATTGCATCTACATCTTCATGCAAGTAATTTGAATTTGGGATCATGGGCAACTCAGATTTTAAACATCAAAGGGTGTAGCCTGCACCATTTTCTGCAAATTTCAAATGATCAACAGAGGGTCTGCATTCATCAAAAGGTGAGTAACTTAAAATTTTGAATTTTAAAATAGGTTGCATGTAATTGTTGGCTATAATTTAGAAATGTTTGTGCTTAATGCCTGGTGTAAATATGTTTGTGTACGCATGCTTGTCTATGCTCTGCTGTGATTCTAAAATCAACTTCCTATTTAAAAGAATCCTCCAAATATTGTTTAAATTTGTGTTAGTATCTGTTCTTAAAATAACTAAAAATTGTTTGCTTATTTAGATTAGAATCAAAATATTTTTTGGTGAATTGATTTACTGCCTGAAGATAATTAAACTTTAGCAAGTTAAAGATATAAGTAGTGTGGCCTCTGCATATTAATTCAAACCAAAATTTAATGAGTTAATTTTGTATTTCAGCATCAGTAAACTATGGTATTAATTGAAATTTGATTTTTAAATCAAGTATTAGTATTTTTAGGTGTATGTTTCATTTACAGTTTGTTCTTGAACCAATAATGAATTTGAGAAAAATTCTTGTAATCTGTGATTTGTGGAAACTTAAATTTCTTCTGAGTTATAGAGTAAGGATCTTAGATCCTTAGAAAATTCAAAGAAGTGGATATAAAATTGCTAGATTGGTTGCAGTTGGGAAATTTTTGTTTAAACCCTAGTTTTGAATAGGGGTTAAGGATTGGGTCAGTGTGAGGTGTAGGGGTGATCGAGTGTTCTGGTTCTTGGTGATTGTGTAGCTGATGTGTGGATTGTTTCATGGCCGGAGAGGTGGACTTTCAGGTGATCGGAGTGGCGAATAATCGCCGTTGACAGGTTGGGTCAAAACCTGGAATATGGTTTTCAGGTTTGGGTTGTTTTGAGGTAAATTTTGAATTCTTGTTTATCTGTTCAATCTGATGATGATGATAGTGGATGGATGAGTTACTGGTTGAGGTTTGATCGACACTGTTGATCGACAGAGGGAGTGGTCGCCGTGCATATGCACGGCGATGACAATTCTGGTGAAGTTTTTTGGTTTGGGTGTGTTGCAGGGGAAGGTTGAGGTTGCTCGAAGCAAGTAGATATAAAACTCGAAGTAAAGCAGCTTAAAACTCGAAGTAGTACTAGGGTTTTCTCGGGTTGATCTGTAGTTTACAGGTTTCACGAAAAAACTGTTTTTTTAATCTGGTTTTTAAATTTTTTAAAATCTGTAGTTTTGTTTAGGGTAAGGTTTAAGTTTAAATTCAAATGCAAGTTTGAATTTCAGATTCAAATTTAAATCCCAGTTTTTAAAATAAAATAAAAGTTTTAGAAATTTAATTTAAATTACTATTAGTTTTAGGTGAAATAGTTTAAACATTTTTAGTAATGAGATTTTTAAAATATGAGTAGTTTTGAAGTTTATTTAAAATCTGGAAACTCAAAAGTTAAATTTGAATTTCAGTTTTTAAATTTTAAAGAAGGTTTAAAATTGAAGTTTTAAATTAAATGAAAATTTAAGTTATTAAAATTTTGAAATAAATTTAACTTTAAAAGTTTTTATATAAGCACTTATTTGATTTGTAAAATTTAAAATTTTTTAAATTATTTAAATTTTGATAAGTTTTAAATTATTCTATTTTAAACTTGTAGTTAAAATGGAAATTTAAAAGTAGTTTAAAAAGTACTTTGTTTCAATTAAATTGTTTTAACATAATTAAGTTATGTTTTATCTTGAAATTCAAATTAAGATTTATGTTTTAAAATTTATTAATAAGGTGATTATGATTAATTAATTTAATTAATTAATTGAATTTGGAATTAATAATTGATTATGATTAATCAATCTAGAATTAAGATCATTAATTAAATTATTAATTAATGATGAATGAATTTATTAATTATGTAATTAAGTTTAAAATCAAGGTTAATTTATTTAATAATTAACTTTAATTAATGAATGATTAAAGATAATTTAAATTGTAATTAATTTAAGTTAATTACTTTATAAAATAATTAGAGAATGGTTAATGAAGGTAATTAATCAGGATTATTTAATAATTAATTAATATGGTTAATTTTTATAATTTATTAGATTAATTAATTTAATAATAATCAATTATGAATGATTTGAGTATAATTACTTAGTAAAGTAATTAAGAAATTAATTACTTAATGTAATTAATTTAGTTTAATTAATTTTAAACACTTGGGTTGTATAAATAATTACTTTATGTAATTAATAATTTGGAAATTACTTAGTTAAGTAATTGATTAATAATTACAGGTTGTAATTAAGTGGAGATGTTTAAGAATGAAGTAATATGGATTTAAATTACTTAATAATTAATCAAGGGATTAATTATGTAAGGATAATTAATTTGTTTAATATAGTAATTAAGCTAGATAATTACTAAATGTAATTAATCTGTGATGATGATTAATAATTATAAGATAATTACTTAAGGTAATTAATTGAAGGGGATCATTAATTATTTTAATTAATGAAGTAATTAAAGATGATTAATTATGATTAATTAATCAATAATAGGTAATTAATTAATTTATTAACTAAGGATAAATGTAATTAATTATGATTAGTTAATTAATTTAAAGTAATCAAAGTTTAATTACTGTTTAATTGAGAATAATTAATTTATGAAATTAATTAAGGATAATTACATGAATGTAATTGAGGATAATTAATCAAGAGTGATTAATTAAGGTGATTAATAATGAATGATAAATTCATTGTAATCAATTAAATGGTTGAGTAAGCAAGTTATAATTTGATGAAGTAATTAATTTAAATTATTTTAAATTAATTAAAGATGAAGTGATTAATTTAATTCATTTTAAATTAATTAGAGATAGAGATAGTTAATTTAATTCATTTTAAATTAATTATATGGTGATGAATAAATCATTGCTTATGTATGAATGGATGTCATTGATTGTCTTGGATGCTTTGTGATCTCAGAAATGAGATAAGTATTGCTGTGTGGTATGAATGTTTGGTTTGTATTGTGATGATAACATAGGTTATCTATTGTGATGGTGATATATGGATTATCTATTATGATATTGATAATGTGGTCTACCTGTTATTTGATAATGTTGATTATCAATTGTGATTTATGAATTATCTATCTGTGTGCATATATATAGTGTATTGAATTGTTTTAAAACTTTAAAACAACTTGGACTTCAAAGACACGCTTTGGATTTCGATGAGACCGGGTCGGGTTTCCATATTTGGATATTCGAAAACCACATCGATTCCAAATAACGTTAGGTCGTGAATCCAAATGGAGCTTTGTGAAGACTCGAGGTGTAAGGACTATGAGACAGTATAACTCTGTGGGTGATTCCGTAATGAGTTGACGGAATTAGTTCTTATAGATCCGAGATGGTGATTCAGAGTGCAAGGGTTATTGTCGTTGACTCTGAGGGTGATTCCAATATGAGTGCAACGAGATAATGCCTTCGGTTTCGTTCGAACTCGGAACGAACTTGTATGGATTGAATGCTTTCAGAACATCGTCAGGTGGACGATGAGCATTCTAAGTGAAATGTCCTATAAAGGTAATCGTAGCCTCAAGCCTCATCAACCGGGAATGGTTAAAACTGGGGAGGTGCAGCAAAGCTTCGTGGGTCGCACCCACTGGAGAGCAAGATTTACCTCTGTCTAGAAGTCCCTTTATATTCGGCTGTGTGGGTGGTTGCTAGCTACAACCACGGGGTTGTCTTATTCGGAACTGTTCAGTAAGGAATGGGTCCGGCTTTGTGTTGCAGGGGAGCGGGCGTACTCCTCGGTACGCTGATCTAGGCCACGTACTGTGACGGGCGGTACCCCAGTAGCCCAACCATTGTATGGAATCCAAAATCCAATAAGTGCCAACGGTTTTGATTGTATTACCCACTTTTGTGGCTAGTAGATGGAATTTAATCATGTAATAGTTTCGGCTATTTCTTATTTATTTGAAAACCCTAGACACTATTATAATATCATCAGATTTCCTATCAAATGTTTTGGTTAGCGTAAGGTAAAAACTTTTCCATGTTTATGTGTGGGAAGTCTTACGTGATACCTTTTTTTTTCAAAAGGTTTTTAAAAGTTAATCAACTTTAACCTGTTACTCACACCAGACCCATGTCTGACCCGGAGTTTATTTTTGTTTTCATAAACTCTTGGGTACTCAAATTTTTACGAGTAGCCAAGGGAATTCAGGTTAGGATTCAGGTTAGCTTTGACGAATTGTGGAGGAGCAATGGAGTAGGAGGCTTCCGCGTGTAGATATATATAGTTTTCCGCTGTGTGTTATCTGAGTTGTTGTATTGAGTTGTAACTAGACAGGTGTTTATAACTGTCTAGTATGTGTTGTATATCTGTGTACTCTGATAATGGTTGTAAACTATGTAATATTTATGTTATTAATATAGTTTATTCGTTCCGCTGTTAGATTCTGATGTGTTGTTTCTTTCTTCTCTTCTTTCTATTCTCTTTTCTATCCCTTTCTTTCTTAAAGATGATGCGATTTTCTATGGTAAGAAAGTCGGGTCGTCTCAGTTGGTATCAGAGCATTAGGTTAAGTGAATACCTAGGCTCTGTAATGGTCTTTCTTGAGAGAGCGTACTTGTAATTTTTATATATATATATATATATATTTATTTATTTCTACCTATCTGTTGGGTTACCTGTTCAGGTTTTCCAATATAAGTTATAAAGGTAGATGGGGTAGTAGTGTGTGTATCACGATTACTACCATTGGTTGGAGTTTGAATGTTTGAGGTTGGAAGTGTTTTGTCGAGACTGTAGACCTAATACCGTCTCGAGAGAGTTCTGTAGTGATAAAGAACTTTTTGATCTCTGAAGGAAACCTGTTAAGGTTCAGAGTTCATTTTTGAAGTTGGATAAGTAGAGTTTGGATCTGTCGGGTGGGCAGAAGCGAGTGATGGTATTTTGAAACCTCGGGAAGTAGTAGCTACGTGATGAGATGCAGTGACTATGGATGTTCCCGAAGATGTTTTCTTTGGAACAAGTTAAGGAGGTGAGTCTGCTTCAGTGTTGTGGCTGTGTTCAGCCGCAGTTTCTGTTTGCTTTGAGGTCCGAGTTTCTCTGAGAGCTTTGTTTTGGAATTCTTCAGCATTTGTGGCAGCAGTGCAACTTGGAATGTTCTCGGTGTTGGCAAGAGATCTTCTGGCTTAGCAGTTTTTCTGAAGTGGAGTTTAGAAGCAGTCAAGTGAACTCGTTTCTTCGATGGGTTGGCTAATTAAGTTTAAGCTGTTCTATTTGGTTACGGGAGAACAGTTTTCCTTAGATTTGGTTTGGGTGGTTCGCAAAAGTGACTTGCGATTGTTTGAGTGTTCTCTTGGTTATCTGAGTTTTTCTGAACGTCTTCAGGAAGTCAGAGTTTGGCTCGCATCTGGAGATTGAGCTTTTTTTTTGACTGGAATTCCAGGAGTGGTACCGGTGATTCAACTTTATTGTAGAATGGTCCCATGAGATTGAGTTGGTGTAGCAGTTCAGAGTTTTGGGGAAATTTCTGAGTTTCTTATGGATTTATTAAACCATATCCATGGGGTGTGTTGTCCAGTTGTGCTAGTGTTCTTCTTCAGCATTCTCTTCTACTTCAGATCAGAGTTGAGCAGTGGAAGCAGTTTGGAAGTGTATCTGCTTTTCTTTTCCTGGACAGGAGAAGTGAGTTATTGTCTTCTGATGTTGAGGAGTTGAGTTTGGGATCTTGATTTTGGTTGATCTTGAGGAGATCATTTTGTTGAGTTGATTGGTCTACTTTGTTTCTAGAAGCATCAGCAAGGTTGAGCTGATCAGTAAGTTTGTGGGCAGCCCAGGATCGTCCGAAGAGTTTTTGTGGATAAGAGTCGGAGGGGTTTGGATTCTGAAGTCGGAGATTTAATTTTTGGATAAGTTTTCTCCGATCAAAAGTGAGCTATAAGATGGGGTAAGTCTGAGAAGTTAGCTCTGAAGTGTTTTGGAACTTTTCTGTATCTAGGAGATTAAGTGATTGATCAACAGGATTGAATTGCCAGTTTTGGTAACTGGGATTCGATGAGTTTCATGTATCTCTGAGGGAGTACGTGTATGATCTATCTCTGGTTGTGGTACCAACCGTTCTGGAGTTTTGGTTGTTGAGTCGGACTCGTTTGTAGTCTGATATCTTTTCCTGTGTTATAGATATAGTTGTATAGGAGCTTTATAGCTTCATAGTATTGATTGTTTGGATTCTCTAGAGCTAGTATCTCGGTATATATATATACCTGGGGAAACTCGATAAAGTTCTATCCAGAATTTGTTTGTTAGCATATGTTTGATATATATGCTTGTGATTTAAATTAAAATTTAATGAGATTATTAAATTACCTTTGTTTTAAATTTCGAGGACGAAATTCTTTTAAGGAGGAAGGATTGTAATATCCCGGAATTTTTAACAATATCAATTTAATAATCTGCAGTTAAAAATTAAATTGATATTGATATTCTGTTAAGAATTATTCAAATGGATTTAATAATCTTCTTCAATAAATATTTAGATTGGTTATTTTATCTTTTAAAAATAATAGATTGATTTCTATTTACAATATAAATATATGGTTTATATTTTAAATAGATTGGTATTGTTTTAATTTTAATAAGTAAAGCATATTTTCTAGTGTTAATATTCGTAGTAATTGGGAAAATTTGTTTTATTTAATATTTAAGCTTTTCAAAGTTAAATAAATGATTTTGGTTTAAATTTAATAAATGAACCATGTTTTAAAATTCTAATATATATATATATACACACACATTTAATTTGGGAATTTTTATTTTAATTAGTATTGAGTTTTTAAAACTATTTCATAAATAAGCATATGATTTTAAAAATTGATAAGAAAAATATTAAATGTTTAAATTAAAATGGGTTGAGTCTAAATTTAGAATAATTCAACAATGGTTTCATGGCTTAATAAAATAAATAATTTATTGATAAAAATATAATTTCTTTTAAAATGATTTTAATTTAATAATAAGAGAATTATAAAAACAATATCGATTTTGTATTGTCTTTATAAATAAGTTATAAATAGGATTTGTAATTTTTATTTCAAATTGAATTTATATTCATAACTTGGTTTGAAAAATAATTAATTTTGAATTTAGTTTGAATTTAAGTTCAAAGGTATAAATTTTAAATTGTTTAATTGTTTTAATCTTTAATATGTATAAGTTTATTATAAACATTGTTTGCTTTTATTTCATTTATAAATTTATACCCATGTTTAAATATAAACTAACTTATTAACCTAGGATAACACACACATTAAATTATAATTAGTACTAATTATTTTTAGAGACAAGTGTTACATTCATGTAACAAGTGTTTAAAAATTAGCATAACAATTTGACAAGTGTAAAAATTTAGTTTTAATCTTTCTTTTATTTCCTTAAATCTGAAATACATTAGTTAAGATTGCATCTTCATTCATATTGCATTTTCATTTTCCTCAATCAAAAAGAAAGAAAGAAAAGATCAAACTCATCTTTGAAATTTATAAAATCAGTAACACTCTTCAAAAATCTGCATATACAAATTTATCAAAACCCTGTTCAAATTTGCATTTCCTCAAATCCAAACATCTGCATATTCCACCTCTTCAAAATCAAACCCATCTTCCTTAAATTCAAACATTAATCTGCATGCCATTTAAAAAAAAAGGGCATGCACCCTGTTTTAAAACCTGGAATGGATGAAGCCTGCACTCTAATTTAAACCTGGGTTGAATAAGCATCTGCATGCATTTGAGGAGTTAGCAATTGCATCTACGTCTACATGCAAGTAATTTGAATTTGGGATCATGGGAAACTCAGATTTTAAACATCAAAGGGTCAAGCCTGCACCATTTTCTGCAAATTTCAAATGATCAACAGAGGGTCTGCATTCGTCAAAAGGTGAGTAACTTAAAATTTTGAATTTTAAAATAGGTTGCATGTTAATGTTGGCTATAATTTAGAAATGTTTGTGTTTAATGCCAGGTGTGAATATGTTTGTGTACGCATGCTTGTCTATGCTTTGCTGTGATTCTAAATTCAACTTCTTATTTAAAAGAATCCTCCAAATATTGTTTAAATTTGTGTTAGTATCTGTTCTTAAAATAACTAAAAATTGTTTGCTTATTTAGAATAGAATCAAAATATTTTTAGGTGAATTGATTTACTGCCTGAAGATAATTAAACTTTAGCAAGTTAAAGATATAAGTAGTGTGGCCTCTGCATATTAATTCAAGCCAAAATTTAATGAGTTAATTTTGTATTTCAGCATCAGTAAACTATGGTATTAATTGAAATTTGATTTGTAAATCAAGTATTAGTATTTTTAGGTGTGTGTTTCATTTACAGTTTGTTCTTGAACCAATAATCAATTTGAGAAAAATTCTTGTAATCTGTGATTTGTGGAAACTCAAATTTCTTCTGAGTTATAGAGTAAGGATCTTAAATCCTTAGAAAAATCAAAAAAGTGGATATAAAATTGTTAGATTGGTTGCAGTTGGGAAATTTTTGTTTAAACCCTAGTTTTGAATAGGGGCTAAGGATTGGGTGAGTGTGAAGTGTAGGGGTGATCGAGTGTTCTGGTTCTTGGTGATTGTGTAGCTGATGTATGGATTGTTTCATGGCCGGAGAGGTGGACTTTCAGGTGATCGGAGTGGCGAACAATCGCCGTTGACAGGTTGGGTCAAAACCTGGAATATGGTTTTCAGGTTTGGGTTGTTTTGAGGTAAATTTTGAATTCTTGATAATCTGTTCAATCTGATGATGATGTTAGTGGATGGATGAGTTACTGGTTAAGGTTTGATCGACACTGTTGATCGGCAGAGGGAGTAGTCTCCATGCATATGCACGGCGATGAAAATTCTGGTGAAGTATTTTGGTTTGGGTGTGTTGCAGGGGAAGGTTGAGGTTGCTCGAAGCAAGTAGATATAAAACACGAAGTAAAGCAGCTTAAAACTTGAAGTAGTAGTAGGGTTTTCTCGGGTTGATCTGTAGTTTACAGGTTTCACAGAAAAACTGTTTTTTTAATCTGGTTTTTAAAAATTTTAAAATCTGTTGTTTTGTTTAGGGTAAGGTTTAAGTTTGAATTCAAATGCAAGTTTGAATTTCAGATTCAAATTTAAATCCCAGTTTTTAAAATAAAATAAAAGTTTCAGAAATTTAATTGAAATAACTATTAGTTTTGGGTAAAATAGTTTAAACATTTTTAGTAATGAGATTTTTAAAATATGAGTAGTTTTGAAGTTTATTTAAAATCTGGAAACTCAAAAGTTAAATTTGAATTTCAGTTTTTAAATTTTAAAGAAGGTTTAAAATTGAAGTTTTAAATTAAATGAAAATTTAAGTTATTAAAATTTTGAAATAAATTTAACTTTAAAAGTTTTTATATAAACACTTATTTGATTTGTAAAATTTAAAAGTTTTAAATTATTTAAATTTTGATAAGTTTTAAATTATTCTATTTTAAACTTGTATTTAAAATGGAAATTTAAAAGTAGTTTAAAAAGTACTTTGTTTCAATTAAATTGTTTTAACATAATTAAGTTATGTTTTATCTTGAAATTCAAATTAAGATTTATGTTTTAAAATTTATTAATAAGGTGATTATGATTAATTAATTTAATTAATTAATTGAATTTGGAATTAATAATTGATTATGATTAATCAATCTAGAATTAAGATCATTAATTAAATTATTAATTAATGATGAATGAATTTATTAATTATGTAATTAAGTTTTAAATCAAGGTTAATTTATTTAATAATTAACTTTAATTAATGAATGATTAAAGATAATTTAAATTGTAATTAATTTAAGTTAATTACTTTATAAAATAATTAGAGAATGGTTAATGAAGGTCATTAATCAGGATTATTTAATAATTAATTAATATGGTTAATTTTTATAATTTATTAGAATAATTAATTTAATAATAATCAATTATGAATAGTTTTAGTATAATTACTTAGTAAAGTAATTAAGAAATTAATTACTTAATGCAATTAATTTAGTTTAATGAGATTGTTTATTTTAATTAATTTAGTTTAATTAATTTTAAACACTTGGGTTTTATAAATAATTACTTTATGTAATTAATAATTTGGAAATTACTTAGTTAAGTAATTGATTAATAATTACAGGTTGTAATTAAGTGGAGATGTTTAAGAATGAAGTAATATGGATTTAAATTACTTAATAATTAATCAAGGGATTAATTATGTAAGGATAATTAATTTGTTTAATATAGTAATTAAGCTAGATAATTACTAAATGTAATTAATCTGTGATGATGATTAATAATTATAAGATAATTACTTAAGGTAATTAATTGAAGGGGATCATTAATTATTTTAATTAATGAAGTAATTAAAGATGATTAATTATGATTAATTAATCAATAATAGGTAATTAATTAATTTATTAACTAAGGATAAATGTAATTAATTATGATTAGTTAATTAATTTAAAGTAATCAAAGTTTAATTACTGTTTAATTGAGAATAATTAATTTATGAAATTAATTAAGGATAATTACATGAATGTAATTGAGGATAATTAATCAAGAGTGATTAATTAAGGTGATTAATAATGAATGATTAATTCATTGTAATCAATTAAATGGTTGAGTAAGCAAGTTATAATTTGATGAAGTAATTAATTTAAATTATTTTAAATTAATTAAAGATGAAGTGATTAATTTAATTCATTATAAATTAATTAGAGATGGAGATAGTTAAGTTAATTCATTTTAAATTAATTATATGGTGATGAATAAATCATTGCTTATGTATGAATGGATGTCATTGATTGTCTTGGATGCTTTATGATCTCAGAAATGAGATAAGTATTGTTGTGTGGTATGAATGTTTGGTTTGTATTGTGATGATAACATATGTTATCTATTGTGATGGTGATATATGGATTATCTATTATGATATTGATAATGTGGTCTACCTGTTATTTGATAATGTTGATTATCAATTGTGATTTATGAATTATCTATCTGTGTGCATATAGATACTGTACTGAATTGTTTTAAAACTTTAAAACAACTTGGACTTGAAAGATACGCTTTGGATTTCGATGAGACCGGGATCGGTTTTCCATATTTGGATATCCGAAAACTACATCGATTCCAAATAACGTTAGGTCGTGAATCCAAATGGAGCTTTTTGAAGACTCGAGGTGTAAGGACTATGAGTCAGTATAACTTTGTGGGTGATTCCGTAATGAGTTGATGGAATTAGTTCTTATAGATCCGAGATGGTGATTCAGAGTGCAAGGGTTATTGTCGTTGACTCTGAGGGTGATTCCAATATGAGTGCAACGAGATAATGCCTTCGGTTTCGTTCGAACCCGGAATGAACTTGTATGGATTGAATTCTTTTAGAACATCGTCAGGTGGACGATGAGCATTCTAAGTGAAATTTCCTATAAAGGTAATCGTAGCCTCAAGCCTCATCAACTGGGAATGGCTAAAACAGGGGAGGTGCAGCAAAGCTTCGTGGGTCGCACCCACTGGAGATCAAGATTTACCTCTGTCTAGAAGTCCCTTTATATTCGGCTGTGTGGGTGGTTGCTAGCTACAATCATGGGGTTGTCTTGTTCGGAACTATTCAGTAAGGAATAAGTCCGGCTTTGTGTTGCAGGGGAGCGGGCGTACTCCTCGGCACGTTGATCTAGGCCACGTACTGTGACGGGCGGTACCCCAGTAGCCCAGCCATTGTATGGAATCCAAAATCCAATAAGTGACAACGGTTTTGATTGTATTACCCACTTTTGTGGCTAGTAGCTAGAATTTAATCATGTAACAATTTCGGCTATTTCTTATTTATTTGAAAACCCTAGACACTATTATAATATCATCAGATTTCATATCAAATGTTTTGGTTAGCTATGGTAAAAACTTTTCCATGTTTATGTGTGGGAAGTCTTACGTGATACCTTTCTTTTCAAAAGGTTTTTAAAAGTTAAGCAACTTTAACCTGTTACTCACACCAGACCCATGTTTGACCCGGAGTTTATTTTTGTTTTCATAAACTCTCGGGTACTCAAATTTTTACGAGTAGCCAAGGGAATTCGGGTTGGAATTCAGGTTAGCTTTGACGAATTGTGGAGAAGCAATGGAGCAGGAGGCTTCCGCGTGTAGATATATATAGTTTTCCACTGTGTGTTCTCTGAGTTGTTGTATTGAGTTGTAACTAGACAGGTGTTTATAACTGTCTAGTACGTGTTGTGTATCTGTGTACTCTGATAATGGTTGTAAACTATGTAATATTTATGTTATTAATATAGTTTATTCGTTACGCTGTTAGATTCTGATGTGTTGTTTCTTTCTTCTCTTCTTTCTATTCTCTTTTCTATCCCTTTCTTTCTTAAAGATGATGCGATTTTCTGTGGTAAGAAAGTCGGGTCGTCTCACAAAGTCTCAAAACAAATACATAATATCAGTTTGAAAACAAATACAATAAAAATACCAATACATAGAAGTTCACTAATACAAGGGCTGAAACAAAATAACTGAAACTGAAATGGATAGATAACTTGATAAGCAGAATCTCCAACCATTCCCAGCTCTAGAAAGAGAAATCCAAAGCTGCGAATACTCAGGCTGACCCAAGCGTAAAAGAAAACACAAAACACTCGAGTCAGGACATACATACTTATACAATGTAAACCAACTCAAGTGAACTGTAGTAGTAATGCACAATAACTTAAAGGATAATTGGTATCGCCCATCCTCTAAGGATCCATTAATCCATCAATTTAACAATAATAATCGCTATTATAGAAATGTCTTTATTAAAGTAACTACTCAAATAATAGTGCTAATGTGGCTAAGGTAGCGCAGAGCTGCAGCAATCGCTCACCTCTAGTTACACTCTCAAATTGAAGTTGTACATCCAAAATCACAAGGCATACAAAGGAGTGTACCCGTGGTTAAATTCCAAAAGGGTTAAATTTCCAAAAAGTTGTAAAATTTCGAATTAAATTCATTCATTTAAACCATATAAGGTGAAGTCATTATACCTTCAAATCAAATATTCAATTCCCAAAATTTTAGCCTCTTCAAAGTTCATTTATTCACTTGAATACATTAAAACAGTGAAATTGCAGCTTTCGCAGCCCTAAGAAAATGCTACGGTAAGTTACATTTTCAGCGTAGACAACATTTTAAAACTACCGTAATAGTTCATCTTTAGTTAAAAAATAGTTTAATTTAGCAAAGACAACATTTCCAGAAGTGCTGTAATAGTTCAGGTTCAAATTAAAAGATTTAACTCAATTCAGCCAACTACAGCACTTAACAAGTGCTACTATAGCCCTTTTATAAATTTCAGATTTTAGTTCATTCTGCAGCTACAGCACTTACAAAGTGTTGTAATATCACTTAGTTAAATTTTAGCTATAGTTCATTTGCATCAACTACAGCACTTACAAAATGCTGTAGTATCTTTTACTTTTGAATTTAAGTTAACTTCAGAAATAATAGCATTTCTGAATGCTGTAAATTAAATTTCTAGATTTTTCAATACAATTTTAGAAATTATTAAATTTCAATTTAAACACTTTTTTACTTATAAAAATCATATTTTTTTTCCACTCAAAAATGTTTATTTAAATACCCTTTAACTTATGGTTTTTATAAAGTAAATTTATACATAAAAATTAAATTTTTCTTAATAATTTACTTATTAAATTCAAGTGCAAAATTTTCTATTCTTTACATTTTTCAAAATTATCTTAACACTTAAGTTTAATTACCATAAAAAATATAAACTTAATATCCATTTTCATTTACTTAACTTAACTTTTATTTTTAAAACAAATTTCACATTTCCAATTTGAGTTATATTTCAAATTACGCTTTTAAACATTCATTTATTTAACTATTTTAATTCATAGAAAAATAAATAACACTTTATAAAATCATTTTAAATTCAAATTTAAATCAAATTATCATATTTAGTTAACTTAACTTGACTCCATTTTTAAACAAAATAAAAAATTTCAAAATTTATTTATATTTCAAATTTCAACTCAACCATTCATTTATTTCACATTTTAACTTATAGAAAAATCATTAATACTTTATAAAAATCATTTTTAATTCAATGTAAATTAAAATATCATAAATTTACATTTTTAAAATACTTTAAAAAATTCCAGAAAAATATTTATAAAATAACCGCGGGTCTGCAAAATATTTTCTAACCTAGGTGAAGTGATACGGATAATATATCATTCCAATCCGTAATTTACAAAGAAAAATCAGGTTCTATCATTTCAAACCCGCAATTCCAAGTAAATAAAATAAATAAAAATTGCTTAGGCCTATCATTTCAGCCCATAACGATTTTTCGTTAATCTAATGTCCGTTCGGGTATGTATCATTTCAACCTATAGTGATTCTATTCTACATGGAACTTGCAGTGTGAGAAATAAATATAAATAAACAGTATAGCAACATATGGCAGTAACAGATGATATGACAGGTTTATATGATTCATATCACAGGCAGATATAACATGATATAGCAATTTCTACACATTCGCTTGCGATCAATTCACAGTTATATAAGTATGAATGTCAAGTGTGAATTACTCACCTTATTACGCTGGAGAATAACAATTCAAACTACACAAATAACTTCAAAAAAACACGATACGGCACGACACAGTATGACATAGCACGACTATGGATTCAAGTGATTGGAGAGAGCCAAGATATTATCTTGTGACAACAAATAAATAAGACAGACACATGAATATATAACAAAAAACAACATTGAAACTGATTGAAATACAAAGAAACAAGGAACAAGATAAATCGATCTTGCTTTTACCACTCCAATGCTTGTCCATAGGGACCATATGCTCGGCCATGATGTGCTTAGGCTCGGGTTAGCATCATAACTCACGGTTAGGAGTGAATGAAGATGGTAGAAGTAATAATATGAAGCATATAAAGGGACAAGGCAAATAGAGGCAAGTTTGGTCAACAACTATGCTCGACCTATGGGTCAATTGGCTCGACTCATGCTTGTTTCAGATCTAGACAGAGGTCATGTGATGGCCATAGGTGATGTTATGATGGCGGTGATGGTGAAAAGGTGGTGGCCGAAGTGGAATATGAAGGGAAATGGTGAAACATAGGCTCGGTTTGCATGTTTGGTGGAGTTTTTGGAAAAACTTTGTGATATTGGCTCAAGTGGAAGTCACGGTCAGGTCATGGCAGAGGAAAGGGGGAATGTGCTGCTGTAGATGGTGGAGGTGATGGTCCGTGATGATGGAGGAGAAGTGGGCCGAGAAAGCTTGCAAAGAATCAAAGGCAAAATCATAGAAAAGAAGAAGGAGAAAATGTAAGAAAGAATGAAGCCATTTCTAATTTTTTTTTCTTTTCTTCTAACCGTGAGTTCATGATGAGAAGAATTTTTTAACGTAGATGAGAAAAGGAGAGTCATGGCTGAAGCAAAAGAAAAGGATGGCTAGAGATGAAATGAAAAGCCAAAAGACAAATGAAAAGGCAAGGTAAATGAAAAGTCAATGGAAAATGAAAGGTCTAAGTCTCTTTGTATTTCTATTTTCCTTTAAATCAAAATAACTAAATAAAAGTTTAGTAAATAAAAATAAAAATGAAAACAAAATAAAATGAAAAATAAAATAAATAAATATTTTAAGGAAAAATAGAATATAAATAAGAAAATAGTTTAATAATTGAAACTAGACTTTAAAAATTGAAAACAATATACAATTAACATTTGAAAATTATAACTATACTTTAAAAAAATGTTTTAAAATAAAATATGTATATAACATGTCATGTCACACATATTACACAAATTAGAACAAACAAAAATATTATTTATATAAATTAAAATAAACTATTTTGTCAAATAAAACAATTTACACACAATATTGTAAAAAGCATAACTTTCACAATATTAATCGGATTTCAATGAAACAAAAAGCAGTATTCTTGAAATTTAATTTATTTTCATAATAAAAGATAAAAGTCAAAAATTCAAATATTTAAATATTAAATTTAAAAGTCAACGTTTGACCTTTTTGACCAAAATCCACTTTTCTGGAAAAGATTCTATTTATTCATGTTTGGACATATAATTCACATAAAATCAAAATTTATATTTAATATAACAAAATTTATTCATTTTAATAAATAAAATAAAGTTTATAAACCAGGAATTTCAGTTAAAATAATTAAAATATACAATTAAAATAATCACAAATACATGGTTGTTACCCTCTCCCTCACTCAAATCTTTTCGTCCTCGAAAAGAACGAACAAGGAAAATGAGGAAAAGCAAGATAGAAAAGCTAATAGTACCTGCAAAAAAAAACAATTCCAGATTTGAAGCACGAATGCCCTCCTCTGTCTCCCAGGTACAATCTCGATCATTAGTACTCCACTGTACTTTGACCAAACTAACAGATTTCCTTCTTAGCTGCATCGTACCTCCGTCGACAATACGAAGTGGCTTCTTCTCGACAGTCAGATTAGGATCAATATCCAAACTATCAAGAGCAGAAGGCTGAACAAAAGGAGATGGGTCATGAAGATACCAGCGAAGATGTGAGACGTGGAATACATCATGTACTCCAAAAAGCTTCTCGGACAATCCAACCGATAAGCCAAAGAACCAACTCTTTCCATAATGTGGAAAGACCCTCGAAGGGGAAGAAGGTAGGAATAGCTAGAAGGGAAAGTAGGTTGAAAGACAAGGATGAACCATTATTTTAAAACCATATAAATTTCAATTTTTTTTATATTTATAACATTTTGTAATATGATAAATAGTCATTTGATTCAAATCTGTTAGTTCGAAGTAAACAATTTTTAAAAAAATTTAAATTATTTAGAAAAATAAAATAAATGATCAAAATATCTTTTATATAATACTTTATCAAAATACTATTATAACTCGATGTCTTAACAAGTTTACTCTCGTTCCTACAAACTCTGGCCATGCGTTGATCAGGAGCAAAGCTAGAATTCTCCAGCTACTTAGTAGACTTGTTTCAACACCCAGTGAAAATACTGGAAAACCTTTAAAAAAACAGATATGGAAAGTACAATCCAAACAAACAACCAAACCAAAACATTATCTAACCATGGATTGCAGATACATAATGGTTGCGCTTGGATCCCCCAGGAAACATCCGTACCTGTAAGCTATCTCAGCCTACGAATTACACCATGATGACTAGTAGACCGTAGATACACAATGGTTACGCCTGGATCCCCCAGGAAACATCTGTACCTGTAAGCTATCTCAGCCTGTGGATTTCGGTACTAAAAACGACCTGCATATATCGCAGATACACAATGGTTACGCCTGGATCCCCCAGGAAACATCTATACCCTCAAGCCATCTCAGCCTGGCAAATTACGCTATGCAGTCGCACTCGTAAGACCATGGAGATCGCCATGGAATTCGATGGACAATCGAGTATCATATCTAGAAAACCCAAATCAGAGAGAATAATATTGATAGAATGAATCCACAATGTGGCCATAAAGCAGATATCAAGTAGAAGGCACTTTCCATATCTTTACTTCGAAAATATGTGTCATATAGTACCTTTCAAATCACTTTCAATTATCATACTTATACAAAGTCCATCATATATAAGATTTCATTTTCAAATCGAGTACTTTCCAAAATCAATAGCTTATCAAATCACTCATACTTATACAAATCACCTTAATATAAGTTCGATAACTTCCAAATCAAGTATTTAATAAAAACAAGGTTCTCAATTTCAATTCCTTTCAATATCAGTACAGTTTTCAAAAGGAAAAACATATACGATTCACCAAATCATTTCTTCCAAGTCAATTATCTTCAGTTTTAAGTTTCCAAAATAATAAGTTCAGAAATATAATCCAAATCAACGTAATTTATGTCAAACAAATACGTTTCCCAAAAATCATCATAAATATAATGGGTTTTAAATTTCAATCTATTTCTAAAACCAAATCTTTTCCTCAAGAATCACTTACCCTCAAAACGATTACAATTCTGTACCTTTGAAAATTATTATTATTGTACATAGTTTTATAAAAGATGTTACTAAGTTAAAACATTTAAAATAAATTTTATTCAAAATATTTTGAAAACTAATTTTTTCTTCAAAACGTTTCAAAACTAAATTTAATATTAGTATAATTCAAAATAGTTTTATTCATTAACTTAACAAAATAGTTTCAAACTTATTTAAATTATATCAAAACGTACAAACTAAACTTATATACTTATCAAACTTACATACAAAACTAAATTAAATTAACCTTGATTTAGAAGTGCTCGAACTTTAAAAATAGTCGTAGGAACCAAAATTTTCAATCCAAGAGTTGGAAATCAGCAACAAGTCAGTAAATCAATTCCAATAGATAAGTTTATACCAAAACAAATATGAAACTCAAGGACAAAACACCGGCTTATTTTAAATCACTTCAAATATACATATATATATATATTATATTTACATATATCTTTCGAATATCAAACCATACTTTGAAATTTTAAATCAAAATTTGTTTCACAAAATCACTCGCATAGCAAAGCTACTAGAGTGGCCTCTCTCCCATTCTGAAACTCGAAAATCAATGTCGATGATGCATGCATTCATTATCGAAATTATTTTCCTGCGACATAAGTGGGTCTGGACTTCTATTTTCTCGAAGACTTCTTTTGAAATTCCTTCGAAATCATTGGAACTTATTGAAATCTTTTGAAATATTTCTTATTTGGAAAAAACTTTCGAATCGTATTACTATATATTTTCAAAACCTTAAACCAATTCAAAAATGCCGGAGTTCAATCACTCAAATTCACATTCAAAACCTTAAGTTATAAATCATTTTATATGAAACCATTTCTTATATAATTTTCCAAATTTCAAATCCTTTCAAAACTTCAAATTTTCGTTTTAAAATGGTATATAATCCTTATCAAAAACATTTCACCATTGTATAAAAATATGGTCATCCTTATCAAAATGATAGCTTTGATATATGCATAATTTCAAAATACAACCGAATATAAATTTCCAAGGGATGATTCAAGGATGGATTTCAAACAAACATAAATTCAAATTTTAGAGGAACTCTAATCAAATAGAATTCTGGTTCGAAGATAAGCTCGAACGAAGATGAGATAATTTAATTACCAAACAGAAGATGGATAAGCCTATATAAATCACGGATGACCTTAACCGGGTCAATCGTGACTTCAGGAATATAATCAATGCGGAAATTTAAGGCAAATCGACATTCAATCGCCAAAGATAGAATCCAGATAGAGCAGAAGATAGATAGCATCGTAAACCGAGGATATAGAAATCTCCAGTGAATCAATGCCAATTGTAAAGGAATTTCACCCCTTTACAAATCATTCAAAGATTTGAGGAATCACTGATCTTTATAGAGGTCGTTCAAAGTGGAGTTATGAAATGCTCCAAAATCAAAGGAATGCAAACAGGGGAGACAGGACTGGATTTCAGAACAAGTGGGAGTGTTCCAAAGTTCAGGGGAATCTAAATCGATAAGAATCTTAACCAAGAGATTACTAACAAGGTGGATATAGAAGGGGTATAGTTTTAGAAAATCTTGATTTCAAAATAAGAAATTTTTTTATACCAATATAATATTTGAAAATCCTTGAAAATCATTTGGAAATCATTTTATACTTCGAAAATACGTTCTCTCACAAAGAAATGATTCTGAGATTGATTTCACTCATTCTAGGGTATTTCTACCCTATCTCTAATGAGTTTTTGCTCCGCAGGCTATGGTTTGCCTAAACCCAAAGCTTTGATACCAACTTTAACAACCCGATATTTCCAGCCATTCGCAGCCGCACATGTCAGACTTGAATTGCTCAAAATACAGCATTGTAATAAAATTTGAAGCAAATAAAACCAATCGTAGAATCACAGACACAGAAATATCAGAATTACTCGCAGTGGAAATAAAATACCATAGTAGTTCGTGAAACTACTATAACAAAGTCTCAAAATAAGTACTCACTATCAGTCTGAAAACAAATAAAATAAAAATCCCAATTCATAGAAGTTCACTAATATAAGGGCTGAAACAGAATAACTGAAACTGAAATGGATAGATAACTACATAAGCAGCATCTCCAACGATTCCCAGCTCCAGAAAGAGAAATCCAAAGCTGTGATTACTCAGGCTGACTCGAGCGCAAAGTAAAACACAAAACACTCGAGTTAGGACATACATACTTATACAATGTAAACCAACTCAAGTGAACTGTAGTAGTAATGCACAATAACTTAAAGGATGCTTGGGATCGCCCATCCTCTAAGGATCCATTAAACCATCAATTTAACAGTAATAAACGCTATCGTAGAAATGTCTATACTAAAGTAACTATTCAAATAATAGTGCTAGTGTGGCTAGGGTAGCGCAGAGCTGCAGCAATCGCTCACCTCTAGTCACACTCTCAAATTGAAGTTGTACATCCAAAATCACAAGGCATACATAGGAGTGTACCTATGGTTAAATTCCAAAAGGGTTAAATTTTCAAAAAGGTTTAAAATTTTGAATTAAAATCATTCATTTAAACCATAAAAGGTGGAGTCATTATACCTTCAAATCAAATATTAAATTCCTAAAATTTTAGCCTCTTCAAAGTTCATTTATTCACTTAAATACATTAAAACAGTGAAATTGCAGCTTTCACAGCACTTAGAAAATGCTATGCTAAGTTACATTTGAAAACAATTAAATTCAGCAAAGACAGCATTTTAAAACTGCTGTAATAGTTCAGTTTTAGCTGAAAAATAGTTTAATTCAGCAAAGTCAGCATTTACACAACTGCTGTAATAGTTCAGGTTTAAATTAAAAGATTTAATTCAATTCAGCCAACTACAGCACTTAACAAGTGCTACTGTAGCCCTTTTATAAATTTTAGATTTTAGTTCATTCTGCAACTACAGCACTTACAAAGTGTTGTAATATCACTTAGTAAAATTTTAGCTATAGTTTATTTGCATCAACTACAGCACTTACAAAATGTAGTATCTTTTACTTCTGAATTTAAGTTAACTTCAGAAACGATAGCATTTCTGAATGTTGTAAATTAAATTTCCAGATTTTTCAATACAATTTCAAAAACAATTAAATTTCAATTTAAACTCTTTTAACTTATAAAAATCATTTTTTTTCCACTCAAAAATGTTCATTTAAATAACCTTTAACTTATGATTTTTATAAAGTAAATTTATACATAAAAACCAAAATTTTCTTAATAATTTACTTATTAAATTCAACTGCAAAGTTTTATATTCTTTACATTTTGAAAAATTAACTTAACACTTAAATTTAATTACCATAAAAAATATAAACTTAATTTCCATTTTCATTTACTTAACTTAACTTTTAGTTTTAAAACAAATTTCACATTTACAAGTTAAGTTATATTTCAAATTACACTTTTAAACATTCATTTATTTAACCATTTTAATACATAGAAAAATAAATAACACTTTATAAAATCATTTTAAATTCAAATTTAAATCTAACTTGACTCCATTTTTAAATAAAATCACAAATTTCAAAATTTATTTATATTTCAAATCGCAACTTAACCATTCATTTATTTCACATTTTAACTTGTATAAAAACCATTAATACTTTATAAAAATCATTTTTAATTCAATTTAAATTAAAATATCATAAATTTACATTTTTAAAATACTTTAAAAATTTCCAGAAAAATATATATAAATTAACCACGGGTCTGCATAATATTTTCTAACCTAGGTCAAGTGATATGGATAATATATCATTTCAATCCGTAATTTACAAAGAAAAATCCGGGTTCTATCATTTCAAACCCACAATCCCAAGTAAATAAAATGAATAAAAATCCCTCAGGCCTATCATTTCAGCCAATAATGATTTTTCCTTAATCTAAAGTCATGTTCGGGTATGTATCATTTCAACCCATAGTGATTCTATTCTACAGGGAACTTGCAGTGTGAGAAACAGATATAAATAAATAGCATAGCAACATATAGCAGTAACAGATGATATGACAGGTTTATATGATTCATATCACAGGCAGGTATAACATGATATAGCAATTTCTACACATTCGCTTGCGATCAATTCACAATTATATAAGTATGAATGTCAAGTGTGAATTACTCACCTTTTTACGCTGGAGAATAACAATTCAAACTACACAAATAACTTCAGAAAAACACGATACGGCACGACACAGTATGACATAGCATGACACAACACGACTATGGATTCAAGTGATTGAAAAGAGCCAAGATATTAACTTGTAACAACAAATAAACAAGACATACACATGAATATATAACACAAAACAACATTGAAACTGATTGAAATACAAAGCAACAAGGAACAAGAAAAATTGACCTTGCTTTTACCACTCCAATGCTTGGCCATACGGACCATATGCTCAGCCATGATGTGCTTAGGCTCGGGTTAAGCATCATAACTCATGGCTTGGAGTGAATGAAGATGGTAGAAGTAATAATATGAAGCATATAAAGGAACAAGGCAAATAGAGGCAAGTTTGGTCAACAACTATGCTCGGCATATGGGTCAATTGGCTCGGCTCATGCTTGTTTCAGATCTGGAAAGAGGTCATGTGATGGCCATAGGTGATGTTATGATGGTGGTGATGGTGCAAAGGTGGTGGCCGAAGTGGAATATGAAGGGAAATGGTGAAACATAGGCTCGGTTTGCATGTTTGGTGGAGTTTTTCGCAAAACTTTGTGATATTGGCTCAAGTGGAAGTCATGGCCATGTCATGGCAGAGGAATGGGGGAATGTTCTACTGTAGATGGCGGAGGTGATGTTTGGTGGTGACGGAGGAGAAGTGGGCCGAGCAAGCTTGCAAAGAATCAAAGGCAAAATCATAGAAAAGAAGAAGGAGAAAAAGTAAGAAAAAATGAAGCCATTTCTAAATATATTTTTTCTTTTCTTCTTAGTCGTGAGTTGATGATGAGAAGAATGTTTTCATGTGAATGAGAAAAGGAGAGTCATGGCTGAAGCAAAAGAAAAGGACGGCTAGAGATGAAATGAAAAGCCAAAAGACAAATGAAAAGGCAAGGTAAATGAAAAGTCAATGAAAAATGAAAGGTCTAAGTCTCTTTGTATTTCTATTTTCTTCTTTATCAAAATAACTAATAAAAGTTCAGTAAATAAAAATAAAAATGATAACAAAATAAAATGAAAAATAAAATAAATAAATATTTTAAGAAAAAATAGAATATAAATTAGAAAATAGTTTACTAATTGAAACTAGACTTTAAAAATTGAAAACAATATACAATTAACATTTGAAAATTATAACTATACTTTAAAAAATGTTTTAAAATAAAATATATATAACATGTCATGTCACACATATTGCACAAATTAGAACAAACAAAAATATTATTTATATAAATTAAAATAAACAATTTTGTTAAATAAAACAATTTACATACAATATTGTAAACGGGATAACTTTCACAATATTAATCGGATTTCAACGAAATGAAAAGCAATTTTTTTGAAATTTAATTTATTTTCATAATAAAAGATAAAATTAACAATTGAAATTTTAAAGTCAAAGTTTGACCATTTTGACCAAAATCCACTTTTCTGGAAAAGAATCTTTTTATTCATGTTTGGACATATAATTCACATAAAATCAAAATTTATATTTAATATAACAAAATTTATTCATTTTAATAAATAAAATTAAGTTTTTAAATCAGGAATTTCAGTTAAAATAATTAAAATATACAATTAAAATAATCACAAATGTATGGTTGTTACAAGATATCAGTACTAATCAGAGCCAAGAGATATACAATAGCAGAAGACAACACCAGAAGATGGTCTAGGCTTTGCGATCATCGACAGCGGAAGGATAACTCCAATAGAATGCATCTCCAAAAGAATCCAACACAATGATAGCTTGAACCTAAAGCTCGAACCACCATCATCACTAAAGTGAAGCAACTCGATCCAAATGTGATTGCAAAATCCAGAGATTGAACGCTATCGAATCTACTCCTGCTATTTGATTATATGAAAATCCCAACTCTAGACTGCCCGGGTGGAAATTGTGGGCACTCAGAGTTTAGGAAGAGAACAATAAACTTTAGGTCAGTCTTGGGACTGGTACGAGCAAACAAAAACAAGTTATCACTTTTAAAACCATCAACAAAAGAAGTAGAGGAAATTCGCTATGCTTATGGAAAATGAAACTGCCATAAGGCCTCCCACCGTACACATAATGCAAGTGCAAACTTAGGAAAAATTTCTCCTTATGACAGTTAAAGATGCTTGATACACGAAAACCATTTTGATATTATTATAAGTGCATAGTGCACAAAACCTTTCAAAAGTACAATATAAATCTTAGCCAGTATAGGTACCACCTGAGGTGGCTGGTTATAGAACTGCAATCGTAACGGGTCGTATTGTTTTGTTTGGATTTCCAACAAATGGTTAGGCAAAGGAACTTCCCACACAAAATGGAAGGCCTATGGAGGGACGCCCCGGGGAACCTAATCGGATCTCTGCCAACACAAGGCCGGGTGACCTCTGTAACTATGTAACTACTGACACGAGCATACCATCCTCCGGTCGTTTGTGACCTTCATCCGTGGTACTCTCAACCAACAACCACAAAGCAATAAGTTTGCAGCAACCACAAAGTTAAGTATCTGGACTCCATACCATGATACCACTTATAATCCAGAAGGAAATGAACACACCCTCAAGGGACGCTACCCCCAAATAACCTTGCTGCCACGATTCCTATTTCGACCATTACCGGGTTATGAGGCTCGACGAAGTCTTGTCCACAAAGCTACGCTTTTCACAAAGCCATGCTTCAATCAACAAATGATCAGCAGCACTTCGTATGCCACATTACCAAATTGGAAATGTATCACTAGCAACCATCAATTACATAACCTCTGAGCTCGTACGTCTCAGAGAAGGGTGTTAAGCTAAGAGAATAAATTCTCCGCCACAAAAAAGAAATGTATTTGATAGAAACCAGTTTTACATCTCAAAGTGTTACGTCAGACACACATCCACACAAGTCTGTTCCAGGTTCGAACAGAACCGAAGGCACTTCCAAAGAAGCCCTTGCAATTCGGGCATCCACAATCCCGATCGAACTCCCCATCACATATGGAGATCTCTATACCGGAGCAACTCAATGCAGAGTCATTCGACAGGTTATCCTATCGTTCTCGAAGACACCCGGTCTTCACCACCGGTCTTCAAATGCTATCCATTTCGTCATATCACTCTTCGGAATAGGTTATATGACACAGGGTCCTCTCCTGGCTAAATCAAATAGTGAGCGCAATATTTTAAAACACATGGATATAGGGATCTCAATTAAGTCACAACTTATCACCTAAAAATTTTCTTTCAAATTATTTAAACAAATTAACTTTTACAAATCTTTAAACAAAAAGATTCATTTCACAAAATTCGCCAATCTTTCACAAAGATTTATTCACAGCTTCCAAAACAATTCCATTTTAAATTGGATTAACTTATCCAATTTTTAAATCAATGATTCAATTCATAGCTTTCAAAATAATTCCATTTCAAATTTGAAATCTTTTCAATATAAATTGGAAATATTTTCTTTATATGAAAGCTATTATTATTTGAAAACAAATAGTTTTCATTTTTGGAAAAACCTGATTACATTTGCACAAATTAAAGCTCTTCAAGTATAAAGCTTGGGTTAAATTCAAATTCCCAAAACAATGCTTTTAACAATGGTTTTGAAACCCATTTAAACATATTTATAACTTGTATAACCTTTTTAAACCATAATCTCCAACGTAGAATTCAATTTCAAATCTTGAATTCAAATTCAAATCAAACTATTTGAGATTTCAAAACTTTATTAAGATATTCAAACTAACTTTTATCTTTCAAACTCTTTTTCAAAAGCTTTTCACATTTAATCCAATTCCATTTCCAAAATTATATGGATTCAAAATTCAATCTTTAAACAAAATAATATTTAAATCTCAAAATATCTGTGACTTAAGCGATTTCCTCATGCAATCCATATTTGTGTGTATGGTGTAGTCTAGGGGTTTTACATAATAGTGCAACAGCTTCAATCATCAAAGATTCAATCATATCAATATTGCTAAGCGGTGTAATCTATAATGCTTATCTTCATTCACAGATTCACAGATAAAATAAATTTATCACAGATAAATAAATTACATTTATCACAGATAATTACATTAATCACAGTTCATACCAAAAACAATTCGTAGCACAAAGCATAACATATCTGGGATATCAAATAATTCAACAATCAATAGAATTCAAACACTCATAAATAAGATTAATAAATTATTTGATTAATTTAAACTAGATTTAATTATTTATGAATAACTACTAATCTTGGTTAACTAATATTAATTAATTACAAATTATTTTTAATTAATTAACCTCTAATCATTTATTAATTATCCTTTAATAATAAACTAATTAACATTGATTAATAAATCAATCCACCTTTAATCATTAAATAATTAACCTTTACTTATTTAATTATCCTTTAAAATCAATTACCCTTAATAGATTACCTTTAAATCAATTATCCTTAATTAATT
Source organism: Allium cepa (assembly GCA_030765085.1). Taxonomy (NCBI): domain Eukaryota; kingdom Viridiplantae; phylum Streptophyta; class Magnoliopsida; order Asparagales; family Amaryllidaceae; genus Allium; species Allium cepa. The sequence continues at coordinate 114,994,211 of CM060942.1, forward strand.
ACAATATAATAAATTACAAATTTTTGAGTAATTAACCTTTTATCATTTGATGAATCAACGTTAATAATTAATTAATTCCTTTTAATCAAAACTTAATTGACCTTAATTATGTAATTAATTAGCCTTAATCATGAATTTAATTATTCTTAATTATCCAAACACTCATAAGTAATTATCTTTTCCTTAATCACTTACTTATCATTAAAAATCTTCAATTAACCATCTTTGTAATTAATTATCATTAACACAAAATTTAACTTAAGGAATCTAAGTCAATTAATGATTCAAAAACATTTCTTTTGATTAACTCTTTAACTTTATTATTGATTTAAAATAATTTAAGAATTATTTATAAATAGTGATCCCATAACTAAATAAAACTTAATTACTTCTTTATTAACTTTAAGCTTGAATCAAAATAATTATTTAAAATCTATTAATTTTAAATATATTTTAAAACTTTGTTAAATATGAATTTGTGAAAACTAATTGTTTTCCATATCTTCAAAACTTGTTTTTACCTTGCCTTTAAACTTAAAAAACATTTGTAAAATCTAGTTCCTTTGTTTTTAAACCTGAAACACATTTCTACTTTTTAAAAATTTCGAAGCCTGCTACCTAATTAAAAATTTTACCCGAGCTTTCTCCTTAATCTTCTCAAGCCAACCTCAAGCTTGACTTCAAGTATCACATTTTCCCCCCTTCTTCGAGTCACCAACGAAAGTAACTCGAGCACTAACTCGAGTTTTACCCAAACCCATACCTCACCAGATACAGGTGATCCCTTGTGCACGTGTACGCCCAAACTAGCGATCTCCGATCAAGTCGCTGATCATCAACAAGTCGACGATCATTTAAATGAATACTCCAATCCCTCAGTACCCACGAATTCGTGAGGAAACAAAATCGAGCAACCTTACCCTTCAAACCTGCTTCGAGTCGAACTGCCAATCACTAGAAAATCATCATGCACCTCCGCGACAAGCTAACAGATACCACGAGACTCTGACCAGAGAAACTTCATCGTCCCATGCTACTCCTCCCGACGGTCTGGTGAAACTCGACGCAACAGCGACGATGAAATTGTCGCGTTTATATCATCGAATAAAACTGGGTCTAAACCCTAGAATCATGCCGTACACTCTCCTTCATCTAATAAATTGTTATTTTTCTGGTGATCTTCGGTACTCAAGCTTCCCTCAATAGCAATCTCGATCCACCACACGTCGTCGTTCAATGGGTGGTGACGAAAATGGGTTTTCTGTTTATCTTCAAAATTCTATTACAAATCAAAACTAAAAATTATGATATTAATGTCAAAAATTGTCATTTTATAACACAATTCCGTTGGGACAATCAAAGTCTGGGATTATGAGTATTGATTTTTGACATAAATTTGGTTATCACTGTGAATTTTTTATTTTCAGAGATAATTGCTTAATATAAATATCTAAAACCATTTTTTTACTTGGTATTAAATTGTTACAGTTATTTCTTCTTTAGAAGTCATAGCTTAAAAAAGTTTTTGAGAGGTGAGGTTTTGAATTCTTTTTCAAAACAAGTTTTTTTAAAAAAAAAACTGTTACCTATATACAGATATGTACACCACAATATATATGTAACATGCAAGCATACTAGACAACATTTCCATAACATGTACAAGCATCAATCACAATAGCAAAGCATAGAGACAGATGAAAGTGTGTTTGCTCACCTGGAGTTTGGCAAAGCAGAAAGGAACAGAGAGCAGTTTGTTTTTTTTCTTGAGTTTTGCAATTTTATTCTTAGGTTTTAAAAGTTTAGACTAATTTCTTCTTTATGCATGTTATTCTAAAATTTAATTCAAAAGAAAAAAAATTAAATGCCACTTGTTTATCTTTGCATATTACTTATTTTACATTTGTCACTCACATAAGTAAATTTTATTACACTTGTTAAGATATAACATTTTGTGTTCAAATCCTTTACTTAATTAAATTTATAAATTTAATTCAAACCCTTATGATAATAAATTTACACCTTTCAAAAGTTATCATATTTTTTTATGTTTATATACATATGCTTTCATAAATATATTTCACATACATATAAAAGAAGGTTTATAAAATTCACAATAACCAAAACTATACATTTATATTTACATCTTCATAAGAAATTGAGTTTGAAATCTAATTATTTATATCAAATTAAAATTTAATTTTCAAATATCTTTTAAAAATTTACTATATTGAATTCCAATACAACTTTCAAATTATATATATATATATATATATATATATATATATTTGTCCGCAGGTGCGGCGCAGTGGAAAGGAGGCCTGAGTTCTGGTAAAAAGACCCAGGTTCGATTCCTACCATACGCTTCCCTATCCTATATAAATTTACCCGGGGGTATGAGGGCTTGGATCAGCGGACGTCTTTACTATACCCTCTTCAGGAGTTTACCGGTCCGCCGGGTTCTCCTGGGTTTTCAAAAAAAAATAAATATTACATATATTTATTATATATTAGAAAACAAATTTCAATTAATTTAAAATATAGAATTTTCAAATCTAAATTCTATTTAAAATCAATTTATATACATATATTTAAATAACAAACAAATATCTTATTTTATTTGGAAAAAATCCAAATCAATTCATAATTAAATTGGAAAATTTATATTAATTACAAATTTTAATTTTAACTCAAAACGGGAGCGTTACAGATTCCCCCTTAAGAAAATTTCGTCCTCGAAATTTGCCAGAGAGGAAACAAAGAACAGATGGAGAATATTCTACCAAATCAAATTAAAATATCTATTATGCATTTGGCTTACCAAATTATAATATCATCAACATGAGAACGAACTCATTCAAAAATTCACAAAATACTCGGGTTACCAGACCTATGAAATAAACGGGGGCATTGGTTAGTTCAAAGGATAACTAACCGTTCGTAGAATATATCAGACCCCAAAGAACAAACAAATATATTCAATCTTCCACAATTCTTAAACACTAGATATGGATTCCAAATTCAAGTTGGAATACTCCAAAGTATACACTATCTTGTCCCTCTTCGGACTTTGATCCTCACAAGAAATTACAATAGAATTCCAAATTTGGTTTTAATCGAAATATTTTTATCAATACAAATCTATTTTAACTTTATATTTTATTAACCAATTTATTTCAATTTTTTTTCCAGATTTTTTAAAGTTAAAACGAAAAATGATAACGAGAATACGAGATAGAAACTTATTTACACGATTCGCAGGGCCATCATCGCACCGAAGCTTCTTATTGTAGCTGCCATGAAGCAATCAAAGAATTGAAATTGAACGATGATCAAAGAGATTGATAGAAAATTGTTTCCTTATTATTACAGGGTAGTGACAATTTGTAGTGGTACTCCCCAGTCTCCTATTTCGTCCTCTTCTTGCACTCATACTCACTATCAGTGGATAGTAAAGTATTTACCGAGGCGCTCGAACGGATATCTTAGGGATATAATCATTCTAGGGTATATTTCAACCTATCTCTAATGAGCTACATAATGTGTTATACTCCTGAGCTAAAGTTTCAACCTTCAGCTCTGATACCAATTATAATGACCCTGACTCGACCTTCGAAAATTGGCACTGAATACATCCTAGTGAAATCTACCTGGATAGCAGCAAGTTTGGCTGAATTGTATATAAAAGAGATTGTCCGTCTCCACTGTATTCCTAGCGGCATAATGAGTGATCGTGATCCGATCTTCACTAGTAGATTTTGGGAAGCATTTCATGACGCATTGGGAACCAAACTGAACTTCAGCACTGCTTATTACCCATAGTCTGATGGACAGACTGAAAGGATTAATCGAATATTAGAAGACCTTTTAGGAGCTTGATTCTCGACTTTGGTGGTTCATGGGAGGACCATTTACATCTGGTTGAATTCTCATATAACAACAGCTATCCGGCTAGTATCGAGATGGCTCCTTTCAAAGCTTTATATGGTCGTCCGTGTCGATCACCGGCATGTTGGATTGAGTCTGGTGATGACTGTCCTTGGACCATATATGATTAAAGAAGCCATGGCGAAAGTTGATTTTATTCGAAAGAAGTTGATAACTGCACAAAGTCGTCAAAAGAGTTATTTTGACAGCAGAAGAAGAGATTTGGAATTCCAAGTTGGAGATTCTGTATTCCTCAAAGTTTCTCCAATGCATGGTGTGTTGTGATTTGGGAAAACTGGAAAGCTGGCACCACGTTATATTGGTCCTTTTCCTATATTGGAAAAGATAGGTCTTTTAGCTTACCGAGTGCAACTATCCAGCTGGTTATCTGGCGTGCATAATGTGTTTCATATTTCTAACCTCCAGAAATATATGCATGACCCAGATAGTATCATTGAAGAAGCCGCTCAGCAGGATTTGGAAATCACACCAAATCTGGCAGTAAAGAGAGAACCGATAAAGATCATTGATCCTGATGGAAAGCACTTGAGAAACAAAATTGTGAAACTAGTCAAAGTGCAATGGAGTGGCGATCCAAAGGACTGTACTTGGAAAACAGAGGATAGCATGCAGAAGTCCTATCCCAACTGCAGAGTGGGTATTCCGGTTTGATTGATAATCCATTTCTTTATCTTTTATATCTTCATATGTTCTTTGCTTCTCTTTCTCTCTCTTTCAAATTTCGAGGACGAAATTTTCTTAAGGGGGAACCTGTAGCATCCCCAAAATTTTATCAATTTAAATTTTTTGATTTATTTGAATTTTTGGAATTAAATTTGAAGTTAATTTGAATTAATTTTAAATTTTCAAAAACATATGAATATTTTATTTGTTTAATTATATAGAATGGAATGAATTTCAAATTTGAATTTGAATTTTTATTTGAATTTGAACTTGTATTTGAATTTGAATTTAAAGTAAGTTATTTAAAAAAATATTTGGATTCAAAATATTAACACATGTGTATAATTTTATTAATGTATGAATTAGTATTAAAAACACTTTTTTTAAAAGATTGTATAAATATAAAAGAGAATGTAATTATATAAGTAAGAGAAAAATAATTATAAAAATTTATTCAAATCCTTATGCATGTATTAACAAGTGTTAGGACCATAAGAGAGTGAATTTACAAGTGTTAGGAGATTAAGAAAAGTGTCATCTCTTTTGATTTTAATTTTTAAGAAAATTCATAAAAGAAATTTAAGCTATTACTCTCATTCCTCTCATCTCTCTTAACTCATTTTCAAAAACTTAAGAAAGGAAAGCCTGTACAAATTGTTAAATCAGAAAGAAAGAAAAAATCATCATCAAGCAAACTTCATTATAAACACAATAAAGAAATTAAAAAAAAAACTATAAACATTCTTAACCAAGAAACAAGTTTCAAAATAAAAAAATTGTGAATCATCCAAAACAAAACAAAATCCAGTAGACAAAAATCTGAAAACAAGCTTCTCAGGATTTCAAACCAAAGAAACAAATTCAAATAAACACCACAACAAAGTCAACCCATAAATCAAGTAAAAATTCAAAGCTTTGTAGCAAATTGAAAGCAAAATCAAGAAATAGTTTCAAATATTAAACAAGTGAAGATTCCAACTCAATAATTTAACAAACTTCATCTTAGCAGATTCAAGTTTCATCATCAATTCAGCAGATCAAACTTAGGATTTTAAAGAACAAAATCGACTTCAAAAGCCCTCTGTTCTCAGACTCAAGGTGAGTAAACCTTTGTGAGGTATGAATATTTGAATGTTGTTTGAATTCATGCTGGAAAGTGAAGCTAAAATTGATTTGCATGAGTATAAATCCCTGAATATATGCATGATTTGGCTATGCATGTCTAGAGAACGGGTTTATGCACCTCTGTACCAAGTTTACAGGCATAAAGCCTGTACAAAAATCAACAACTCCTCTTCTGGTCTTTGTTTAACTATAGGATCTAAATGAAAGTTGTTTGTTTAAACACAAGTAAGTAAAAAAAAAAATCAGCAAAATCAAACCAAAGCTTCTTTGTAAAATTTGAAAATATAGTCACAATTCAAACCATGTAGAAATTCAAATATCATAAATTCTAGTTTCAAGAATACTATCTGAATTTTTATCAAAAATAATGATTTTTGAAAGTTAAATCAAGATTTTTAATAAAGTTTTGACTGAGAAATTTTAAGACGAACGGAAAATGGGTTTTTGTAAAACTCTGATGATCTACGGGTTTATGGGCCCCGAGATCGAAGTCATGGCTAGCATAAGGGTTTGAAATCCTCAGAAACATGTAAGTCAAATTTATAAATCATCATAGTGTAGGGACAAGATCGATTTGGGGTTTGAAACCCATATTCACTTATGGTTGGAATCAGTACTGCTGCGTCGCTGTTGGGCGATCGGAATCTATGGCACCAGTGCCAATCGAGGCATCGGACAATGGCGTAGCTTCGGTTGAATTTTTGTGGCCTCTGATGGCCAGAGGTGGAGGGATGAGACAATTTTTGGTGGTTGTTTTTGGTGCCAGTCTGGGTTAGCATCGCGAGTTCGTGAATATTTTGTGTATCTGGGTGCTCGTGTGACCCATACGAACTGTTGCCGAGATGTGCAAGGTGGTAGCATCGGTGGAAGTTCGTTAGTGTCGTTGTGCATGTGCACGGCACCAAAGCTTGTGTCGGCTGCTTGTTTTGTGGAAGGAGATGTTCGACTCGAAATACCACTCGAGGTTCAGAAATGATGGCTCGAAGCTAGAGTCGCGTAATTCTAGCTATACATCGGGTCATTTTAAAAACATAAACAAATTTTAAAAAAATGAAGCTATCGGGTCATTTTGAGGAGAACTTGAAGTAAATAGGTATTTGGCTCGGGGGCGTACCCGAAGTAAGACTCGGGTTTGTCTTATAAAGCAGTTTTACTCTAAATCAAAACTCAAGTTTTTAAAACATTTTTTTATCCATGTTTTTAAACAATAGTTTCAGTTTAAGTGTTGGATTGATAAAAGTTAAGAAAGATATGTTTATAAGTGATTAAGTTTACTTTATTTAATGATGACATTATTTCTTAATTATTTTAAATAAATAATTAAAAGTGAATTAAGATGAAATATTGATTTTTAACTCTTAGTTAACTTTAACCTCTTATGTTAATGATAATTAATTATAAAGATTATTAAGTAAAGATTTTTAATAATACTTGAGTGATTGATTTAGACTTATGATTTACAATTACTTAATAATTTAAAAATAACTAATTAAAGGGTAATTAATTATTAATTTAAGTTAATTAATTTATAATTAAAGATAAATTAATAAGGTAATTAATTAAGAAATAATTAATTAATGAAGGTAATTAAGATTTAATTAATTAATAATTAAGGGTTTAATTAACTAATAATTAATATTTAATTAATTTAAAAATTAAGGATTAATTAATTTAAAAATTAAGGATAAATCATCATTAGTTAAAGTTAATTAATGAAAAATAATTATGTGATTAATTGATTATAATCACATTTAATTCATCTCATTGTTAGATGATTGATTATTATTAAAATACCTTGAGCTGATTGATACCCTGTTTGTGATTGTGATACTTTGTGATGTGAATTGCCTTGTGCTGAACTTTGATTTGTGACTTGTTTCTATGTGAATATGAAAACCCATTGGCCCGTAAAACGGCAATTGAATTTCGATGCTATAGGGAGTCGGATTCCTGTTGGTTATCCGAAACCCACATCGAACCTCGAATGTGAATCTTTGTGATTGATATATCCACGTGTTTTTAAATTGAGCGCTCACTATTCGACTTAGCCGGGAGAGGACCTTTGTGTCATATAACCCATTCCGAATATGTGTTGCAACGAAATGGAAAGCATTTGAAGACGGTGGCGAAGACCGCGTGACTTTGAGAACGATAGGATAACTTGTCGAACGACTCTACGCTGAATTGATCCAGTATAGCAATCTCATATGTGATGGGGAGTCCAATCGGGATTGTGGATTCCCGGATTGCAAGGACTTCTTCGAAAGTGCCTTTAGTTTTGTTCGAACCCGGAACAGACTTGTATGGTTCTATGTTCGACATTGCATTTTGAGATATAAAGCTAATTTCTTTCAAATACATTCCTGTTGGTGGTGGAGAATTTATCCTCTTAGCTTAACACCCTTCTCTGAAACGTACGAGCTCAGAGGTTATGTAGTTGAAGGTTATTAGTGATCTACTCCCAATCTGGTAGTGTGGCATGCTGAATGATGCTGATCATTTGTTGATTGAAGCATGGCTTTTGTGAAAAGCGTAGCTTTGTGGACGAGACTTCATCGAACCTCATAACGTGGTAATGGTCGAAACAGTAATGTTGCGGCAAGGTTTTAGGGGTCGCGCCCTTAGGGTGTGTCCATTTTCTTCTGGATAAGAGGTGATATCATGGTATGGAGCCCACATATTTATCTGTGTGGTTGTTGCTTTCAGTTGGTGAATCCTGAGATAAAGGTCGGGAACGACCGGGGATGGCTTACTTGTAGGTGTTACCTAGTTACAGAGGTAACCCGACCTTGTGTTGGTAGGGAACCAGTTTGGTTCCTGGGGGCATCCCTCCGGAGGCATTCCATTTTTAAGGAAGTTCCTTAGCCTGACCATTTATTGGAAATCCAATCATCAATACAAACCCAGTACGGTTTTAGTTGTATAACCAGCCATTTATTTATGGTGGTCACCATTATTTAGATGGTAGCTATAGTAGGCATATAATAATGGTTGTATGCTGGCCAAGGTTAACATTATACTTTCGAAATGATTTTCTACACTATGCACTAGTAATAATATCAAAGAATTTTCTCGTATAAAGCATGTTTGACTATCATAAGAAGAAATCTCCTCCAATTCTGTGATTGCATTGTGTGTGTGGCGGAAGGTCTCATGGTAGTTTCATTTTCCAAAATCTTATCGAAATTCTTTTATAAAATTGTTTTTTTTAAACAACTATTTTTGTTTACTCATACCAATCCCATGACTGACCTGGAGTTTATTGTTTCCTTCCTAAACTCTGGGTGCCCATAATATCCACACGGGCAGCCTAGAAACAGGTTATCCCTGTTTTGGAGTAGCTTGGAATCTTTTGAAGTCTTTTGGAAGCTATTGGATTTTTGGAAGCTTTTAGGCCTTGAAAATCTTTTGAAGTGTTTGGAGTTCTCGAAGGATCTTCTCAAAGTCGAAGTATGTTGGAAACTCTCTTGTAGTTGAGACAAATTTTTTATCGATTTGTTGTTGTATCTTGTATTTTAGCTCTGATGATTGTAACCAAATATTGTGGTGGTGTTGTATCTGTGATACTGATATATGATATTCATTTTGTTTCCACTGTTTATATTCATCTAATGTTGTTATAAGCTCCGTCCGAACTGAAGTTCGACGTTTGAATTTGCAGCAGTCGAATACAAGTGGCGTATTTGATGTCGATTTTCAATTGCTGGATTTTGGCCTCCACGTACACAACCTCGTCACTCACCCTCGAACTAATCCCCCTTGGTGCGATGGCCTTAAACCCAATACCGACGCTGCAATTGTTGAAACTCCAGCAAACCAAAATGCCAATCGAACCCTAGTTCGATATCCATCCGCCACCACATTCACCTATGAACGCTTCCACTATTTTTCCCTAAGTCATTGGCCTGTAAGCATTCTCCAAACTCAATCCCATTACCACCAGAACTCTCGATCGCCTGAATTCGACCAAAACCCCCCTTTCGTTCATCTCACGTATTCTATCCAAGTACTTACTTAAAATTTTTGATATTATCATCAAAATTCATAAAATTCGAGTGCGAATCCAAACATATATCTACAATTTAAAATCTTGATACTTGGATTTCTGATCAAATTTGTTTATCACTGTAGCTTTCAGTTTTATAATATTCAATTCATAAATAAATTTGAAACTATTTTTATAATCATCTTTATATTTCAACAAATAATTTTCATTTAAATGTCAAAGGTTAATACTGATTTGATTGAGAGATTTGAATTTTTCGAAATCAACTTGTGCCTGTTACAAAGAACAGAGGCTAATTTTTCTAGTTTCCAGACATGCACAGGCCAATATAAACAAATATTCACAGAGTCATGCATGCACATTCACAAACATACAACAACTTCAAGTATATATAAGGGTTTAAAGGTTCGCTCAAATTGGATTAAAGACAGAGGACAGATGAATATGTTTGGTTCTGGAACTGGATTGATATTTGATCCTGTTTTGCTTTGCTTACAGGCTGAATTGCTTGATGCTTTGATCTTTAGCTTCGCTCTTTTGCTTTAGAATTTGTATCTGATACTTTGCATCATGCCTTTGAAATATGAATAGATTTACAGGCTTTAATTTTTTTATAGTTGATGACCTTTGATCAGATTGTAAATTGAAATCTGGTTTGAATTAATCAGATGTTCAATTAATTTTACTTATGGATGATTGTATTCTGTTGAATGCTGTGAATTGTTTGATATCTCTGCTGTGTAATGCTTTGTGATATGAATTATTAATTCAAGCTGTGATGAATGTAATTTATTTCATCTGTGATAAATGTATATTATTTATATATGATGTTGTGTATATAGATAAGCGTTATAGGAATATACCGTTTATCAATATTGATATGATTGAATCTGTGATGATTGATGATGTTGCACTATTGTGTAAAACCCATGGACTACATCATACACACACAAATATGGATCGTACGAGGAAATTGGTTAAGTCATAGATTTTTGAAATGGTTTTAAGATTGAATTATGAATCCAAATAATTTTGGAAATGTAACTAGGTTAAATAGAAAAGCTTTTGAAAAGGAGTTTTGAAGATTAAAGTTATATTGAATAACTTGATAAGGTTTTGAAATTTAAATAATTTGATTTGAATTCAAAATTTGAAATTGATTTCTATGTTTGGAAACTATGATTTAAAAATGTTATACAAGTTATAAATGTGTTTACATGGGTTTCAAACCAATTTACAAATATTGTTTGGGAACTTGAATTTAACCCAAGGACTTTAACTTGTATAAATGTAATCGGATTTTTCCGAAACGAAAACTATTTGTTTCCAAATAATAAAAGCTTTTATATAAGGAAAGAATTTCCTATTTGTGTTGAAAGGATTTGAAGTTTGAAATGAAATTGTTTTGAAAGCTATAAATGAATCTTTGTAAAAGATTACTGAACCTAATCAAATAAGTATTTAATCTAATCAAATAAAGTACAAACTTATCATTTTAAAAATGAATAAGACTTTTGGGCATTTACCGGTTATTTATATATATGTGTATTGTGAAGGAAACTTTGATTTGAAAATTTAAAATAGAATCTTTCAAAAATATATAAAATAAAATCTACCTTATTCGATTTAATTGATGCTCTTCATTATTAACATTTAATCTAAATATATGCATATGAATGAGATATAAATAATATTGTTTAAAATAAAATCAATATTATCAATATTAAACATAATAAAATAAAATATATGTTATAAATTAAATGTTTGATAGTTAAACTTCAAATAGAAATTCATGCCAACAGCAGGGAAACTCGTCTGTATCGGGATGTTCTGAATTTGAAGCAGGGAAGCTTGACTATAGCAGAGTATGAGACTAAATTCAATGAACTTTCTTGCTATGGACCAGGGCTCATTGACACTCCACTAAAAAAGAACGAAATGTTTGTGCAAGTCTTGAGGCCAGAATTTCATGAAAAGACGACGACGCATTTGAAAGGATCTTTTATTGAGTTAATTGATATGGCTCTGATATCAACTATGACGACCCGCCTTTCAAACCACAGAAAGACGTATCATCAATAAGAAAAGAAAGAGATTGAAATAGAAAAGATAGAAAGAAAGAATAACAACATCAGAATCTCACAGCGGAAACGGAAAAAATATAATACATCACATAACTATTACATAGTTTTACATATATCAGAGTTACACAACATCATACAACAAGACAGTCATATATATCTGCCATTACATACATCCTGAAATACAACATACATCAACAAACACAGCGGTACTAGATAGATAGATACGTCTGGAGTCCTGCTCCAAATTCCTCGAGAACTCAACAATCCAAAACCTATCACTTGGCTACTCATAAAAATTTGAGTACCCAAGAGTTTATGAAAAACAGAAATAAACTCCAGGTCAGACGTGGGTCTGGTGTGAGTAAACGGGTTAAAGTTGTTTAACTTTGAAAACCATTTGAAAACAAAGGTATCACGTAAGACTTCCCACACATAAACACGGTAAGTTTTTACCTTACTTTAACCAAAACATTTTATAGGAAATTCAGTGATATTATAATAGTGTCTAGATTTTTCAAGTAAACAGAAAATAGCCAAAATTGTTACATTTATTAAATTCCAGCTACATAGGTATACAATCAAAACCGTAGGGTCTCGTAGGAAAAAATGGGTTTCCATCAATGGCAGGGCTACTGGGGCATCGCCTGTCACAGTAAGGGGCCTAGATCACCGTACCGAGGATCACTCGTGACCCTCTACAACACAAGGCTGGAACCATTCCTTACTGAATAGTCCCGAACAAGATAACCCCGCAGTTGTGGCCAACAACTGCCCACACAGCCGATATAAAGGGACATCTAGACAGGGATATATCTCGTCCTGCTTGGGTGCTACCCACCTAACCTTGCTGCACCTCCCCTGTTTTATCCATTCCCAGTTGATGAGGCTTGAGGCTGCGATTACCTTTATAGAATACACCACTTAGAATGCTCATTGTCCACCTGGCGATGTTCTGAAAGCATTCAATCCATACAAGTTCGTTCCGGGTTCGAACAAAACCGAAGGCATTATCTCGTTACACTCATTTTGGAATCACCCTCAGAGTTAACGACGATAACCCTTGCACTTTGAAAACACCATCTCGATCTTCACTTGAGATGTCACGACCAAACGTTTAATCTGGATCAATGTGGTTATCGGATAATCATAACCGACACCCGATCCCGGTCTCATCGAAATCCAAACGTCATTTTAAAGGCCAAGTTGTTTACTAGTTTAAACAATTTAATTCAACACTTTGAATTCACATAGCGTTTATCAGAGATAAATCATACTCAAACATCACAGATAAATCATATCATAGAGTATCATAGAATATCACCAAATAGATATCACAAATCTAGATATTCTACTTGTACAATCATCCATAAACAAGCATCTTTAATCTTGCTTGATAATTCATTAATTAATTCATCATTCCATTTCATACTATTTAATTCATTAATCACTTCTTAATCAATTTATTAAATCGTAATGACTTAATACATTCCTTCTTGATTATTAATTAATAACCTTAATTACTAATTAATAAAACTTAATTACCCATTTATTTATCACTAATTACTTAATTAATCAATTATTAATTCTTAATTAAATTACTTAATTAGTTAACTACTAATCATATATTAATTAACTCTAAGTAGTTAATTTAAAATCCTTAATTTCATATTTATTAAACACTTAATCATTTGTTAATTTTAATAACAAATTTATAAATCTCAATTTACTTAGTTAATCACAATTATAAATTAATTACCATTCTAAACTTTCTTACAATATAAACTAAGTAAATAAAAATCATGTATCTTACATTTTAAAATCTACCTTAATAACTTTAAATAAACTTGTTTCTAACTTAAAAGGCTTTAATGTTAATTTAAATTTAAAAACTAATCTTACATTACTGCTTAATTAAAATATTAATTAAGATTTAAAAACATTTCTAAAGAATTAACTTAATTAATTATGTCTTAAATAAATTCTTATCTTCAACTTCAGGCATTAGTTAATTCATAAATACTTAAACTTGTATAAGATGATAAAGTTCAATTTTTATTGGGCTATAAGATAAAAGTCAAAACCTGAGAATGCCTCCAGGTTTACTCGAGTTGATACTCGAGTTCCTCCCACCATTTCCCCGAGTCCATCGCCCTTCCTCACATACGTTTCTTCTTCTTCTTCTTCTTCTCTTTTTTAGTTAAAGCTTAAGTTAAACTTCAATAAACTGGGATGCACGCTCACGCACTCAGGTCTCACTCGAAGCAAACCTTCCATTTCCTCGAGCATCCTCTCGAGTCGTTCACCACTCAAAAGCTTCTGACACCATATCGAGATCATGCACGTGCACGACACTTCGTCGGCGCTTCGGTGAACCATGCATACCCGAGAAGTCATGTACTAACACTACAATCGAAAACAAGGATCAACTCTATGCAAAAATTTACATATCGTGATTTTTCCTTTCGTTCACGACTCGATTTTTCGACGTCCGAAAAACCGAACCATGAGGGTTAAAGAAGAAGATGTAGAAGAAGAAAATAGAAAACAACATCAGAATCTAACCATCGCAGCGGAATAAAATATAATAGATAATAACAGATCTTTACACAAAAGGAAACTATATCTGTTTTATACATACATCACCAGCATACATTATCAGAGTTTAACAACATCAACACTTTCAACTGGACAGTCATATAAGCTTGTCCTCAAAACTGAATACACAGTGGATTAATAATCAAGTACGGAAGTACGTATCGCCATCCAGCTCGTCTCCTGAGCTTCACAACATCATATTGTGTATTCTATAATACTCGGTCTGACCCATGCATTATAGTTAAATAACACCCGAGTCAGTCTGGAATACCAGCGTGAGAAAACCACACTCAAATCCTTTGAAAACAAAAGTATCTCGTAAGACCATGCCACAAATAAACATGTCGGGTTTTTACCTTACGATAGCCAAACCACTTTTTATCAAATCCGTCTGATATTATAATAGTGTCTATAGAAAGTAAAATAGAATCTAGCTGAAATGCTTGCATCTCACATTTCAGCAATAGTTGGGCACAATCAAAAAGGAGAATGGAATGTCCGCAAGTAGTGGCGCAGTAGTTGAGATACTTGCCTCCTGTTAACGAGGTCGCGAGTTCGATTCCCGCCTGCCCTACTCCCACTCAAGGCGCGGAGGTTGGTCCCCATAAACCTAAACTAACTGGTTGGGGGCATAATATCTCTGTTCTGGGATGGTCTAAATCCCAAATGTCTGTGGTCGTACCAGGCAGAAGGGAACTCCTCCTATCCCTTCGATTTCATCAAGGCTCTGGGTTGAGTTTCAAAAAAAAGGGAGAATGGATTTCCAACTAATGATTAGGCACTGGGGTACCACCTGTCACAGTACCTGGTCAAGATCAACATACCGAGGATCACTCTCGACCCCCTGCAACACAAGACCGGGACTACTCCTTACCGGATAATCCCGAGTAAGATCACCCCACGGTTGGGATCAGCACCGCACCACTAAGCCGAATAAAAAGGGACATCTAGACAGGGATGACCTCACCCTAATGGGCGCTACCTACCTAGCCTAGCTGCATAAGCCTAGATTTTCAGTCATTCCCGATTGATGAGGCTATGCGTTACCTTTTAGAATGTTTCTCTTAGAATGCTCATCGCACACCTGACGATGTTCTAAAAGCATTCATCCATACAAGTCCGTCCCGGGTTCGAATGGAACCGAAGGCACTACTCCTACTACATCCATTTTGGAATCTCCTTAGGATTTGTAGCGACTAGCCCTTGCACTTCACTGCTCCATCTTCGAATCCAAACCGTCTTCCTCACGGAAACGTACAAACCGGATCGAAGTGGTTTTTGAGAAATTAATCCCGATCCTGGTCTCTTCGAAACGATCAGCTCATTGTCCAATATTGATAGTCGGTTATTTAACTATCATTTAACATTCACAAACAACCATTAAACAATAAATAATTTCTCCAAATTATTTATTAATCTCAAAATATCTTCACAAGATATATTTCTGTTTCAACCCTTTGAAAACAGTTTTCAACCATTTTCCTCCCATGGAATACATTCCCCAAATATTTTCTACTTCCACTGAAATCACCAAATACAAATCTTTAGATTTAAAAAAAATTAAACAAACTTTCTTATAAAATATCCTTTAAAACATTTAAATCAAAAACTACTTCAATACTTTATTAAAAATATATACTATAGGAATATTTGAAAATGAGGCTACTTTATAAAATATAAAACTAGATTTTTCTCTTTTAAAACAAAATACCTAGTCACCTTTAAATAATTACTACTATAATAGATTTGAAAAATTCTTACTTTGGAATTTAAACAATTAGAAATAGTAAGTTTTATATAACATACTTTCAAACAACTTAAACCTTTAACATATACCTTCAAACTTGTTTTGAAAACGTACTTGGCTATCCAGGGAAATACGCTTTTCTTTCACATCTTTTAAAAATAAATCACTATTTTTTTTAAACAAATTTACCTATTCCTTTAAAAATTTCCAATTCTGAACACTTAAATCAATTTTCAAACTGATTTCCAATTACTCTATTTTGAAATAAATTTCTTTAGTTACTCGGTTTATTTAAAAATCCATTAACTTCAGCTTTTATTTCTTCATTATGATTTACAATCTTTTAACTGAAAAAACCAATTACATGTTTTCCAAATTTCTTCCTTATCTTTTCAAATAAATTCAAACCTTGAATTTTAAAGTAAATTCTTTTATTACTTCCAATAATATTTCTTTAAGTTTAAAATTCATTCTCTTCCTGTTTATTCAAAATCCCTTTCCATACTCAGAATTTATTTATTAGAATTTTAAAATCACTTTTGTTCTTTTCCAGTTCATTCTTAAATTCGTTTAAATTCTCTATAATTATTTCATTTGCAAATTCTCTTCTTATATTTTCTTTCAAAAATCCAATTCTATGTATTTTGATAACTCAGTGTACCGAAATATATTCAAGTAAACCATAGCATTTAATATTCCAATTATCGATAATATTCATCACAGAATATTAAACAATCTAAATAATTTTGAGGGATCCAGTTGGATCCCTCCAACCTGTTTCCCTGCATCCACAGATGTTAGCACAATATAAAATACTAATTCCACTTCGAGGTGGAATATCGTGGTATATGGAATTTTAAATATAATATCACCCGCTATTATGCGGCGCATAGGGTCTCATCCGCTATAAAATGCGGGAAATCAATCACTCCAATATATACTATATATAATATAGCACATCAAATCAATTCCATCATTCAATCAATTATTTAAATTTAATCATTTAAATTTAAATAGCAACCAGATGAGTGAGATTAACTCACCTTTTATTTTGCTGTTTGCAGCCCATTTTCATCTCGACTATTTTTCTCTCTCGATTTGGACCTTGTATAAACAATTACACAGATTTATTAAGATCTGGATTAATCGACCAATTAATTCCTAATACTTTGGTTTTAACTATCAATTTGGTTATAAATAAATTTTATTTTAAATAAAATATTTGAACTAATTGAAAGATCACTTACCCTTAAGTAACTTAATTAGCTAATGCTTTAGTTTTAAACTAATTTCTCTTTAATAAAATATTTAACTAAAAATTAACTTTCAAAACTAAATTAAATAAGATAACCTTTTGTAAAAATAATTTGATAAGTTTTATTAAATAAACTACCTTTATAATATATATATAAACAGCATTTAAAATCTTTACTATAATCAAATTTTTATTTTATTTTTTTCTACTTGCATACTAAAACTGCATATTATATATATAAATATATATATTTTATATAAAAACCTTATCGATATACATTTAAAATCTAATAATGTTAAAAAAAATCCTTCAAACCTATATATATATATATAATGATCTTTTACAGTTAGAACTATATATGTAACAATTATGTTACTTTGATATATATATATATATATATCAAAGTAACATAATTGTTACATATATAGTTCTAACTGTAAAAGATCATTATCCTTATCTAAAACAATAAAACAGTAATTTACTTTGAAAAAATTTAAAACTGCTTAAAAAGAAAAATTCCTTACTGTGAAATTTCCATAAACAGCTTATAGTTTTTATTTTTTTCTTAAATTTTACATATAAAATTTTAATACGTAGATATAAAAATCAAGTTAATCGCACCTTACCTCTAAAAGGAACGAACCTAGGCCGAGGCCACTGAACTCCCCAATCCCCCTTCATCGAACCCTACTCCATCGACAATCCCAACTCCACGGTGTCGTCTCTTCTACGAATCTGCTCCCTCCATTTCACACGTGATCGAACTTAGGCAACTGGCAATTTCGATCGTATCCCCTCCACGAAGTCGCTCGGCCCCTAATCGCGACCTTCCTACTGACTTCGAATGCTCCCCCTCTTTCCTCCTGAATGAGCTCACGCTCGACTCGAAGATGCAGAGAAAAGAATCGACAAAGTTGATTTCGTGAAATTTGGGTTTCGATTTTTTTTTTCGAGTTCGGTCTCGAGATGAAAAGGAGATATTTTATAAATTGGAACCGTGGTTTTTAAGAAACAAAGGGTGGCGTATTTTAAAGGACCGAAGTGAAAGAAAGTTGCGTGAAAGAATTTCTCCGCTACAATGTTTTCGAAATGAAAGAGAAAAAAGTTATGATGTGAAATAATTACGGCTGCAGAGTAGGTTTATTAAGGAATATTTTTATTTAAATTTCAAACTTCTCGATAAATGCAACTTAACATTTCAAATTCCTATCAATGCATGCCGCTTGACGTTTATAATGTTATACCCGTATTCCGGACGCAATGAAAAAGGTGCGGGTCCTAATTCGATCGAATGGAGAAGATAGCTTTTTAGACCCAGCTATTATATTAAATTTTCGATATAAATTCCAGCGCGTTTACTTATCGTACCACCAACCGATCACTCCAAACACTACGAAAATTGAAATCCGTTAATAATACAATATTACGGATCCAATAGAACTGATTTCGTCGAATTCCGAGACTGCGCATCGGAAGGATATTTTTAAATATCGATTTAAACAATAAAACTTAAAAAATGCTTCCGAATCAAATTTTAACACTTTTACTATCTTTAGTATTATCAATACAAATTTTACAAACCCTTAAATTATTTTTAACAGGCTTAAAATTCCAGATTCAACATCTTACCCAATTTCTAATAATTAAATTCAATAATTAAATTTCCAAATAATGGTGATATTTGAAATTTAAGTTACAAATAACTTTTAAATATTTAAATCAATTAAATATTCCGATTTCAAACATCCAAAAATTCTGGGTCATCACATTCCTCCTCCGTTAAAAGAATTTCATCCTCGAAATTACTAGTTAAGAAGAATGGTCCAAACCCGTTCTATAGTTTCCCAAACATTCCTTTTTTTAGACACACTATCATTCTTACCAGCTTTCCATAACTTTTCCATAACTTCCAACAACTTTCATTTATTCAACCATTCGATTTTAAATTTATACCAAATTCAAATTAGCAAAATTTTCCAAAAATTTTCAAATTCTCTAATTTCCGAAAAATTTCACCAGCGTCTCTTATGCGCGGCTAGCTCGGTACAACTAAAAAATGTCTCTACGGGCTCCCAAATTCCAAAAGAAAACAAAAGGCCAAGTGGATAGATCAATAACCCAATCAAATTTCATACGGAAATTTAAACATATACCTTTTTGTCGAGCAATTCAAATTTATCTTCTGAAATCAAAACCAATTTTCCCCCTGCTTTTAAATACCTGTATATCATACTTAGTAATAATATCCAATCACAACATTCAAAAGCATTTTATTAACTTCCTTACAAAATTTCAATATCTATTCATTCAAGCCGTATGATGTACATATATTTTTATTAAATCTTCACTCAAATGCTTATTAAATATATTTTCCCCACACCCATGTTACTTAAAAATTTCACCATTTCTTCTTAAGTTCAACATAAGTATTTATACGCTTCTTATATTTATTTTCACTTCACCACTTTAGTTTACATCTACTTCTATTCAAATTGGTTCTCCCATTTCCATATGAATTCAATTTATCTTCAACTCTGAATATTAAATTTTATCTTCCATTTATAACTTATCCATATCATTATTTTAAATTAGTTTCGTCCACTAATTTATTTCAATTTCCAATTTGAAATCGTTTTTTCGTTAACCAAAAAATTTTCAAAAATTTTCTAACTCCTAAAATTTTCGAAATTTTTTGGCAGTGTCTCCTTTATACGGAGGAGCTTTTGCAATTTGACAAGAGATGTAAATATATATACGTCGACCCATTAGTAGGAAAAACAAAAACAGTTCATA
This sequence comes from Allium cepa, assembly GCA_030765085.1. Taxonomy (NCBI): domain Eukaryota; kingdom Viridiplantae; phylum Streptophyta; class Magnoliopsida; order Asparagales; family Amaryllidaceae; genus Allium; species Allium cepa. The sequence continues at coordinate 115,014,424 of CM060942.1, forward strand.
TTTCCAATTTTTATTGCATAGGCGTACCTTTGATTTAGCATTTTTAAGCAAGCGGCTTATTTAATTAGCAATTTGCGAAATCAAATCCAGCCAAACGGCCTCCCTGAACCTGTACTTACTCAATTTAAATATGTAAGTATAAAATATATGCAACTCACTAACAATTACTTACTTTCAATAGTCAGACACATGCATTTCATAAGCAATATACACCAAACAATACCGAATGCAATTTATGAGATTCCGACACTAATTTCAATTGTTTACAACCAATTCTTAAACTATTATTTTCATTTTTTAAGTGATTTACAATTCACTTCCCTTCATTCAATTTATTCTAAGCAAAACAAACTCATATTTATCCTAGTTGATTCAAAAATCAATTTTATTTACTTGTAATGATTCACAGAATTTTATTTTCTTCTATTTTCGTCCAACGACCAATTTTTCTCATGCAAAATGGTGATATTCATCCAAGTAAATAACCACTTAAGCCGATGAACATTTTAAATCGATTTCAACTCAATTTCCACTTAATTCATTTCCATTTTAATTTTAATTCCATTCTTAGTTTGTTAAAATAATATTCAAGTTTATATTTAACTCATTTACACATGAATTGGATTTATTTGCAACCCAAGTCATTTCGATTTTAATCCAATTCCATTCCATTTGACAGCATTTCCACTTATATTTAATTCATTCCCAACCTAAGTTGAATCTTATTTACAATCGAGTTTATTTCACAATTCAACTTCTATTTTACCAAATTAGGTTCCTCTCCCATATCTCACCAACATATTCAATTTACTAATTTATTCCAAATTAGTTTACTCCCACTTCTAATTCAAAATTTAATTTCTATTTTCAAAAAAAATCACTTTCATTATTTTACTTGAGTTCAATTTTATTTTTGGAATTCAAGTTTGGATTTCTTTTTTATTTCCAAAATACAAAACAATTTTATTTTGGCTTACTATTTTACTTCACCATTTTCTTATAAGTCCCACGCTTATATTTCATACTTCTACCCATTTTAAGCTTGACTATATTCATATTTCATTTTTACTCAAGGTTATACACTTATTTAGTCAAGCATGTGTATTTTTATTTCATAAACTCCAATTCAACGTACTTCCATTTATTTAAGTAAGAATTTTATTTCATTCTATATTATCAATAACTCAACTGAATTTATTTAAATTCAATTTTATTCCAATCTAACTCCAGTTAAATCTAGCTACATACCATTCTTTTGAATTTTATTAAGCAAGGATTAGATTTCATTTAATACCATCCCACGCAATTCACCTTAATTTCATTTCAATTCCTTTCAACATGCTTCAAATCCAATCACAATAGTATTAACTTAGCTTTAGTTCATTAAATTTGACTTACTCTTCTAACTTATTTCGTTTCCATACTTATTTTAAATAAGTTACATTTACTAATTTATTTTAAATCTCAAATAAAAGTTTATTTCCAAACCTTTACTTAGCACAATATAAATTAATTATCCTTTCAGTATTCATTTGCTTACCTATTCAAATTATTTAATTTACTTACTAATTTTATTTAAGCATTTTCACTTCTTTTATAGCTATCAGAGTTTATTTATTCCAATTCAATACTTACTTAGTTTACGCTTATTTATTTAAGAATTTCATTCCATTAAATATTATCTACAACCCACTGAATTTTATTTCAATTCAATTTTATTTTCTCTTGATTTAAATCCAACCTAATATCATTAAACTTAGTTTAGTTGACTTCAATTCAACTCTCCTCCATCTATTTAGCTTAAGTTAATTCTAATTTAATTAAATTTTATTTCTTTCAAATCGCCATCAATTTAAATTTTCCCACGAATTAAATTTCTCCAAATTAAATTTATTCAACTTTTTCACTTTAAATTTTAATTCCGACATTCAAAGCTCATATTTACCTTCCTTATTTAAAAATCATCTAAATTTTTATAATTCATAACTTTTCTCATCAGGAATTCCAATTCAAATAAGGATTCAGGATTTTTAAACACCCAGCTTTTGGTTCAAATCATTTGAAATCACCATTATCCCAAAATTACATTTCTCAAATTTTTAAACCAATCCTGGTTTTTATCCCCAACAAATTTCCTTTGAAATTTCAAAAACAAACTAGTTCTTCTGAAAAAATCAAGTTGGCAGCAATCCGTCACTTAGAAACTCGAAAATGAACATCGATGATGCTGCAGTCATCACCGAAATTATTTTCCAGCGACTGAAGTGAGTTCAATGCTATATCCCTTCCTAAAATCTATTTGGAACAATTTTCTTTCAGAAATATTTTTAAAACAATAGTGCTATTATTTGTCTTCAAACACTTCGAAAAACACTTCCAAAGTCTCCGGGGTTTTAAATTTTCAGATTTTGACTTAAATCAAATTTTAACTATAATTCATTTGTATAATTTATGCTCATACAAATTTCCATTTGATGATACAAGTCATTCCAATTTTTATAATCTTATTTGTTTAAAATATTATCATCCAAACACCCAAGTTACATAACAATTTAAGGAAATATTTCTTTTATATCAAAATATATTTTAGGGTAAAATTATTTAATTCACCCGCTTTCGAAAACAATAGTATGTTGAATTGTTCTATTCAAGTGTTAGAAATCCCTTCGATATAGTTGTCCAGACTGTGCCGACGAAGGTTCATATGCCGCTCAATAAATCAATCAACACAATAAAACCATTTTTATATCCACTAACAAATACGCGCTCATAACCATTAATACGCTCAAACTCATTCTAGAGTACTACGGACTCTATTTTCTACGAGTAATCCCCACCAGAGCCAAGGTTATCACCAACCTAAGCTCTATTACCACAATGCCACGAACCGATTTTTTGACACCCGAAAAACCGAACCATGAGGGTTAAAGAAGAAGATGTAGAAGAAGAAAATATAAAACAACATCAGAATCTAACCACTGCAGCGGAATAAAATATAATATATAATAACAGATCTTTACACAAAAGGAAACATTATCTGCTTTATACATACATCACCAGCATACATCATCAGAGTTTAACAACATCAACACTTACAACTGGACAGTCATATAAGCTTGTCTTCAAAAGTGAATACACAGCGGAATAATAATCAAGTACGGAAGTACGTATCACCATCCAGCTCGTCTTCTGAGCTTCACAACATCATATCGTGTATTCTATAATACTCGGTCTGACCCGAGCATTATAGTAAAATAACACCCGAGTCAGTCTGGAATACCAGCGTGAGAAAACAACACTCAATTGGATTATTAAAGTTTCAAAATCCTTTGAAAATAAAAGCATTTCGTAAGACCATGCCACAAATAAACATGTCGGGTTTTTACCTTATGATACCCAAAACACTTTTTATCAAATCCGTTTTATATTATAATAGTGTCTATATAAAGTAAAATAGAATCTATCTGAAATGCTTGCATCTCACGTTTCAGCAATAGTTGGGCACAATCAAAACCGTACATGTGCGTAGGGATAATGGATTTCCAATTAGTGACTAGGCACTGAGGTACCACCTTCACAGTACCTGGTCTAAACCAGCATACCGAGGATCACCCCCGACTCCCTGCAACACAAGACCGGGACTACCCCTTACTGGATAATCCCGAGTAAGATCACCCCACGATTGGGATCAGCAACCGCACCACTAAGCCGAATAAAAAGGGACATCTAGATAGGGATGACTTCACCCTGATGGGCGCTACCCACCTAGCCTTGCTGCATAACCCCTGATTTTCAGTCATTCCCGGTTTATAAGGCTTGAGGCTAAGCATTACCTTTTAGAACGTTTCTCTTAGAATGCTCATCACCCACCTGACGATGTTCTGAAAGCACTCATCCATACAAGTCCGTCCCAGGTTCGAACGAAACCGAAGGCACTACTCCTACACATCCATTTTGGAATCTCCTCAGGATTAGTAGCGAATAGACCTTGCACTTCACTGCTCCATCTTCGAATCCAAACTCGTCTTCCTCAAGAAAACGTACAAACCAGATCGATGTGGTTTTCGAGAAATTAATCCCGATCCCGGTCTCTTCGAAACGATCATCACATTGTCCAATATTGACAGTCGGTTATTTAACTTTCAATTAACATTCACAGACAACCATCAAACAATAAATAATTTCTCCAAATTATTTATTAATCTCAAAATATCTTCACAAGATATATTTCTGTTTCAACCCTTTGAAAACAGTTTTCAACCATTTTCCTCCCACGGAATACATTCCCCAAATATTTTCTACTTCCACTGAAATCACCAAGTACAAATCTTTAGATTTTTAAAAAAATTAAACAACTTTATTCTAAAATATCCTTTAAAACATTTAAATTAAAAACTACTTCAATACTTTATTAAAAAGATAGGAATATTTGAAAATGAGGTTACTTTATAAAATATAAAACTAGATTTTCTCTTTTAAAAAAAAATACCAAGTCACCTTTAAATAATTACTACTATAATAGATTTGAAAAATACTTACTTTGGAATTTAAACAATTAGAAATAACAAGTTTTATATAACATACTTCCAAATAATTTAAACCTTCAACTTATACCTTCAAATTTGTTTTGAAAACGTACTTGGCTATCCAGGGAAATACGCTTTTCTTTCACATCTTTTATAAATCACTATTTATTTTTAAAAATTTTACCCATTCCTTTAAAAATTTCCAATTCCAAACACTTAAATCAATTTTCAAAACTGATTTCCAATTACTCCATTTTGACATAAATTTCTTTACTTACTCAATTTATTTAAAAATCCATTAACTTCAGATTTTATTTCTTTATTATGATTTACAATCTTTTAACTGAAAATACTAATTTCATGTTTTCCAAATTTCTTTTTTATCCTTTCAAATAAATTCAAACCTTGAATTTTAAAGTAAATTCTTCTATTGCTTCCAATAATATCTCTTTAAGTTTAAAATTCATTCTCTTCCTGTTTATTCAAAATCCCTTTCCATACTCAGAATTTATTTACTAGAATTTAAAAATCACTTTTATTCTTTTCCAATTCATTCTTAAATTCTCTATAAGTATTTCACTTACAAATTCTCTTCTTATATTTTCTTTCAAAAATCCAATTCTATATATTTTGGTAACTTAGTATACTGAAATATATTCAAGTAAACCATAGCATTTAATATTCCAATTATCAATAATATTCATCACGGAATATTAAACAATCTAAATAATTTTAAGAGTCTAGTTGGATCCCTCCAACCTGTTTCCCTGCATCCACAGATGTTAGCAAAATATAAAATACCAATTCCACTTCGAGGTGGAATATCGTGGTATATGGATGTTAAATATAATATCACCCGCTGTTATGCGGCGCATAGAGTCTCATCCACTATAAAATGTGGGAAATCAATCACTCCAGTATAAACTATATATAATATAGCACATCAAATCAATTCCACCATTCAATCAATTATTTAAATTTAATCATTTAAATTCAAATAGCAACCAGATGAGTGAGATTAACTCACCTTTTATTTTGCTGTTTGCAACCCATTTTCATCTCGGCTATTTTTTTCCCCGATTTGGAACATGTATAAACAATTACACAGATTTATTAATATCTGGATTAATCGATCAATCAAATCCTAATACTTTGGTTTTAACTATTAATTTGGTTGTAAATAAATTTTCTTTTAAATAAAATATTTGAACTAATTGAAAGATCATTTACCCTTAAGTAACTTAATTAGCTAATGCTTTAATTTTAAACTAATTTCTCTTTAATAAAATATTTAACTAAAAATTAACTTTCAAAACTAAATTAAATAAGATAACCATTTATAAAAATAATTAAATAAGTTTTATTAAATAAACTACCTTTATAATATATACTGCATTTAAAATCTTTACTGTAATTAAATTTTTATTTTATTTTTTCCGCTTGCATATTAAAACTAAAAACCGCATATTATTATATATATATATTTTTATATAAAAACCTTATCTATGTACATTTAAATTCTAATAATGTTAAAAAAATCCTTCAAACCTATATATATCAAAGTAACATAATTTTTACATATATAGTTCTAACTGTAAAATATCATTATCCTTATCTGCAAAAAATAAAACAGTAATTTGCTTTGAAAAAATTTAAAACTGCTTAAAATAAAAATTTTCCTTACTGTGAAATTTCCATACACAGCTTATAATTTTTATCTTTTTCTTAAATTCTAAATATAAAATTTTAATATATATATATATATATATAAATCAAGTTAATCGCACCTTACCTCTAAAAGGAACGAACCTAGGCCGAGACCACCGAACTCCCCCTTCCCCCTTCATCGAACCCTACTCCATCGACAATCCCAACTCCACGACGTCACCCCTTCCACGAATCTGCTCCCTCCATTTCGCGCACGATCGAACTTAGGCAACTGGCAATTTCGATCGTATCCCTCACCGAAGACACTCGGCCCCTAATCGCGACCTTCCAACTGACTTCGACTTCGATTGCTCCCCCTCTTTCCTCCTAAACGAGCTCGCGCTCGACTCGAAGATGCAGAGAAAAGAATCGACAAAGTTGATTTCGTGAAATTTGAGTTTCGATTTTTTTTTCAAGTTCGGTCTTGAGATGAAAAGTTGATATTTTATAAAAGTGGAACCGTGGTTTTTAGGAAATAAGGGGTGGCATATTTTAAAGGGCCGGAGTGAAAAGAAAGTTATGTGAAAGAATTGCACTGCTACAGTGCTTTCGAAATGAAAGAGAAAAAAGTTATGATGTGAACTAATTACGGCCGCAGAGTATGTTTATTAAGGAATATTTTTATTTAAATTTCAAACGTCTCGATAAATGCAACTTAACATTTCAAATTCCTATCGAGGCATGCCGCTAGGCTTTTATAATGTTATACCTATATTCCGAACGCAATGGAAAAGCTTGCGAGTCCTAATTTGATCGAATGGAGAAGATAGCTTTTTGGACCCAGTTATTATATTAAATTTTCTATATAAATTTCAGCGCTTTACTTACCGTACGCCCAAACGATCACTCCAAACACTACGAAAATTGAAATTCGGTAATAATACAATATTACAAATCCAATAGAACTAGTTTCGTTGAATTCCGAGACTGCGTCTTGGAAGGCTATTTTTAAATATCGATTTAAATGATAAAATTTCAAAACTTAACAAAACACTTCCGAATCAGATTTTAACACTTTTACTATCTTCAGTATTATCAATATAAATTTTACAAACCCTTAAATTATTTTTAACAGGCACAAAATTCCAGATTCAACATCTTACCCAATTTCCAATAATTAAATTCAATAATTAAATTTCCAAATAATGGTGATATTTGAAATTTAAGTTACAAATTAACTTTTAAATATTTAAAATCAATTAAATATTCCGATTTCAAACATCCAAAAATTTTGGGTCGTCACATTTAAAGTTTGAAATGAAATTGTTTTGAAAGCTATAAATGAACCTTTGTAAAAGATTATTGAACCTTGTTTTGAAATTGAAAAGGGTCTAAAAGGTATATCTTTGTGTAAAAGATTTGAAACGAAAATTGTTCCTAAAAGCTATGAATCTTTCGAAAAGGTTTCAAAAGCTATGAATTGAATCTTTGGTTTAAGGATTGGATAAGTAAATCCAATTTGAAAGGAAAAGTGTTTTGAAAGGCTACGAATAAATCTTTATGAAAGATTGGTGAACTTTGTAAAGTAAATCTTTTTGTTTAAAGATTTGAAAATGGTAATTGGTTTAAACCATTTGAAAGGATGGTTTTGGGTTTTAAGTTGTGACTTAACTGAGATCCCAATATCCATGTGTTTTAAAATATTACGATCACTATTCGATTTAGCCGGAAGAGGACTTTGTGTCATATAACCTATTCTGAATAGTGATATGACTTAAAAGGATAGATTTGAAGACCGGTGGTGAAGACCAGGTGTCTTTGAGAACAATAGGATAACTTGTCGAATGACTCTGCACTGAGTTGCTCCGGTATAGAGATCTCCATCTGTGATAGGGAGTCCGATCGGGATTGAGGATGCCCGCATTGCAACGGCTTCTTTTGAAGTGCCTTCGATTTTGTTCGAACCCGGAACAGACTTGTATGGATGGTGTCTGACATTACACTTTGAGATGTAAAACCAGTTTCTATCAAATACATTTCTGTTTGGTGGCGGATAATTTATTCTCTTAGCTTAACACCTTTCTTTGAGACGTACGAGCTCGGAGGTTATGTAGTTGATGGGTACTAGTGATACATTCCCAATTTGGTAAGGTGGCATACGAAGTGAGATTGATCATTTATTGATCAAAGCATGACTTTTTGAAAAGTGCAACTTTGTGGACGAGACTTCGTCGAACCTCACAACCCGGTTATGGTCAAAACAGGAATCGTGGCAGCAAGGTTATTTGAGGGTAGCGCCCCTTGAGGGTATGTCCATTTCCTTCTGGATAAAAGGCAGTATCATGGTATGGAGCCCAGATATTTACCTATGTCGATGCTGCAAACTTATTGCTTTGTGGTTGTTGGTTGATAGGCGCCTCAGATAAAGGTTGGTAACGATCGGAGGGTGGCATATTCGTGTCAGTAGTTACCTAGTTACAGAGGTAACCCGACCTTCTATTGGCAGAGATCCGGTTAGGTTCTTGAGGACGTCCCTCCAGAGGCGTTCCATTTCATGTGGGAAGTTCCTTTGCCTGACCATTGTTGGAAATCCAATCATCCAATACGAGCCCTTTACGGTTGCAGTTGTATAACCTGCCACCTCAGGTGGTAGCTATAGCAGGCATAATATAATGGTACCTATGTTGGCTAAGATTTATATTATACTTTTGAAAGGTTTTTTGGACTATGCACTAATAATAATAATATCAAAAAGATTTTGCGTAGCAAGCATTTTTGACTATCATAAGGAGAAATCTCCTCCAAGTTTGCGCTTGCATTGTGTGTGTGGCGGGAGGCCTTATAGCTGTTTCATTTTCTAAAGAGCATTGCAGTTTTCAATGTTTTAAATTCTTTTGTTGTTTGTTTTAAAAGATAAAACTGTTTTTGTTTGCTTATACCAGTCCCATGACTGACCTGGAGTTTATTGTTTCCTTCCTAAACTCTGGGTGCCCACAATTTCCCACACGGGCAGTCTAGAGTTGGGTTTTTCAGATAACCAAATAGTAGGTGTAAATTCGATAGCATCTAGCCTTTGGATTTGGCGATCGCATTTGCTTCTTTTCAGCATTCGGGCCGACCTTACTTAATGCAACATGATGAGGGTTTCTCGCTTCACGTTTGGAAAGCATGTTGGTGGATTTAGCTTTTGGAGTTGTTCGAGTTTTAGCTATGGAGTTGCAGTTTGATGTTGGAGTTCTCTTTTGGGGTTTCTCTATTGATGCTTATCTTTCCGTTATTGTATATTTATCTCTGATATTGTTGGGATTCTATTGTATCAGATATTGTATCAATGTTGTATATATTGGTATCATTTTCTTCCGCTATGTTGTTATACTTAATGTGTTATTAGCTCCGGTGGACCAGATTCGGTGTTTGAATCTGCGGCATTTGAATATAGGTGATGTATTCGGTACCGATTTTCGAAGGTCAGGTCAGGTTCGTTATAATTGGTTCAATCGCTGGATTTTAAGTCCATATAGTATTATTGAAGAGGCAGCTCAGCGGGATCTTGAAATCACTCCCAACTTAGCAGTTAAAAGAGAGCCATTGAAAATAATCGATCGTGATGAAAAAAAATTGAGGAACAAAATTGTGAAACTTGTCAAAGTGCAATGGAGCGGAGATCCAAAGGACTATACTTGGCAAACAGAGGATAGTATGCACAAGTCCTATCCCAACTGCAGAGTTGATATCTTGGCTTAATCTGGTAAGCCATTTTCTTTTTTTCTGTATTCGTATATTCTTTGTTTGTCTTTCTCTCTCTTTCAAATTTCGAGGGCGAAATTTTCTTAAAGGGGAATCTATAACATTCCCAAAATTATATCAATTTAAAATTTAGTAATTAATGTGAATTTTGGAATAAATTGTGAAATTAATTTGAATTTTTCAAAATAAATGAAATAAGTGTTGAATTTTATTTATATATATAAATAAGGTTGTAAAGTTGCATTTGAATTTAAGAATTCAAAAAATATAAATATTTTAAAAACCATTTGAATTTAAATTATGTGAGTATATATAAATATAAATGGATTATAATTCAAATTTAAATTTGAAGCTGAATTTGAATTTAAAATTTAAATAAATGTCTTAAAAAGATAATTTGCATTTGAAATCATAAATGCGTAGTTTATTTAATGTAAAATTTGTTAAAAACATTTCTTCTTTTAACATTGTATATACAAATAAATAGGAAATGTATTTATTAATAAAGTGAATATGATATAAAATTTATTTAAAATTCTTTTATCTTTGTAAATATACAAGTGTTGAATTCTTAACTTACAAATTGAACAAGTGTTAACAATGAATTATTAAAAGAGACAAGTGTCATTTTGATTGTTTTCTTTTTAAGAAAATTTATTAAAAAGAAAAACAAAACTTTATAATATCTCAATCCATCCTCTTTCTCATTTTATTCTAATCTCTTCAAAGCTTTAGAAAAAAGAAAAAAATATGTAAATATTGTACAACCAGAAAACAAATCAAATCAGGAGATCAAAAAGGAAAAGAAAATTTTCAAACCGTTCTTACACATTTTAACCTGTAAGCTCAACAAGCAAAGTCAACCAAGAAATCAAGTAAAAATCAAACCTTTGCAGCAAATCAAGAAGCAGTTTCAAATGTTAAACAAGTGATGATTTTAACTCAGTAATCTAACAAACTTCAACTCAGCAGATTCAAGTTTCAACATCAATAAAAAGAAATCAAACAGTTCCCAGTTCAAATTAGCTTCCAGACATCTCCTCTGTTCTCAGACATCAAGGTGAGTAAACTTTTGGTCTGGATTCTAACTTGTTGTTTGAAAAATCAAGTTGAAGTATGATTGGAAAAAATTGTATGCATGTTTATTTGTGCATAAAGTTGATATGTGCATGTCTGTCGATAAGGATATAAACCCTGTTGCAGGTCCAGGCACTCAAATTCCTGCACCAAGTTCAATTTTCCTCTCTCTGATCATCATTAGCCCTTTGAATCTAAATAAGATTGATATGTTAAAAAATGCTTTATGTTTTAAAAATAAATTAGAGCAAAAACAATCAAAGCATTTTGGAAAAAATTGAAAAATACAGGTAACCACATTACTTGTTGAAAATTCGATCGTCATGGTTCCTAATTCGAATTTTATCATCGTGATCATCTTTGAAAATAATGAATTTTAAAAGAAAAATAATATTTTTTAGTCACGTATTCACTGATAAATTTGGGAATGATCAAATTTGGGGTTTTTGTCGAATTCTGGTCATCGGCGTGATGGGGATGGTCGTGGTTGTGACTGGAGGCAGCTGAAGTGATATGGGTTCGGGGAAAAATACTCAAAGAATTTTTATTGGATTGTGGTGGCCGAACGACATCCATCTAGGGTTTGAAACCCATGTTTACTGTTAGTTAGAGATGGTTTTGTTGCGTCGCCATTTGTCGACCGGAGTCGATCGCACCAACGCGAAACGAAGTACCAGGCATTGGTGAAGTTTCAGATGCGACCACGTGACCTCTTACGGCTAGCGGTGGGAGAACAGAGGGTTTTGGTGATGGTTGTTTAGGTGCCAGTCTAGGTTAGCATGCTCGACCGCGAGTTCGTTAATATTTTGGGTATGTGGATGCTCGTGTGACCCATATGAACTATTGTCGAGATGTGGAAGGTGGTGGCGTCAGTTGAAGTTCGTTGGTACCGTTGTGCATGTGCATGGCACCGAAGCTTGTGTTGGCTGCTTATTTTATGAAAGGAGGTGTTCGACTCGAAGTACCACTCGGGGTTCAGGGATGATGGCTCGAAGATAGGGTCAGGTAATTCTGGCTATACATCAGGTTGTTTTTTTTAAACATAAACAAAATTTCAAAAATTGAAGCTATCGGGCTGATTCTTGGTTAACCTCGAAGCAGGTATGAAAGATCCTAGGGTGTCACTCGAAGTAGCTCTAGGGTGATCACATCTCTAGTTTTAAACTTTAAAAATTTAAGACAAATTGTTTTCCAAATTTATTCTTTTCAAATGGATAATCATTGTTAAGTTGTAAGTTGTACTTCAAGGTTTTAAAATAAAATATTTTAAATCATTTAAGTTAAGAATGTTTTAAACTTATATTTTCAAAAGTTTATTTTAAATAAAAGTTAACAAAGTAATTGAGGAGATAATTAATGTTTTACCTTATTAACTTAATTTAAAAGTTAATTAAATTTATATTGTTAATGATGATTAATAATTAGTGATTTATAATTACTTAATAATTAATTCATAACTAATTAAAGGATAATTAATTTATAATTAATTATTAATTAATTAATTTAATAAATTAAGAAATAATTAATTAATGAAGGTGATTAATATTTAATTAATTAATAATTAAGGGCTTAATTAATTAATAATTTAGATTTAATTAATTAATAATTAAGAATTAATTAATTAAAAATTAAGGATAATTCATCATTAATTAAAGTTAATTAATGAAAAATAATTATGTGATTAATTGCTTATAATCACATTGCTAATTTATCTCATTGTTAGATCATTAATTATTATTGAAATGCCTTGAGCTGATTGATACTTCTGTTTGTGATTATGATACTTTGTGATGTGAATTGCTTTGTGCTGAACTGTAATTTGTGATTTGTTTTTGTGTGAATGTGAAAACCTATTTGGCCCGTAAAACGACAATTGAATTTCGATGCGACAGGGAGTCGGATTCCAGTTGGTTATCCGAAACCCACATCGAACCTGTGAATCTTTGTAGTGATATATCCACATATTTTTAAATTGAGCGCTCACTATTCGGTTTAGTCGGGAGAAGACCTTTGTGTCATATAACACATTCCAAATATGTGATACGACAAAATGGATAGCACTTGAAGACGGTGGTGAAGACCGGGCGTCTTCGAGAACGATAGGATAACCTGTCGAATGACTCTGCACTGAGTTGCTCCGGTATAGAGATCTCCATTTGTGATGGGGAGTCCGATCGGAATTGTGGATGCCCGGACTGCAAGGACTTCTTTGGAAGTGCCTTCGGTTCTGTTCGAACCCGGAACAGACTTGTATTGTTATATGTCTGACATTACATTTTGAGATATAAAGCTGATTTCTTTCAAATCCATTTCTGTTAGTGGCGGAGAATTTATTCTCTTAGCTTAACAACCTTCTCTGAGACGTACGAGCTCAGAGGTTATGTAGTTGAAGGTTATTAGTGATATACTCCCAATCCAGTAGTGTGGCATGTTGAGTGCTACTGATCATTTGTTGATCGAAGCATGACTTTTGTGAAAAGCGTGGCATTGTGGATGAGCTTCGTCGAACCTCACGACCCGATAATGGTCGAAATAGGAATGTTGCGGCAAGGTTTTTAGGGGTCGCACCCCTAGGGTATGTCCATTTTCTTATGGATAAAGGTGATATAATGGTATGGATCCCAGATATTTATCTGTGTGGTTGTTGCTATTATTGGTGAATCCCGGAATAAAGGTCAGTAACGACCGGGGATGGCTTACTTGTAGGTGTTACCTAGTTACAGAGGTAACCCAGCCTTGTGTTGGTAGGGAACCAGTTTGGTTCTTGGGGGCGTCCCTCCAAAGACATTCCATTTTTAAGGAAGTTCCTTAGCCTGACCATTTGTTGGAAATCCAATCATCAATAAGAACCCAGTATGCTTTTAGTTGTATAACCTGACATTTACTTATGGTGGTCACCACTGTTTAGATGGTAGCTATAGTAGGCATACAATAATGGTTGTATGCTGGCTAAGATTAATATTATACTTTCAAAATGATTTCCTACACTATGCATTAGTAATAATATCAAAGGATTTTCTTTTCTCATATAAAGCATGTTTGACTATCATAAGAAGAAATCTCCTCCAATTCTGCAATTGCATTGTGTGTGTGGCGGGAGGTCTTATGGTAGCTTCATTTTCCAAAAGCATATCGAATTTCTTTTATAAAATTGTTTTGTTTTCAAATAACTATTTTTGTTTACTCATATCCGTCCCATGACTGACTCGGAGTTTATTGTTTCCTTCCTAAACTCTGGGTACCCATAATTTCCACACGGGCAGCCTAGAAACAGGTTATCCGTGTTTGGGAGTAGCTTGGAATCTTTTAAAGTCTTTTGGAAGCTATCAGATTTTTGGAAGCTTTTGGGCCTTGGAAATATTTTTAAGTGTTTGGAGTTCCCGGAGGATCTTCTCAAAGTCGAAGTATGTTGGAAACTCTCTTATAGTTGAGACAAATTTTTTATCGATTTGTTGTTATCTTGTATTTTAGCTCTGATGATTGTAACCTAATATTGTGGTGGTGTTGTATCTGTGATGTTGATATATGATATTCATTTCGTTTCCGCTGTTTATATTCATCTAATGTTGTTATAAGTTCCATCTGAACTGAAGTTCGACGTTTGAATCTATTGCAGTCGAATACAAGTGAGGCATTTGATATTAATTTTCAATCGCTGGATTTCGGGTCATGACAAGTGGTATCAGAGCACGCAATTATAATGACCCTGACTCGACCTTCGAAAATCGACACCAATACATCACCCGTATTCAAATGCCGCAGATCCAAACGTCGAATCTGATTCGCCGGAGCTTATAACACATTAAGTATAATAACATAGCGGAAAAAGGAAATGAATATCAATATATACAACATTGATACAATATCTGATACAACATGAATCTCAACAATATCAGAGGTAAATATACAATAGTGGAAAGATAAGAATCAGTAGAGAAACTCCAAAAGAGAACTCCACCATCAAACTGCAACTCCATAGCTAAAGCTCCAAAAACTCCAAAAGCTAGATCCACCAACATGCTTCCCAAACGCGAAGCAAGAAATCCTCAATCGTGTTGTATTAAGTAAGGTCAGCCTGAATGCTGAAAAGAAGCAAATGCGATCGCCAAATCCAAAGGTTGGATACTATCGAATTCTACACCTATTATTTGATTATCTAAAAAACCCAACTCTGACTACCCGTGTGGAAAATTGTGGGCACCCAGAGCTTAGGAAGGGAACAATAAACTCCAGGTCAGTCATGGGACTGGTATGAGCAAACAAGAACAGTTTATCTTTAAAACAAACAGCAATTTTTTTTTGAAAACATTGAAATCCGCAATGCTTTTTAGAAAATGAAACTACCATAAGGCATCCCGTCGCACACACCATGCAAACGTAGAATTGGAGGATATTTCTCCTTATGATAGTAAAAAATGCTTGATACGCGAAAACCATTTTAATATTATTATTAGTACATAGTGCAGAAAACTTTTTGAAAGTATAATATTAATCTTAGCCAGCATACATCCATTATTGTATGCCTATTATAGCTACCATCTAAACGGTGGTGACCACCATAAGTAAATGGCAGGTTATACAACTAAAACCATACAAGGTGCGTATTGGAGATTTGATTTTCCAACAAATGGTCAAGCCAAGGAACTTCCTATTGCCACATGGGAACGCCTCTGTGGGAACGCCCCGAGAACCTACCCAGATCTCTGTCAACACAAGGCCGGTTTACTCCCTTCCTAGGAGTAACACCAAAGATATGCCATCCTCGGTCGTTTGCGGCCTTTATTCGAGGATCCTCAACCACAAAGCAACATCGCACAGTAATAAATATATAGTGTCCACATGAGTTAAGTATTTGGGCTCCATGCCATGATACCACCCTTTTCTAGAATGAATGGACATACCTTAGGGGCGCAACCCCTGCAACCTTGCTGCATCTTTCATGTTTCGACCATTTCCGGGGTGTGAGGTCCTGATGCAGTCTCGTCTACAAAGCTATGCTTTTTCACATGTACAGGCATATACACTACATATATATAGACATGCAATCATGATTTACGTTCATATAACTTACTTAACGTCATAATTTCAATGATCAACATAAGCATCAGAATATCAAACAAAAATTGGCTTTGGAAAAGGTGGTTTACTCACCGATTTATTGAAACAGAGGATAAAGCAAAGCCTGGAAATGTTTTTGATGTTGATCAGAGAAGCTGCTATCTGTTTTTGAATTTGAGAACTGAAATTGTTGATTTTGATCTAAAGCTTTGATTTAGCTGAGGTGTTGTATGCTTTGAAACTTTTCTTGTTTGATCTATTAGAGTTGAAACTGATCTCAGGTTTGAAGTTGTTAGCTTGATCAGGTTTTGTTTTCAGGTTGAATTTGCATTTTGATTTCCAGGTTGAAGCTTGTTGATTATTTCAGATTGATTTCCCAGTTGAATCTTTGCATGTTTTTCAAACTTCCAAGTTCTGTTTTTAAACTTTTTCTTTGATCTAGATTTTGTTGACATTGAATCTGTTTTGGTTTTGTTTTTAAATTTCAGGTTTGTGGAGGAAAAATGTTTTTAACTTTGGAACTGAAATGAATAACCAATTTTCTACTTTATTAATCAATATATATTTTCTATAATTTCTAAATAAAAAGGGAAATTTATCTTTGCCACTTGTCCTTCTTTGTTTACACTTGTTAATCTTTGTATAAACACTTGTTTAAACAAAGAAATATATGTTTAAGACCTTATTTTAAAATTTTATTTAATTTATATTTTAAACCCTTTCTTTTATAAATTTATAAAACATGTTTTAACCCTTTATAAATTCTTTTATTCAATTTCATATTTACGTATGTTTATATTTTTAAATTTATATTTAGACAACTTTAAAGAAATGATTTTTAAATTCTAATTATTCTTTATGAAATAATCACATATATGCATATATGTATTATTAGTATAAGGCTTTTAAATCCAATTTGTTTTATAATTTTTATTATTGAATTTCTAAATCTTAAATTTTCAATTAATATATATATATTTGTTTCTTTAAAGTATAGAGTTCTAAATCCAATTTTTGTTTCCAATATTCAAATTATTTCTCAAATAAATTCACAAATAGATCCAAACCAATTTATTTGTAAATTTATATAATTGAATTCCCAAATTAAATTCAATTTATTTTCTAAAATATTTATTTTAGAGTTTTAAATTCAAAATGAAATTCAAAATAAATCTATATACATACAAATAAACACATATGTATATTAGATAACAAATTTCTATTAGTATAAAATTATATAGTTTCCAAATCCAATTTTTTGTAGTTATAAGATATTTAATTTAGAATTTCAAAGCGCCAATTAATTTTAAAATCAATACCCAAATAAACAAATATCTTATTAAATTTTAAAAATTCAAATTAATTCACAATTTTATTCAAAAATTTATTTTAATTTCCAAGTTAAATTTGATTAAAAATCGGGATCGTTACGGTACCAATTATAATGACCCTGACTCGACCTTCGAAAATCGACAACGAATACATCACCCATATTCAAATGCCGCAGATCCAAACGTCGAAAGTGGTTCGTCGGAGCTTATAACACATTAAATATAATAACACAATGGAAAAAGGAAATGAATATTAATATATACGACATTGATAAAATATCCGATACAACATGAATCTCAACAATATCAAAGGTAAATATACAACAGCGGAAAGATAAGAATCAATAGAGAAACTCCAAAAGAGAACTCCAACATCAAACTGCAACTGCAACTCCATAGCTAAAGCTCCAAAAACTCCAAAAGCTAGATCCATCAACATGCTTCCTAAACGCGAACGAGAAACCCTCAATCGCATTGTATTAAGTAAGGTCAACCCGAATGCTGAAAAGAAGCAAATGCGATCGCCAAATCCAAAGGCTGGATGCTATCGAATTGTACACCTATCATTTGATTATCTGAAAAACCCAACTCTAAACTGCCCGTGTGGAAAATTGTGGGCACCTAGAGTTTAAGAAGGGAACAATAAACTTCAGGTTTGTGACATCCCGAAATTTTTAACATGGGATTTGTGAACATTTAATTCATTTTAGATGGATCTAAGGGTTAATAAGTTATTATTGGGAATTTTATATTAAATTAATAATGGATTTAATATTATTAAAATGCAATTAATCAGATTTTGGTCTAGAATGAGCGAGAATGATTTTTTTTATGTGTTTATAAGTTTTATATGATTTATTATTAAGTTATTAAAATTTTAAATGTGAAATTTTAAGCGTTTTCGTTAATTTTGAAATTTGCTCGATTTAATAGACGAGTTAAAATAGCCTTCCGGTGCACAGTCTCGGAATTCGACGAAACCAATTCCATTGGATCCGTAATAGTTAGTTATTATCGGATTTCAATTTCCGTAGCAATCGGAGCTGTCGTTTGACCGTGGCGGCTCGAAACGCATCGAAATCGTTTTAATCGATTTAATTTGAAATTGATCGTTTCTTTCCGTAACATGCACATATGACCGAATTAGCTTACGAAACCTGTTCCTTTGTGTCCGGAACGCGGGAAAACCCTAGAAACGCCTATTGGTACGTGAGATTTGGAGTTCGGTTGCGTAAGTGGTAAAAAGTATTGGGACGATATTAAAATAATATTAATTAATATTATATAAAGGCAATTGTGTTCAAACCCTAGGGTTATTGAGGTATCCGCCGTTCTTTTTATTCGATGGCCGAAACTCAGATTCATTTCTTCTCAAAAATCTCGTGATCCGGGCTTCGATTTTGAAAATTTTCTACATGAATGTTGTAGATCGTGGAGAGAATTACAGATCCAACGGATGATTCGAGCTATCATCGACGATGGAGGGAGAATTTTGGCTTCATTGAGTTGCCGTTCGAGCTCGTCGTGTACGAGCAGGAGTTGACCGAGTGTACTCGCATTTGGGCCGGAGGTGTAGGGGATTGAGGCGCATGTCGTGGAGGCCTTTGATCGATGCCAGTGGGGTCGAGGATGGCGCGGTGATTTTTCTTTGACCGCGCATGCGTTGGGTTCGAAAGATTGGAGCAGCGTACGAGAGAATGGGAGAGGAAGATGTGGGCCTGGTGCGTTAATTCGATGAACGGCAGGGATCTTGTTGTGGTATTTTGTTTAAAGAAAATTGTTTTAAATTTAAATTCAAACTTCAAAATTTAATATCTCGCTCATATGTTATCGGAATTTGACAAAACAAGAAACGTCGAAATCGCAGCGACGAGCATACGCAATGGTGCAGTTCGGGAATCATTCCGGGCAAGTAGAAATTTGAGTTAAATCGAACGTCGTTCGGTTTAATTTAAATTTCGAACGCTCGCCGAAACTCAAGGTGAGTTATTCTCACTCACATCTGGATGCTAGCTAATTTAAATAGTTAATATTTAAATATCTGTGTGATTGGTTGAATATAACTGTGGTTATCAGTCTGGATTGATATTTATATATGTTATGTGCTAATATTTGTGATGCAGGGGAAAACAGGTTGGAGGGATCCAACTGGATTCCTCACGATGTAGCAATTATTTTATAATTGATGAGGATGCCTGTTTATGTTATGTGATTGATAAATTTGAAATTAAATTGTACTATGAAATTGCTGTATAAATTATAATTACGGAATTTAATTATAAATGGATTAAATTGGGTTTTTTTTACGAAATGTAATGAATTGTTAAATAAAGGATTTAAAAGAATAAAATTTGAAATCTGAATTGGATGAAGAATCGAAATTGGTAAAAATTGGGATTTAAAATACAGTGAGAAAATTTATCAATCGATAAATGTGAAGTATAGATTCCTGGAAATGAATCCTATGGAAATTATACATTTTGTTTTGAAATAACGATGGGGTTATTTGATGATGTTCCGAAAAATTTAAAATATGTTGTAACGAAGCTTCCAAATATAAAATTTACAGTTTTAAATGCAAATAGAATATTTTAAAATGTCGTTTTCTCCATTGGGATTTTATTTAAGTAAATTTTAAATATGATTTTCATTGAAGAATTCTCCAAAATTTTTATTTAAAAATGTTTTAAACCTATAATTTAAAAATGAATTTCTGAAAATGGGAAAATGTGTTTGAACTTCAAAAGAAGTTATGTTAAGCATGAGATTGGGAATTTATGTTATTAAACATAAATTGAAATGAAATAAATCGGCTGGATTTATATGAAGGGTACTTTGGGATGTTTGAATGGTAATGTGTTCCCTGGGAAAACCAAGTTCGAGTTTTAAGCAGATTTTATTAAAAGAAAGTTTAAAGTTTAAACCTGTTTAAAAGAGTTGTTGGAAAATTATTATTTTTAAGTAACAAATTAATAACTTAGCAATAGTACTTGTTGCGAATATATTAGTAAGTATTTTAAAAAAAGGAATTTATTCAAAGGCTAGTTTTGACCCAAGTTATTTGAAATGAGTATTAATCTTTTTAAACTCTACTTTTAAAATTTAGTTTAACTAAAACCTTATTTTAAATCAAGTTATATCTTATAAAGTAGTTTTACTTTAAATATTTTGAAATTATATTTTGAGTAAATAACTAGTAGTAAATTTACATATTTTAAAGTATATTTTAGAATAAAGTGTTTTAACTGTTTTAAATCTAAATTGTTTTGAACTTGGTTATTTCCAATGGGAATATATGGTAAAGGATTTACCTTGTAAAGGAAGAACCTTGGGAATTGTTTTCAAATGAGTTTTGAAAATTTGAAAATATATCTTGTAAAGATATTTGAGGCAAATAAATAATGTGGGAATTATTTATTGTGTGATGGATGCTTATGGATGTTTGAGAATATAAATTGATAGTTAAATCACCGCCTATCAATATTGGACAAATGCGTTGATCGTTTCGAAGAGACCGGGATTGAGATTTATTTCTCGAAAACCACTTCGATCCGGTTTGTACGTTTCCGTGCGAAAAACGTGTTCGGAGTCGAAGATGGAGTAGTGAAGTGCAAGGGCTAGTCGCTACTAATCCTAAGGATATTTCCAAATGGATGTAGTAGGAATAGTGCCTTCGGTTCCGTTCGAACCCGGGACGGACTTGTATGGACGAATGTTTTCAGAACATCGTCAGGTGGGCGATGGGCATTCTAAGTGAAACGTTCTAAAGGTAACGCTTAGCTTCAAGCCTCATCCACTGGGAATGACTGAAAATCAGGGGATATGCAGCAAGGCTTCGTGGGTATCCCCCACTGGAGAGTAAGGTCATCCCTGTCTAGATGTCCCTTTTTATTTCGGCTTAGTGGTGTGGTTGCTGATCCCAACCGCGGGGTGGTCTTATTCGAAACTATCCAGTAAGGGATGGGTCCGGCCTTGTGTTGCAGGGGATCGGGAATGGTCCTCGATACGGTGATCTAGGCCCCGTACTGTGACAGGTGGTACCCCAGTGCCTAGTCATTGTTGGAAATCCATTCTCCCTACGAGCCTTGTATGAGTTTTGTTTGTATTACCCACTTTTGTCGCTAGTAGCTGGAATTTAATCACGTAACAATTTCGGCTATTTTATAAGTATTTGTAACTAGACCCTATTATAATATCAGAGGATTTCTATAAAAAGTGTTTTAGCTATCGTAAGGTAAAAACCCGACATGTTTATTTGTGGCGTGGTCTTACGAGATGCTTTTGTTTTCAAAGGATTTTGAAACTTTAATAATCAATTTGGATGCATTATTATCAGTTGGTATTCCAGACTGACTCGAGTGTTATTTCTTATAATGCTCGGGTCAGACCGAGTATTATTTGTTCAGGATAGGATGCTTTGGAGCAGGTGAGGAGCTGGAGTTTGAGACGTATTCTTCGTACTTTTATATATATTCCGCTGCTATGATTGTATGGATTTGTCTGATTGGTAATTTGATGTATGAGACACTCTGATGATATGATGTATAAAATAGTTATAGATTTCTTTTGTATAAAGATCTATATTTACTATTATATTTTATTCCGCTGCGACTTTGAGATTCTGATATTGTTTAGTTTCTTCTTCTTCTATGTCTTCTTCTTTAACCCCAAATGGTTTGTAATTCTGTGCCACTTGAGTTAATAGAGGTAGGATAGTGTTGATTCAAGGGGTACGGATTTGCGGGCTGTCACAAGATTAGTCATGGGACTGATATGAGAAAACAAGAATAGTTTTATCCTTAAAATAAACAACAAAAGAATTTAAAAGAAATCCGCAATGCTTTTTGGAAAATGAAACTACCATAAGGCCTCCCGGCACACATACAATGCAAGTGCAAACTTGGAGGAGATTTCTCCTTATGATAGTCAAACATGCTTACTACGCAAAATCTTTTTGATATTATTATTAGTTTATAGTGCAGAAAACCTTTCGAAATTATAATATAAATCTTAGCCTGCATAGGTACCATTATATTATGCATGCTAAAGTTACCACCTGAGGTGACAGGTTATACAAACGCAATCGTAAAGGGCTCGTATTTTTTGATTGGATTTCCAACAAATGGTCAGGCAAAGGAACTTCCCACACAAAATGGAACGCCTTTGGAGGAACGTCCTCGAGAACCTAATCGGATCTCTGCCAACACAAGGTCTGGTTAACTCTGTAACTAGGTAACTACTGACACGAGTATGCCACCCCCGGTCATTACCAACCTTTATCCAAGGCGCCTCTCAACCAACAACCACAAAGCAATAAGTTTTCCGCATCCACATAGGTAAATATCTGGGCTCCATACCATGATACTACCTTTTATCCAGAAGGAAATGGACATAACCTCAGGATTCTCTTCAATTTGGAAACAAAGTTCACAATCCTTTCACAATGATTCATTCACATATTTCAAAACAATTTCCATTTCAAATCTTTTATAGAAAGATACACTTTTAAGATCCCTTTTCAATTTGAAAACAAAGTATACTAATATTTAACAAAGATTCATTCATATTCTTTCAAAACAATCCCCCTTTCAAATTGGATTAACTCACCCAATCTTTAAATCAAAGATTTAATCCATAGCTTTCAAACCATTCCCATTTCAAAACTTTTATACAAAAGATACAAATTTACAATTTCAAAACAAAGTTCAACAATCTTCCACAAAGATTTATTCATAGCTTCCAAAACAATTTTATTTCAAATTGGAAATCTTTTCAATATAATTTGGAAATCCTTTCCTTGTATGAAAGCTTTTATTATTTGAAAACAAATAGTTTTTGTTTCAAAAAAATCCGATTTCATTTGCCCGAGTTAAAACCCTTCATGTATAAAACTAGGTTTAAATTCTAATTTCCAAATCAATGCTTTTAAAATGGTTTTAAAACCTATATAAACACATTTATAACTTGTATAACCTTTTTAAATCATAATTTCCAAACATAGAATTCAATTTCAAATCTTGAATTTAAATTCAAATCAAACTATTTAAATTTTAAAACTTTATCAAGTTATTCAAAATAACTTTATCTTTAAAACTCCTTTTTAAAAAAATTCATATTTAACCCAATTCCATTTCCAAAACTATTTTGGATTCAAAATTCAACTTTAAAGCTATTTCAAAATCTGTGACTTAACCAATTTCCTCATGCAATCCATATCTGTGTGTGTAAGGTGTAGTCCAGGGGTTTTACATAATAGTGCAACATCATCAATCTTCACATCATATATTCAAGCACATCGATAACGATAAGCGGTAACACCACTACCAATGAAGGAGTCTGATTGTCAAGGTTGGAAGTATATTTGTCGAGACAGTAGACCCAATAACGTCTCTAGTGAGTTTTTCTGTGGTGTAAGGATTTCACCAATCCCTGAAGCAAGTCTTTTTGAGGTTCGAAGTCCATCTTTGAAGTGCAAATTTGGATCTGTCGGTTGAGCAGAAGCAAGTGATGGTATTTTGGCAACTTCGAGAAGGAACAGCAACGTGGTGAGATGTAGTGACTATGGATGTTTCCGAAGATATTTTCTTTGGAACAAGTTTAAGGAAGTGCGTCTGCATCAGTGATGAGATTAGTTCATCTGGGTGTTTGTGTTTGGTTTGGGCCCGAGTTTCTTGTGGAGATGTCAGCTCATCTCTAGGCTCTATGTGAGATCAGATGATATGGCTTTGAGTCTCGAGTTTCACGAAGAGCTTTGGATAGGAAGTCTTTAACATCTGTGTCACCAATGTAGCTCGGGGTGTTCTGTGTGTCAGCAGGAAGGTCTTTTGGCACAGTAGTTTTCTAGAGATGGTGTTTCGAAGCAGCAGAGTGTATCCATTTCTTCGATGGTTTGGATAGATAAGCATAAGTTGTTCTAATTGGTAAAGAGAAAACAGTTTTTTTTGGAATTAGGCTGGGTTGATCGCAAAAGTGACTTGCGATAGTTTGAGTGTTCTCTTGAGTTATCAGAGACTTTTCTGGATGTCTTCGTAGTAGTCAGAGGTTTGCCTTTGCATTTTGAGATTGAGTTTTCTTATCAAATAGGATTCCAGGAGTGATACCGGTGGTTCAACTAGTAGAAGGATGGTGCCCAGAGAGTGGGTTTGGTGAGGCAGCTTAGGATTTCATGGAACTTCTGAGTTTTCTCTTTTAGATCTGTTCAACCATATTTCTGGGATGTGTTGTCCAGTATGTGATCGTGTTCATCATCAGCATTTTCATCTGCTCCTGATCAAAGTTGTGCAGCGGAAGCGAGGTAGCAGCTTTTCTAGAGTGGAAGTTTTCAGGATCTGAGGCAGGTTTGGCGAGTGCTCTTGTTTGGTCTTTTCCGGATTGAAGAATTTAATTCTCTACTGATGATAGTAGAGTTGGTGTTCTTGATTTCGGTTGATCTCGAGAGGATCATTTTGTTGGATTGTTTTGGTCCAGTTTGTTTCTAGAGGCATCAGTGAAGGTTGAGTTGATTAGGAAGAAGATAGGCAGCCCAAGATCGTCAGAAGAACTTTATGGATAAGAGACGAAGGAATTTGGATTCCGACGCCGGGGATTTGATTTTGGATAAGTTTTCTCCAAACAAAGGAGCTATAAGCTTGGAAAAACAGGTAAGCTAACTCTGAGATATTGGATCTTTTCTGAGGTCTGGTAAGAATAAGTGCTTTGGTCTTCAGGGTTGAATTGCCAGTTTGGAAGACTGGGATTCATTGTGTTACACATATCTCTGAGGGAGTACCGGTGTGATCCATCTCCAGTTGTAGAGCCAGCAGTTCAGGAGGATTTGGTAGTTGAATAGGAGTTATCTGTGGTTTGATGTCCTGTTCAGTTTAATAGATCTAGTTGAGTAGAAGCTCTATAGCTTACTAGCAAGATTGTTTGGATTCAGTAGGGAGAGTATCCTGGTATTTATACCTAGGAAACTCTAAGAAGTTCTATCTAGAATTTTGTTTGAATAGTTAAATTTGTTTGATTGAGTGAATTGGTTGCTATGAATGTTAGCATATGGTTGATAATATATGCTTGTGTTTTAAAATTAAATTGTTGATGGGTTATTAAATTATATTTGCTTTCAAATTTCGGGGATGAAATTCTTTTAAGGGGAGAGGAATGTAATGACCCGGAATTTTGGGCAATATCAATTTAATAATCTGCATTAAAATTTAAATTGATTTGATAATCTCGGTTAATAAAATTTGAATTAGTTTAATAATCTTCTTTTTATAAATATTTAATTGGTGAACTTTATCTTTTTTATAGCTAATAAAATGTTTTTTATTTATAATGTATATATATATATATATATATTTGTATATATTGTAAATAGATAAGCTTTGGTTTGAATTTAACAAATGAAATTATGTTTTCAAATTCTAATATATTTTTAGTGATTTGGAAATTTGATTTGATTTAATATAAAGCTTTTCAAAGATTATTTAAATAAATAATTATATAGTTTTAAAATACTTAAGATAAATGTTAATTGTTTAAATATTTTTAAGCTTAAGTTTAAATTTAAATAAGATTAACATAAAAGCTTTGTTTTAGTTTATTTTTAAATATTGCTTGAAATTATATATAAGAGTTTAAAATACAATTAACATATGATATATTAATTCATTTAATAATGTAAGTACTTTATAAATAATGAGGTAATCTCTTTTATAAATTATTTAAAATTGTCAAATTTGTTATTTTCAAACAATATTAATAATGTGATTAGATATAAATAGATTTTAATAAAAATTGAATTGTTATTTTCCAATTTGAATGTGTTGTTATAAATTGGCTTTTAATTGGATTTTTAAAATTTAATTTGAATTTGGAATTTATTTTGAAATTCAAAAGAATAGATATTTAAAAATATTTGGATTTAAAATATACGTATAAACTTTTAATTATATATATAATTTATTTTTATTTTTATTTTCTTTAAAGTAATATATATATATATATATTTAGATAAGAAATTTAAAAGTAAGAATTAAGCTTTTATTAACATTAAAAAAATGACTTAAGTGACAAATGTAAGTATATAAGGCTTTGTTAAAAACATGTGTAAATTAAATAAAAAGAGTAATGACAAATGTAGTGTTTTTAACAAGTGTCATCTTTAATTTTTGATTTTCTTTTATTTTTATTTTTTCTAAATCAGCCTTTATAAATACATATATTTTCTTCCCTTCATTCTTTTTCCTATCATTTTCTTTTCAAAAACAAAGAAAGTTAAACAACTCCTCTTAAAACAAATCTGAAAATAAATTATCCTCTAAAACCAGAAATCAAATCATCAATCTATAAATCAAAAGCAAGCTCTAAACCAAAGTCTGCAAACATCTTCTTTTTCAAATATGGAAT
This sequence comes from Allium cepa, assembly GCA_030765085.1. Lineage (NCBI taxonomy): Eukaryota > Viridiplantae > Streptophyta > Magnoliopsida > Asparagales > Amaryllidaceae > Allium > Allium cepa. The sequence continues at coordinate 115,041,197 of CM060942.1, forward strand.
TAATCAAGACTGCAAACCATTTTCAAAATAAGAGCCTACAAGCATTCTTTTCAATCTGGAACCAAAGCCTGCATGCAAACCTGAGAAAAGCAACTTCAATTCTGTTTGAAAGCAAGCATGCAAGTTCTTAAATCAAAGAAACACTTTTCAGATATTCAAGTTTTAAAATCAGAAGCATCTTACTTCAGCAACTCAAAGTTTAAAGTTCAAAAGCTTTTCAAAATAGAAATGAAGGCTCTATAAAACAGGTGAGCAACACTCTTTTTAAAAATCTTAAGTAGGAATCCGTTGCATGTTAATCTTTGAATAAGTATGTATTGTGTATATACATAAATGCAATTTGCTATGCATATATGAATGTATGGTATGCATGTGTGTTTTCATATGAGACCTCTCTGTTTATAGTTCCCAGGTTCAAGCTTTAATTAAAATTCAACATCTCTTTATCTAGTCTTTGTTAAGACTTAAATTTCAAATAAAATTTGTTAGTTTCATCACAAATTATAGTTTAAAATTATAGTTAAGTTAAAGAAATATTGAAATGTCTCTGGAAATCAAATCAACAGAGCAATTTTACATATAAGTGAAAATTCAAACTTCTTAATTCATGGATTCAGGCATATGATCTGAACCCTCGTACAAAATTATGATTTTTAGAAGTAAGATCACAATTTTTAGTGTTAGATTTAGGGTGCAGTTCTGGTTTGATCAAAAATTGTGTTTTGGGGGGTTTCTGTTGATCTCGATGGTTTGGGAGGTCAGGGTTCCCTTTGGTGGTAGTAGGATGATCGGAGATAGTGAAAAAATCGTCAGGAAGGTGCTCAAGCACTGTGGCGGTGGCGACGATCGATTTAAGTTTGTAAACCTAGTTTTGATAAGGTGGGAGTTTATGATCGTCTCAGCGTCTCTGGATGATCGAGTTCAATAGAACTCTGGGGAATGATAGCTTGAACGTTGGCGAGGTTGTGGCTGAAGGCGTAGGCACTCTGATGATCATAATTGGAAGGTCGAGGAGATTCCAGGTTAATGGTTGTTCGAGGCTTTGTTCTTTGGTTCCAGGTTTGGGTTTAATGCTCGAATTCGATTTCGAGTTTGTATCGATGATCTGAAGATCGTGATTAGGTGTAAGGGTGATCGTCGACTTAAGGGGATCATCGTTGATGATCGGAGTTGGCTGCGTCGATGGAACATGTGCACAGCTTTGTTTTTGTGTCAGGAGCTTTGGATGGTTGTTGTGTCTCGAAGAATGGTTCAGGTTTATGGGGTTTTTGACTCGAGTCATGTCTCGAGTTGAACGTAAGTGAAGTATTGGTTACAAGTTTTAACCTGTCTTGTTTTTAAATTGTAAACTGAATTTAAAAATGTAAAGAAAGATTAAAACAAAGTGTTAAATCAAGTTTTAAAGTATGGATTCAAATTGAATTTGTATCCTAGTTTTAAAATGAATAAAGTTTTATATAATTTAGATGTTTTAACAACTTTAAATGTTAAAGTATATTTTAAATGATTTGAATTTAAAATGAATTTGGTTTAAACTCTTTTAAAATTTCTTTCATAAGGTAAGTATTTTTTTTAACATATGTTTTAAAAGGTTATTAAATTGTTTTTCTAATTTTGTCAAAGTTAAATTTGTATTTATTTTGAATCTTAATTTGAAATGGAATTTAAAAGTAAATTCAAAAGCAAAATGTTTCAAAAATTTTTATTAATGACAATTTAGTCATAAATAAGAAATGTTTTATCTTAAAGTAAATTGAGATTTAATGATTTGTGATTCATTAAATTATTAAGGTAATTAAATAATAATTAATTAATTTAATTAAGTAATGATTTGGATTAACTAATTAAGTAATTAAGGGTTTAAATTAATTAATTAAGGTTTAAGTAAAGTAATTAAGGATTAATTAATTTGTAATTAAGGATCATTAATTAGGTAAGATTATATTTTTAATTAATGATTAGAAATTAATTAATCAAGTAATTAAAGATTAATTAAGTTACAGTTAAGCACTTAATTAATTAAATAATTGGAGATTAATTAATTGGTTGTTAAAGATTAATTAACTTGTAAATAATAATGATTAATGTAAGTTTAATTACTTTAGAGAAGTAATTAAAGAATTGTTAGTAGTTAATGAAGATCATTAACTAAGGATTATGTAATGATTAATTAATGTGATTAATTTAAGTTAATTAATTAGATTAATTAATTAAAGATAATCATTTATGGAATTGTTTAAGTATAATTACTTAATGAAAGTAATTAAGGAATTTACTCAGTGTAATTAATTAAGTTTAATGTGATTAGTTTAAGTTAATTACTTGATGATTTGATAAGTATAATTACTTAATGTAATTAATGAAATGCAATTACTTAGTGAAGTAATTAGATGGGTAATTATTGGATGTAATTAATTGGAGAATGGAAGTAGTTTTGGTTTAATTACTTTGTGTAATTAATATGAAGGACAATTACTTAGAGAAAGTAATTAATAATCAATTACTTAGTGTAATTAATTTAAGAATTGATTAATAGAGTTATTTGAAGATAATTAAGCGATGTAATTAATTAAGGGTAATTAATTACTAATGTGATTGATCAAAGCTGACTAATGAATAATTAATTAAAGATTAATTATTAAATATGATTAATAATTGATTAAAGAAGTAATTAAGGATCATTAATTAATATAATTAATGATGTAATCAAGGGTCGATTAATTAAGATTAATTAATCAATAATAAGTGATTATAGAGTAATAAATTAATGTAATTAATTAAGCATTAATGTAATTAATTATAATTAATTAAATGATGACAGTAATTAAAGGTTGATTACTATAAATGGTTTAAGATAATTAATTTGTGTAATTAGTTAAAGGCTAATTACTTTATGTAATTAGAGAGTAATTGATCAAGGATGATTAATTAAGATGGAAATTAGATGGTGATTAATTAATTGATTTGTAATTAATTATAAGTAGGCAGGATTTATAAAATGAAGTAATTAATTTAATTTATTTTAAATTAATTAGAGATGAAGTAATTAATTTAATTGAATTTAAATTAATTAGAGATGGTATAGATCATTGCTTATGGATGGCTGAATTGTATTGAATGCTTTGCATTATTTGATATCTCTGATATGATATATGTACTGATATGTGATATGGATGCTTTGGTTGAATTATGATGATATTGTGGATTATCTATTTGTGATGATAATGTGAATTATATATCTATTGTGATATGTGAATTATCTACCTATGTGAATATAGATAATGGATTGAATTGAATTGTTTCAACTTTAAAACAACTTGGACCTAAAAGATGGCGTTTTGGATTTCGATGAGACCGGGATCGGGTTTTCAGATTTGGATATCCGGAAGCCACATCGATCCAAATTAACGATAGGTCATGAATCTCAAGTGAAGACGAAGATTCAGAGTGCAAGGGTTATTGTCGTTAACTCTGAGGGTGATTCCAAATGAGTGTAACGAGTTAATGCCTTCGGTTTCGTTCGAACCCGAAACAAACCTGTATGGATTGAATTCTTTCAGAATATCGTCAGGTGGACGATGAGCATTCTAAGAGATGTGTTCTCTAAAGGTAATCGTTGTCTCAAGCCTCATCAACCGAGAATGGCTAAAACATGGGAGGTGCAGCAAGGCTAATTGGGCCGCGCTCAAATAGGACAAAATTTTCCCCTATCTAGAGGTCCCTTTTTATTTGGCTTAGTGGGCAGTTGGATATGCGCACCAACTGTGGGGTTGTCTTGTTCGGCACTATCCAGTAAGGGATAGTTCTGGCCTTGTGTTGCAGGGGATTGGAAGTAATCCTTGGTATGGTGATCTAGGCCCCGTACTGTGCTGGCGGTACCCCAGTAGCCCTGCCATTGTATGGATTCCAAACTCCAATAAGTGTTGTACGTTTTACTTGTGCCCAGCTATGTTGGAACGTAAGATATAAGCATTCCAGCTATTTCTGTATTTTACTTGAAAACCCTAGACCCTATTATAATATCACTGGATTTTCTATCAAATGTTTTGGTTAGCGTAAGGTAAAAACTTACCCATATTTATGTATGTGGAGTCTTACGTGATACCTTTTGCTTTCAAAAGTTTTTGAAAGTTAAGCAACTTCAACCTGTTACTCATACCAGACCCATGTCTGACCCGAAGTTTGTCTTCTATTTTCTTAAACTCTTGGGTACTCAAATTTTTACGAGTAGCCAAGCGATTCAGGTTAGCTTTTATGAATTCTGAAGGAGATATGGAGCATGAGGCTTCAGCATTGTAGATATAAGTGGTTCCGCAATGTGATCTCTGAGTTGTTTCTCTATGTTATATTTGTGTTCTAATAACTAGACAGGTGTTTATAACTGTCTAGTATATAATGTATAATCTATGTAACTTTGATTGATGTTGTATATTATGTAATACTTATGTGATTAATATAATTTATTCGTTCTGCTGTTGAGATTCTGTTGTTGTTTTCATTCTTCTTCTCTATCTTTTCTCTTCTCTATCCCTTTCTTTCTTATTAATGATGCGTCTTTCTGTGGGATGAAAGGCGGGTCGTTACACCTCTCCTCAAATCATATCTTTTTATAGCTCCTTTTTCGAATCTCGAGAAATTTGTAAAGTAATTTTTTTATCAAACTTCTTTAAAACTCTTATATATATTAAGCATTTAAAAGATTATTAATTTATTTTTAAAATATGTTCAAGTAATTATTAAAATATCAAAAGCACTTCACAACATTAATAACTCATCTTTAGTTAAATAAATAATTTTTAAAGCTGATTTTAAAAGTTAGAATTTACTAAAATAAATACTTCATATTTAAAAATTTACTTACCAGCTTTAAAAGTTAGAATTTACTAAAATAAATACTTTATATTTAAAAATTTACTTACCTTGTATTTAAATCTCAACTGGTTTAAAATTCCAAAGTTGTAAAATACTAAAATTTCCCCTTTTAAACAATCTCACCTCTTATAAATTAAAAATATATTTTTAAAATCTCAATAACCAATTTTAATTTATAAATCTCTCTCGATTTCACAACATCTCGATTTATTGTCGATTCGCTAACCATTCACTTTTCAAAAATAAAATTTTCCATCTTTCTTAACCTGTTTGCATATTCTAATATAAATTTCTCCTACGAATTTATATTCCCAACTATCGTCTGATATCGAATTCTTTCATTATGAACATCGTTTATTAATTTATAATGCCCTTTGGTTTTACATGTTTATAAAACAGATCTTATTTATGAAATTCTGTTATATACATTAATTTCTTATAATTTCTTTTACACTTCCGGTCTGTTTCAAATATTTTTTTGACTCCTTTTATATTTCCTAAATATTATTTATAAATTCTCTTATATAATTCATTTAAAAATAAATCTCCATTTATTTATCCGCAATAGTCAAATATTTTTTCCATTTTCAATTTCTTTAAAATAACTCCAATTCCAATATATATTTTTTATCAAATTACCTCCAGCTCCATAAATATAAAAATAATATTCATAGTATTTAAATTATCAAAATTTACGCCAGTGCTACCATAGCATCCAATAATTCCAATCATTACAATAATCTATAATAGATTACTCTACACAAATCATATATCACTATATATGAAAAATAAACAATAAATTTGAGGATTCTAGTTGGATCTCTCCAACCAGTTTCCCTACATCCACAGATGTTAATACAACACAAAATAAATACCAATCCCACTTCAAGTGGGATATCATGGTATATAGAATCATTCGCTATTATGCGGGGAGCAAAGGGTCTCATTCGCTGTAATATGCGGGAATATCACTCCAATACTAATATAAAACTTGGCAATTTCCGATTAATGGGATTTGAAAGTGAAATTGAATTAATTTGAAATCAGAGTTGAAATTAATTTGAATAAATTAAAGTTAGGATTTTGAAGTTTTGAGTAAAATATATCAAATGTTTAATTCTTTGCTTAAATTATTGAAGGATATTTTGATTAAAATGTTTGAATCGATATTTTGATTAAAATGTTTGAATCGATATTTTGAAAATCGAGCTCGAAATCGATGTAAATTGAAATTAAAAGTGAATTAACTGGATTTGAAAGTGGAATTGAATTAATCTGAAATCGGAGTTGAAATTGATTTGAATTGAAATAAAAAAGGAATCCACTGAATGGAAATTGAAAGTGATTTGAATTGGGAAGTTGGAATTCGACCGGTTTGACTTTGAAACTATTTTCAAATAAATAATTTAATATAAAACTATTTAAAGGCCATCTTCTTAAATGTACAAATTATTTTGGTTTCTAGATTATTTTGCTATATATATACCATTTTAATACTTGAACTATTTTATATTAAACTAATTTAACCATTTAAACTATTTTTAACTATCTTAACAATTTAAATTGTTTTAACTATTTTAATTATTTAAACCATTTTAAACTATTCAAACTATTTTTTCAAAAATTCAAACTGGTCAGGAACGTAATGTTTGTTTTTAAATCATGGATTTAAATACGAATTGGGTTAAATTGAAATTATAACCTGAGTTGAAATTCGAAGCAATTTTGAAATCGAAATTGAGATATTAAGATGAACAGGATTTGAATTAAAATGGTATATTTTGAGTAAATGGGTGATTCTGAAATGGATTTGATTTTGAAGCGAACATGATATTTTGATATCAGGTAGGAACTGTTTTCAAAATGTAAAAGTACCAACCAGTGTGTAAAACGATGTTTGGTTATTGAAGAGACCGAGGCCGGATATGGGCATAATCTTTGTCAATGCCGGAACTACTTTGACAATAGTGTACGTGGGAGAGACTCGAAAATTAAGTGGTTGGATTTGGCATCGTTGCTGGATTTGAAGAAATAGAACGATGATGGATTAGCCTGCATTTGTGCCAATTTTAAATGACTAAAACAGGAGCCGTACCTGCCAAGTGGGCTAGCTACCCCGAGCGAATGCACTTCTTCGTATTACAATTATTTATATTGTAATTGATTGGTGCGCACCCTTCGGATTATGGGAGTGTTGGACGTGGTGGACGATCATGGCTATGATGCACTACCATCAGCTAGGAAGGATAAACTGGTAGTATCGTACCTTGGGCATTGCCTCATGTGCCTTGTCATTCTTTTATCCCTAAACGAGATCCCTATGATTTTGGTTTAATGTTGTCGTACCATGGTGCATCCCCATCCACGAACCATTTAACTAGTGTTTTATATGCAAACTGTACGACAATGCTTAAAAACACATTAAGGGGATTAATGTAAAGCCTTAACGCTAAAAATATATTATTTTATTGATTAGGCATTATATATGCAGCGTACTCTACTACATATAAATATTTTGACGGATCCTTAAGAGATGGAAAAGCTCGTAACATCTCTTGAGTTATTGAAGGCGCGTTACACACTGGATAAGACATGTGAAAACCCATAAACATCTCTGACATCGTTACACTCATGTTATATGCGATATCAATTTGACTTACATAAGAATATTTTAGTCCCGACTCGAGTGTTTTGTCTTTTTATTACGCTTGGTTCAGTCCTGAGTTTTTTCAGCTTATTGAAGATTTACTCTGAAGGACGAAGACGAAAATTTGGTATATTATTACTGTTAGTCCTGCATCATGTTGTCTGCTGCATTACATTATTTTATTCCTGATGTATTTATAACTCTGATAAATGTTGTATAGATTATAATCAAATGTATTGTATAAACAACTTCATGAACTGTTTATTTGATTATTATGTTTTATCGTTCCGCTGCGAGATTCTGCCTTTTCTTCTTCTTTTCTTATATTTCTTAATTAACCCCATTGATTATCTATATTTCAGATTGTTTAAGTCAGACATGTGCGGATTATTATCAATTTAAACCCTCCGAAATATGGGTCGTCACGCACAGTCTCTACACACTCTAATAACCAAACACACTCTAATAACCAAACCCTGGCCTTCAGCTGACATTGGTCATAGTAAAGCTAAGGTGATGACATTTAACCCATAGCCAAGGAGATGCAAGAGAGAACCAAACAACCAACGTGTTCGATAATCGACATGATTTGCAAGGATGTGGTAATTTTTTATTTTAATTAATCAATCATGTATGCATGTATAGATTTTCCTCATATTTATGCAGGTATATGCCTTGATTGTTTCTACCATAATTTAAAAAGGAAATTCCAAAATTAATTTTATAGTTAATTAATAAAGTACAAACATTTTAATAATATATATATATATATAATTAGTTTCGGCTTTAATAAAAAAATCATCTCATTTAAGGATCTGAAATTATAAATATTATATATATATATATATATAAACTATTGAATTATGTTCAGTTTTAATGTTTAAAAAAATCCATATTCTCTCCCGAATTCAAATTTAAAATAAAAAATTAGTTTTTTATTCATATATATACATAAATATTACTGCTGCCTCATTAAAAACATAGTCTAAGCCAATGTAGCTCAATTGAGGACAAAACTAGTAAAGCCTCTTTATTGCTTATTGTACGTTATAAAGTAATAGGTTACAATAGCAATATAAAAGATCGATATACTAGAAGGCCCGAAAACCTAGGCCCAGATTGTACAAAAACAGTCTTAAGTCATCCCTATACCGAAGACCCCTTGATCTCCCCTGTAGATTGCATTTTCGCACTTCTGGCCCTCTTTAATTTCGGGCCTTATAGCAGTATCCAAGATGGATAATTCTAGAAGATAGCCATAGAATAATATAAATGACTCATAACCAACCGACAACCGCTACTACAATAACGAACCCGACCCATTTTTAGTTAGAAGAAAGAGAACTTTCCCAAAGTGAACCCTAACCAAATCAACTTCCACCTCACTGCCGCTCCTCCTCGCACTTGCAGCTCCATCCAAAGTTTAGGTAGAATCCCCCGGCAGATGAAGTACGGAGACAGATGGACCTTACGGTGATTTTGGAATCGTTGATTCCCATCCATCTCAGTAGATTCAGAACAAAAACCAATACGCTTTAACTAGCGTCATTCAGTTCCGCTCCCCACCATGTTAAGATCTCCTATGTTAGTCGTCTTCCTAATCGAAGCCTTCACGAGGTATGTAATATCCAGAACTATTCTTCTTAGGACTTTCAACTTGTTACATTTTCTATCTTTGAACTGACAAAGATTTGTTCTTGCCAGAGGCAGTATATAATGCAGAAATACAGCAGCAAGCAACATCTCTTACTTGATTTACATCTTTCAACATAGTTTCTATTTTGTTGTTTTCATCCATAAGAACCAAGGAACTATTAGTGTTTTATTTCAATTTAATTCATAGTGGTACCTAAACCAATGCATTGAAATCACATTTGAAAAAGATGGGTTCTTCACTTTCACTTCCTGGTTACAGCGAGCACTAATAGGGTTAATTGAGTCATCCAATCGAATAACTCTATCTTTAGTATTAAGCTTGCCAAAAACTGCTTGATATGCGCAAAATGCCACTTTTTTGCTACTAAAGTTGTTCCATGTAATATAGCCCAAAGATATTTTTCATGATGATCTCTCCCATGCGTTTTTAAATGCAAATTTGCTATTATCTCACATCCGCTAATCTTCTTTACTTCTCTACATGTTACCTATTGTTTAATTAATTCCTTAATTTCTCTAGTTTCAAATAATATACGAGGGACTAATTCATTATTTCTCATAATGCTATTAACTTTCAACCCTACGTTACCACTTAATTCAATTTCGTCCTAACGCTGAAGTTCTACCATTAACTTATCGTTAATACATGGGTCAAACCAAATGGATGTATTTTCTCCATTTGTAATAATTTTTTCAATGTATTTGTAATACCTCATAAATTTTAGAAATAAATATTAAGTTTATTTTGATAATTTTACAAATATTGAAATTAGATGACGGGACTTATGTCATTGCGTAGAGCTCATTTTTTTTAGTCAGAATGGTAGATTGGTTTGTCCGGATTGGAGTTCATATGAAGGAGTTGCGTAGATATTTTAAATGGGCTTAATCCATTAAGGTTTTAATTTGAATCTAGGCAGTTAATATTCCCGATTCTCTCTGTAATTAGTTTCTAAAACTATAAGTACTTTCATTTCTTCTTTTCGACTCCATCATTCTCTTCATCCTCTTTCTCTATCTTCTCACAACTTTGTCAATCCTCAACCAAATTCAAAAAAATAAATATATTAAATCGATCAGGGTGAGAAGAAGAGTCCGATTATACCATCCATTTGACAATTCGGGATCTTGGATGGATAGCCTTTTTAGGCTAGTGAAGATTGAGAGGCTAAGGTTTCTAAGGCTAGGAGATTTGATTTGGTGAGTGGGAATGATCTCCTTCGTTTATAATGCCTATATGCAAGTATATCATTCTATAATCGCAGTTAGGGTTAAAAGTTGAATATGTGTGTGTGTGTGTATGTATATAACAGAGATGGAGTATATAAGTTAATATGAAACAATATAAATATTATTTACCCAGAATGATTATTAAAGTGATGATTTGAATGGATTTTATTAGATTAAAAGAGTTCAAATGCTAAAAGGATTGAATTTGGATGAAATTGGTAATATGAGACGATTCTATGAAGTTTAAGAGTATATGAATGTATAGCATAATGACCTAAACAATTAGGATCTAGATGAAATATGGTAGAGATTGGTGGAGGAAAGGCTTTAGGCCGCAGGCAGATTTTCTGCTAAAGCACACACCGGTCCACCGGTGCAACCTACAAATGGTAGGTTGAACTTAGGCCCGCCTAAGGACGAATTGAGTGTACGATTGTAACGACCCATATTTTTGATAATTAAACATATTAAATTTAATAAGATTTTGGATTTTAATATTGTGAGAAATAAAAATTTATGATTTATATATGGAAAAATTTATTAGAATATAATTTAACAGTGTTGATTGAATGAAAGTGACAATTGTTTAATGTCATTTCAATTAATGGTAATGATAAAGGTTAATGATGAATAAAATAGATGTTGTATTAAAAATAGAAATAATATATTATTTAATTGAAATTGGTTAATATATAAGGTGAATTATTAACGTATAACAATTGTTTTAATTATCATCTTACTATTTAATCCATTTGAAAATAATTTGAAAATCAATGGAAATTAAATGTAATTGCAATATTGCAGTTAATATAAGAAAAGATGTTAACCGTAGAGTTAAGTGAACTAAATGTTATCCCGCCTTTTGGCAAGGCAGTGACACTAAGGACTTGACTAGAAATCAAGGACAGTTCGTCCTGGAGATCGGTTATACATAGGTTCACTATGGATACTGATAAATTTTGTCCGAGTCTGGATCAGGTTACAAGTGATATGACATGACAGGCAAAGCTATGATAGCCTACGTTCCAAATTCCAAGTCAATCGGAGTTCGTACACTAAAGATATTGATCGATCAAGGTTGAGAAAACCAACTCTATTCGTATTCATCCAATTTCGCATCCATTCCCCAAGAGAGATTTAATTTGTATCCATCACCTACTAACTTCCTTCATATCCATCAAAATGAAGCTACTTCGTATCCATCATGTTAACAACACATCGTATCCATCAACAAATGTCCATTTCGTATTGGTCTCCCTCCATCCATCTCGTATCGATCTCCCACCATCGATACGAAGAGCAACAACCACCGATCGATACGAAGAAGGCAACATGAAGCATCGATATGAAGGCGGCCTCCAACTATCGATACGAAGTAGGATGCAAGCATCGATACAAACAGAGCCATGCATGATCGATATGAAATTATATCGATACGAAGGCGATAATGTCATACAAATCCAAACTTGCATCGATCATATCTCAAGATCTACAAGTCCAAATGCTACCAAATTTTCACAGGAGCTTGTGTACTAGCTCAAGAATGTACCTGATCGATCCCAGCCTGAAAGGACCAATTATTGATCGATATGAACTCAATTCGTATCGATCTTAAATCGAGTTGAAATCACCCGAACTCGATTCCGTGGGCTCACCCATGTGGGAGAAGAAGTCTTCCGAGATCTGGGCGAGATATTTGCTGCCTACGACTATAAATAGTGACCCTAGACCTACAGAAAATAGACTTTCGTCTTCTGTACGCTGATACTCTGCCGGAGTCACTACCATACTTCAGTTGTACCGTTGTAATCTCTTATAATCAGCAAGTCAAATTCAATAAACATCAATCATTTCATAGTGGACATAAGCAATACGTCGAACCACTCTAAATTTTTGTGTTGCTGCATTTTTTCTTATCTGTTGATTGGTGTGTTTGTTAGATCTGTCTTATTTTATATTTACTTTCTTCATTTTATCTCTTCAAACATATCTGAAGAGTGTTGTGTCCAATTTTGGTACAAACACTAAAATGGAAACTTATGTTAATAAATGAATTACATAAGGAACTGTTGATTTAATATAAGAGCCTGTTAATCAAGATAATAAAATTTATTGAAATTTAAAATAATTAATTGAGATTTTATTACTATTGTAGTTTAATGTTGAAATTAATTTATGTAACGATTCGAATTTTTCGCGTTCGAAAATCGACATCCATACTTTACATTGTACTCGAATGCCGCAGATTCGACCGTTCAAATTCGAGTCGCCGGAGCTTATAACACATTAAGTACAACACAGCGGAAGAAATGAATAACATATATCAATGTACAACATTTGATACAATATCTGATACAACAGAATGATACAATGAACATCAATATACATCAGAGTTACAAAGAATAGCAGCGGAAATAAAAGATAACACTAGCAGCGGAACAAAATCTCCAATATAGTCTTCAAGAAAGAACTCCATCTTCAAAACACCAATCTAGCAATAGCTCGAACTCCCAATCACAATACACAAAGAAGAGCAAGTCTCGTCCGTAAAGGATTGCCAAATCCTAGGCTGAAAGCTATCGAATCTACACCTACTATTGATTATCTGAAAACCCCAACTCTAGACTGCCCGTGTGGGAAAATAGTGGGCACCCAGAGTTTAGGAAAGGAACAATAAACTCCAGGTCAGTCATGGGACTGGTATGAGCAAACAAAAATATTTGGTCTTTAAAACAGACAACAAGATAATTTAAAATAAATCCGCAATGCTTTTTGAAAAATGAAACTACCATAAGGCCTCCCGGCACACACACAATGCAAACGCACACATGGGGGAGATTTCTCCTTATGATAGTCAAATATGCTTAATACGAGAAAATTCTTTGATATTATTACTAGTGCATAGTGGAAAATCTTTTGAAAGTATAATATAAATCCTAGCCAGCATAGGTACCATGATGCTATGCCTACTATAGCTGCCATGTTAAATGGCAGGTTCTACAACTAAAACCGTACAAGGCTCGTATTTGAAGAATGGATTTCCAACAAATGGTCAGGCTAAGGAACTTCCTACTGCCACATGGGATCGCCTCTGGCGGGACGTCCCGAGAAACTAACGTTACGGTTAGATCTCTGCCAACACAAGGCCGGGTTACCTCTGTAACTAGGTAACTACTACACGAGCGTGCCATCCCCCGGTCCTTTGGGACCTTTATCCGAGGTACCTCTAATCCAACAACCACAAAGCAATCACAAAGTAATAGATCTGCAGTATCCACATGAGTAAGTATCTGGGCTCCATACCATGATACCACCCTTTACCAGAAGGGAATGACAAACCCTAAAGGGCGCGACCCTCATAACCTTGCCGCAACTTTCCTGTTTCGACCATTTCCGGGGTGTGAGGTCCTGATGCAGTCTCGTCCACAAAGCTACGCTTTATACAAAAGCCATGCTTTGATCACAAATGATCAACAAATGATCATCAACACACAGCAGCACTTAGCATGCCACACTACCAAATTTGGAAGTATATCACTGATAAATATCAACTACATAACCTCTGAGCTCGTACGTCTCAGAGAAGGGTGTTAAGCTAAGAGAATAAATTCTCCGCCACCAAGCAGAAATGTATTTGATAGAGATCAGTTTAATATCTCAAAGCGTAGTGTCAGACATACAACCATACAAGTCTGTTCCGGGTTCGAACAGAACCGAAGGCACTTCCGAAGAAGCCCTTGCCAATCCGGGTGTAACGACCCGTATTTTACGTGTCGATGGATCGTAGAATTTGCAGGTCGATAGTGTTGTTTGTGTTGCCTCTAGCTTGAGTCGTTTAGAAGTTAACCCGGGTGGAGTATGAGTTGTGACCGACTCATGAGCATTGCCGAGCTAAGGGATGAGTCGTGACCGACTCATAGGGGACCGACTCAAGGAGGGGTTACGGGTTGGAGTGTTGGCCGAGATAAGGAAGCAACCGACTTAAGTTAGGTAAGTCGTTTGGACGAGTTAGTGGGTCAGGTGATGAGTCATAGCCGAGTTAAGGCTTGAGTCGTTACCGACTCATGGTGGCCGACTCATGAGAGTTAATGACCTATAGTGTTAGAGCGACTTAGAGAAGGAGCGAGTGTAGGTGTGGCCGAGTTAGTATGTGACCGAGTCAAGAGAGGAACGACTCATGGTCTAGGCCGAGTCAGCGGGTTAAGGGTTAGCAAAATGAGTCGTTGCCGACTCATAGTGTTAGGGATCCAGTAGTTTAGACCGACCTAAGGAAGTGACCGACTTAGGGAGTTGGGTCGGTAGATGTTGAGTCGGCTAAGGCTTAGGTCGGTGGGCCGACTTAGTGGATAAGTCGTTAGGGACTTAGGCTTTTGAGTCGTTAGGTCTCTGAGTCGGTGAGGCTGTAGGTCGTGAGTCGTGTGGCAAATAGGACCTTAGTACGACTTAGTGTGGGTCGGCTGCCTGGTGAGTCGGTTGTGTAGATAAGTCGGGGGCGACTCAAGTGTTGGGTCGGCGACGACCTAAGGGACAGCCGAGCTATGGTTGATTCAGCCTATAAATAGAGGGGTTTGGCTCACTTTTTGGCACCGGTTTTTGAAGCGACGAAGTGCTGCCATTTTGGGAACTCGACTACAACATTTCTTCATCTTCTTTTCTCCATTCCAATCAAGTGTTAGCATCCATCCAAGATCGAAGATTTAGATTGAAGATTCAAGTGCCAAAGTTGAAGATCTTCATCCGTTCGAGCTAGATTTCATCGATTGAAGCGAGATATTGCCGGATCAAACCTTGATCTTCGCTGTCCAGATCTGAAGTGTGTAGTTTTTGTAGTGTTTGGGTGATTTGGTGAGTGGTAGTTATCTCTCACGAGGATCCAAAGGAGTATATGGGATTGGTGATATGTTTATGTGTTAAAGTTAGCGTTTTCTCGCATTTTCCTTAAGTCTGCATGTAGATCCATCATATTTGAAAATGTTTATCTATAGAAGCTATTTAACAAGTATTAGAGACAAAACCCATGTTTTAGATTTGATAGATCTATGCTAAAAACTATGATTTCACTTATGTTGGACTTTTGCTCACTTAATTACGAAATTGCCTTTATAGTTGATATTGCTTAATATATCTTGTTTGAATGCTTGAATGTTTGAATGTATGTTAGATTTGATTGCTCCAAGTTAGCTTGTAGTTGATTTGGAACAAGATGGTTGAAGATGATTCAAAAGCTAAGTGGAAAGGCTCTTGAATGGTGAAAGCTGCCGATGGTATATGAAGCGGATGTGGAAGCTCATATGGATGGATTCGATGATGGGACTTTGCCGTGATGCGAAGAGGCGAAGTATGAGATCGAGATGGGACTTTGTCAGGATGCGAAAAGGCAAAGTATGGTTGAGTTGAGACTTTGCTTTGGTACGATGAAGCGAAGTATGATGTGAGTCTTGGCTTAATCCAGGCAGGGATCATTCCAAGCATGTTGATAACTTGAAGGGTAGTTCAAGTTGGTTGGTAATGGATTGCTCAAGAGGAAGCTTGGGCTAAGTTGATAGAAGTCGTCAAGAAGGATGACAAGGAGGCTTGGATCTCATCGTTATTGAAGGTTCTAGCAAACTTAAAGCAAGGGTACATAGGGACGCCTAAAAGACTACAGGAAGGTAGTCGAGTACTCTGGGCCAAGAAGATAAGTCCTAGGCACAAGGCAGTGTGCGGAGTTTTGTCTAGAACCGGGGTTACCATTAGCCCTTGACAGATGGCTCAGGAAGGAGTCGGTCATTCAATTAACGGTGATTTCGAAGCAAGGTTAACAGTGATAGCAGAGTCATGGATGTTTGGATGTTTGGTTGTATCATCATTCGGCTTCAAGAGCGGTGTTTTCTGGGTGCTTATCTGATCTTGGTTTAGGCCTTGGGGGTTTGTATTTGGAAAACATCGTCCTTGACTCGAGTGATTATTGCTTTACCTTACTTATCTGCTATGTTATGCTTACTTCTCCTTAGTGTGTGTCTGGGGGCTATCACTGTAGAAAGAGGTGGAGTGGGATGGTTTGGTTCCTATTCCTTTATTTCCTTATGCTCTTTTGGTATGTTTGATAGTTAATTTACTGCTCACTAAGACTTTGTCTGACTCAAGGTTTTATGTCTCCTCTTATTACCTTGGGCTGTTCATCCATGTTGGGATGGGCAGACTAGGTAAGCAGGTGACAGGTGCTGTGCTTAGAGTTTCTACGTTGAAGATGACGAAGACGAGCAGGAGGCTATACATATTATTTTCTTATATGTACTGGGTATCCGCTGCTGTATTTGGTTGAGTGATTTGTAGTGAGGCTTCATGTATGGATTTGAGTAGATGATTGTATAAAACTACTATGATGCTTATATGATGATGTTCTGTTCTATGGAGCTTCACTATATTATATTTCTCTATTGTATTTTATCCATGCGCTGTGAGTTGTACGATAGAGATTCTTCTGTTTTGTTTTACCCTGACTATCGTCCATGGCTGCCTGGCACACCTTTTAGCGCATTGTTTCCTTGATTTGGTGCGGGAGTCATGGGCGGTCGTCACATTTGGTATCAGAGCTTTGGTTAATCGATTTCAGCCAACGCTCGCTGACGTAACGACGTATGAGAGGCGTAATTGTATTTTGATGAATGATTACTATATATAATATAGTAGCCTGGAAGGATTTGAACTCCTTATGCGGTTGTTTCTTAAGGTGTTCTAATCATTCTTATTACAGATACTAAGGATGAGTCGAAGTGAGAGACAAGCTGCGAGGGGTAGCCGTGATGCTAGGGAAGCTGTTGATTATGCTCCTATGTTTGAGGCCATGATGACTTCAATCATGAGGAGAATACCAGCTTCAGGATCATCTGTGGATGTGGGAGTTCAAGTCCAAGCTCCGAGACCGGTGGATTTTGCCAAGCTTTGCAAGGATTATACTGCTCTTGGAGGGAAAGTTTTCTTGGGGACGGAGTCGACTATTGAGGTGCAGAGATGGATTGATGCTTGCAAAAGAATCTTTGGTGACTTAGGGATTGAGGATGCAACTAAGAGGAAGCTTGCATCGAGACAGCTTCAGGGAAGAGCTGCTGATTGGTGGAATTCTATCACCATCGATACACCAGAAGAAGGGATTACTTGGGAGCAATTCCAAGTTAGATTTGAAGCTAAGTTCATCTCTACTTCCCAGAAATCTGTCTTGTTTAAGAGGTTTGTGGAGCTCAAGCAAGGGGGAAGGCCTGTTCTTGAGTACATTTCTGAGTTTGAAGCTTTGTCTAAGTATGCCAGATCATACATTGATTCTCCCTATCAGAAGAATGAGAAGTTTGTGACTGGTCTGGATGCTTATCTTGGGAGGCAGTTAGTGGATCATTTGGACGATCCATTTGAGAAGCTTGTGGAGAAAGCCCTTAGGCATGAGAGTTTGTTTCCTAAGGAAAGTTCTGTTGTTGCTGTAACCAGGGAAGGATCTAAACCACACCAGAATGGCAATAAGAGGAGGAAGCAGCAGCAACAGAAGGGTAAGGATGGCCAGAAGAAGCCGAAGAGCGAAATGACTTGCTATAACTGCCAGCAGAAGGGCCATCTTTACAAAGATTGTAAGAATCCCAAGGTGCCGGGAAAGTGTTACAACTGTGATAAGCTGGGACATATCAAGAAGGACTGTCCAGAACAGAGGAAAGATAGGCAGGTTGTGCAAGCCTATGCTTTGGGGGCTGTTCCATTGTCTTCGAAAGCTCCTACTGCTGAAGAGAAGGGGAAGAGTGTGGTTGTTCAAGGTACTCTTTCTATTTGTGGTGTTCCAGTTAGAGTGTTGTTTGATACTGGAGCGTCGCATTCTTTTGTTTGTGATGATTTGGTAAGCCGGTTAGGTATGAAACCGGATATTGTTGATAGGCCATTGGTTGTGACTAATCCGGTCGGGGGTTCGTCATGTTTGTGTATGATATGCCGTGGTCTAGTTGTGTCGAGTCATGATTGCTCGTTTGTTTGTGATTGCTTTGTTCTGAACTTTGCGGGGTTCGGAATTATTTTGGGTATGGACTGGCTTAGGAAGTATGCGGCAAGGATTGATTGTGAGAGATTGGAGGTGACAGTCGGGAATGTGGAGGGGCGAAAGGTTGTGATACGATGTAAGCATGAAGAAGGCGTCTTCATGAGCTTCATGTATTCGCTGGTTGTTCCACGGGATGGACTGTCATCGATGCCAATCGTGAATGGATTTGAGGATGTCTTTGACGAAGTCAAAGGGGTGCCGCCGCATAGGGAGATCGAGTTTCGTATCGATCTAGTTGAGGGAGCCAGACCTGTTGTGATGCCTCTTAGGCGGATGGCACCGAGGGAGCAGCAAGAGCTGAAGGTGCAAGTTGATGACCTTTTGCAGAAAGGATTCATTCGGAGAAGTGTGTCCGAATGGGGTGCGCCAGTTGTGTTCGCAACCAAAACGGATGGATCGTTGAGGTTGTGTGTTGATTATCGTGAGCTGAATAAGGTGACTAAGAAGAACAAGTATCCATTGCCGAGAATAGATGACTTGTTTGACCAGCTTCACGAGGCTAAGGTGTTTTCTCAGATGGATTTGGCAACGGGATTTCACCAGTTGAGAGTGGCAAAGGATAGTGTGCCGAAGACTGCTTTCAGGACACCATCCGGGTTTTATGAGTGGCTGGTAATGCCGTTTGGATTGACTAACGCGCCAGCATATTTTGTGGATCTTATGAATAGGGTATTCAGAGATCAGTTGAATAAGTTCGTGCTTGTGTTCGTGGATGATATTTTGGTTTACTCCAGAACCGAGGAAGAGCACAAGACGCACTTGAGGATTGTTTTGGGAATTTTGTGGAAACATCAGCTGAAGGCTAAGTTTTCGAAGTGTCACTTCTGGAAGAGTGAAGTGAGGTTCTTAGGCCATGTTATCTCTGGAAATGGAATAGCGGTTGATCCCGCTAAGGTGGCAGCGATCCAGGATTGGGTTAGACCTAAGAATGCATCTGATGTGAGAAGTTTTCTTGGATTAGCAGGATATTATCGTCGGTTTATCAAAGACTTTTCCAAGATAGCTGCACCGTTGACAGGATTGACGAAGAAGAACCAAGTGTTCAGATGGGATGATAAGTGTGAGCAAGCTTTCGTAATCCTGAAAGAACGACTGACAAGTGCTCCTGTTTTGACTATTCCGAGTGGGAATGATGAGATGGTGGTTTACACCGATGCATGTGGCACTGGACTAGGAGCGGTGCTAATGCAGAAGGATAAAGTTGTTGCGTATGCTAGTCGACAACTAAAGCCGCATGAAAGGAATTATCCGACTCATGATTTGGAGTTAGCGGCAATAGTGTTTGCTTTGAAGATGTGGAGACATTACCTATTGGGAGTTAGATTTGAGCTGTTTACAGATCATAAGTCGTTGAAGTATCTGTTTTCCCAAAAGGATTTGAATCTTCGACAGCAACGGTGGCTAGAGTTCTTAGCATCGTATGATTTTGGTATAGCCTATACTCCAGGGAAAGGTAACGCAGTGGCTGATGCGTTAAGTCGAAGACATGCAGGATTGGGAGCCATGTTTTCGGAATGGAAGAGTCTTGAGTATTTGGCTGGATTTGATTTCAGGCCTAGATGTGAATTGGAACCTGAGATGTTGGCAAACTTATCGATAAGGCCTACTCTTGTGGAAAGAATTGGTGAGAGGCAAAGGGGAGATGATAAGCTTGTCAAGATTATCTGTGATTTGGAATCTGGATTGGACCCGGAGAAGGATAAAGGATTTGAAGTCGATCGAGAGGGTTGGCTTCGAAAGCAAGGGCGACTAGTTGTTCCCGATGTAGATGGATTGAGAGATGAAGTTCTGAGGGAGAGTCACCACTCGAAGTTGACAATTCATCCAGGTGGAAATAAGATGTATCGGGATATGAAGAGGACCTACTACTGGGAAGGTATGAAGAAAGATGTTGGAAATTTTATTTCCAAATGTATGAATTGCCAGTTGGTAAAAGCTGAGCAGAAGAAGCCCAGTGGATTGCTTCAGCCATTGGAGGTTCCTGCATGGAAGTGGGAGCAAGTGTCGATGGACTTTATCGATGGTCTACCTAGGACAAGAGCAGGGAATGAAGGGATTTGGGTCATAGTAGATCGTTTGACCAAGAGTGCAAGGTTCATTCCTGTTCGATCGACTAGGACTGCATCGAAGTTGGCTGAGCTGTATGTGAAGTGGATTGTTCGATTCCATGGTGTTCCGAAGAGTATAGTGAGCGATCGAGATCCGTTGTTCACTAGTGGATTTTGGAAGAGCTTCCAGGAAGTTTTGGGAACCAAGTTGTGTTTGAGTACAGCTTATCACCCTCAAACAGATGGTCAGACTGAGAGAGTCAACCGAGTATTGGAAGATCTTCTTAGGGCATGTGTTTTGGACTTCGGAGGATCATGGGAAGATCACCTTCATTTGGTGGAATTTGCTTATAATAACAGTTATCAGTCAAGCATTGGTATGGCACCATATGAGGCATTATATGGAAGACCGTGTAACTCTCCGGCATGTTGGTTGGAAACTGGAGAAAAGCTGATACTTGGGCCAGAGATGATTCGACAGACTTCGGATTGCATAGAGATCATTCGACAAAGAATGAAGGCAGCCCAGGATCGTCAGAAAAGTTATGCAGATAATCGTCGAAAGGATTTGGAATTCGACGTGGGTGATAGGGTTTTTGTGAAGATTTCTCCATTGAAGAATGTTATTAGATTCGGGAACAAAGGAAAGTTAACTCCGAGATTTGTTGGACCATTCCCGATTATCAAGCGAATTGGAAAACTCGCTTATAGATTGGAGTTACCGGAGAAGATGGTGGGTGTGCACAATGTTTTTCATGTATCCTATCTACGGAAGTATGTGCACGACCCAAAGACAGTGGTTTCTGCTGATAGCTATGAAGATTTGGAGGTTGATCCAGTTGTTACAAGACCTCGTAAGCCGCTTCGTATTGTTGAAACTGATACGAAACAGCTTAGGAGGAAGACGATTACGTTGCTCAAGGTACAATGGAGTGATGATGTTAACGACTGTACATGGGAGGAGGAAGAGAGGATGAAGGCAGCTCATCCAGAACTCTTCGAGGTATGACCCTAAGGTGTCGTGACATCTCATGAATTTGCATCTTGATTTCTATCTTAGAATTCTGCATGCTAGGCTAGAATTGGATGCATGGTTTGTTGATTGCTATGGATGGTAGGCATGCGGATTATCTTTGATTGCTGTTGTTTGCTTGGAATTTCGGGGGCGAAATTCCTAAGGGGGAGAGAATGTAACGACCCGTATTTTACGTGTCGATGGATCGTAGAATTTGCAGGTCGATAGTGTTGTTTGTGTTGCCTCTAGCTTGAGTCGTTTAGAAGTTAACCCGGGTGGAGTATGAGTTGTGACCGACTCATGAGCATTGCCGAGCTAAGGGATGAGTCGTGACCGACTCATAGGGGACCGACTCAAGGAGGGGTTACGGGTTGGAGTGTTGGCCGAGATAAGGAAGCAACCGACTTAAGTTAGGTAAGTCGTTTGGACGAGTTAGTGGGTCAGGTGATGAGTCATAGCCGAGTTAAGGCTTGAGTCGTTACCGACTCATGGTGGCCGACTCATGAGAGTTAATGACCTATAGTGTTAGAGCGACTTAGAGAAGGAGCGAGTGTAGGTGTGGCCGAGTTAGTATGTGACCGAGTCAAGAGAGGAACGACTCATGGTCTAGGCCGAGTCAGCGGGTTAAGGGTTAGCAAAATGAGTCGTTGCCGACTCATAGTGTTAGGGATCCAGTAGTTTAGACCGACCTAAGGAAGTGACCGACTTAGGGAGTTGGGTCGGTAGATGTTGAGTCGGCTAAGGCTTAGGTCGGTGGGCCGACTTAGTGGATAAGTCGTTAGGGACTTAGGCTTTTGAGTCGTTAGGTCTCTGAGTCGGTGAGGCTGTAGGTCGTGAGTCGTGTGGCAAATAGGACCTTAGTACGACTTAGTGTGGGTCGGCTGCCTGGTGAGTCGGTTGTGTAGATAAGTCGGGGGCGACTCAAGTGTTGGGTCGGCGACGACCTAAGGGACAGCCGAGCTATGGTTGATTCAGCCTATAAATAGAGGGGTTTGGCTCACTTTTTGGCACCGGTTTTTGAAGCGACGAAGTGCTGCCATTTTGGGAACTCGACTACAACATTTCTTCATCTTCTTTTCTCCATTCCAATCAAGTGTTAGCATCCATCCAAGATCGAAGATTTAGATTGAAGATTCAAGTGCCAAAGTTGAAGATCTTCATCCGTTCGAGCTAGATTTCATCGATTGAAGCGAGATATTGCCGGATCAAACCTTGATCTTCGCTGTCCAGATCTGAAGTGTGTAGTTTTTGTAGTGTTTGGGTGATTTGGTGAGTGGTAGTTATCTCTCACGAGGATCCAAAGGAGTATATGGGATTGGTGATATGTTTATGTGTTAAAGTTAGCGTTTTCTCGCATTTTCCTTAAGTCTGCATGTAGATCCATCATATTTGAAAATGTTTATCTATAGAAGCTATTTAACAAGTATTAGAGACAAAACCCATGTTTTAGATTTGATAGATCTATGCTAAAAACTATGATTTCACTTATGTTGGACTTTTGCTCACTTAATTACGAAATTGCCTTTATAGTTGATATTGCTTAATATATCTTGTTTGAATGCTTGAATGTTTGAATGTATGTTAGATTTGATTGCTCCAAGTTAGCTTGTAGTTGATTTGGAACAAGATGGTTGAAGATGATTCAAAAGCTAAGTGGAAAGGCTCTTGAATGGTGAAAGCTGCCGATGGTATATGAAGCGGATGTGGAAGCTCATATGGATGGATTCGATGATGGGACTTTGCCGTGATGCGAAGAGGCGAAGTATGAGATCGAGATGGGACTTTGTCAGGATGCGAAAAGGCAAAGTATGGTTGAGTTGAGACTTTGCTTTGGTACGATGAAGCGAAGTATGATGTGAGTCTTGGCTTAATCCAGGCAGGGATCATTCCAAGCATGTTGATAACTTGAAGGGTAGTTCAAGTTGGTTGGTAATGGATTGCTCAAGAGGAAGCTTGGGCTAAGTTGATAGAAGTCGTCAAGAAGGATGACAAGGAGGCTTGGATCTCATCGTTATTGAAGGTTCTAGCAAACTTAAAGCAAGGGTACATAGGGACGCCTAAAAGACTACAGGAAGGTAGTCGAGTACTCTGGGCCAAGAAGATAAGTCCTAGGCACAAGGCAGTGTGCGGAGTTTTGTCTAGAACCGGGGTTACCATTAGCCCTTGACAGATGGCTCAGGAAGGAGTCGGTCATTCAATTAACGGTGATTTCGAAGCAAGGTTAACAGTGATAGCAGAGTCATGGATGTTTGGATGTTTGGTTGTATCATCATTCGGCTTCAAGAGCGGTGTTTTCTGGGTGCTTATCTGATCTTGGTTTAGGCCTTGGGGGTTTGTATTTGGAAAACATCGTCCTTGACTCGAGTGATTATTGCTTTACCTTACTTATCTGCTATGTTATGCTTACTTCTCCTTAGTGTGTGTCTGGGGGCTATCACTGTAGAAAGAGGTGGAGTGGGATGGTTTGGTTCCTATTCCTTTATTTCCTTATGCTCTTTTGGTATGTTTGATAGTTAATTTACTGCTCACTAAGACTTTGTCTGACTCAAGGTTTTATGTCTCCTCTTATTACCTTGGGCTGTTCATCCATGTTGGGATGGGCAGACTAGGTAAGCAGGTGACAGGTGCTGTGCTTAGAGTTTCTACGTTGAAGATGACGAAGACGAGCAGGAGGCTATACATATTATTTTCTTATATGTACTGGGTATCCGCTGCTGTATTTGGTTGAGTGATTTGTAGTGAGGCTTCATGTATGGATTTGAGTAGATGATTGTATAAAACTACTATGATGCTTATATGATGATGTTCTGTTCTATGGAGCTTCACTATATTATATTTCTCTATTGTATTTTATCCATGCGCTGTGAGTTGTACGATAGAGATTCTTCTGTTTTGTTTTACCCTGACTATCGTCCATGGCTGCCTGGCACACCTTTTAGCGCATTGTTTCCTTGATTTGGTGCGGGAGTCATGGGCGGTCGTCACACCGGGTATCCACAATCCCGATCGGACTTCCCATCACATAGGGAGAACTCTATACCGGAGCAACTCAGTGCAGAGTCAATCGACAGGTTATCCTATCGCTCTTGAAGATACCCGGTCTTCAACACCGGTCTTCAAATGCAATCCATAACGACGTATCACTATTCGGAATGGGTTATATGACACAAGGTCCTCTCCCGGCTAAATCGAATAGTGAGCTCAATATTTAAAAAACATATGGATATGGGATTTCAGTTAAGTCACAACTTGAAAATCCAAAGTTTCTCTTTTAAATGGTCAAACAAATTACCATTTTAAATCTTTAAATAAAAAGATTTATTTCACAAAGTTTCACCCAGTTTCACGAAGATCTATCCATAGATTTCAAAACAATTTCCATTTCAATTGGATTTATTCCTTAAATCTTTGAACTAAAGATTTAATTTATAGCTTTCAAAACACGTTTCCAAAGATTTGTCTATAACTTGGGAAACTATTTCCATTTTAGACTTGAAATCCTTTTAACAAGAATTGGAGATTCATTTCTTATGCGAAAGCTCTTATTACTTGAAAACATATAGTTCCCGTTTCAGAAAAATTCAATTATATTTATACAAGTTAAAATCTTTGGGTTTAGAATTTCAATTCCCAATCAACCCTTTTAAAATGGTTTTAAAAAAAAAACCCATAGAAACCCATTTACAAGTTGAACAATCTTCTTAACCTATAGTTTCCAAACCAAAGAATTCAATCCCAAATATTGAATTCGAATTTAAATCAAATTATTTAAATTCCAAAACTTAATTAAGTTATTTAAAATAACTTTTATTTTTTTTAAAATTCATTTACAAAAGCTTTCAATTCTATTTCCAAAACTAATTTGGATTCAAAAATATAATCTTTAAAACTATTTCAAAAATCTGTGACTTAACCCATTACCACGTGCAATCCATATTTGTGTGTGTATACGTGTGGTCCAGGGGTTTAACACAATAGTGCACAACATCATTATCACAGATTCAACCATATCGATAAGCGGTATAACCCATAACGCTTATCTTCATCAACAGATTCATAGATAAAGTAAATTTATCAATCACAAAGATTCACTAACATGTTTCGATGTGGGTTTCGGATAACCAACTGGAATCCGACTCCCTGTCGCATCGAAATTCAAATGTCGTTCTATGGGTCAAGGGGTTGCATATACATATAACAATATATACGTCACAAATAAAATAGCCCAGCACAAAGCATTACATAGCATCACAAAACATATCAATCCATCATGAAGCATTCAATTGGCAATCAAACATCTACAATTAAGATGAATAAATCTATGTGGTTTTAAATCTATTCCTCACATAATCACTTTCATTAGTAATTAACTACCCTTAATTGCTTCTTTAATTACTTCTAAATTAATTACATTTAATAATTAATTATATTTATTAACCATCCCTGATTAATCTCCTTAGTAATTAATTACTCTTAATTAATTACATCACTTAATCATTTCAAAAGACTTAATCAACCCATGCTTAAATTAATTACACTAAGTTCACAAAGAAATTTCCTTCCATATTAATTACACAAGTAATTAATTCCCAAAACTCTTCTCTACTTTAATTAATTACCCCAGTATTTACTTATCTTAATTACTTCTTTAAGTAATTATTCATCATTGATTACTTATCAACCCATTTAATGATTATCCTAAATTAATTAAAGTTAATTAATTAATTTAAACTAATCCAATTAGTAAATTAATTACAAAGAGTAATTAATATCTTTGATTATTTCCATGAAGTAATCATACTTAATTAAGTTCCATAAATTGATTATTTAAATTAATTAATTCAATTAATTATCAAAATTAATTATATTAATTAATAAATAAATAATCACAAGTTAATGACCATCATTAACTTATTAACAAATTCTTAATTACCTTTCTTAAGTAATTGACTTAAACTAATTACTAATTTAATTAACCTTAATTAATTTCAATCTTTAATTAATTAAACAAATTAATTAATTAAATTATTTAAATTACCTTACTAATTTAATGAAACAAAGATCATTAAATCTTAAATTTACTTTTAAAAATAAAACATTTCTTATTCATGATTACTTTATCATTAATAAAGTAACTTTAAACAATTCTAACTTAAAATTGTTTTCAAAGTACATTTTAAATTTAAAACTTAAAAAGAAATCAAACAACTTAAACAAAGTTTAAAAACATTTTAAAATCTTTTAAAACTTTATACTAAAGATTTTCTTTTTTAATAAAAGAAGTTATAAGAAATTTAAACTCCAAATTCATTTAAAAATACAAATCATATTTACATATGTTTGAACAACCAATTTGTTTTAAACATTTAAATTTCTTCTTCTTTTTTTTTTTTTTAAAAAAACTTCCTTAATTTTCAACCTTGTTTCAAAACTGAAGTTTGATTCCAGATTTAAACTTATGTTTAAATCCTTACTTAAATTTAAAGCTTATCTTAAATTCAAAATATTTAAACTCTTGAAGTTGTTCTAAACATTTTGTTTCAAAGTTTAAATTTAAATTTCAACCTGGATTCAAAACTCATTTGAGATTCAAATTTTTAAATTTGACTTAAATCCTGTTTTCAAAACCCTGCATTTAGATTTTTAAACAAATCTTAAAATTAAAACTACAGGTTTTATAAACCTGTAATCTCAGAAGCAACCCGAGTACCCCCTTTGTTTGCTTCGAGTAAAACCAACGGCTACTTCGAGCAAAATTTGATTTCACTCGAGTATAATCTCGAGTACAAAACTACTGCAAAACCCAATTCCTCCCTGATACTCCTTCTTCCCCGTGCATATGCACGATGACTGTAGCCACCTCCGGCCACCGCCCAGGCCATGAACAAGTCGCCGACCTCCCTTACATCACCTCGCGATCATCACAATCCCTCAACACACTCGAAATCAGATTCGAGTTTCCCCAATTCAAAATCTGTCAGCAACAGGCACTTCCACCCAAACCTGTAAACCCTCATTTCCTCCTCCTCCGACCACCTTATCGACAACTACTCCGACCACACCTGCACCAATGCTCCAACTACCATTGACCCAAAAATCAAGACACTCGGTCACTTGTGGTTTCCTCCCGATCAATCAAAGCAGTGCCAAATAAAACTAGGTTTAGCATTCCCCTTTTCCAGATAAAACAGCAATGCACCAAAAATTCATCACTAAAATTTGCAATTTGATTTTAAATAATCACAATTTAGTTTTAACTTTGATTCAAACACCTGAAATTATCAATCAACTGGATTTTGACAGGTTTTAACTTCCTTTGTTAAAATTTTGTTTCCAGTAACTACAGGTATATTTTTTTTTCCTTCTTTTCATCTTAAACAAAATCTTAAGTTTATCATTGACGATATATTAAACATGCATTGACCAAATCTCTTATATTATCAAAGATAAATTTTAAAATCACTTAAGTTTCTTTTAAAACTTGGATCCTGGAACTTAGAAAATACTGTAAATGTCACAAAACAGAAACTATACTAAATACAGTTTTTATTACTAGAACAAGCATGCACTTCATAATTTCTTAAACTTTAAAATTTTATGAGGTTACCCTCAATATACAAATCAACATACAACCAGATCTACACAAGTCATAAATCATGCCAAAATTTAATATTTAAGTTTTAAACCAGAAAGTGTTACTCATAAACACTCCATTCAACATACTATCAGGTATACAACACAAGCACATACATTTCAGTCATAAAACAAGCATCAGATATACTTAAGTTTTAATTTTAAGAAAAGAAGTTACTCACAAACAAAAATAAACAAATTCAGGAAGGAGATTTGCTCACCTGTTAATGAAGGCAGAGACAAAGAGGAGGCAGGAAACAGGGAGTAAATTTTTGAGCCTGTATATTTGAAATTAAGAATCTTTACTTATTTACTCTTGCATTTGTTTATTTAATTCATCAAACACAAAAATTTAAATTTTTACTCACTGTGTGATTTTTTTTTTCTTTTCTGTTATACACAGGGAAGCTCTCCTGCATTTAAAAACAGATATCAATCCTTTGCCTTGAACTTGACTTTGTTTTCCTGCAACTTTGTTAAATAAATTTGTTTAAATCTTTGCTTATTTGCTGAATTCAACATTAAACTCAAATTCTTTTAAAAAAAAGAAATTTACTTGCCTTTGAAATTGTTTCTAGAAAGCTTTGCATTTGATTTCCAGTAACTGCAAACTTGCATTTGCTTTTGTTTACTTTGATCTTGAATTTGTTTTAGGAATCCACTGCATGCTTTCCAGGTTTGATTTTTTTTGTGTTGCAGTTTGAATTTAAACTTGCCGGAAACAAACGTGAACTGAAGCTTGATTGTTGTTTGAGTTGAATTCCTGGTTGATTCCCCAGAATTTGTTTTCAAGGCTTTGTTTTTTTTTCTTTTTTTTTTCTTTTAAGCTTGATCTTCATTTTCAGATTTGAGGAGAGAATGGTATTATTCCTTTTTTTCTGATTTTTTTCTTTGGTGTTATACTTTTGAGATGCCAAATCTTTTTTACTGTTTCTCTTCAGATTTGTGAAGAGTTATTATGAACATGTATGGGAAAATGAAGAGTTTTGTAATTTTTTAATCTTATTATTTTATTTTATCAAATATACTTGATGCCACTTGTTAAAAACAATCTCAAGCTCTAGATTTTGTTGATTTTCTTACTCTACTACATCTCACATGTGTATGTATTTCTCTTTACTTCCTTGTGTATATTTACATTTTAAACTTTTAGTTCTTGTTTTTATATCTATTTTGTTTATTATTTTCAACTTACATCAATTTGAAGAAAGGAATGATTTTTAAAAACTCATTTTATTAATAAGTGATTTATTAATAAGAAAGGTAATAAAATTGGAATTTTCCTATATATAGTTTATCACTGATTTTATTTGTTTGAGACCTTTCAATTTATTTTCAAATTGCATTTCCAAGTTTAAAATATATTATAAATTTATATTGACAATTTTAGGGTGTTATTTTATTTTATTTTGAATATTCTATCTTAAAATATATTTATATGAAAAAAAAATACCTCTTTATTAATTTTGAAAATTTAATCACAATTTATATTTTTAATCTTAAATTCCCAATTCAAATCTATTTATAACTCAAAAATAGAAATTTCTAATAAATTCATAATTAAATCCACAATTATATTTTTCAAAATTAAATAAATTGTCAAATTAAACTTGTTCAAAATTCAGGAATGTTACAGATTTCCCCCCTTAAAAGAATTTCGTCCTCGAAATTTGCAAGAGAGACGAAGAAGAAAAGATGATAGATAAAGAAATAATTGATCAATTCATATCGAAATATTTATTCTGCATTCGGTTTACCAAATCAGAATATCAACAATATGAGAATAAACTCATACAATTATTACACAAGATATTCGGTCCATCGGTCTATGAGTATGCAAGGGCATTGATTAGTTCGAAGGGATAACTAATCGTTCGTAGAATATATCGGATCCCAGAGAATAGATAGATTGATTTAATCTTTTACGATCCCTCAAACACTAGATAAGGATTCCAAATTCAAGTCGAAATATCCTAAAGTATATATAACTTGACCCTCTTCGGACTTCAGTTTACACAAGAAATTACAATAGAATTTCAAATTTGGTTTTAATCGATATCGTTCTATTGATACAATTCAATTTTTTAGCTTTATATTATATTAACCAATTTTAACTTAATTTAAATTTCCAATTTATTTAAAACTTTCAATTTCCAAATTCATTAGAGCTTAAAACGAAAAGCTGATAAGAAATAGATGGAGATACAAAGTAAGAATTTTCTACAACGATTCGTAGGGCCACCATCGCACCGAAACTTCTTTCTGGGGCTGTCACGAAGCCATCAAAAGAATTGGGAATCGAATCAAAGGAGATTGAAAAGAAAGGTTGTTTCCACTGTCGCAGGGTATTGACCATTTGTAGTGGTACTTCCCTGTCCCCTATCTCGTTCTCTTCTCGCACTCATACTTACTATCGGTGAATAGTAAGAGAATTTACTGAGGCGTTCGAACGGATATCTTAGGGATATACTCATTCTAGGGTATACTTCACCCTATCTCTAATGAGCTACTTAACGTGTTATACTCCTGAGCTAAAGTTTTACCCTCAGCTCTGATACCAAATGTCACGGGACACTCCAGTGGAAACTGGTAGGCTTTGCAACCATCCCAGACCCACCGTGGCATAACAATGGTACCCCAGACCTTGCTTTTACGGCCAGCCTTTCGACTGTCATGGCTTACGCCTAACCAACCCCTTATCACTAAGAGAGGACGTGTGGGGGTAAGAGTCCCCCGTTCGCCACCAAACCGCGAAGCGAGAACCCCCCATCACATTTCACTAAGATAAGCAAGTCTGTTCCGGGTTCGAACAGAATCGAAGGCACTTCCGAAGAAGCCCTTGCCAATCCGGGTATCCACAATCCCGATCGGACTTCCCATCACATAGGGAGAACTCTATACCGGAGCAACTCAGTGCAGAGTCAATCGACAGGTTATCCTATCGCTCTTGAAGATACCCAGTCTTCAACACCGGTCTTCAAATGCAATCCATAACGACGTATCACTATTCGGAATGGGTTATATGACACAAGGTCCTCTCCCGGCTAAACCGAATAGTGAGCTCAATATTTAAAAAACATATGGATATGAGATTTCAGTTAAGTCACAACTTGAAAATCCAAAGTTTCTCTTTTAAATGGTCAAACAAATTACCATTTTAAATCTTTAAATAAAAAGATTTATTTCACAAAGTTTCACCCAGTTTCACGAAGATCTATCCATAGATTTCAAAACAATTTCCATTTCAATTGGATTTATTCCTTAAATCTTTGAACTAAAGATTTAATTTATAGCTTTCAAAACACGTTTCTAAAGATTTGTCTATAACTTGGGAAACTATTTCCATTTTAGACTTGAAATCCTTTTAACACGAATTGGAGATTCATTTCTTATGCGAAAGCTCTTATTACTTGAAAACATATAGTTCCCGTTTCAGAAAAATTCAATTATATTTATACAAGTTAAAATCTTTGGGTTTAGAATTTCAATTCCCAATCAACGCTTTTAAAATGGTTTTAAAAAAAAAACCCATAGAAACCCATTTACAAGTTGAACAATCTTCTTAACCCATAGTTTCCAAACCATAGAATTCAATCCCAAATATTGAATTCGAATTTAAATCAAATTATTTAAATTCCAAAACTTAATTAAGTTATTTAAAATAACTTTTATTTTTTTTAAAATTCATTTACAAAAGCTTTCAATTCTATTTCCAAAACTAATTTGGATTCAAAAATATAATCTTTAAAACTATTTCAAAAATCTGTGACTTAACCCATTACCACGTGCAATCCATATTTGTGTGTGTATACGTGTGGTCCAGGGGTTTAACACAATAGTGCACAACATCATTATCACAGATTCAACCATATCGATAAGCGGTATAACCCATAACGCTTATCTTCATCAACAGATTCATAGATAAAGTAAATTTATCAATCACAAAGATTCACTAACATGTTTCGATGTGGGTTTCGGATAACCAACTGGAATCCGACTCCCTGTCGCATCGAAATTCAAATGTCGTTCTATGGGTCAAGGGGTTGCATATACATATAACAATATATACGTCACAAATAAAATAGCCCAGCACAAAGCATTACATAGCATCACAAAACATATCAATCCATCATGAAGCATTCAATTGGCAATCAAACATCTACAATTAAGATGAATAAATCTATGTGGTTTTAAATCTATTCCTCACATAATCACTTTCATTAGTAATTAACTACCCTTAATTGCTTCTTTAATTACTTCTAAATTAATTACATTTAATAATTAATTATATTTATTAACCATCCCTGATTAATCTCCTTAGTAATTAATTACTCTTAATTAATTACATCACTTAATCATTTCAAAAGACTTAATCAACCCATGCTTAAATTAATTACACTAAGTTCACAAAGAAATTTCCTTCCATATTAATTACACAAGTAATTAATTCCCAAAACTCTTCTCTACTTTAATTAATTACCCCAGTATTTACTTATCTTAATTACTTCTTTAAGTAATTATTCATCATTGATTACTTATCAACCCATTTAATGATTATCCTAAATTAATTAAAGTTAATTAATTAATTTAAACTAATCCAATTAGTAAATTAATTACAAAGAGTAATTAATATCTTTGATTATTTCCATGAAGTAATCATACTTAATTAAGTTCCATAAATTGATTATTTAAATTAATTAATTCAATTAATTATCAAAATTAATTATATTAATTAATAAATAAATAATCACAAGTTAATGACCATCATTAACTTATTAACAAATTCTTAATTACCTTTCTTAAGTAATTGACTTAAACTAATTACTAATTTAATTAACCTTAATTAATTTCAATCTTTAATTAATTAAACAAATTAATTAATTAAATTATTTAAATTACCTTACTAATTTAATGAAACAAAGATCATTAAATCTTAAATTTACTTTTAAAAATAAAACATTTCTTATTCATGATTACTTTATCATTAATAAAGTAACTTTAAACAATTCTAACTTAAAATTGTTTTCAAAGTACATTTTAAATTTAAAACTTAAAAAGAAATCAAACAACTTAAACAAAGTTTAAAAACATTTTAAAATCTTTTAAAACTTTATACTAAAGATTTTCTTTTTTAATAAAAGAAGTTATAAGAAATTTAAACTCCAAATTCATTTAAAAATACAAATCATATTTACATATGTTTGAACAACCAATTTGTTTTAAACATTTAAATTTCTTCTTCTTTTTTTTTTTTTAAAAAAAACTTCCTTAATTTTCAACCTTGTTTCAAAACTGAAGTTTGATTCCAGATTTAAACTTATGTTTAAATCCTTACTTAAATTTAAAGCTTATCTTAAATTCAAAATATTTAAACTCTTGAAGTTGTTCTAAACATTTTGTTTCAAAGTTTAAATTTAAATTTCAACCTGGATTCAAAACTCATTTGAGATTCAAATTTTTAAATTTGACTTAAATCCTGTTTTCAAAACCCTGCATTTAGATTTTTAAACAAATCTTAAAATTAAAACTACAGGTTTTATAAACCTGTAATCTCAGAAGCAACCCGAGTACCCCCTTTGTTTGCTTCGAGTAAAACCAACGGCTACTTCGAGCAAAATTTGATTTCACTCGAGTATAATCTCGAGTACAAAACTACTGCAAAACCCAATTCCTCCCTGATACTCCTTCTTCCCCGTGCATATGCACGATGACTGTAGCCACCTCCGGCCACCGCCCAGGCCATGAACAAGTCGCTGACCTCCCTTACATCACCTCGCGATCATCACAATCCCTCAACACACTCGAAATCAGATTCGAGTTTCCCCAATTCAAAATCTGTCAGCAACAGGCACTTCCACCCAAACCTGTAAACCCTCATTTCCTCCTCCTCCGACCACCTTATCGACAACTACTCCGACCACACCTGCACCAATGCTCCAACTACCATTGACCCAAAAATCAAGACACTCGGTCACTTGTGGTTTCCTCCTGATCAATCAAAGCAGTGCCAAATAAAACTAGGTTTAGCATTCCCCTTTTCCAGATAAAACAGCAATGCACCAAAAATTCATCACTAAAATTTGCAATTTGATTTTAAATAATCACAATTTAGTTTTAACTTTGATTCAAACACCTGAAATTATCAATCAACTGGATTTTGACAGGTTTTAACTTCCTTTGCTAAAATTTTGTTTCCAGTAACTACAGGTATATTTTTTTTTCCTTCTTTTCATCTTAAACAAAATCTTAAGTTTATCATTGATGATATATTAAACATGCATTGACCAAATCTCTTATATTATCAAAGATAAATTTTAAAATCACTTAAGTTTCTTTTAAAACTTGGATCCTGGAACTTAGAAAATACTGTAAATATCACAAAACAGAAACTATACTAAATACAGTTTTTATTACTAGAACAAGCATGCACTTCATAATTTCTTAAACTTTAAAATTTTATGAGGTTACCCTCAATATACAAATCAACATACAACCAGATCTACACAAGTCATAAATCATGCCAAAATTTAATATTTAAGTTTTTAAACCAGAAAGTGTTACTCATAAACACTCCATTCAACATACTATCAGGTATACAACACAAGCACATACATTTCAGTCATAAAACAAGCATCAGATATACTTAAGTTTTAATTTTAAGAAAAGAAGTTACTCACAAACAAAAATAAACAAATTCAGGAAGGAGATTTGCTCACCTGTTAATGAAGGCAGAGACAAAGAGGAGGCAGGAAACAGGGAGTAAATTTTTGAGCCTGTATATTTGAAATTAAGAATCTTTACTTATTTACTCTTGCATTTGTTTATTTAATTCATCAAACACAAAAATTTAAATTTTTACTCACTGTGTGATTTTTTTTTCTTTTCTGTTATACACAGGGAAGCTCTCCTGCATTTAAAAACAGATATCAATCCTTTGCCTTGAACTTGACTTTGTTTTCCTGCAACTTTGTTAAATAAATTTGTTTAAATCTTTGCTTATTTGCTGAATTCAACATTAAACTCAAATTCTTTTAAAAAAAAGAAATTTACTTGCCTTTGAAATTGTTTCTAGAAAGCTTTGCATTTGATTTCCAGTAACTGCAAACTTGCATTTGCTTTTGTTTACTTTGATCTTGAATTTGCTTTAGGAATCCACTGCATGCTTTCCAGGTTTGATTTTTTTTGTGTTGTAGTTTGAATTTAAACTTGCCGGAAACAAACGTGAACTGAAGCTTGATTGTTGTTTGAGTTGAATTCCTGGTTGATTCCCCAGAATTTGTTTTCAAGGCTTTGTTTTTTTTTCTTTTTTTTTTCTTTTAAGCTTGATCTTCATTTTCAGATTTGAGGAGAGAATGGTATTATTCCTTTTTTTCTGATTTTTTTCTTTGGTGTTATACTTTTGAGATGCCAAATCTTTTTTACTGTTTCTCTTCAGATTTATGAAGAGTTATTATGAACATGTATGGGAAAATGAAGAGTTTTGTAATTTTTTAATCTTATTATTTTATTTTATCAAATATACTTGATGCCACTTGTTAAAAACAATCTCAAGCTCTAGATTTTGTTGATTTTCTTACTCTACTACATCTCACATGTGTATGTATTTCTCTTTACTTCCTTGTGTATATTTACATTTTAAACTTTTAGTTCTTGTTTTTATATCTATTTTGTTTATTATTTTCAACTTACATCAATTTGAAGAAAGGAATGATTTTTAAAAACTCATTTTATTAATAAGTGATTTATTAATAAGAAAGGTAATAAAATTGGAATTTTCCCATATATAGTTTATCACTGATTTTATTTGTTTGAGACCTTTCAATTTATTTTCAAATTGCATTTCCAAGTTTAAAATATATTATAAATTTATATTGACAATTTTAGGGTGTTATTTTATTTTATTTTGAATATTCTATCTTAAAATATATTTATATGAAAAAATAATAATACCTCTTTATTAATTTTGAAAATTTAATCACAATTTATATTTTTAATCTTAAATTCCCAATTCAAATCTATTTATAACTCAAAAATAGAAATTTTCTAATAAATTCATAATTAAATCCACAATTATATTTTTCAAAATTAAATAAATTGTCAAATTAAACTTGTTCAAAATTCAGGAATGTTACAATTTAATATTTAAATCTTGATTGTAACATGGAAAATTTTATTTTAAAAGATTATTAATTTCTGTTTGACTAAGAATGATGATATAATACATTTAATTGGTAATTTAAAAGTGATTGAATCATATTAATAATAATTCAATTAATTAACGTGTAAAAATTTTCTTTCTGTGCACTGTCTCGGATTTCACCGGAACTAGTTTCATCAGATCCGTAATAGTGAATTATTATAGC
Source organism: Allium cepa (assembly GCA_030765085.1). NCBI lineage: Eukaryota > Viridiplantae > Streptophyta > Magnoliopsida > Asparagales > Amaryllidaceae > Allium > Allium cepa. The sequence goes on from CM060942.1 coordinate 115,077,717, forward strand.
ATTTCTAGTTTCATAGCAATCAGACTTATCGTATGATCATGTGACCTCGAAACGTGTAAAAATCAATTAAAGGAATTTAAAAGAATATAAATTGATTCTTAGAGCTAACTTCTATACACAATAGAATTGGGGTTTGAAATAAGTTCCATTGTGTTTCGGAACGAAATGGGCTTTTCGGGTCTTTGTTATCGCTTCGACCCATTCGATCTGTTTCATCCATTCTTATCCATCTCTGTCTATATATATGCTGTTATAAACCCTAGCAGCTTTCTATTTTCATTTTCTGTACATACAATTTCTATCTCATTTGTTCCTTCCCAATTGCAGACACCTCAAAACCCTAATTACAATTCCAAATAAAACTCCAAAATTCAAACTGCTCAAACCTTATCATGTAATATGTCATCGCGAAGATCTCGACGAATGTAATCTGCATTTGCACTTCGTTTTTCGATTGAAAGCTCTGTTTGTCCAGAAATCAATAATTTATTCTTGGCCGTTCATTCAAGAGTTTTGATTCAACGGTGGATCTTCTCCCAATCGACAATCGGGAAGCGCTGCCGTGTAGAGGAGGTCGAGCGGAGTGCATCCGTGGTCTCCGACCAGCTTAAGGATGCCAGAATTTGCCATGATCGACGAGATAAGGCATCGGCGATGGATGGTTTTTGGGCGCGCCTCAGGGCGGCACGCGTGGTGGAGGAGGGCGGCAGGTTATGGGGAGAGCGACGACGATGACTGATATGGAGGTAGAGGCATGGAGTAGCATGCAACAGTAGGGTTTCGTGGTGGCTGTGTACGTGTGTGGTTCGATCGAGATGGCCATTAGGGTTGGGAGGAAGATACACGTATTTACCATTTTTTCGGTATTAATTTAACTAAATTTTAAAATTTAAACTTCTAATCTTCATAACTTTTGCATACGAACTCGGATTCGTCCATGGTTTCTTCCATTGGGTTCGTATCGAAATTACAGACAACATGAAATTGGTTTGGTTGAATTTGAAGACTGTTCAAATTTTGGGCTGTATTTAGATTTTTAGTTGGTTAAAAATCAAAGGTGAGTGATTTAACCCACTCACGCAATACTAAATCTTCTTATGTTAGTTGAATTAAATTTATGATGTGATAAGAAATTTATTGATTGTTGTTTGGTAGTTTAGATTGACATTTTAATTGTAATTGAATTTTGTATTGAATTAAATTGACATTAAATTAATTGATTCAATTGCTAATTAAATACCTGATATTGTTAACCAGTAAATTGTTGTGAATTATTGGCTGATTTGGATGTTGATTGATAGATGTCTATTTATGAATATATTGGATGATTGGATGTTATTTATTTATTTTCTTCCCTGTCATCGCTCTGTATATTAACTGGAAGCATATAAACTGTTATTTAAATCATTTTGAACAAACTAAGAAATAGGTTGAAATGATACATACCTATGACACTTTGATTTGGATTGAAACGATATATATCTATTCCTATAATTAAAATTGAAATAACTGATCACTTGACCATATGGTAGAAAATTATGTACGGACATCGGATTGGTTAAATTAAATGGTTTAAAACTTGAATTATATTTTGATTAAATGATATTGTTTTAAAGGAAATAAATTGTGGACTTATATGAATTGAATTATTTCTTATTCAAGCTTTGAAAAGTGAAATTGAAATTGGTTAAAAGAAATTGTTTAAAATAATTGAATTGGAAATCACTACAAAAAAATATACTTTTTGCAGCACAAAGACGCAGCGTTTTAATGAAAAGGCTGTTATTATCTAGGTGGATTATTAAAGGAACAATTCTAAAACTTTGCGTAGAAGTTAACGCGGGGAAAATAAATATTTGTCGCCTCTCAGAATAACCCTTTCCAAACGCAGGCATATTAAAAACCTTCCCCCCCCCCCAATTTTCCTAACCCAAATTTAATAAAAAATCGAACTATTCCAAACGTCGCTCAACATCGACCTTCCACCATCGTTTGCACCGCCGTCTCCGCCAACTCTTCTGTCTCCGCCGTCTTCCCATCTCCACTGTCTCTGCCGTCGATTTATCTTGTCCAGCAACCCTCCAGTTTCGAAACCCAATAGAAGGTATTATTTGATTTCCTCATTCTTGCTTTCAATATCTGATTTCTTGATTTTTGGAATGAATAAACCATTATTGGTATAAGTATATGATTTTGGAGCATCCATTTTGTGATTCTGGGTCTGTTATCATACCTGTGTCTTTTTTTGAATCAATAATATCATGTCCGTTTAAATGCCTTAGGTTTTTGAATCTCGGCTGTGAATTTATAATTGAATGCCTTAGATGATTTCTGACTTTTCCTTTGTGATATATATCGCTGCTTTTATTCGTATATACTTAGAACTAATTTGACCCTTGATTTTGATATTTTTCGATGAACTCTATGCTCGAATGATATTCTGACCTTTTGATCTTGGCCTTGACTTTAGTCTTTCTGATGAACTGAATGCCTTTAGTTTAATATTTCTGATTTTGTTCTTTGATGAATTGTTGCACCATATTTAGCTTCCTTTTATGTTCAATCCATTTCAGTTACCCTCGCCTGGCTGTTATATTGTCACTATTACATTGACATATATGTATACTTCTGTTCCGAGTGTATCTGGGTTGATCTGAGCTTTGTGTGAAATTATTTTACTTTGCTGTTCAACTGATCTTAATTGACCATGGCTGTTTGTCTTAGATGCCTACATATATGCATATATGTACAAGTCAATGTGATTATGTTTGCTAGCTTGACCTGTGCATCCAAGCCAGTGGCTTTGATAATTTGGTTGATTTTTTTTTTGGTAATATGAAAGAGAGATGTTATTGCATCACATTCTATAATAGCTTTGTTTGGAAGGACTGATTATGTTGATACTGCACACATGTTGTATATAGGAAAGAATGAGTTGTAAAGCTTATGCTCATTTTACCTACTTTAGAGCAAGAAAATGGTAACTGAATTGCTCGTTCATTTAGCATTTTGTTTTCGAAATTTACATGAAAGCTAACTCGGTGTTGCTTTAGCATTATCTTCAATTATACTTCAAGTTTTTCCTAGCTTATAACATTTTCATTTTCCTTCATGCATTACTTAAATACAAAGTAGTTGATTTTATAGACACGGACAAATGAGCTAAGTAAGTTGTTGTTGTACAAACATGAATGATTCCATGTTTGCATCTCTTGCTTCATAGTTTGAATAAAAGTAAAGTAAAGTTTAAATTTTTTTTAGCATTTTAGACGTTGTCGTCTCATCATTATTGATTATTCACTATGATTTTCCCATTCAACTATAGCCAAAAAAAAATCATTGGCAAAGAAATTAATGTTAGGAGTTTTGTCATAGTTTGGTAATGGTGATCAACTTCTTGACATATATCTCTTTCACATCTAAGGCTGAAGTCGTTGAGTGATGAATGTGTTGTTAGTATAAAATTTGTTCATTGGGAGGTTAATCCGATTTAAAAAATAAAATAAAATAAAAATAAACAACAGGGAATTAAGTTTAATACATCTATTAGCATAAAGATGACCAAAATAATCCTTTATATTTTGTCCACTATGTTTCATAACGTGGCTTACTGACCATGGCGTGAATTTTAGATGAGTATTTTTGTAGTTTCATGGAAACTCTCCAGCTATTATCACTGGAAAACCTATTGTAAGGATATGGACAGCTCTTTTGTCAGAGATGTTGCTACTGGAAGGGATGAGGTTTATGCAATTGAGGCTTTACTGGTTAAACATGGAAAAACTATTTCAGAATCTCTATCATATCTCGAATTATATCACACTTATCACTTATACTGTATCCTATTCATTAGCAAAGAAACTCCTCCTTGACGGTACAGTTTGATCAGTACGTGCACATATGGACCGAATGCCCTCTGCGTAAGACAAACCAATGTGTGTACTAGAAAGGCTGAAAAGAGCGCAGCTTATGATTTGGTTGGTGAGTAAAGAAAGAGGATGCAGCTCATATGGACCAAATGCCCTCTGCCTCCGTAAGACAAACCAATCAAAACAGAACATTTTACAAAAAAATCATTTCTCTTTTTTACGGAAGGGGTTTTTTGTTGGCAATTTTTCTTAGAAATCTCGTGTTTTGATTGGCTGGCTCACGAGAACAGAGGGCATTCGGTCCAGATAATCCATATCCGAAAAAAGATAAGAAACCCGGACCTAACACAAGTATAAGTTATCATAAGATGGACTCCATCACGGTAAACCTTGTTCATTTCACATAATTATAGATGGAGAAAGCTGAATAATGCATTAAGTTATTTATCTAAAGTTCATCTAGAAAAATAGAAGTTGAAGTCGATGTTTGTAATGTTATTATAGTTCAACAACAAACGTTCATGAGGAGATGATTGATACATGCTTGATACCAAAACCTTTCAACATATAAATCAAGACAATATATCAAACAATTTGAAGTAATGATCAAACAATTTTATTACCGACCGGATAAATCAAGACAATATATCATCGTTTTGATTTATCCGGCATTAATAACGCTAGGTAAACCAATTTGGCTAGTAGTAGCGAGCCATACTGACAGAACCCCTGTTGGGGGCCTGGCACTTGGGATACTCTAAGGACGCTCTTAGGTTAACCATTTTTTGATTGGACTTCCATACATCCGAGCAACGTGTGGTGGCCAAGTATATTGTTCAATGTTCATGCCGTGTCAGCAACTATCATCTGAATTGTGCAAATAAGATATTCGAAGGTACACGTTATATTTAATTAATATAACGGGGTTGGATGATTTTTTATATTTTTTATTTGTTTTCGATATGGCAGTATACAGAGTGCATGTTGACACTTTGTATGGCCGTGGGTGCTTAGAGTTGAAGAACTGTCCCTTGCCAAACCAATTTAAAAATATTGGTTACATTTAATTGACTAAACCCAGTATCTCTAACGTTCTTTAATGTTCAGTTAGCCGAATAGCAGCGTATAAAACACAATATTACAGGAGCAGCAGGTATGCTATCAATTATTAAACATGTATTCTTCCACACTTCCAATTTAGAATGGAAGACGGGCGAAATGGAGACAGGGCAATTCGACCCATTTCAAAACTTTGCAAGTAATATTTGAAGGTTACTCGGTATTAGTATGAATACTTTGTGAGTAATATTTGAAGGGTACACGTTATTAGTATGATGGTTGGGTTGGGCCTTTGTTATTTTGTTTATTAAAGTATTGAGAATCAAACTTTTGATCAATAATTATGTCTACGCAGTATATGAAGTAATGTTGACACTTGTGTGACATCAAAAATATCAATAACGTTCAAGTTGAATGTGGATGGCATATAATGAATTGTTAGATAAATTCAATTGTTAGATAAATTCAATAACCGATTATTACTTCAAATTTTAGAAATTTACTTCCTCACATATTGGTTGGTGATGGATAAAAGTTGGGTGCATCTACACAGGTAACAATATAATACTAAATATATTTTGAGAGTTAAATCATATATTTTAACGTCAAAGTTAATAGTTATTTCATTTTATTCATAGAGCTAGTAGCGAGTATGAGCAAGGAGCTTGGAAGTTTGTGCATGCTGCTTTGAGAAATTCAAGAAATCCAGAAAAGATTTTATGTCCTTGCTCAGATTGTCGAAATCTTAGTCATCATTATGGGAAGATTGTTGTTGAGCATTTGATTATAAGAGGAATAGATCCGATATACAAGGGTGGTAGGTGGTACAATCATGGCGAACAAATAACTATAAGCAAAGATATCGAGTCTAATGACACTTATGATTTACTCAAAACCATTCATTATGAAGATGAAGATTTCATCAATCATGCATATTCTGATGATGATAAAGATGAAGATAGTGCACAGAAACGAGAAGAAGATTTATTAAAAAACTTGGAAGATGCCGAAACCCCGTTGTATCCTGGTTGCACCGATCAAACTAAATTATCTGCCATTATTGCCTTATATAATCTAAAATGTGAGACTGGGTTGTCCGATAATGGATTCGATAAACTTCTAAATGTGCAACAACTATTGTTGCCAAAGGATAATGTACTTCCTAGGACTTTATACGAGGTGAAAAAATTTCTCAAAGTATTTGATATGGGTTTTGAGAAAATTCATGCTTGTCAGAATGATTGCTGTCTTTTTAGAAGAGAGTACAAAGGTTTGGATAGTTGTCCAAAATGTGGGTTTTCGAGATGGAAGAGGAATGAACGTACACATGAAATTATGAATGGTATTCCAGTTAAAGTTTTGAGGTATTTTCCAATCATTCCAAGATTTAAAAGAATGTTTAGATCTCAAAAAATGGCAGAAGATTTAAGATGGCATTTTAACAACAAAAGTGATGATTGGAAAATGCGTCATCCTGTTGATTCTATAACATGGAATGTGGTAGATGAGAAATATGAATCGTTTGCAGCAGATCCACGCAATCTAAGGCTTGGCCTAGCTACTGATGGTTTTAATCCATTTTTAACATTGAGTTCGAAATATAGTTGCTGGCCCGTGATGCTAGTGACATACAATCTCTCGCCACTGTTATGCATGAAAAAAGAAAATATCATGCTAATATTGTTGATTCCTGGTCCAAAGCAACCAGGAAATGATATAGATGTATATTTGACGCCATTGGTAGAAGACCTGCAACATTTATGGATTAGTGGAGTTCAAACTTATGATGCATTTAGTAGATCGCTTTTTTACTATGAGAGCAATTTTACTATGGACGATAAATGACTTTCCAGCATATGGTAATCTGGCTGGATGTTGTGTGAAGGGTAAAAAAGCTTGTCCATTATGCGGTGTCAACACTCATCATCGATGGTTGAAGTATAGTCGGAAAAATGTCTACATGGGTCGTAGGAGATTCTTACCACCCTCGGATTCGTTGAGAAAACAGAAATCCTGGTTTGATAATACTATAGAAAAGGGTCGTAGACCTAGAATTTTAACAGGAAGAAACATCTCTAATATTTTGAAAAACTTTCCAAATGATTTTGGAAAAGAAATTGATAATAAAAGCAAGAAAGGAAATGATAAAAAGAAGCCAAGCAAGAAGCAACATAGTAAGAAAAGAAAAAGTTCTACTTTCAAACAAGATGATGATCCTGCAAAAATAGAACTATCAAGATGGAAAAAACGATCAATATTTTTTGATTTACCATATTGGGAGGTTAGTGCTATTATTTTTTAATGAATGAATAATATTTATATATATTAATGAAGTATAACAATATGATTATTGTAGGAACTTCCCGTGCGTCATAATTTAGACGTAATGCATGTAGAAAAAAATGTTGGTGAAAGCATAATAGTGACGATGTTGCATGATAGCAAATCAAAAGACTGAATTAATTGCAGAAAAGATTTGGAAGATTTGAGAATCCGACATGGCCTTTATGCACAATCTCGTGGGAAAAAAACATATCTTCCACCAGCTCCATATACATTGTCCACCGTCGAGAAAAAAACATTTTGCCAAAGGTTATATGATTTCAAGGGACCTGATGGTTATTGCTCAAATTTTAGAAGTTTTGTGTCGTTGGAGGAATGTAAAATTATTGGCTTGAAGTCACATGACTACCATGTTCTAATGCAACAATTATTACCAGTTGCAATAAGAGGACTGTTGCCAAAAAAGCCAAGAAGGACAATAATTCGTTTATGTTCGTTCTTCAATAAATTATGCCAGCGTGTTCTTGATAAAGAAAAACTGCAACAACTTGATGATGAAATTATTATAACTTTGTGCGAAATTGAAAGATATTTTCCACCTTCTTTCTTTGACATAATGATACACTTGACCGTTCATCTTGAAAGAGAAGCCCGATTGTGTGGACCGGTTCATTTCCGTTGGATGTACCCTTTTGAAAGATATATGAAGACGCTTAAACATTATGTAAGAAATCATGCACATCCCGAGTGTTGTATTGCATAATCCTATCTTGCAGAAGAGTGCATGAGATTTTTTAGTGAATTTTTAAAGAAATCAATACAAACAGAGAAGGAAGTCCGAAATGAAGATCATGAAGATGATTCCATACTCGAAGGACGACCAATTTCAGCTTGTAAAACTATTACATTGTCCGCCAATGAGAAACAGATTGCACATTTGGCTGTGTTAATGAATATGACCGTGGTGGAACCATTTCTAGAGTAACTAACTATTACAATTTGTTATTACCATTTCATACAATTTGTACCAACAAATACAACTTAGTATATTTTTTTGCGCTATAATAGTTTGCATTTAGAGGAGTTACAACACTCAAACAAGCGCATGGAAAAAAATGCAACTTTACTTTGGAAAACCCATATAGATAACTTTGCCGATTGGATTAAAAAGAAGGTGAGTGGAATTTTGAAATATTATGTCATGAACATTAGATTTATTATTATTGAGATCCATTTTAAATAACTATTTTTTTTATAGATATCTATTGATTCAATGGATCATGACACGATGTTAAAATGGATTGCATATGGTCCGTGGAGTAGTGCATATTCCTGTAGTGGATATATCATTAATGGACAACGTTTTCACACAAAAGATATTGAGAGAGAAACTCAAAATAGCGGGGTCACTTACGATGCGACTACTATGTGTAGAGCAAGTGCAAAAGATACTTCTCAAGTAGTTGATGTTGTTACTTATTATGGGATATTGACTGATATAATTTTGTTAGACTATCATGTTTTTTATATTCCCGTCTTTAAATGTCATTGGGCAAACATAGGGAATGGTGTGAAGGTAGAAGATGGATTCACCCTTGTTAACTTACATCAAAACCAAGCTTCATTTTCAAAAGATCCATATATCCTTGCATCTCAAGCGAAACAAATTTTTTATTCAAGAGAAGACGATTCTTCTAATTGGTATGTTGTGATGAAGGCACCATCAAGAAGCTTTCATGAGATACATATAGATGAATCATTTGAGGAAGTTAGCTTTGCTATGGAGAATTACGAAGATATTGACATGGATGTTGATGATTTCATTGAGGATGTTAGTTATGTTAGGGAAGATTGTGAAGGCATACTTGAGTAGTTTAATTATTTTGCTATCTAGTTTTAATTCTATGGACTTTACTATCTATCTTCTTTGGTTAAGTAATATGTTTGTATGTAATGACTTGTTTTTAATATCTAGTTTTTAATATTGTTTCATTGCTGTGTTTGTTTTTAACTCATTTGGGTTATGTTAGCAAATAATTAGGTAGCATGTATGGTAATTTTCTAAACATAGTTTGCTTATTGTGTTATGGACCCTAAAAAGAAATTAAATACTTTGATAAATAATTAATTCTCATATATTATGATAAATAATGCTCATATATTATTGTGCTACTACCTTTTCCCATCAGCTTTAGTTGTTTATATTATGATAAATAATGCTCATATATTATGATAAATAGTTTTTTTTTTTTACTGTTTAGTGCCATGAGTCATGACTACTTCTAGATGATAAAAAAACCTAATCTATTAAAGCAGCAAAAATGTTTCAATGTCAAGTAACAAAATTTTAAAGTTAAATAGTATTTAAAAGAAGTCTAATTTGATTATCTTTGACCAGCCTTTATTGTTGTTTGACCGTGGGCCAAGTATATCTGGTAGTATAGGAAAAAATTGAGATTTTATGTACTGAATTATATGCCTGCTAATTAATTGATGCATATCATGACTTACAGATGTCTCCAGGGGATATCGATGAAGATCACTTCGTCATTGTATGCATGTCTTGTGTTAAATCGTTGATCCTTGAGAATATACATTGAACTGACATTATATGTTAAATTTCTATATATTTTATTACTATGGCGTCGATAAAACTTGTCCCGTATCATACCATATTTTATTTGTAAACTGTTTTTTTGGGCGATCACATTCACAGTTAGAAGACCTCTTAAACATCTTATCTCTGTGTGCGTGTGTTTTTATGTGTGTGTACATGTATTACGTATATATATTTTGCCAAAGAACAATGTTACTTAGAAAAGTTTATTCATAAACACTTTCACAAAACAGCCTGATACTCTTTATACTTGTTCTACTTTATCTTTTTCCTTATAAGCTGCTAATTTGATCTTATCTGTCGGCAGTTAAATGAACCAAAGGAGTTAAATGAACAATGTTACTTAGAATCTCCTGTAACTATCCAAGGAAAATTAAAGGTGTTGGCATGTAATTTGATGTGATTCCATAGCTCTGATGTCCATCCAGGTTGATTCAAAGCGTAGACAAAAGTACAATAAAAATTCAGTCCCACTTATTTTTAATCATAGTCATAATATATTGATCACTTATATGAATAACAGTATATGACCTATGTTACAATCCCATAAGATTAAGATTCTACTTTTAGTTTGATTGTCCAGATTGTAAGAAAATCCCCAATCCTTATAAAAAAGTTTAGAAAATTTAGTAATTTTACTCTCAATTAACTTGTTTTCTAGTATGTCAATAAATGATGTCTATTGCATTTTAATTTTCTTATTACATCTAGTTGCTTAGAGGGCGAGTTGAGTCCCCTCAAAATCCAAACTAAAAAATTAATCGGAAAAGTTAGCAAGATCACTCCCCGATATCATGTGAGGGGGTCAATCACATTATTCTTTGTGTGTTTCATCTTTTTTCCTTTTGTTATTAAATTAGATACTATATTATGCCATGCAGGATTATCAATAACATCGATTGATTGGGTGACATTGAATTCAAAATAGATCTCCTCCTGTCGTTGCTTTCTGGTTTGTTTCGATCTTATACGTGCTCTAATACCCCGATATCATTGAATTCAAAACACTTTTATTGTTTAAGTTTGAAGAGGTGTGAATACATGCACATGCGTGTCTGTAAACTAAGGAATGTATTACTGATTGTTTTGAATTATTTATGTAGATATTTCAGCTATCCAGCTGAATGTTGACCTTCATTCATTTAAAGATGCTTACCCTTGATGCCTTATTATTTAGAAAAAAATATTCAAGTCTGATTTAGTTTGATAAATTTTGGTGTAAATTTGAATCTTAAAATGATAAGCTTAGTAACATAAGCATTAGAAGCTTAAGTGATCATGAATATACCTCAATTTATTGTTTTTGATTTTTGCTTCATATCTATACAGGAAATGAAGAGGATTACTCGAAAACAAAAAAAAGCAAAAGAAACTGAAATTGCACTCAAGGAGTCTAATGAACAGAATAAGCATGTTGAAGACAACAACGTTCAAAATGAAGACAATAACGTTCAAAATGAAAACAACAACGTTCAAATTGAAGACAACCGACAATTAGTTGAAGGCAATAATCAAAATAAAAACAATCCTTGTGCACTTGAAGACAACACAATACAAAATGAACAAAATTTGGAAGACATGATGGAAACCGATGGACCTATTCAAGATGTGAGGGAAAATTTAGTTCGGAAAAGAATTGCTAGAGGTCCTACTAAAATGAAGAGACTTCCTTCAAATTTCGTAAATCGGGTTGAAATTGAATTTAATGAGAGTGGCCTTCCGATAGGAAAAGGGTCAATCCACTTATCTTCTTATCTAGGACCACTTGTACAGGAGCATGTTCCAGTCACGCTTACTGATTGGAGACGTCTTGGTGATGATTTGAAAGCTGTCTTATGGGATTGCATTCAGGTATATTTTGGAGTATTATTGTAGACATAATAGCAAAAGAGATACGTATGAGTCAGTACAAGTCTAGCATATTATGTATACTGCATCCTCAATTGCACTTTATAGCTATTGTTTTTTTCATAATTTAATTCTAATATTAGATCATAACTTTATTTGAGTAAAAGTAGAAAGGAGAATCAAATTATAAAGAGCTTTCATGTGATGCTTCAATATGAAATAATTGTCGTAGTTCAGTAATGAAATCAATTTCTCTCCTTTATCTCTATATTGATGTGCCATTATCTCTTTATCTTTATTTTGCCATAAAATTTTAGTTTTAGTTTTAACTGTAAGACAACATAAAGTATCATGGATATAGTTTTATTTTAATTTTATTTTTTTTAGTTAGGCTGGAATAACACATTTTGTATTTTCACCCATGGATGTTGAATTTTCATAATTTCATATGTTTAATAATATGTAATATATGCAACTATCCTGTATAGAATCCAATGTAGAAATGACTTGCGTTTTATTTCTAACGAATGTGCTAATTTCAATTTAATCAATTAGTGGATACAGGCTAGATTTAAGGTGGATGAGGAATAGCAAAAGGTCTCTATATTTCAGCAAATGGGTTGTATTTTTAGGTGTTCAAAATGTAGATTAGTCAATCTATTAGTAAAAGCAAAGTCAAAGGAGGAAAGACTTCGACTCAAACCAGATAATATTGGAAGTATGACAAAGTGGAATGATTTTATCAATTTGAAAACAAGTTCAAAATTTAAGGTAAATTACATCTAATTGGTCATTCTTTCAATGAATGAGATAACTTTTTGACGTGTTCTATTTTTTTAAATCCAGATAAAAAGTGACATATACAAGGCTCTCAGGCGCAAGCAAGTGCCACACACATGCAGCCGTAAAGGAATGGCTCGATTAGCTGCGGATATGGTGAGAATTTTTTGGTTAACAACTTGTGTTTGTCATGCCATCTATTTATATAGTTATAACAATTGTTCTATTCAATTTTTATTATTGTAGAAAAAAGAGAGTTCCAACCCCTCTTCCATTTCTAGAACTCATGTTTGGATTAGATCTCGCACTCGAAAAAATGGTGAACCAGTGAGCTTGGCTGTTAAAGCTACAATTGTATGTGCTTTTGTTTCTATTTGATTATTATCAAATCACTTTAGAATATTGTAATAATTATAGAAATTATAATAAATGTTAACATTTGCAGGAGCAAATTAAAAAAACTGACACTGAATCACAATTCAGCTCAAAAACTAATGTGAGAGAAGATGCTCTTTCAGTAGTGCTGGAACAAGATAGACCTGGACGATTAAGAGGAATGGGAAGAAGTATGACATACACTAAGTTTATTCTGTCACAAGCTAATCAAAAACAAGCAAACCAACTTCAAAATAGAATAAGCGATTTGGAGAAGACGGTTCAAATGCTACATAATAAGGTTATCACTTCCTGAGTACTTTCATATCACCATCATATGTCCTTTCCTTACAGCAGTATACATAATAAAAGGAAACCATACATTAATTATTGAACAAATTAAAATATGTGTACTGTAATGAGTTTGTCCAATAAATGATAGTGAATCAAATTTGTAACTTGAATAGGAAGCACTTAGAACTCCACAAATAAAACGAGCATTATATATAATCCGCAGTTAAGAAAAACTACTGTTAGTATACAATGGGTATTGTTGATGTTCTTTAGTATATAATATTGATGTGCTTCAGTATATAAAAGAAAAACTATTGTTAGCTACCATTTGGAATATATTCAAGTCAGAAATCATGTGTTATAGAAAAAATAGTTACCAAACCTAAAATCAATCAAAGTGGATTGTTCTAAATCCAAGTTTACAATTTTGCATGTTATTGATTGTAAAAGGTTTCAGATTTTTTTTCCATATCTTCTTTTATTTCTTTTCCATTTCCAACTTCTGTAACCATCAGTTTCGAAATATACAAATATTAAACAATAACTAATAAAACATCAATAACCAGAATTAAGTTGTAAAAAAGATAAGCTAGTTCAGTTAAATGGCCAATCAAATACAAAAGCAAGAGCAATCAATATTGTTCGTCAACCTTAAAAGACAAATGTAGATGATAAAAAAAAAATCAATACTGTACAAAATAAGATAATTGCATATTTGAAATTGAATGTTCATCTTGATTGACAGTATTTTTTTTGTTTTGATTCAGCTAATGCAGCAATCAAGAATGGACGAACAACCAAGAAGGGACGAAGATGAGAATGCGTCTTAAGCGGTAAAAGTTATTTATATTATTCATGTGACGTCATTTGAATTTGAATTTGAATTTTTAGTCAAGTATTTACCGTGATTGTTTTTGACTAATTTTAGAATAAGTATGACAAAACACATGCCAAGTGTAATTTATTGGATTGGACCGGGATAGATGAAATAGTTGCCGAAGGAAGAGTCCTTTCAACTGACCCGGAAGAGCTTGTATATAACATTCCTCTTGGACCGAAAGCCATGAAAATTTTAATAGTTATTCCAAAGAAATTGGATGCTTTCTTATGGAGGTCTACACCTAAGATGCTCTCACAAATTGGAGAAGCTAAGAATGAGATAGTAGCATGGCCAGCTGATAGAGTTGTTTTGCACACACTGATTCACTTTGAAAAGGATGAGGTTATGGTAAACTTAATTTTTTTCATTTATTCAGTATCTTTATGAATTGAATACAAAATTTATACTTAATTTTGTTTTCATATGTTCTAATTTGTTTTTATAGAGTAATAGTAGCAGTACAAATATCAAATGCAAGCTGTATGATTGTACCGGAAGCAAAGAACTAGTTGCTGAAGGAAAGTTTTACTCCAGTGATCCAAATCAGCTTGTGAATAATATTCCTCTGGGACCATCTGCCGTGCTTGTTTGGATTGATGAGGCTAAAAAACAAGATGCATTCTTGTGGAGACCACCAGCTGGTATGACATATGTTGGAGAAGCTATTGGCAGCAAAATAGCTTGGCCAGAAACAAATGTAGTAGTTGAAAATGTAAATGCTACAACGTCTTCTCGTACGGCTAATGTTATATTATCTCCAACGGTAATGTGTATTCCTTATATACTGATTTATCCAAAAATATGCATTGACAAGCTTTTATTTTCAGGATCACTTCTATTTTCAAAACACATTTAAACGGTTTCATTTGTTGCATGACAGAGCGCAAACTCCAAGACAGATACGAAATGCAAGTTGATCGGCGTTCATGGAGCTAAAGAAGTAATTGCTGAAGGGCGTGTGGCTTCAACCGACCCTAAAGCATTAGTCCATTTTGTTCCACTAGGGGAAAATGCAGTCAAAGTTTGGGTTGATGTTATAAAAGTTCCAAATGCGCCTTTGTGGAGACCTACTTCTTATTTTGAGATTATTGAAGATGCACTTGGTTCGACTATAGCTTGGCCTTCCACGAATATTATAACCGAATCAACTTCAATTAAGTATGAATTATCTTTCTTTTTTTAATGATGAAGAGTTTATATATTGATGAAGAACTGTATAGCATTATCTCTATATTGATATATATATATATTGAGAAAAAGGAAAAAATAAATATGAGAAAAAGTACTAAACAAGAATTGTTTTCTTTTTTGGAAGCTTATACTAACAAGAGTTTGTAGTAAAAAAGTTAAAAAAAAACTTATTCAGAAATTAAATGATCTCTTCCTTTTTTTTTGTACATTTTTTTCTTTTTTTTTGTAAATGGACTTTAAACACAAAATGTAAAAACTAGACACAACACACAACACGTATGCAAAACAAATTAAACAAAACAAGACAACACCAAAACAAATTAACATGCAACAGCAAAACACTAGTCAATAACACACACATTGTAACGACCCGTTAAATTAGATAATATTGAATAAATTTAATTTATATGTTTTCTAATCTAATCCAGAATAAAATAGAAGCCTTAGGATTTTTAAAGAAATGGAATGTGAGGGTTAGATAGTAACTATAATTAAAGTTAAATAACTTAAATGTTATATGACATAGATTGAAATAACTGGAATTTGTGATTGAGGTTATAAGTCATAATTTGTTGATTTTAAACGGTATTAATGAAACTATAACTGAATTGGATTGCATAGACATAAATATTAGGAAAAAATGTATTAGGTGGACTAAAATTTTTAAAGTTCATAAGTTGTGTAATCCAATTTAGTAGAAACTCTAAATTATAAACGAAGATGTAAATAGACGCTAAAATTTAACTATGTAAATGGTGACTGAAGACCTAGTTATAAGAAATGGGAATATAACCTAACTTGAGTTAAGTAGAAGAAGGATTTGATTTAATATGAAAATTATTGTTCTAAGTATTGAATAAAATTGGGAATCAAATTTTATTTAATGATAATAACGTTAGTATTGGTTAATAAATAGATTTCAATGCAGTAACCAAATGAATGGAATAAGATGAGTATATATTGCATAGAAATGAAATGTAAATTGTCACATTTGGTTGGAGCTAATTTTTTTGAAACATATAAATGTTGAATCAGTAAATATTAAATTCCATTTAATATAAGAATTCAAAGGTGGAAGATTTACATTTGGATTGGAAAATGGATAGTTATTAATTAAAAGTGACCATTGAATAAATTTATGCAAACGTGATATAATGTAAATAGATGGGGATCAACTTTTATTTATGTGGTTAAGGGAATTTAATTTCTATAGTATGATAATCGAAATTAATGGAAGTTGGAATAGCTAATTTATATGTTAGTTGAAATTTAGCTAGAATATGTAGATATTGAATGATAGTAAAAATTTAATGGATATAAAAGTTTCAATTATACATTGAAATTCATACTCGCCATAAAAGGTTAATTGAGACCGAAGAAGTAGTATAGGAATCTAACCTTCTTTATTAATTTGGATTTATTGCAATAGTTAATTTCATAAAATAAGGTAAAGCTAATTCAAATTTAACTGGACCATTGTTGGTATAACTTTAGAAGCAAGATTTATTTATGATTTGAGTGTTTAATTCAACAAGTGGTATTTACGACAAATAAAATAGAATTGAACGTAAAATATTACGTTATTAAATTGAAATGGAATTTGTAAACATTGAGTGAAATCTTAAACTAATGTTAGTATTCGTCGTATTTACAACAATAACTTTGAATAATAGAAAGGAAGTGAATATAATAAATTAATCAAATTTATAGTGTTGAATTCAATTGGATTGGAATTAATAAATAGTTAAGAAAAATAAGGGTTATTAATAATTTGGAATTTAATTATGGTAAAAAGGTTAATTGCAATCCAAAGATGAGTTGGAATGGAAATCAAGTATTTATTTAATTTGATTTAAGAGGTGAGTATAAAGGTATAAGATTTAATAATTGGGTTTAGAATAAAATTTATAATCTCTAAATAATAAGGAAGTGCAGATATTTAGCTGCAAATTTATATACGGATAGATTTTAATTCACATCCAAGCTTGGTAAATAATTTAGAATTGATTGAAGTATATAAATAATGAAATGGGGCCTATATTAGAAGTTGAAATATAAAAATTGGATTTTTAATTTATTTGATTTATTTAATAAATATTAAAATGGTCATTTTTGTCACGGACTCGGATTTCGACGAAACCAGTTTCATCGGATCCGTATCGGTGAATTGTTATAGGGTTTCAAGTTTCGTATCGATCGGACTTGTCGTTTGATCGTACGGACGCGAAACGCCTTGAAATCAATTTTATTAAAAATCAATTTGAAATCAATTTGGAAATCTTGTTTTCAGCATAACTTCTTCATACGATCGAATTTGGTCGTGAAACTTTTTCCATCGCATTCAGAATATTCTAAAACACCTATTTGGATATATAGTTTTAACAGATTCGGTTCCGGGGTCAGAACGGGCTTTTTGGGCCAACTACCGTTTAGCACGTTCGTTGTCCGTACCCACCTAGCCTTCTTCTATTTGTCTATATATATGCGATCATAAACCCTAGCCTCCTTTCTTCTGTCAATTGAATATACGTATAATTTCTTCATCCCTTTCTCCTCTCCAATGGTTGAAAAACCTAGATCTAACCACAGTTCAAAAATCAAAAGTCAAAACTCAAAAATTTCAGAAAATTCTCAAAAAAATATATGTCGATGTTCTCAACATACGTAATCCAGCAATGCAATTCGTTTTTCAATTGGAGCTGTCGTTGATCCAGAATAAATTCAAACAGTCTCAAAACCGTTCATCATCGTCGCACAAAACTTTATCGGATCGAGATTCTGTTTCTGGGTATTGTAGTATGGACGATGGGGAGCGCATCTATGTAATTTGTTTGGCAATTCAACGGTCGAATTGGAGTTAAAATTCAATTAGGGTTCGAGATGCAATAGGCGGCTGCTGGGTTTATGGCCGATGGTGGCCACGTGGGGCGAACGCGAGTGGTCAAGGGGGAGGAGTGGAGCTCGGCGCAGCGTCTGGAGGGCTCGTAGGAGCAGCGGCGGCTTCGTGGTGCGTGCGAGGGTTTGTTTTTTTTTTTCTGTGCTTGCGTGCGTGGGTAGGCTCGGGTGCGTGATCCTGTAGAAATTGAAACGGTGAGGAAGAAAGTGGGGAGGTGACGTGGCGTATTATTAAGAGGTGAGTGTTGTTTATTTCTTGTTTTAATTTAAATTTAATTTCCAAGTGTTTAATCGTATAACTTTCTCATATGTGATCCGATTGAAGCGCGGTTTCTTTTGTCAGGATCGTAATTTAATTCCGGACTTGATGACGCTGGTTTGGACGAATTCTGAGACGGGCGAATTTTTGGGTTTAAATCGAATTTAAATTCGATTTAAATTCAAAAGGTGAGTGTTTTAACCCACTCACAATTACTAGAAGCTTTTATGTTTGTTAAATAAATTTTAGAAATGAATAGAAATTTATTTATGAGCTTTTGGCATGTTATTTCACCCATATCTGTTGAATTGCATTTTTTTGAATTTAGCTGTTAATTAAATTGATTGATTGCGTATTAATTGGTTGTTAGAAATTATTGTTTGCATAAGAACTGCTAGTTAACAGTTATGTCAATTATCACTGAAAATAAACTGTTAGATAAATAGTTGATAAATATAATTTGAATTAAACTGCCAATTATTACCTGTTGTATATTTCCAAACATATTTTGTTATTGATTGATATTGCTTGATGTTTGTGACTGGATGATGGATGTGTTGTTGAATGGATATTTTATTTGATATCATTAAACTGCAAGTTAGTATGCATTTACATTTCATTCGGGATTGCGGTTTGAAATGATATACAACCGCAGTTTGTTTTAAATTGCGGATTGAAGTGATAAATATCCGTATCACTTGACCATAGGATAGAAAATTATATACAGGCACCGCGGTCTATATATATAACTATTTTTAATGTGATTTCTATGGTTTGATAGAATACGGTTTATAAATCCTAAATTTTATATTGTATGAATATTTCTTCCATAATTATATACATATGAAGTTGAAATTTTGGAATTTAAAGGTGTATAAAATCTCTGTATTAAATTGGAAGAAAATTTAGAAATGGAGTTTGATAAATCATAGGTTTAAATGTTAAGTTGGAAATTTTAAGATATGATATTTATATTTGGATTTTTTTCCAAAATAAAGTGAAAAGAATATTCTAGAAAAATTTGAATTGGGAAAATATATATATTTTATTTCTAGAAATTAAAGTCTTATTGTTTATGGATTTTATATTCAAGACTAACTAATAGAACATTTGATTTGAAAGAATAAAATCCAACTTTGGTTGAAATATTACTCAAATGGATAAAAATTACAGGAAATTTTCCTCAAGGACAAAAATTAGGGCTTTTTTAATCACAAGGACAGCCCGCTAAAATTTTATCCTCAAGGACAAATCACTGCAACTTGCCTCTCCAACTCCACATCTTGCTACAAAACCCACACCATCGCTTCCTTCTCCAACCCGATAAACTCCGACCGAGACGTCGACCTCTCAGATCTCGACAACACCTTGGTAGAAATCAAGGACCTGCGCGCGGAGTTCGAGCTCGAGAGACGAATTCGGAAGAAGATGGAGTCTGTGAAAAAATCTGAGATGAAGGAGCTTGCGGAGAAGAAAAGAGCACGTGAGGAAGCGGAGAGCGACTATGAAAAGTTAGGGATGGAGATCAAGCACGTGAGTGAGGATTTCGAAAAGACGATGAAGGAGACCGTGGACGAGAGGAGGAAGCGATGACGAGAGGATGGAAATCATTCTACTGTGTTCAGTTTTTGGGTATCAGTTTTGTATGCGATGGTATCAGTTTTAATAAAATAACATAATATCAGTTTTGGGTATCAGTTTTGTATGCGATGTGGTATCAGTGGATTTGTGGTGGTTTAGGAAATAGTATGGATTTGTGGTGGAAAATTTCTGATGGGTTATTGGTTTGACGAAACTGTGAAGGTGGTGGTATAGTGTGTGGTATTTGGAAGCGATTTGTAGGGTTTGCATCAGAAGAAATTTCAAAACTGATACCTAAAATTTAAAAACTGATACCTAAAATTTGAAAACTGATACCTAAAATTTCAAAACTGATACCTAAAAACTGGTATCAGTATCAGCTTTTAAGAGCATGGTGCTGGTGAGGGGGTGGCGTTGGCGGGTGGAGGAGATGACATGGGGTAGTTGCACGACGCTGGTGAGGAGGTGACGCTGCGGCGATGGTGAACACAAAACGGGTGGAGAAGGTGGCACAAGGTGGTTGCTGCAAAACGGGTGAAGGAGGAGGTGGCAATAGTGGCGCTGGTGAGGAGGCGGCGGCGCTGGTGAGGAGATGGCGTTGACGCAGGATAAGGTGGTCGGAGCTGAAAACGGGATTGAATAGGCACGGGGAAGAGAGATTTGTGCATTTGAGAAAAAATGGGCTTTGGGCCTGTCCTTGAGGATAAAATTATAGGCATGTGTCCTTGAGGATAAATTATTTGGATATTTTGTCCTTTACAATAAATACTATATATATATATAAAATTTAAATGGTTTGGGACTTGAAATAATATTTGGATTATGGTTTTAACTTTGGGTAAGGAAACATTCATAAAGCCATGTAAATTATTTTCCGTACAAATCTACCGTAAAGTTAAAACCACTTATTCTATATATTGTTGAATATCCAAACCATTTAGTTTTGAAAGTAATGTGTTAAAGTCTATGGATTTCGAAGTATTATAATAAGAGTAAATTCCCAAATATTTGGTTCAAGGAATTTTAATAATAAAAGGTGACAAAATTTTGGGAAAGGAAATTTTTGGGAAACGATATCATTGATTTGAGTCTTTATAAATTAATATCAAAATGAATTGTTTGGGTCTAAAAGAAGAAATGATATCGAAATATTATGGTTTTGAAATGGATTATATTCTGGTTTTTAAAGTATAAACTGTTTTTAAATAACCGCGGTGTTATAATAACGATTGGTTGGCAAAGAGACCGGGATCGGATATGGACATACTCTCTGTCGATACCGAAAACCACTTTGACTAACCGTGTACGCGGTGGAGATTCCAGAATGAAGTAGGTGGTGGCGACGTTTCCTGTAAGGTAAATACGTGGACCCAACTCCCGTGAGTTGGCATAAGGTGGCTAAAACAGGAGCGATTCTCAGGCCAATGAGGTCATTCCTCTGATCGGACGCTCCTCTTCGATATTATACTTTGACTTGGATTGATTCAGTGGCCACTTCTATATTTTGATTTTTGGGGGAGTTAGTCCGAGGTGGGCGGTAACTGCGGCTACGCGTTTCCACCAGCCTGGATAGCAATTGGTATATCTACCCTGGCATTGCCTAGTTGTGCCGTGTCACCTACCATACCGAGCCTTTACTACGAGTTTCTATTTGTGTCGTACCTATGGAGTATCCTCTGGTAGCTTCCCGATCAGGAGGTATTACGGTACTGTATAGACTATTGGCATTATTTGTGTTAAGGGCTATATGGGTAACCCCTTAACGCTATTAAAAAGTAAGTTTATTTTATAAATAGACACTATTATAATAGCGCAATATACTACATAGTAAATAGTTTAACGGATCCTTAGGAGATGTAAATCCCGAACATCTCTTGAGTTACTGTACTCATATTTATTTCTGTTTATTTAACTCACATAAGATTTTCTAGTCTGACTCGAGTGTTTTTGTCTTTTCAAATTCGCTTGGGTCAGTCCGAGCGTTTCAGGATAGCAGATTTTAGCATTGGAGGACGAAGACGAAGAATCAGTATTATTTTACATATAGTATTGCACCACACTCTTTCTATTCCGCTGCATTGCTTGTATTGGTATGTGTAACTCTGATATTATTGTAAAAGAAGAATCAAGCTTTTGTAAACTGTTTATGAAACTGTATATTTGTTATTATATTTTATCCTTCCGCTGTGAGATTCTATTTTCGTTTTATTTCTTCTCTATTTTTCTTATTTACCCCATAACAATCCGCCCTTGCGTATGCTTTGAATTGGGACAAGTGTCGGTTTAAAGTGTGCGGAAAGAGTGGACGTTACATCTGGTATCAGAGCTTTGGTTTAGCGATAAACCTTGGCTTTGTGGGGTTTGACTCTTTGTTAATAGGGTAGAAATATCCTATGGGAGTTGCTGAGTGTATATATACGAGAGAGCGTATTTGTTAGTATTAATAAAAAGATTTTTATATTGTGTTAATCTGTTCCGCTTTGTATTTATAAATTCTGGTTGATGCATGGGACGCTATGTCATCAATAGGGATTTCTAAACACTTAATAGGACAGACCGACATAATATCTGTTTTAATATAGGTGAATGAAAGAATTTTGCCTATTATATTTTCTATATATAAAAATGTTTTATAAATATATATATATATATATATATATATATATATATATTTTTGGTTGCTATAGATTGGGTGTTAGGAAATAAAATATTTATAATAACTAAAGCTAAGTTGAAATTATAATAAATCAAATGGGAGATTTTAGAACTTAAGTCCGGGATTTTGAAAATCTGCTTTCAAAGGATTTATGAAATATAATGATTTGGTTTATAAGTATTTTCTTATATAAGTATTTAGTATAATTTGGAAGAATTGTTTTAAAGAAGATTTTGGAGAGAATAAATTTTGTACTTTCCTCTCTGTCGCTGGAAAAAAATTTCGGTGATGGCGGCCGCATCATCGACTTTCATTTTCGGGTTTCGAAGGGGAAAGGCTACTGTAGTGAATTCTACTACAGATTTATTTGAAATTTTCTAAAAAAAATTTTCTTTTATTGCTCTAACTATAATTAGAGATATTGAGTTGTAAGAACTTATTTATCTATCATTTGAAAATAAATTGAAATTTAACCCGGTACTTAATTCTAAATTTTTCCGTTAATTAATTGTTTAAAATTTGTTAGTGAAATAAAAGTTAAGTAATAAATGAATTGAAACCTCTAATTGAAATAAGAGAATAATTGCAAAGCTATAAAGATGAATTTGCATACATATGAGACAAAGAGTAATATGGATAAACATTAAATTTAATTAAAGGATTAGATAAAACTTGTATAAGTTCTTTTGCTTTTTCTTTAACATAAATAACTTACCAAATATGAAAAGCTGAAATGTTAAATAAGAAACTAGAATTGAATATTTTACAAGTAGGAATTTAGGAAATAATGAAGTATTCAATAAACTATGGTTATAAATAAGAATTTAATGGTATAAACTTAGGTTATAATTGAAATTTTACTGAAATTAAAGTTAAGTATTATTAATAGGTGATATGAACTTAAGTATATAAAATGAAATCCTAAATAAGAATTGATTGTAGGATTATTAATTTAAGTATGTTTTAATTTTCCCCTATTCTAATATAATGGAAAGTAGAAAAATTTAAATGACTGAAATCCATAGATAATGAATAAGTAAAATCTTTCACCTATAGGAATGCAAGTTATAAGGTTAATAAATTAAGTGTAAGTAGAGGTTTATTGTAATTAAATATTATAGAAACGTAAACCTTAAATAAAGTAATGAAATTGAGGGTAAGTTGAAATTGTAGTTATAAAACGAATATATGTTTGGTGAACCATTAATTAATAAAAAGGAATTGAAAAGAAACTTGGAAATTTTCACTTACATTCTTAAAACATACATAACTTACCATATAATAAAAGTTGCAATGTTAGTAAGAAATGTAAGGGGAAATCTTACAAGTGAAGCTTGAGGTAATTAAGGAATTCAATAAATTTGCTGTTATTAATGAGAAAATTATATAAGCTTAAGTTAAATTGGAATTTCACTATATAAGTGAAGGTAAGTAGTATAAATAGATGATATAAACTTTAGTCAATAAATTGGAATACAAATATAATGAATTTTGTAATAAATGAAAAAGTGAAAACTTTAAGAAATAAAAGAAATCCCTCCATAAATGAAAAAAAAAAAAAAAAATCAAACCACTGAAGCATGAAATAAATGTATAATAAGTTAATTTAGTTGTTGGTTTGAATTGTTATTGTTTGATTTATGTTGTTGGGTAAGGAATTTGAAGTTGTGGGATGAATAAATAATCTATCTATTTTCCATCTAAGACTGTTGAGTAAAGTATGCACTTGATAGTTAATTTCATTTTATACAAATTTCAAGTTTTGGACCCAAACAACAAATTGTTTGATGGATTAAATGGTTGCTTTGTTAGCTGTTGTAAGGTTGATGGTTGTTGTACTGATTGGTAGGTTAATGGTTGAAGCCACCTAAACATTTCACTTTAATATAAATATTTAACCTTTTAGATTATATAAGTGAATACAGGTGATGGAAACAACTGCTACTACTTTTGGTTCCATAGAAATAAGCGTATATTGCCCGACAAATAGGTACGTTTCCGGATTACGTTTAAAGCGCTATTTTATATAATTTTTCCCGTGTTGGGATAATATTTTGATATTATATTTTCTCTAGAATCTCTCCGTACAAAGGAGACTCTGCCAAAATTTTTCGAAAATTTTGGGACTTAGAATTTTGTGAGATTATTTTTCCAACTTTAATAATTCAAGCATTAAAGGAAATTAATCCAGTAAAATATTGTTTATGAGTAATATCTGAAATAAGTATACTGTTTTATTCTTCCTCCTCCCTTCTTTTCCTTTTCGGGGACGAAAAGTTTTGAGTGGGGGAGATTGTAACAACCCGTTAAATTAGATAATATTGAATAAATTTAATTTATATGTTTTCTAATCTAATCCAGAATAAAATAGAAGCCTTAGGATTTTTAAAGAAATGGAATGTGAGGGTTAGATAGTAACTGTAATTAAAGTTAAATAACTTAAATGTTATATGACATAGATTGAAATAACTGGAATTTGTGATTGAGGTTATAAGTCATAATTTGTTGATTTTAAACGGTATTAATGAAACTATAACTGAATTGGATTGCATAGACATAAATATTAGGAAAAAATGTATTAGGTGGACTAAATTTTTTAAAGTTCATAAGTTGTGTAATCCAATTTAGTAGAAACTCTAAATTATAAATGAAGATGTAAATAGACGCTAAAATTTAACTATGTAAATGGTGACTGAAGACCTAGTTATAAGAAATGGGAATATAACCTAACTTGAGTTAAGTAGAAGAAGGATTTGATTTAATATGAAAATTATTGTTCTAAGTATTGAATAAAATTGGGAATCAAATTTTATTTAATGATAATAACGTTAGTATTGGTTAATAAATAGATTTCAATGCAGTAACCAAATGAATGGAATAAGATGAGTATATATTGCATAGAAATGAAATGTAAATTGTCACATTTGGTTGGAGCTAATTTTTTTGAAACATATAAATGTTGAATCAGTAAATATTAAATTCCATTTAATATAAGAATTCAAAGGTGGAAGATTTACATTTGGATTGGAAAATGGATAGTTATTAATTAAAAGTGACCATTGAATAAATTTATGCAAACGTGATATAATGTAAATAGATGGGGATCAACTTTTATTTATGTGGTTAAGGGAATTTAATTTCTATAGTATGATAATCGAAATTAATGGAAGTTGGAATAGCTAATTTATATGTTAGTTGAAATTTAGCTAGAATATGTAGATATTGAATGATAGTAAAAATTTAATGGATATAAAAGTTTCAATTATACATTGAAATTCATACTCGCCATAAAAGGTTAATTGAGACCGAAGAAGTAGTATAGGAATCTAACCTTCTTTATTAATTTGGATTTATTGCAATAGTTAATTTCATAAAATAAGGTAAAGCTAATTCAAATTTAACTGGACCATTGTTGGTATAACTTTAGAAGCAAGATTTATTTATGATTTGAGTGTTTAATTCAACAAGTGGTATTTACGACAAATAAAATAGAATTGAACGTAAAATATTACGTTATTAAATTGAAATGGAATTTGTAAACATTGAGTGAAATCTTAAACTAATGTTAGTATTCGTCGTATTTACAACAATAACTTTGAATAATAGAAAGGAAGTGAATATAATAAATTAATCAAATTTATAGTGTTGAATTCAATTGGATTGGAATTAATAAATAGTTAAGAAAAATAAGGGTTATTAATAATTTGGAATTTAATTATGGTAAAAAGGTTAATTGCAATCCAAAGATGAGTTGGAATGGAAATCAAGTATTTATTTAATTTGATTTAAGAGGTGAGTATAAAGGTATAAGATTTAATAATTGGGTTTAGAATAAAATTTATAATCTCTAAATAATAAGGAAGTGCAGATATTTAGCTGCAAATTTATATACGGATAGATTTTAATTCACATCCAAGCTTGGTAAATAATTTAGAATTGATTGAAGTATATAAATAATGAAATGGGGCCTATATTAGAAGTTGAAATATAAAAATTGGATTTTTAATTTATTTGATTTATTTAATAAATATTAAAATGGTCATTTTTGTCACGGACTCGGATTTCGACGAAACCAGTTTCATCGGATCCGTATCGGTGAATTGTTATAGGGTTTCAAGTTTCGTATCGATCGGACTTGTCGTTTGATCGTACGGACGCGAAACGCCTTGAAATCAATTTTATTAAAAATCAATTTGAAATCAATTTGGAAATCTTGTTTTCAGCATAACTTCTTCATACGATCGAATTTGGTCGTGAAACTTTTTCCATCGCATTCAGAATATTCTAAAACACCTATTTGGATATATAGTTTTAACAGATTCGGTTCCGGGGTCAGAACGGGCTTTTTGGGCCAACTACCGTTTAGCACGTTCGTTGTCCGTACCCACCTAGCCTTCTTCTATTTGTCTATATATATGCGATCATAAACCCTAGCCTCCTTTCTTCTGTCAATTGAATATACGTATAATTTCTTCATCCCTTTCTCCTCTCCAATGGTTGAAAAACCTAGATCTAACCACGGTTCAAAAATCAAAACTCAAAACTCAAAAATTTCAGAAAATTCTCAAAAAAATATATGTCGATGTTCTCAACATACGTAATCCAGCAATGCAATTCGTTTTTCAATTGAAGCTGTCGTTCATCCAGAATAAATTCAAACAGCCCCAAAACCGTTCATCATCGTCGCACAAAACTTTATCGGATCGAGATTCTGTTTCTGGGTATTGTAGTATGGACGATGGGGAGCGCATCTATGTAATTTGTTTGGCAATTCAACGGTCGGATTGGAGTCAAAATTCAATTAGGGTTCGAGATGCAATAGGCGGCTGCTGGGTTTATGGCCGATGGTGGCCACGTGGGGCGAACGCGAGTGGTCAAGGGGGAGGAGTGGAGCTCGGCGCAGCGTCTGGAGGGCTCGTAGGAGCAGCGGCGGCTTCGTGGTGCGTGCGAGGGTTTGTTTTTTTTTTTCTGTGCTTGCGTGCATGGGTAGGCTCGGGTGCGTGATCCTGTAGAAATTGAAACGGTGAGGAAGAAAGTGGGGAGGTGACGTGGCGTATTATTAAGAGGTGAGTGTTGTTTATTTCTTGTTTTAATTTAAATTTAATTTCCAAGCGTTTAATCGTATAACTTTCTCATATGTGATCCGATTGAAGCGCGGTTTCTTTTGTCAGGATCGTAATTTAATTCCGGACTTGATGACGCTGGTTTGGACGAATTCTGAGACGGGCGAATTTTTGGGTTTAAATCGAATTTAAATTCGATTTAAATTCAAAAGGTGAGTGTTTTAACCCACTCACAATTACTAGAAGCTTTTATGTTTGTTAAATAAATTTTAGAAATGAATAGAAATTTATTTATGAGCTTTTGGCATGTTATTTCACCCATATCTGTTGAATTGCATTTTTTTGAATTTAGCTGTTAATTAAATTGATTGATTGCGTATTAATTGGCTGTTAGAAATTATTGTTTGCATAAGAACTGCTAGTTAACAGTTATGTCAATTATCACTGAAAATAAACTGTTAGATAAATAGTTGATAAATATAATTTGAATTAAACTGCCAATTATTACCTGTTGTATATTTCCAAACATATTTTGTTATTGATTGATATTGCTTGATGTTTGTGACTGGATGATGGATGTGTTGTTGAATGGATGTTTTATTTGATATCATTAAACTGCAAGTTAATATGCATTTACATTTCATTCGGGATTGCGGTTTGAAATGATATACAACCGCAGTTTGTTTTAAATTGCGGATTGAAATGATAAATATCCGTATCACTTGACCATAGGATAGAAAATTATATACAGGCACCGCGGTCTATATATATAACTATTTTTAATGTGATTTCTATGGTTTGATAGAATACGGTTTATAAATCCTAAATTTTATATTGTATGAATATTTCTTCCATAATTATATACATATGAAGTTGAAATTTTGGAATTTAAAGGTGTATAAAATCTCTGTATTAAATTGGAAGAAAATTTAGAAATGGAGTTTGATAAATCATAGGTTTAAATGTTAAGTTGGAAATTTTAAGATATGATATTTATATTTGGATTTTTTTCCAAAATAAAGTGAAAAGAATATTCTAGAAAAATTTGAATTGGGAAAATATATATATTTTATTTCTAGAAATTAAAGTCTTATTGTTTATGGATTTTATATTCAAGACTAACTAATAGAACATTTGATTTGAAAGAATAAAATCCAACTTTGGTTGAAATATTACTCAAATGGATAAAAATTATATATATATATATATATATATAAAATTTAAATGGTTTGGGACTTGAAATAATATTTGGATTATGGTTTTAACTTTGGGTAAGGAAACATTCATAAAGCCATGTAAATTATTTTCCGTACAAATCTACCGTAAAGTTAAAACCACTTATTCTATATATTGTTGAATATCCAAACCATTTAGTTTTGAAAGTAATGTGTTAAAGTCTATGGATTTCGAAGTATTATAATAAGAGTAAATTCCCAAATATTTGGTTCAAGGAATTTTAATAATAAAAGGTGACAAAATTTTGGGAAAGGAAATTTTTGGGAAACGATATCATTGATTTGAGTCTTTATAAATTAATATCAAAATGAATTGTTTGGGTCTAAAAGAAGAAATGATATCGAAATATTATGGTTTTGAAATGGATTATATTCTGGTTTTTAAAGTATAAACTGTTTTTAAATAACCGCGGTGTTATAATAACGATTGGTTGGCAAAGAGACCGGGATCGAATATGGACATACTCTCTGTCGATACCGAAAACCACTTTGAGTAGCCGTGTACGCGGTGGAGATTCCAGAATGAAGTAGGTGGTGGCGACGTTTCCTGTAAGGTAAATACGTGGACCCAACTCCCGTGAGTTGGCATAAGGTGGCTAAAACAGGAGCGATTCTCAGGCCAATGAGGTCATTCCTCTGATCGGACGCTCCTCTTCGATATTATACTTTGACTTGGATTGATTCAGTGGCCACTTCTATATTTTGATTTTTGGGGGAGTTAGTCCGAGGTGGGCGGTAACTGCGGCTACGCGTTTCCACCAGCCTGGATAGCAATTGGTATATCTACCCTGGCATTGCCTAGTTGTGCCGTGTCACCTACCATACCGAGCCTTTACTACGAGTTTCTATTTGTGTCGTACCTATGGAGTATCCTCTGGTAGCTTCCCGATCAGGAGGTATTACGGTACTGTATAGACTATTGGCATTATTTGTGTTAAGGGCTATATGGGTAACCCCTTAACGCTATTAAAAAGTAAGTTTATTTTATAAATAGACACTATTATAATAGCGCAATATACTACATAGTAAATAGTTTAACGGATCCTTAGGAGATGTAAATCCCGAACATCTCTTGAGTTACTGTACTCATATTTATTTCTGTTTATTTAACTCACATAAGATTTTCTAGTCTGACTCGAGTGTTTTTGTCTTTTCAAATTCGCTTGGGTCAGTCCGAGCGTTTCAGGATAGCAGATTTTAGCATTGGAGGACGAAGACGAAGAATCAGTATTATTTTACATATAGTATTGCACCACACTCTTTCTATTCCGCTGCATTGCTTGTATTGGTATGTGTAACTCTGATATTATTGTAAAAGAAGAATCAAGCTTTTGTAAACTGTTTATGAAACTGTATATTTGTTATTATATTTTATCCTTCCGCTGTGAGATTCTATTTTCGTTTTATTTCTTCTCTATTTTTCTTATTTACCCCATAACAATCCGCCCTTGCGTATGCTTTGAATTGGGACAAGTGTCGGTTTAAAGTGTGCGGAAAGAGTGGACGTTACACACATAAATTAGCAAAGAAAAGAAGGGAGAAAAAAAGAAAATAACAAGTTTTTTTAAATCAATTTCTGTAAGCCCATCCAAAAACAATACAAACCAGAACTTAAAAAATAAAAATAAAATAAAAAAACTATGTTATGGATAGAAGTGGTATGAGTTGCTGAATTGGTAGAGTTATGAATGTTGTTTTGGTATGATGTTTTGAGGATAGTCAAGAGGTATTGTGGTTGATCACTTTTTTGGATGTTTTATATTAGTTTCAGAGATGGGATGAATTTTATCCAAAGCTTATTGCATGTATACGAGATTTCACGTCTCAGTTTGGGTTGCAACAACTAATTTATGTGTAATATATCCACGTACAAGTAATCCCACATGTGTATCCACGAGATCTATCTTTGATCAACGGTATATCAAGCTATGTTCTTTAACGATTATATTGCATAAAGGTCTAGCCTTGCTACTTTGTACTTATAACTTGGCCTGTAGCAAATATACATTAGACAATTTGGGAAGTATTTTAATTATTTTTATACTGAATGTAATATTGGAAAATTTGAATACTATTGCTCGTGCTATTTGATATCATGGTTTGGGCCTTGTTCAGCCTATTTTCTGCAGGTTTTTTAGATCACCCACAATACAGAAATAAGTCTACTTCATGACTTCAGATTTGTTCCTCTTTTACAAAATAAATCAGAGAAAAGATTCACATATTAAGTCTTAACCATTTTATTCTCACTAATTAAAGAGAAGTCCTGCTTAATGATCTGTATGTCCTTTTTCTTTTTCTTTTTTTGAAAATAAAAAAGCTTAAAATTCTAAACCTCTTTCTTAGGTGTCGTTTAGCATATGCATGTTGAACAATGATCCTGTATTCTCTTTCTGTGGTAAACAAACACATCATCAAAGAGATTGGGATTTAATTTTCAAATAAAATCTGGTATTTTTTTGTTTTTGTTTTGTGAACAGCAAAAACAAGTTGATAATGAAATTTTGTTTTGATAAGCAGCAGCAGTATTCCTGCAAGAAAACTTGAACCATGTATAAGAAGTTGATAAATGTGCAAAAGCTTAAAGCAGCATAGGACAGAATAAGTACATGCAGGTGCTCTATGATATTTTCCAAACAATCAGTTACAAATTTATTACGGAATGATTTAAATACAAAACACAATATAGCTACTAGGTCCTTATGCATCTTGCTGTCATGATAACCGTTAACCCTTGTACTGCAAGCTGTTGCACTATTGCCAATCCTATTCCTTTATTAGCTCCAGTCACCAGAGCACGGATGTTATTATTACACACTGATTTTTCTGAAATGCTTCCCATTTTCTTTTTCTTTTTTTGAAATGTGTACAAATGTACATGTTGTGTACAAATGTACATGCTTATCGCAGTGACAAGTTTTGATTGATGATGGTGGTCGCAGATTTGGTTGGAGTAATTGAGTTGAAAAGTTTGGTGTGTGGTTAGTAGAGGAGGAAGTGGGTTGTTTTGAAGTGGACACTGCAATAGTTGGAAGTGGAAATGACGTGCAGTAGTTGATATATATGGTTTGATGGATTGTGGATGTTTACAGAGAAGAATTGTGTAGTAGTTGCAGTGCCTGGACTGCACAGTGGAAGGCACCGTGCTGAGGTAAATGGAGTCTGGTGGAGATGGACTGTACGAAGTTAAGGCAGCCAAATGGTGGAAATGAATGAGGGGGAACAGTGGTTTCTCTGATGAACAAAAGCACAGCTGCAAATGTTGTGCACAGAGCAGCTGTTGCACATTGAACAATGCAGTGTTATATGCACAATTTTAAATTCTATTCAATCATGATCACAAATTTGTATTAGGAAAATCGTTTGCACAACTTGAGCCACCACTTTTCTTGTTTTGCTTAATTGTCTAACTTTGCAAAATGTTGATCCACCATTTTAACTGTTTTCCAGAGTAAGGACTGGATCAGCGACTCATTACCAAGCTAACCGACTTACTTAAAGAAACGGATGGAAGAAAGGAGTTTATTCAGTAAGAATATCGGTTGCCCTTACTCAGATCTTATGTAGTTTAACATATGTTGATTTTATGTAGTAACATATATATGATTCAGTTTTAGCCTTTTTTTAATTTCATGCACAATTACCTCAACCCTACCAAGCATTGTTGCTGATGTTTTTTTTTTACATCTTAGCAGTTTCAAAGTGGGCATTCTTATGTAATTTGACTGACCTAGTTGAGGATGAATTGTTGAAGATGACGAGATTGGACTCTACACACTACTCATATTTTGCTTTATTTAATATGCTATTTTTGTAAAACAATGCTGCTATCATATTTGCTTTACTTAATATGCTATTTCTATAAAACAATGTATGAAATGTTGTATACGATTATCGTTTATTTTGCGTATGAAGATAGTGCATTTTTAATTATGTTTAATATAACATGCGAAGACTATATTTATGGTGTTTCAATTAACTAATGTTATACGATATAAATTTTATAGTTGGCGGGAATGTTTGCAGATGTAGAAGAGTAATCTGAATTAAGAAGGCTGTGGAAAAGGGGATGAAATTATGGTAATTTTTATATATAACAGCATTTTATAAATGCTGACAAATGGAAAAACGTATATGAAATATAACTGACCAAAACGCTGTGAAATTAAACTCAGATGCAGCTTTTTATTTCTGCCAATAAATCTTCAGTTACAAGTGTTTATAAACGCTGCAACAAAACTATCGCAGCGTTTCTGGAATGCTGTCCAAAAGAGGGGTGTGTGGTGGGTGAGGACATGTTGCAGCGTTTATTGGAAGGCTGTAATAAATAAAACGCTGCGATACACTATTTCTTTTGCAGCGTTTGAAAAATGTTCTGATACATCTTGACTCTATAACAGCTTGTCGTTAGACAACGATCTTTGTAACGCTGTTAAACTGTGTAACAGCGTTTCTGAAACGTTGCGAAAGGTCATTTTTGTAGTAGTGAATGTAAAGTTATAATTGTTATCTGACTTTAATTCGATAAATTGAATTATTTTAAAGTTTGGATCTTGAAATTAAACAATGAGGTTTAATTTGATTAAGTGGTTTAAAATCAGTAAATTGAAATTGGACTTGAAATTGATATACACTTTTTTTAGCAAAACTATGCAGGGTGAACTGGTCCCCTACCAGTTTATTGCAAGAACAATAAAGGTGAATATGAACCATAACAAGCTACAGAACAAAAGCAAGAAAGGAGGGGGAAAAAAAACAACAAAAGAAAAACAAACAAGACTGACAGGGAAACTAATTCATGCATCAGTAATGGCATCGCCAAAATCAAACGGGCTATTGTTAATACTAGAGGCTATTTCATGTCGCACTTCATTCCAAATGCCAACCGGGAGATGCCTTGACCCTTAAAAATCTTTAAATTTCCGTGTTTACAAGTAACAAGGATAAATATTTCTAGAATCAGCAACAAAAGCATGCTTTCTCCATCTTGCCACCTCGTCGCCTTATAAATATGACTCCACTCAATGGAACTGACAGTGGGAGCATTAGATCGACCCATTAAGAGCATAAGATGCTGCCATAATGGAAATAGAAATTTACAGTTGAAGTACATATGGGTATTAGTTTCAGTTTCCTCGAGGCAGAAGATACAGTGACTATCAATAGGCATCCTGATATCAACAAGTTTAGCACAAGTGAGGAGAGCATTTCTCATCACCTTCCAGAGAAGAAGATTATCCTTCTCCCCAACAATATTATTCCATATTCTATAATACCAAGAACACTGATATGCATGACCATGCATCGTCAAGCAGTTGTACACAATAGAAACAGAGTGAGGCTTGAAATCCAGCGACCACATCACTCTATCAGCATGAACATAAGGGAAATGTTATTGCTCGATATCATGCCATATGTTTCTGATAGTACAGTTACTGGAATAAGGGAGGGAAATACAATCATTCATGATGTAGTCCCTGGCATTTGCATCAGCAGGAATCCCTGATTAAACTCTATGTGACTTTAGCTAGGATCAAACCCTGCCTGGCCCATCGGTCATTCTAGAAGCTGAACTGGCCATGAGAGGAGGCCATGATAGTAAGATGTGGCAAAAATTCTTTCCTAAGCTTGAGGATTGTCCTCCATATCCAACTGCAATGTTGTGGGGTATCCATAATCCAAAAATAATTATTTTTAAGGTTATGCTTGACAGTCCAGGAAACCCAAATATTACTCTTCGTGCTGATTAAATTTTCGAAGTGAGTATTGAAGGCAGCCTTATTTCAAGTGTGAAGGTTTAAGATACCCAGACCACCATATTTCTTATTCATTTCAATTTTCTGATAGCCTATAGGCTTAAGTTTGTTAGAAAATATACATCCATGCCTGAGAAAATTACACATAGCTCTTCTTATCTTCACAACAAGCTTCTTAGGTAAAATAAAGGTTCTATACCAGTAAGATGTATAAGCATGTAAGACAGACCTGATGAGAGTAAGTCTACCTGCTTGAGACAACATACGATTAGACCAGCAATTCATAGACCTGGCGATTTTAGCATACAAACAAGGCATTGAGTAGTGGTAATGGATGATGTAGCAAGAGGAACTCCAAGGTAAGCAGATGAATCTGGAGGGTGAGACAGGCCAGATATAAGTCTTAAAGAAGTATTCTCAAGAGGGACTCCTGCAATATGAATGCTAGACTTGGTGAGATTGGTAGACAGGCCAAAGAAGGAATGAAATGTGTTTAAGACCTCCATGATAGAAGAGATGGATTCTGCAGTTGGATTGGTATAAATAATGAGATCATCAGCAAACATAAGACATGTGACCAGAGGCTCTTTACATTTGGGATGAATACATATGCGTTTACTTGCTACTTTATTGTCAAGCATGGCAGTAAAGACTTCCATGACAAGAATGAAGAGGTAGGGAGACATAGGATCACCCTGCCTGATGCCTTGCTTGCTGCTGAAGTATCTAGTGGAGGAGCCATTGAAACATAGAGAGTAATGAATAGTAGACAGGCAAGTGTAAATCCAAGCAGCAAAATGATCAGGAATCCCATTTTTGCTAAAGCCCTGGTGATGGTTGTCCATTGTATAGTGTCATATGCTTTCCTGATGTCAAGCTGAAGCATAGCACGAGGAGATATATATTTCCTATTGTAATCTTTTAGTAATTCATGGGTTAGAAGAACATTATCAAGAATGCTTCTACCAGGGAGAAAAACAGCTTGGTTATTAGGAAATGAGGGAAGGTAAGACAACCTTGAGTCTAGCAGTAATGATTTTAGGCATACGTTCATAGAGTATGTTGCAGCAGGAAATATTCCTAAATTCAGAGACTAGATATGGGTGATCAGACTTAGGGATGAGAGCAAGATTTGCTGCATTAATGCCAGAGATCATTCTATTTTAGAAAAAAAGTTTTTAATAACTTTGCATACCACAGGGCCAATAATCTCCCAACAGGCAGTGTAAAAGAGAGCGTTATATCCATCAGGGCCACCACAAGAATTTTTATTCATACTAAAAAGGCATTCCTTTATTTCACAGTCAGTTATGGGAGAAGATAGCAGGTTTAATTGGTTATGGTTGAGACTAGGGAGCTAAAGGTCATCAATGATACTCAATGTAGGTTCAAAATTACCATCATTGTCAAGCATGCTAGAAAAGTAGTCACTGAAAGCTTTATCAATAAGATGAGGGAAAGAGACAAGGTTACCATGAAGGTCAGATGTGGAATGTATATGACTCATGGCTTGTTTGATTTTCATTCTATCATAGAAGAATTTTGTGTTTCTATCACTATCTCTACTCTAATTCTGTCTCAACTTTTGTTTAGTCATGTCTTCCTCAAGGGATAGAGCCTTTTGATATTGGATAAGGATCTCATTCTCCTCAGTAGCACAGTGATGATCGTGGGGGTTGTTCAATGATTTGATTTGGGCATGAGTAAGTTTGGCAGCAAGCTGAGATTATAGAAAATTACCCTGACCAACCTTCAGAGCTACCCAAGAAACAAGGATTTTTTTAAGGGTCTTCAGTTTTTGCTGCAAAATAAACATAGAGAAACCATAGTGACTAGAAAGCCATGTCTGTTTAACATTATTAAAAAATTCTAGATGAAGATTCCAAGCATTAAAAAAATTAAAAGAGGTTTTTCTTTCATGGTATCATGGTTTAAGGAAATTAATTGAGGAGAATAATCAGATGAGGAAGAAAACAAGAGATGTATGGCCAAGTGGAAAAGGATGGAAGATCACAAAAAGAATGGTCAATCTTGCTAAATATCCTTCTACCAGATCTACTCTTGTTATTCTACGAGTATCTAACACCAGAGAAGGAGATAGGAAGAAGATTAGAGTGGAGGCTTCATTTAATGGTGCTAACTCTTTCATTGAAACTGGATTATCACCAGTCCTATTTTCAGAGCATAGTAAAAAGTTGAAATCCCCAGCAACAATCCAAGGGTGAGTATCCTAAGCAAAATGCTGAAGATAGTTAAGGAGAACTTGTCTAGATGATGGTTGATTTTCAGCATATATGATAGTCAAGTAAAAAGAAGTCGAGTAGGGTTTGTGGAGGAGATGACAGTGCATGAATTGTCAGTTGGAGAGAATGGGAGAAAGAGAAAAAGCATCAGGGTCAGTGAGAATAAAAATTCTACCATAAGGAGATTTAGACATATTATGATGAAATAACTAGGTAGGATCGATGAAGTTAGCAGCTCTTAAAGTAAGTTGGAGGTTAAGTTTGGTTTTAAGGATGGCAATTAGATGCAGTTTATGGGAGTTGATGAGATTTTGTATTTGTTTCAGTTTCATGTCTTGCTGCGCAGCCTTAATATTCCATACTCCTATATGATGTGTCATGGAGATAATTCAAAGAGGTGGTTTTACTTCCTTGCCTGCTTCTGGTTGACAGAGCCATGGAAGGACTTGTTTCAGGAAGGATGGAAGTAGTTAGAGGGATGTTAGGAATATTAAAATCTTTGATAGCCTTTTTTCTCTAATTTTTATTTTTAACAGATTTTGATGAAAAATGAACAGCAGTAATGTCAGAAGGAAGGCATTTTGCATAGTTAGTGGCAGGAGAGTGATTTGGATAACCAGGAGGAGAAGGAATGTGAG
Source organism: Allium cepa (assembly GCA_030765085.1). Lineage (NCBI taxonomy): Eukaryota > Viridiplantae > Streptophyta > Magnoliopsida > Asparagales > Amaryllidaceae > Allium > Allium cepa. The sequence continues at coordinate 115,115,239 of CM060942.1, forward strand.
CATAATCATGGGACATGGCAGGTAGAATAGAAGGAGAGGAAGAAACTACAATAGTTTGATTATATGGAATAGGAGCTGGTGGCGTGGGAGTAGCTTGATGAACAAAGCTATGAGGAGGAAAAGATTCAGAGTTGATGTGTGCATGTATAGATATGCATAGAGCCTGCACAGGAGAATTTTGATTCACAACAGCTATAGGAGAGGAGTTTTGTGCAGTAGGGACAATGGGAATTTGATGATTATCACCACGGATGGTATTTGCTTTAGCCGGAGTACCACCAGTTTCAATTTCAGACAGATTGCTAAACATATTATTACACAAAATATCTTTATGAAGTATCTCATTAGGAAGAGCATGACTTGGTCTCGTATCTGAACCCCAAGTTGCTTACATTTTTCCCCAGAGCAATCAACTACCACAGGAGCAGGCAACACATTTTCCCGAAGTTGATCCCCAGATTGCAAAGACACTACCTCAAAGTCATCCACTCTTATCATAACATCTTCCTCTGTGATGCTATCACCATTCATAACAACATACATTAGCAGTAGTTTCTTTGTTTACTGGCATTGTAACAGCATTTTGATGAGTTGTTCCCACTTCAATAGTAATTATCTTCCTTTTATCTATACCAGTTCTCCTTACAGCTGGTTTCCAGCTTATAACACTGTTCCATTGATGCATTTTATTGCCTCTTTTCCCATTAACCCCAACTTTACCCGAACCATTTGCATCAGAAGCTAAGCCCTGCTCACATTGTTTTTCTTTGATTTCTCAGTAATGCATGATGCTTTATAGTCACAAGTCTTATGACCAAAAACTTACAGTTGATGCAAATGTCAGGTTTCCATAGATATGAAACATGAATAAGTTGTTCGGTATCATATAATAATCTAATAGGAAAACAATCAATTAATTCCTGGTCAGGGTGTACCTCCACTATACACTTAGCATAGTTTATTCTGCCAAGGCGCTCTGTGGCTTCATCAAGGCATAACAATTTACCTATTCTCGAGGCCAACCAGTTAATACCAAGATGAGACTAAGCATATATTGGTATATTGGAAAATTGTATCCAAACTGGCACTGCTTTCACCTTGCCACAAACATTGCCTAGGTCAGGGGACCATTCATGAATAATAAATTTTTTATTTCTCATAATAATAGGATCACCTTGTAAATTTTAGCTTTATCTTATCCACTAGAAAGAAGAAACATAAAAAAGGTGCCATAAAATTTAACCTTAACCGATCCCTTTTACTTCCAAACTCTTTTCATGTGTTCAACAATAGTAGAGAAGGAAAAAGCCAATGATGTAGTCATTCCAAACCATTTTATCAGCTTCGATGACCTCAAAAGGGGGAACCAAAGCTTTACCAATGAAGTTCAAAGCAACCGGAACAGGGAACATAGACCCAGCATTGCGAGGCTTGGACTTGAATAGAGAAGACCAGGGTGAAGCAGGATGGGCAAGATCAGAAGAGGCATTCTTGGGAGTAGAAGGGAAAGGAAGCAAAGGAAAAGTAACCAAAGGAGAGGAGGAAGAAGAAGGTGGGACCGAAGGGGAAGAGGAGGAAGGCAAAGAAGAAGGAGGAAGGACGAAGGACACAAGAGCGGCACACATGACAACAGAGGGGTGGCCAGGGATCAGAGGGGATGGAAGGCATGGGATGGGCGGAGGGATGAAATTGATATAAATTGAAATGGTTTAAAATAAAAATTGGATTGAAATTTAAATCGTTAAACAGAATTGTTAAATCGAATTTGAAGTAAAAAATAAACATTGAAAAAATTGAAGTTAATTCGTATTGAATTCGAAATCAAGTTGATTTGAAACTAAATTGAAATTGAGTCAATTGAATTGAAAGATTTGAAATTGAGTTATGTTGATTTGAAATTGGGATATGGGTCTAGATTTGTTGAAAGGGAAGGAAACAGTTTGATTTGATATTATTTTCAAAATAAATTATTTTAATACAAACTGTTTAAAATCTATTTTTTAATACTCAAATTATTTTGATTGTCCAAACTATCTTTACTACATAAACCATCTACAATACTCAGCATTTTATATTAAACTATTTAAACTATTTATAACTGTTCAAACTATTTTCTAAATTTTAAACTATGCAAAGTTGGAATGTTTATATTTAAATCGTCGTTTTAAATGCGAATGTGGTTAAAAGAGGTTACAACCTAAGTTGGAATTTGAAATGACACTTTCAAGTGAAAATGACATATTTTGAGTAAATATGGTATTTTGAAATGAAGTGATATTTTGAATTGAATATGATATTTTGATATCTTATATGAATCGGTTTTGAAATGTAAAAGAACCAACCGGTGTGAAAAATGACATTTTGTTTTTAAAGAGACATGGGCCTCTTATTGGCATACTCTCTGTCAATATTGGAACCACTTTAACAACTGTGTACGCGGTCGATGATGCAGAATGAAGTGGTTGGATTTGGTGAACGTTTGCTGGATTTGAAGAAAGAGAACGATGATGGATGACCTCGGCGCTTGTGCCAATTTGAAATGACTAAACATGACGTCTTGTCAGTGCCAAGTGGGCTAGCTACCCCTAGCGGACATACCTCTTTATATTGCTACATTGATGTTGGCTTGATGGGTGCACCTTGATTTGATTTAAGTTTGGGGGTGTTGAACATGGTAGGCGGTCGTAACTATGATGCGTTACCACTAGCCCTGCAACCCGAACTGGTAGTATCCTGCATTGGGCATTGCCTCACGTGCCTTACATACTTTTATCCTTATTCGCGCATACTACGATTTTATTTTAGTATGGTACCTATATGGAACTCACTGGCTACTGACATTACTGGTTGTGTTACAAGACCTGCATAGACTACTTGCTTAAAAATGTGTTAAGGGGGATCAATGTAATGCCTTAACACTATTTTAATACTTTACATTACTGATAGAAACTACATATACTGTGTATTTTACTACATATGGAAAATTTAACAGATCCTTAGGAGATGAAAAATCACGTAACATCTTTTAAGTTAGTGCAAACATGTTATACATTGGATAGGAGATGTAAAATACCGTAAACATCCTGAAGCTATTACACTCATATTTACTTGTTGATTTAACTTACATAAGAAATTTTAGTTCTGACTTGAGTGTTTTGTCTTTTCATTATACTCGGGTCAGCCTGAGCTTTTCAGTGTTTGAAGACTTTATTTCTAGAGGACAAAAAGGGATTTTGGTATATTATATTATTAGTAATTTTCCATTGCATCATTATTTGGTATGTTTGTGCTTGTACTCTGATTATGTTACAAAAATTGTGTAATCAAATGTATATTGTAAAACAGCTTCATGAACTGTTTATTTGATTATTATATCTTGTCATTCTGCTACGAGATTCTGTATTTTGTTTTCTTTTTTATCTTATTTTCTTATTAAATCTCATTGGCAATCCTCCCTTCTGAATGATTGGGTTAGACATGTCTGATTTATTATCGATTTAAACCATCCAAAAATGTGGATCGTCGCAATGATCGTTTATCATTTTGGTTTCTGTGCGGCACGGAGATCTCATATTATATTTATATGGGTGTTTACTAGGCGTTTTATAATCTATTGGTATACTTGTGTAGAGGAACGTTTGAGTGTTAGTACCATTTAACTAATTCTAGTACGTTCGAAAACTAGTCTTTTTCTAACTAGTTCTATGTATTCATGTTGTGTTAGATTACGTTTATCTAACATAATTTCCATTTATAATCAGTCTATGTTTAACTAGTTATGTTTATGCTAAGTTTACCGAATGACTGCTTGTTTATAGGTTAGTTTGTGTTTAACTAACTCATACATTATACGCTACATTACGTTATATTATGGTATTATTGTCACAAAGTAGTTTTGGCCCACATATTATGTTTATTATGTCAGGCTAACTTTGTAAATGCAGGTGAGACAGGTTGTGGTACATCTTTTTTTAGATGTAGCCTTTATAATGTTATATGAATATATTTGAAGAATATTGTTATTAGTGTTTTTCACTCACCGGAGTCATGTCTAGCCACTCCCTAAATGTTTCCTTTTGTTTATAGATTTATAAGTTATGATGGTGGTCTTGAGTAACTCAGATGGTGCAGGTGACAATGGCATTTCTTATATGTATAGTGTGTTGTATTTATCAATTGACAATATTAGTACATAATGTATCACTGTATATGTATTTGGATTTGATCATGTGTACTGACTTGATATACGTTATGTATATTATATTCCGTTGTGAGATTTTAAAGCTTTAGTTAGTTTGTTTATATAGCTTTCTGTATATTATATGTTAACTACAATGATCTGCCGTTTTCGGTTTTCATTCATTTACATATGAAGGTTGAAAATGATGGGTTGTTACATTTGATATCAGAGCTAAGTTTAGGACATACAGAGAGAATGTACTTGTATATTTTTTTATAACCTGTATTAATAATTGAAAGAGGGTATGTGTATATACTATTTGTTTTGGGGTTAAATTTACCATCTTTGTTTAATATTCTATGGGGAGTAGCTATTGAATTCCATTTTACAGATAGTAGGTGTGAGTAACCCACTAAAATTGGCACTGAAGAGGAGGCTATAGAGATATCAGGAGTGTACATTCTGTTGTGGTTTCGTCATTACCTATAAGCCAGGAACCAGTCACTGTTAATACCAAAGTTCCTACGTCTTCAGTACAAGGTGTTATTGCTGCTTAGACTCTTGCTTTGAATTTTATGAAGTTCTACAAAGAGTTTAAGGGCTTGGTAGGTAAACCATTTAAGGGGACCGAGTCCTTTGTGGAAACACGCAAATGGATTCGTGATTGTGATAATATTTTTAATTTTCTTGCGTTGAATGACAGTGTTAAGAGAAAGCCTGCCTCTTGGTATTTAGATGGAGAATCAAGTAATTGGTGGGAAATTGTGGTGGTTGAGTTAACGAAGAGGAAATTGACTAGGCCAACTTTAAGAAACAATTTAATGTAAAGTTTATATCAAGAGCTGAAAGGGAAGTGATGCTCGAATGGTTTATCAATCTCCGTTAGGGAGAGATGACAATGAACGAATATATAAATAAGTTTAATGAATTGGCAAGGTTTGGAGTGGAGCTGGTGGACGCTTCATCGAAGAAAGCAAAATTTACGAAAAGATTGAATTCTCCATCAAGGGAATTAGCACTTAGTCAAATTCCTATAGAAGCGACATTCAAGAGTTTAGTGGAAGCTGCGTTGTTGAATGTTATTGCTGTGGGGGTTTCTACGGGATAGTTTAAGAAAGATACTTGTTTGGGAAAACGTAAAGAAGGTGGAAATCATAGTGGTTAAGCTAAGAAGCAAGATGTTAAGTGTAAAAGGTGTAATATGAGAGGACACGATGTGAATGGCTATAGGGCCAATGTCTCGAAGATCAAGTGCTATAATTACAACCAAATAGGGCACATGAAGGGAGAATGCCCAACTTTGGCAAGAAGCTGAAGGTGTGTTATTGTTTTTATTTTGGTAATTTGTGATATAAGTTTGTACGTTACGGATACACATACATGGCTGTGCATGTTTATGGATATGTCGTGTATATTATGCAATATGAGGGTGTGCAGATTTCATTTTTTGTCTTTTAAGAATTTTGAGGACAAGATTCTTTTAAGGTAGAGAATGTAATATCCTGTAAGTTTTAGAAATAAACATTAATGGTATTTTGATAATTTTAATTAAGAAGGGAAAAATGGTAATTTCACAAACATTGGAATTGATGGAACTTATGCCATTGCGTAGAGCTCAATTTTCTAGTTAGAATGGTATATTGATTTGTCCAGATCGGAGTTCATATGAAGGAGCTATGTGGGTTTTTAAGTTGCAGGTTTTCTAGACAGGCTTAACACATTAAGGTTTTAATTTGAATATGAGCTGTTATCATTTTCCTGCTTTGCTGTCTCTTATTATTTTCTGAAACTATATATATTCATTCTTCTTCCCGAGTCCATCATTCTTTTCCTCTATTTTCTCGCAACTTTGCCAATCCTCAACCAAATTCAACAAATAGATTTACTAAATCGAGCAGCGCAAGAAGAGAAGTCTAATTATTCCATCTATTTGGCGATTCAGAGATCTTGGAAGGACCATATTTTCGACCCAACAAAGGTTGAGGGGCTAACTAGAATATTTTTGAGGCTAGGCGACTTGATTTGGTGAGTGGGAATCTTCTCCTTCGGTTATAATGCCTGTATGCAAGTAGACCATTCTATAATCGCTACTACGATTAGAAATTGAATATATATAAATAAAATATATAGGTAGAGTATATATAATAATATGAAATAGTATAAAAGTTAATTATTCTAAATTATTATTGAAGTGATGATTAGAATGGATTTTGTTGGATTAAAAGAGCTTACATGCTGGAAGGATTGCATTTGAGTGAAATTGGCGATACTGGACGATTCTATGAAGCTTAAAAGGATATAAATATATAGCATAATGCCCTTAGCAAGTAGAAAACATTAGAAATTGGAAATGTGAAGATCTGGACAAAATATGGTGGAGATTGGTCGAGGAAAGGCTTCTGGCCGTTGGTAGATTTTCTACCTGAAGCATACATCGATCCACCGGTGTATACACACCGGTCCGTCGACGCAACATGCAAATGGCTGGTTAAACCTTGGCTTATCTAGGGCTGAATCAAGTATACGATCATTTATCATTTGGGTTTCAATGCAGCGTGAGGATCTCATATGATGTTTATATCGGTGCTTACTAGACATTGTATAATATATTGGTATACGTGTACAGATGCGTGTACGAGTGTTATTATCGTTTAACTAATGCTATTACATTTAGAAACTAGTCTCTATTTAACTAGTTCTATGTATTCGTGTTGTGTTTGACTACATTTATCTAACATAATTCCTATTTATGATTAGTCTATGTTTAACTAGATATGGTTCGGCTATGTTTACCTAATCACTGCTCATTTACAAGTTAGTCCGTGTTTAGCTAATTCGTACATTACATGCTACGTTATGCTATATTATGATATTATTATTATCACAAAGCAGTTTAGGCCCACATGTTATGTTTATTATGTTAGACTAACTTTGTGAATAGAGGTGAGAGAGGTTGAGGTACGTCTTTGTTTAGATGTAGCATTTATATACTGTCATGCAAACATATTTGCGGTACATTTTTAGTAGTGTTTTTCACTCACCAGACTCATGTCTGACCCCCTCCTCATATATTTTCTTTTGTTTATGGATTTATAGGTTATGATGGTGGTTTCAAGTGACGCGGACGATGTAGGTGATGATGGTGTTGCTTATGTGTATACTCCATTGTATTTATCACTTGACAGTATTGGTATATGATGTATATATATAAATATAAAGAGTATATGATGTATTGATCTGTGCAGTTAATGCGCTCGGTAGATTCAAAGCGGTTGAGGTGCAAAAAGTAATAGCGGGGATACAGCGAGGATATAGTGGGATATAGCTGATGACTCTAACATAGCATATAAAACTCGTACTTAATGTTTTTACAAATATATAAATGGTAATTAAATGAAAAATTATCATTCAATTGAATTATAAATAATACATAAATAATTTTAAATAAAAACATGTGCGAATATACTTTAAATAAACGAAAAACTGTTATATAACATAATTGAATTTGGTAGAATATTAGAGTATTTTCATTTCTGAAAATATATTAAAAATTAAATTAAATAAATTAGTTTCATAATTTTATAATGTATAAATGCAAATTTTCAATTCATTTTATTAAAAAAGATATAGCCAGAATAGCGAAATATAGCAGAAATAACGGGATATAGCAGAAATAGCGGGGATTAAAGCGGAAAGGCTATATTCTGGGGCTATATGGAAAAATCGTAGCGGTAGAAATCCGCTATGAGATATAGCGCGGTTGTAGCGGGGTAATAGAGGGGCATTAACTACACAAGTAAGTGTGTGTGTGTGTATATATATATATATATATATATATATATACATGGATATCGTCACGTGTACTGGGATATGATTATACATACATACATACATACATACATACATATATATATATATATATATATATATATATATAATATTTGTTTCTTTTGCTGTGAGATTCTGAAAGTTTTAGTTAATTAGTTTTTATAGCTCTCTGTATACCGTATGTTAACCGCAATGATGCATCGTTTTCGATTTTTGTTCGTTTACATCCAGAGGTCGGAAATGCCATGTTGTTTTAGTATTCTATTCCAAAATATATGGCTTTAAGGACATTTTTCCAAGTAGAAGAACTGTTATTATCTATTTTCATTGTCTAAAAATTCTCTTTTGAGCAATTCTTATTTCTAAGCCGTATAGACCATTTTTTTTTTATATTCAAGAATTGCCGTAAGAGTTTCATTCCTACTACAAAATTTTAAGTTCTAAAATATTTTTTAGACCAATCCTCCATCAGGTTTTGATTTACAAATTATATCACAGGCTATTTTATGATATCCGCCTCCTTAAACAAATATGCATATATTTTATTAATCTTGCTAATTATTGTAATATGAATTTGGTACATCATCAACCAATAGAATATTATAAAGGTGATAACATAAAATTTTAGTTTTTCCTGCAATAGATAGTAACTTTTTGTTCCAATTCTTCATTTATCTTTTATTTGATACAACAATTCTCGATAATCGCTATAATGTAGATAATTGGAAGACAATAGAACTAAATCTTCCTCCATCTTCATTATACTTTTGATTAATATTTTGTTTCTACATTCGTTACTAAAATAGATTTTTTGTTTACTCGGATTAATGATAAGACCAACTTTCCCCTTTATATCTTTGAAAATCAACATTAAATTTATTGCACTCTTCACATCTTCTTTACATAAAACGTCAAATTATCAACATAAAGAAGATGAAATATGGTAAGAGAGATTTTATTTACTGGAAGTGTTAATTTCTCATCGATAAATTCTTCCATAAGAATTGAAAAATACTTCGTAGTTATATAAAAGGTAGGGGAAAGAGTATCTCCTCGTTTCATTTCGAAATTGCTGTCAAGGTAACCATTCGCCACCCCTTGGATAACCATAGCGTATGTAGGATTAATAATACATTATAAGGTTTTATCGATTCAGGGGGAAAACCCAACATCTTAAGCATATGTCAAATAAAAAATATATTGACGTGGTCATAAGCTTTCTGTGTATCCATCTTTAAACACGTTTTTGCTATTCCCTTTCCGTTGTAACATCTAAGAAGTTCATATGCCATTAATATATTTTCTACAATGCATCTACCTGGCATAAAGCATATTGATTATCAGAAATTAAATAAAGAAGCCGACATTTAATTCTGTTGTAAAACATTTTGGAAATAATTCTATAGAACATATTACAACATCTAATAGGACGGTAATCAGAAATAACAATTGACTTATCTTTCTTAGGGACTAAACAATGAATGTGTAATTGATCTCTTTCGCCAATTTGCAAGTTTCAAAAACTTCCTTAACTACATTAAAAAGAGACTTTGATATTTTCTTAATGAATTTAAAAAAAATAGTAGTAAAACCATCTCGACTGGGGCTTTTATCGTCTGATGTGGAGAAAATTACCTTTTTAGTTTCCTCTATAGTGACTTTTTTGCAAGAAATTTACTACCTCTTTCATTTATTATTCTTCTGCACTTAATGATAAGAAAGTGGCACTTCTATTTTTTATAATTATTGAACAAGTTAGCATAGATTTCATTAGCATATTTTTTAATTTTCCCAACATCATAGATTAATTACCCTTCATTATCCAAAAAAGCATGTATGTTATTTCTATGTTCTCATTGACATTTTTGCACGAAATAAATCGCCTTTCTGAAGCCGATTTATTTCGAAATTTTGTCTGGCATCATCATAGGTTATTTTCAACCTTTGTTTTAGATCAGTATCCATTGCCACCAATTTATTATAAGTTGCAATATTTTGACAGGTCACCATTAGCTTCTTCCAATATTTTGTTAATTACCAGTGCCTCCTTTTCCCAAGTTTTATTCCATTCCTTTAGCCTCATTTTATTTTGTAATAATTTGTGAATCAGATTAGTTGTTTTGATCCCTAAGTTTGAGCATCGAAACCTTCTTGAAAGCACTCAAAATATCCATTATGCAAATGCCATGTATCGCAATATCTAAAAGGGTAACCTTTACCTATGAATAATTTGTTCTTGTAGCTTTATCAGAATTGGGTTATGATCACTGGAATAATTAGGGAGGACTACTGAAGTCAGTTGAGGAAATAAATTTAAAAGTAAGTCATTAACAAGTACTCAATCAATTTTGGAGGCTATCCCTCTTTTTCTTCATATGAAATTAAATCCTTGAAGTCTACCATCTACAATCCAGCATATATTAAAAAATGTTTGAAACCTCTAAGATGACTAAACAGGATAGCAAGGCCCCCTTTCTTGTCTTTAGCGGTTAAAGTATTGTTGAAGTCCCCTACTTAAATGTAAGATTTAAAATTATTATTGATCTCTTTATCTGAAAAGTCCCATAGCATTTTCCTATCTTTCATAAAATTGCTTGCATATAAAAAAGAGATTAGAAACTCACAACCACCCTTGTTTTTGGAAATGCAGGTAACATATTATTTACTTTTAGTGATGATTGTGAACCCATACCAAAGTATCTCCTAAAATCAGAATTCATCCCTTGCCCTACAATCAGTTTTATGAATTGTATTCCAGTTTTTAGGAGCAACAAGATTACCTATTTTAGCATCAGATGATTTATTTTCCAACAGACTAATAATAAAGTCCAAGCTCATGCCCTAACATTCCAACTTACTATAGTCATTTAATCTTATTGTTGCTCCTTAAATTGACTATTTTAGGAGGAGCTAATATTTTAGATTTCTTTTTCCTACCCCTTTTCCCTTTATTAGATTTATTTATAACCAGGGTTGGCACTTACATAACTTGAGAAATCTTTAATGTTATTATCTTCTATAGGGCTTTTGTTAATGTATTCGGTACATTTTCAATAAAAATGTCATTCATATCATTCAAGTTAATTTCTTCACCTGACATTTCATCACTTTTACTAATATCTACTTCAGAATTATGTAAATTCTCTGTTTTGTCCAGCAAATCCTCTACTCCTGAATTTGTTGTCATGGTCATTAGCTGTTCATTTCCTTTTTTTGGAATGAAGCTTAGTTCAGCTATGGACTTTAGTGCATATAGTTTCTCATGCACCTCTACTTCAGCAATTATGTCAATGCACGTATTTTATTACTATCTTTATTGTTCACATTGCCTATACAACTTATTTTTCTTTGTTATTCTTTTACAAATATGTTGTCTTGCATTGCATGGAAGTTGGCTCCCAAGGATTCCTTTCCAAGTGCTTTTGAACGTTGTAACTATAGTACCGTCTTCACCTATCTATTGTACCTCTATGTCAATAAATGCAGGTTTATTGAATTGAACATCATTATCTTTCTTTGTCCCGCAAATTGGACAACGACATACTATATTGTCACATTTCTATGTTTGTTCTAGTTCAGCTTCTTCCGTAACTCTTCATGCATTTTCTAGTAGAATATCATCCACCGTGTTAAGAATTTCATTGTTTAAAGCTTTTTCATTATTCTTAATGCCTACCGTGTCATTCAACTTTGGAATCCAAGCCATGGTTTCTTTTCTATTGCATTGTGCATTTGAGTTAAATACTTTACACACCTTACATCTACTTGGCTTGTATTAATATTCTACTTTAATTTTGGTTTCTTCACCATCATATAAGACTGCTTCCATTTCAATAGGAAATTTTGTTGTTGCCTCCATTTGCACTAGAACTCTAGAAAAAGTGAGCCTAAGTTCTTTCGATCTAATTTCGCCTAATTCAGTATGTAACGACCCGCAAACCCGCATAATTCGAGATGAAAATAAACTACACATGTCTAACTAAAATTGAACGGAAAGATGGATAGTTATGGTAAAGAAAGAAGAAGAGAAGAAGAAGAAAAAGAAGAAGAAGAGAAGGATAACTAAAACAACACAAAATCTCACAATCGCAGCAAAACAACATACAATATAATAACAATGAACTTTACAAAAGAGAAAGTATAATATACATACATCAATGAGAGTAAACAAATCACTAACCATCAACCTGGACAGTTATAACAACATGTCATCACAATTTCTTATAATTTAAACAACAATGTAGCGGAAAATAAACATATAAGTGAATACGACCTAAAGACCTCCAGCTCGTCTACTAAAGCTCCAAAGCATTCAAATCTAAATCTGTAAATATGCTCGGTCTGACCCGAGCATTGAAAGGGAAAAATGCTTGGATCATTCTGTTAAACCAGCGTGAAAAAACACATCTCAACTGAATGTTAAAGTTATAAAAACTTTTCTTTTTCAAACAAAGGTATCTCGTAAGACCACGCTGCACATAAACACGGACGTGTTTTTGTCTTGCGATAACCAAAAGATTTCATATCAAATCCTGTTATATTGTACTAGTGTCTAGTATACAAATAATATTATAATAGCCAAAACTGTTATATTGGTTAAATTTGACGGCATAATAGGTTTACACACAAAATGGCAGGTATGTATTAGAGAATGGATTTCCATACAATGGTAGGTAATGGACTACCTTCTGTATAGTACATCTATAGAGAAATGTACCGAGGATACACAAACAATCATCCGCATCAGGCAAGACCGGTTTATGTCTATTTGACACTCATACATGGCCTGGATAGAAAATATATCATCACCCCATCGTTACCGACCTATCCAAGATGTCCCATAGCATATACCACATATCCAACATATAGAGGGTTGTCTAGAAAGGTGATGATCATATCCCAATGGTTGTGAACCACAGAGCCATATGGCATACCCTGTCTAAGCCATTACCGGGTGATGAGGCTTAAGGCAACGTTTACCTTTCACATGGCACATTCCATTTTGATTGCCACATTGCCACTCCCAAAATCACACAACTGATTTGTACAAACATATGACTCCTAAAATCGCACATCTCAGGAAAGTGTGTTAAACTAAGAAAAGTTTCCTTCTCTTCCACCAAATAGATCATACGTTCATAGAAACCAATCAATGTAATTAGAAATGCAATGTCATACATTCATCCATACAAGTTGTTCAGGAATAGGACAAAAAAGGTACTCTTCTACCATATACTACCGGGAATCACCCCTAGGATTAGTAGCGAGAAATCCTTACATATCAAAGATTTTCATAACGAAGAACTACCACCACCATATATATGTATAAAATGCATCGCGGGTTTAGTTGCAATTAGACCTGCATATGAAATCTCCATCTTCAAAAATCATGATCATAAACCTGCACTTTCGAATGCACACGTTGGACCAAAGTGGTTCATGGATAAATCTGACCCCGATCTCTCCGGACCAATAATGATAAAAAGGCCCTCAACCTCATACGAAAACCAAGTCTTATCGACTTATCACATTTTCAACTCTAAACTTGATATCCTTCAACCACAAAGGAAGCCCGATAGATTAGAGTACCATAGATACTCCGCACTACTCGAATCAACATTCTTAATCCAAACGATAATTAAGCCTACTCGGTTGGCTTTGTGCTAAGTGCATGACTAATCAGTTCTCATATCAAGTCAAGGAACCAAAAATGGACAAATTTGATAGTCGGTTATTTAACTATCAAAGCAACAAATAATATCTAGCACATAAGTAGTCACTGAGCCCATTTAATTAATCTTTTATCAATTAAGTCAATTTCCAAATATTTACTTCAAATTATCTTTAAAGATATATTCTCAAAACCATTTCAATCTTTTGATATTGGAAAACATTCACATTCCCATATACTTATATGAACGGTATAAGTATTTTTAATAACACTACCGTTTTGGAGACACACTAAACATATTTCTATAACCATACAACTCCAGAATTCATATGCCTTCGGATGGGTGTTAAGTACAAGAAGAAATGATTCCTATACCATCAAGCCTTTAGTGTGATCATAAGAACCAATTCGTGTATTTCTCAACGGAAGGTCAAAACACAATTTATTGGGTCAAAACGAATGTTGCGTAAAACATCGTTACGACAACCTAAAAGCACTAGTATATGGATTTGATTAATTATATATATAGAACTCTCGTATACTATATAAAACATTTTCTTTCGAAAATCATTTATAATAACAGCAGCGTTATAGTCGATGCCTTCCATACTTCCTCGAAAACGTCTATTACAACAATAAATGTTGAAATCCGTGGTTTCGATACTTAACAAATTTTAAATCACTTTTCAAAACCATTTAAACTCCATTTGAAATTATTACTTTCAAAACTTTGCTTTTTTGAAGATTATCACTTTAAAAACCATTAACTTCATCAAAAATATTCCTTTCAAATATTCCTTTAAAAGATTATTTAACTCTTAAAAACTTGAATGTATTTCCTGTTTGTATCAAAATTTGGCACAACACTCATCGGATGTGTTTGAAGAGATAAAATGAAGAGAATAAATGTAAAATGAAGCAGATCTAACAAACACACCAGTAAACATATAACGAAATGCACATAAAATACATGGATTTAGAGTGATTCAGCATTTAGCCTATGTCCACTATGAAATTGATGACTTTATTGATGTTTTATTGCGGATCACAACTGATTACAACGAACTAAAGTAGTAATTTTCGAGTACAACAGTGGTCTTGGAGTGTAAAGATGATTTCGGTAGAGTCTGGACGTAGGAAAGCCAAAAGAGATCCTTTTTCTGTAGGCCCCGAGGCTCTATATATAAACGTAGGAGGAAAATATCACGCTCAGATCTCGAGAGACTTCTTCTGGCACATGGTGTGGGCCCACACGATCGATCCCAGGTGATTTCGGTTTGATTCGTGATCGATACGATCGAATTTCATATCAATCAAGACTTGCTCCAATCGAGTCGAAATTTGGAAGGAACATTCTTTAGGTTGTACGCAAGCTCTTGTGAAAATTTCTTAACATTTGAACTTGTGGATTGTGAGTTATGATCGATGCAAATTGGAGTTTTTTGGTCCGTGATCGATACGAATGAATTTCGTATCGATCAAGACTTGCTCCAATCGAGTCGAAATTTAGCACGAACATTCCTTAGGTCATACATAAGCTCCTATGAAAATTTGGTGGCATTTGGACTTGTAGATCTCGAGTTATGATCGATGCAAGTTTGGATTTCTCAACCATGATCGATCAATATCTTGAGCATACAAACTCCGATTGACTTGAAGTTTGGAACGCTGGCTTTCATAGCTTTGCTGGTCCTGTCGTATCAATTGTAGCTCGATCCGGACTTGGAAATTTTTTATCGATATCCAAGTAGACCTATGTATTAACGATCTTCAGGACGAACTATCATTGGTTTCTAGTCAAGTTCTTGGTGTCACGGCCTTGCCAAAAGGCGGGATAACATTTGCCCCCTCAAAGTACGTCTTGTGTGAACATGACGTGCTTGATAAGATGCCATCTTCATTATGAAAAGTTCTATCTAATTCGTTGATTATTTGCTATCTTTTCGTCAAAAGATGTAGCCTTTGGTTGATATTCAGTGACGTAGATGTCAAATTGTTGATTGTCAATGATCATGCAGTGTTTTGTTGTAAGTGAGTGTTGAGCACTAGCAATTTGTTGTTCATCGTTCTGATCGTCACCAGGTAAGCATTTAATTCCTATTAACTTCGAAAATTGAATGTTGATTTGGCATACATGTACATATGTTAACCTAACTTCTGTTCATGTTTGCATATTTGCGGGTTGTTATCAAGTTCTTTATTTTTTATTTGGATTGAGTTTCGTATTGATCCTCTTTTGGATCAAAGTGAAATTCGATGGTTGTTTTAAGTCCTTCCCTTGTATCGATCCTCTCCTGGATCGATTTGAGATGTTAGAATGTATGCTTCATATTTGTGGATACGTAGTATTGGGTCTCGGGTTGATGGATATAGGAGTAATGCTTTGTGTCAATGGATTCGAACGATCCAGACATAATCATGCAGTGATATTTCATGGAGGATATGCCATCTCTCATTCCTCTATTCAAGAAGAATTCCCTACAGTAGATAGTCTTCGATAGGAGTCATCCATGACCCCTTTTCTAGATCCATCTCTAAGATCAAATTGATGTTTATATGTCAATGCTTGGAATAATAAGTATTTCAACTGGTATAAAGTCTATTTGTCGCGCATCCCTAGAACTGACTAGCTTGGCCAATGATTTGGCCTTTTCGTTTTGTTCTCTGAGGATTTTTGTAGTGGTGTAATACTCGAAGTCGGCTAGTATCTCTAGGATCCAGCTGAGATAAAGAGCAAGACGTTGGCCCCTAGTCAGATAGTCTTCCCTGACTTGGCATACCACTTACCAGAAAAAGTATAAGATATGTAAAGTTTCCATTTCTAGTCTTCTTGCAAGTCTCAGCGTGGCGACCTAGGCTTCATACTTAGCTTTGTTATTTGTTATAGGAAGTTGAATTTCAGGTGTAGCAGATCGATCGTTCCTTAGGAGTCATTAAAGCAACTTCGATGTTAAAAAGATGATTATCGGAAGTTCCATCTATGTATGTTCTCCATAAGTTGGACGGCTCTCCACTGTTCTTCGAATAATCGTCTGATGCGGTGAATTCAGATATGAAGTATGCCAATGTTTGACCATGGATAGCTCTTTGACAGAGATAAGTGATATCAAACATGCTTAGCTCGATATTTCATTTGAGTAACCTTCCGGACAATTAAGGTTGCCATAGGACCTATCATAATGGTTGTCGATACAGACGTTAAGGGGGAAGCTTGTCAATAGCTGGCTTTCATCATATACTGGTCTTTGGATTCGTTTCTCTTTAAATAATAATGCGATGCTTATGGCGTGTGTTAACACGACCCAATTGATGTGTGAATCTTCGTTATCCAACAGCTCGGATAAAATTCTTTAAGCGATTTATCAGAGCTAGAACTGCATCAACGCAGTTTTTAGTCCATTCAAAAGTTTTCTTCTCTCTCTTGGTCAGGTTGAAGAAGAGAATACACTTGTAGACGGCCCTAGAGTTGAATCAGCTTGGGATAATCTTCTGACTTAGCTCTATAACTACTTGGTTTCTTGGGTACATGGACGACCCTAATCTTCAAAATTTTCTGACATTAGACTCAATCCCACGAGAATCGATGATGAAACCCGAGAATTCTTCTTATACCACGCTGGAAGAGCATTTCAAAGGATCAAGTTTCATTCTGCAGTTGTTGGAGAGCACTGCAAATCTTTGCTAAGTCATCGATGTGGTCGTTTGATGGTCGTGACCTCATGAGAATATTAACCACATATACTTTCATTGATCGGCCGATCTGATTTTCGAATGATCTGTTAATTGTCCTTGTGTAAGTAGCATAAGCATTCTCAAGTTTGAATCCAAGGATTGCAGCATAGCACTATAGGCCCATGTCAGTAATGAAACCGTTGTATTCCTGGTTCAGGACATGCTTTAGTATCTGATTGTATCTGGAGTTTGCGTCCATGGATGAGATTAATTCATGTTTAGTTGTGAAGACCCGCAAATCCATACTTCTTGAATATATACTAATCTCCATAGATTAACTCAAGATGAACAGAAATACGAATTATCAATGTTTAAGAAAAAGAAAAAGGATAGAAAAAGAGATTAGAAAGATAGAAAATAGAGAGAAAAGAAAATAGAAAATAGAACGGAACAGAAAACAGCAGAACAATAACAGAATCTCACAATCGCAGCGGAACAACATATAATAGATAAATGAATAATCTTTAAACAAAGAACTATGTCAGTTATTACATTACATCACATCGTATCATCATTACATCAGAGTGTATAACAACAAACAACATCAACAGCGGAAAAGAAATACTATATACTAGTAATACGCCATGCCATCCAGCTTGCCTCCAGCAACTCCAGAATATCCTGATAAACCTAACTCTTAACTGCCCGTGTGGAAATTGGTGGGCACCCAGAGTTTAGGAAGGAAAACAATAAACTCCGAGTCAGTCATGTGACTGGTGTGAGAACTCAAAACAGTTTATTTATCTTTAAAATCAAAATAGAGGAATATTTTTAAAGTCAATTCGCAATGCTTTTTAAAAAATGAGACTACCATAAGACCTCCCACCACACACACAATGCAAACGCAGACTTGGAGGAGATTTCTCCTTATGATAGTCAAAGATGCTTGATATGCATTAAAAAGAAACATTTGATATTATTATTAGTGCATAGTGTAGGAAAAAATCATTTCGAAAGTAGAATATAAATCTTAGCCAGCATAGGTACCATTATATTATACCTACTATAGCTACCATATTAGATGGCAGGTTCTACAACTAAAACCGTACAAGGCTCGTATTGTTTCTTTGGATTTCCAACGAATGGTCAGGACAAGGAACTTCCCATTGCCACATGAGAATGCCTTTGGAAGGACATCCCCGAGAACCAAACCGGATCTCTACCAACACAAGGTCGGGTTACCCCTAACCGAGTAACAACTGACCGAGTGTGCCATCCCCCGGTCCTTTGGGACCTTTAACCGAGCGCTCGTAATCAATTCACACAATCATAAAGTGTTTTCAACATGAGTAAGTATCTGGGCTCCATACCATGATACCACCCTTTTCCAGAAGGAAATGCACATACCCTAAAGGGCGCTACCCCTCATAACCTTGCTGCATCTTTCCTGTTTTGACCATTCCGGGGTGTGAGGCTCGACGAAGTCACGTCCACAAAAACATACTTTATACAAAAGCCATGCTTTGGGTCAACAAATGATCATAGAAATGATCACCAAGATAGACGGTCAAACAAATGATCCTATCACAAATAATCAACACAATGATCATTTCACAGCAACACTCAGCATGTCACATTACCAAATTGGGAATATATCGCTGATAACATTCAACTACATAACCTCTGAGCTCGTACGTCTCAGAGAAGGGTGTTAAGCTAAAAGAATAAATACTTCGCCACCAACAGAAATATATTTGAAAGAAATCGGCTTTATATCTCAATTTGTAATGTCAGACATACAATCCATACAAGTCTGTTCCGGGATCGAACAAAACCGAAGGCACTTACAAAGAAGTCCTTGCAATCCGGATATCCACAATCCTGATCGGATTTCCCATCACAAATGGAGAACTCTATACCGTAGCTACTCGGTGCAAAGTCAATCGACAGGTCATCCTATCGCTCTCGCAAATACCGGGTCTTCAACACCGATCTTCAATGCTATCCATTACGTCGTATCACTATTCGGAATGGGTAATCCGAATAACGAGCGCAATAATTTAAAAACAAGTGTAGCATTCAAATTCAACAAATCACAACAAATACCTTTCAAAGGTAAATATTGATAGTCGGTTATTGAACTATCAATGGATATGCACAACATCACCAGATTCCAAATAATTTTCCAAATTATTTATTTCCCAAAAATATCTTTACGAGATATATAATTTCAATATGTCAAAAATAAATCAATATTTATTTTTAAACGAATTCCACTTTCTTTTATAAATTCCATAGTGAATTTATATTTCAAAATATTTATGAATAAACGATTTCAATTATTCATTTTCAATTTATCTTCAAAAAGATAAATTCTCTAATATTCACTTTATATTGGAAAACATTTCCATACTTATTTATTAATAAGCAATTCACAAATCCATTAATTTTCAACACTTGGAAAATATTCAATATACTTAAATCGAAATTAAGTATATATTTCATTCTTTAAGGAAATCATTCTCTTAACATATTTAATTGGGCCAAAACGAATGTTGCGTAAAACATCGTTACGACAACCCAAAATCACTAGTATACGGATTCGAAATTAAAATAGATATATAAATCCCAATACTATACAAAACATTTCCTATCGGAAATCATTTACTATAACAACAGTGTTATAGTCCACCATTTCCTTCTATTTCTCGAAAACGTCTATTTCAACAATGAATGTTGAAATCTATGGTTTCGAATCTCAACACATTTTAAAACATCGTTAGATCGTTTTAATTCTATTTAAAACATCACATTCTAAACATTTTCTTTAACAAATTATTCACTATTCAAAAACGTGAATATACTACGTTAACAACTTCATCATTTCTATTCATTTTATTTCAAAGGATTATTCACAGTCAAAAATGTGAATATAACTCCATAAATAAGTTATAAAAATTAACTTATCAAACTAAGTCGTTTGCGAATTTATAAAACAACGTTTATAAATTCCATTTCTATTTATTTTATAACTACTTCCTTTATAAATTCCCTTTATTAACCTATCTCAATTCATATCTCAATGATATGCTAAAAGTTCATATTATAAGTGAAATACTTATAATTTATTTGTTTGCAAAATCGTTCCTTTGAACTTCATAATTATAAATCTTATAACTTATAAGATTCAATTATTTATCCAAAACCATTCTTTTAATAACTTTATAAATTTTATAAACCTACTGCTTATAAAATTCCATTTATAACTTCACCGTTTATAATTCTATAAATTTCATTCATTTATGAAATTCATTCACAATTCATTCTAACACTTATAAAAACTCGTTTTATAACTCAAATACTTTTAATTTATAAATGTCAATTTATAAATTCCTTTATATAAATCAATTTATATTATTCTTTTAAAACATCTTTAAATTTCTTTGAAATTCCATCATTTTCTTTGATTTATAAAATAATCAAATTTTTATAAATCCTATATTTAAACTTTTCTTATAATAAATTCAAAAATCCCGATTAAACTATTTTATAAAATCATTAGCCTCATATTTTCAAAAATCAACCTTTAACAATATTTCTCAAAAACCATAATTTTTATAACATTAAAATTATATCGTTTATTTATTTAAAATGAATCAATTCCAAACATATTTTATAAACGTTTTCTTTCAAAAATCACTTTAAAAATCATTTTAAAATTCCAAATTTGGTCCAATGATGCTACATACCAAATAGTCAATCACGACAACAACGACATCATATATCGATATGATAGTCCATCAAATATCAAAATATCTGAAATCAAATAAATACTGTTGAGGAATCCAGTTGGATCCCTCCAACCTGTTTTCCTGTATCCACAAACATTAGCACAATACCAATTTCGCTCCAGTACGAAATTATCGCGGTATATGGGATTTAAAATATTATCCGCTTAATAGACGGCGCAATAGGGTCTCATCCGCTATACAATGCGGGAAATCAATAACTCCAATATATACATATGCCAATATATATATATTGCTATTATATATAATACCAATTTCACTGTTTATGAAATATTCGCGGTATATGTTTTTAATAAATAACATCCGCTTACTAACGGCGCATAATGTCTATTTTAACAATCAATAGATACAATCATCATTCAAACATGCATTCAAATATTTTAATATTTAAAATAAAAATCGAAACTATTCGATTGAGTGAGAAGTTCTCACCTTGATTTCAATTCCGTTTTAGCGATTTATTTCGAATAAAATTAAACGGACGTTTAATTTTACCCGAAATTCTCACTAACTCCAAACGACTCCAATGCAATTCCATCGCGTAGTGCTCGTCCATACGATTCCAACGCAATTGGTTTCGCGAGTTTTCGACCTCGTATGAAAAAGATACGCATTTTTAATGTTTATACAATTTATATAAATCAATTTCAATATAAATTTTATTTTAAAACCCTACAGCAAATCCACCGTTCAATCCATCACCCCCCCATCATAGCCGTGCTTTTCTTTCTTCCCTACTCACGCTACCTCCAGGCTACTAGCCGCAATATGAACCCATAGCTTAATATTAGGGTTTGAAATTCGAGCCATCTACGAGCAGTTCCAGGTTGATCGAGGCACACCACATCGAAGGCCGACCCAACCTCCATGCTCGGCCAGAGCATAGGCCAACTCGGCCTCCTCCTTCCTTGGAAAACGCATGCAACGCGTTGCCTTCATCTCCATTTTGCCGTTGATCCGTGCATCTAAAAACGATCATGACCGTTCACATCGTAGAGCTCGCGAAGCTCTTCCATTTTGTAGTTGAAGAATTTTTGAAACGAGGCTTGGATTTGAAGAAAACGAGGGGGGAAGATGGGTTGTTTTCGGCCGTGGGTTGAGGGGGGTGGCGGCTGCGTTTAGAATTAGGGTTTTAGTTTTTTTTTATTGAGAGAGAGAGGGGGCTATTTATAGGGAAACGAACGACACTATTCATTCCGGAAATTCCGAACTCCAATCGAAGCGTGCCGGTTGGCGTTCCTAAGGTTTACCCCGCGTTCCGAACACAATGGAACATGTTTCGGGAGCTAATTCGGTCATCTGTGCGAGTTATGGCAATAAACGTTCAATTTAAATTAAACCGATTTAAACGATTTTCTAGGCGTTTTAATTTGTACCGGACAAACGGTAAATCCAATTGACACGAAATTTTAAACCTTACAATAATATCAAATTACGGATCCGATGAAACTGGTTTCATCGAAATCCGAGACTTTTTGAAAAATGGCTATTTTAACTCGCCAAATTAATATTAAAACAATTTAGATGCGTTTCGAGCTGCCACGATCAAACGATAACTCCGATTGCTACGAAATTGAAATCCGATAATAACTAACTATTACGGATCCAATGAAACTAGTTTCGTTCAATTCTGAGACTGTTCGAAAGTTGGCTAATTTCACTAGTCGATTAAATATTAAAATATTCAATTTTCACAAATTAACTTTAAATTCAATTTTAAAAGTTCTATAATATCGTTCTAACTTCAATATGATAAAATAAAATTTTACAAATCATTTTCAATCATATTTAACTCAATTTTCAATTATTTCCATAATTTAACATATTAAATTATCGATTTAATTATTCAATTAAATCCAATTATTCGAAATAAAATTTATTCGACTTATAAATTCACTAATAAATATTTAAAATTAATTAAATATTTAAATTTTAATTACTTAAAATCCTGGGTCGTTACAATCTTCCCCCCTTAAAAGAATTTCGTCCTCGAAATTACTAAGTAAGAAAAGTTATAGAATTTATTAACTTTCCCAAAATCCATAGTCAAACTTCTTACAATAGTTTACTAAGTTTTCAAATCATACTTACTTATCTTTTCAAAAACAACTACTATTGTTTAACTTTCAATTCCAAATCAAAGTTATAGTTTTCAAAATTTTCCAATTTTCTCAAAAATTTTCTAACGCCTTAAATTTTCGGAAAAATTTGCCGTTGTCTCCTTTGCGCGGCTCGATCCAAAAAAAAATCACAGTATATATATCACAAATATACATCTCATCAAGTAATGAGGCATCCCGAAGGGAAAAAAATGTAAAAGTACGATATTTAATCCGAGATATGTACCTTATATTTTATTAGCAAGCATATACGGCTAATATAGCGCGAAAGCGAGCTCCAAATGCGAAGCAAACGCAATCCGCACCGACTAATCACTCAACAAACAACATGAGAACATGTATATATGAAAATAATCTAAATATACAACATATAGCAACATAATAACTATATATGTCAACATAGCAATTGAAACAAAAGCAATATATTCAACCATCAACCAACTAGCATTCAACTAATTCATAACCAATAAATATTCATTCATATTCTCATTAATATTAAATGAAATGGTTTTCAATTTAATCACATTTGATTCATTAACAGTGGATGTTTTTACTAACATTCATTTTCGATTAGTTTATATTCACTAATTCATATTCAAGTTGGTTCACTTTCAAATCAAATTCAATTCTATTTAAGATTCACTTAACTTCCAATTGAATTTCAATTATTTTAGCTTTCAATTTCATTAATACTTAATGAATTATATACAATCAACTAACAATCATATAACAACCAGTGTATATTAATTACATCCAAATTCCTTTGCTTATATTCATTCAATTTGGTTTAACACCTTTACTTTCAATTGGTTTAATTAAATTGATTTTCATTCAACTATTCAACTTTCAATAACATTAGATTTTAATGAATTAACACTTATATCCATTATTCCATATCAACTTAATTCACATTAATTTGATTAACATTTAATCCATTCATTCAATTCAATTACAAAAGTTGAATTTCATTTATATAACTCAAGTTCATATCTATCACTTATCTTTATTAATTTACTTTGATACCTAAATCAACTTCATTCTACGACTCTTTAGTCATACTCCATTTTACAAACATCACTTGTTTTTACTTAACTTAAATTCCAACTTATAAATCAATTCAGCTTCTAAATTCAAAAGTAAATTTCCATTTAACTTTAAATTCATTCTATTTGCAACTCATATTCATAAATATACTCATATAGTTTCACTTCTTATATATATATATATATATAAGTTTATTTCACAATTGTAAATCACTTTAATTATAATTCAATTCTCATAATTCTTTTGCTTATACAATTATTCTTTTACAACATGTTTTTTTATTTAGATTATTCAAACAACTTAACAATCCACTTATATACACTTTAATAATTCTGAAAAATTATTTCTTTATATATAAAATATAATCAAGGTAAAATTATTTCATTTACCCATTTTAAAAACAATATTGTGTCGAATTGTTCTGTACAAGTGTTTAGAGATCCCTATCAACAACGTTAATTACTCGTATTAACCAGAATCCATATACCACTCAACAAACCAATCATCACAATATAAAACAATTTTATATTCACTAACAAATACGCTCTCATAGCTATTATTACACTCAAACTCATTCTAGAGTACTACTGACTCTATCTCTAATGAGTAATACCCAACAGAACCATGGTTGTCGCTTAACCATATGCTCTGATACCACCTGTGAAGACCCGCAAATCCATACTTCTTGAATATACACTAATCTCCATAGATTAACTCAAGATGAACAGAAATACGAATTATCAATGTTTAAGAAAAAGAAAAAGGATAGAAAAAGAGATTAGAAAGATATAAAATAGAGAGAAAAGAAAATAGAAAATAGAACGGAACAGAAAACAGCAGAACAATAACAGAATCTCACAATCGCAGCGGAACAACATATAATAGATAAATGAATAATCTTTAAACAAAGAACTATGTCAGTTATTACATTACATCACATCGTATCATCATTACATCAGAGTGTACAACAACAAACAACATCAACAACGGAAAAGAAATACTATATACTAGTAATACGCCATGCCATCCAGCTTGCCTCCAGC
This sequence comes from Allium cepa, assembly GCA_030765085.1. Classification (NCBI taxonomy): domain Eukaryota; kingdom Viridiplantae; phylum Streptophyta; class Magnoliopsida; order Asparagales; family Amaryllidaceae; genus Allium; species Allium cepa. The sequence continues at coordinate 115,140,606 of CM060942.1, forward strand.
AACTCCAGAATATCCTGATAAACCTAACTCTTAACTGCCCGTGTGGAAATTGGTGGGCACCCAGAGTTTAGGAAGGAAAACAATAAACTCCGAGTCAGTCATGTGACTGGTGTGAGAACTCAAAACAGTTTATTTATCTTTAAAATCAAAATAGAGGAATATTTTTAAAGTCAATTCGCAATGCTTTTTAAAAAATGAGACTACCATAAGACCTCCCACCACACACACAATGCAAACGCAGACTTGGAGGAGATTTCTCCTTATGATAGTCAAAGATGCTTGATATGCATTAAAAAGAAACATTTGATATTATTATTAGTGCATAGTGTAGGAAAAAATCATTTCGAAAGTAGAATATAAATCTTAGCCAACATAGGTACCATTATATTATACCTACTATAGCTACCATATTAGATGGCAGGTTCTACAACTAAAACCGTACAAGGCTCGTATTGTTTCTTTGGATTTCCAACGAATGGTCAGGACAAGGAACTTCCCATTGCCACATGAGAATGCCTTTGGAAGGACATCCCCGAGAACCAAACCGGATCTCTACCAACACAAGGTCGGGTTACCCCTAACCGAGTAACAACTGACCGAGTGTGCCATCCCCCGGTCCTTTGGGATCTTTAACCGAGCGCTCGTAATCAATTCACACAATCATAAAGTGTTTTCAACATGAGTAAGTATCTGGGCTCCATACCATGATACCACCCTTTTCCAGAAGGAAATGCACATACCCTAAAGGGCGCTACCCCTCATAACCTTGCTGCATCTTTCTTGTTTTGACCATTCCGGGGTGTGAGGCTCGACGAAGTCACGTCCACAAAAACATACTTTATACAAAAGCCATGCTTTGGGTCAACAAATGATCATAGAAATGATCACCAAGATAGACGATCAAACAAATGATCCTATCACAAATAATCAACACAATGATCATTTCACAGCAACACTTAGCATGTCACATTACCAAATTGGGAATATATCGCTGATAACATTCAACTACATAACCTCTGAGCTCGTACGTCTCAGAGAAGGGTGTTAAGCTAAAAGAATAAATTCTCCGCCACCAACAGAAATATATTTGAAAGAAATCGGCTTTATATCTCAATTTGTAATGTCAGACATACAATCCATACAAGTTTGTTCCGGGATCGATCAAAACCGAAGGCACTTACAAAGAAGTCCTTGCAATCCGGATATCCACAATCCTGATCGGATTTCCCATCACAAATGGAGAACTCTATACCGTAGCTACTCGGTGCAAAGTCAATCGACAGGTCATCCTATCGCTCTCGCAAATACCGGGTCTTCAACACCGATCTTCAATGCTATCATTACGTCGTATCACTATTCGGAATGGGTAATCCGAATAACGAGCGCAATAATTTAAAAATAAGTGTAGCATTCAAATTCAACAAATCACAACAAATACCTTTCAAAGGTAAATATTGATAGTCGGCTATTGAACTATCAATGGATATGCACAACATCACCAGATTCAAAATAATTTTCCAAATTATTTATTTCCCAAAAATATCTTTACAAGATATATAATTTCAATATGTCAAAAATAAATCAATATTTATTTTTAAACGAATTCCACTTTCTTTTATAAATTCCATAGTGAATTTATATTTCAAAATATTTATGAATAAACGATTTCAATTATTCATTTTCAATTTATCTTCAAAAAGATAAATTCTCTAATATTCACTTTATATTGGAAAACATTTCCATACTTATTTATTAATAAGCAATTCACAAATCCATTTATTTTCAACACTTGGAAAATATTCAATATACTTAAATCGAAATTAAGTATATATTTCATTCTTTAAGGAAATCATTCTCTTAACATATTTATTTGGGCCAAAACGAATGTTGCGTAAAACATCGTTACGACAACCCAAAATCACTAGTATAGGGATTCGAAATTAAAATAGATATATAAATCCCAATACTATACAAAACATTTCCTATCGGAAATCATTTACTATAACAACAGTGTTATAGTCCACCATTTCCTTCTATTTCTCGAAAACGTCTATTTCAACAATGAATGTTGAAATCTATGGTTTCGAATCTCAACACATTTTAAAACATCGTTAGATCGTTTTAATTCTATTTAAAACATCACATTCTAAACATTTTCTTTAACATATTATTCACTATTCAAAAACGTGAATATACTACGTTAACAATTTCATCATTTCTATTCATTTTATTTCAAAGGATTATTCACAGTCAAAAATGTGAATATAACTCCATAAATAAGTTATTAAAATTAACTTATCAAACTAAGTCATTTGCGAATTTATAAAACAACGTTTATAAATTCCATTTCTATTTATTTTATAACTACTTTCTTTATAAATTCCCTTGATTAACCTATCTCAATTCATATCTCAATGATATGCTAAAAGTTCATATTATAAGTGAAATACTTATAATTTATTTGTTTGCAAAATCGTTCCTTTGAACTTCATAATTATAAATCTTATAACTTATAAGATTCAATTATTTATCCAAAACCATTCTTTTAATAACTTTATAAATTTTATAAACCTACTGCTTATAAAATTCCATTTATAACTTCACCGTTTATAATTCTATAAATTTCATTCATTTATGAAATTCATTCACAATTCATTCTAACACTTATAAAAACTCGTTTTATAACTCAAATACTTTTAATTTATAAATATCAATTTATAAATTCCTTTATATAAATCAATTTATATTATTCTTTTAAAACATCTTTAAATTTCTTTGAAATTCCATCATTTTCTTTGATTTATAAAATAATCAAATTTTTATAAATCCTATATTTAAACTTTTCTTATAATAAATTCAAAAATCCTGATTAAACTATTTTATAAAATCATTAGCCTCATATTTTCAAAAATCAATCTTTAACTATATTTCTCAAAAACCATAATTTTTATAACATTAAAATTATATCGTTTATTTATTTAAAATGAATCAATTCCAAACATATTTTATAAACGTTTTCTTTCAAAAATCACTTTAAAAATCATTTTAAAATTCCAAATTTGGTCCAATGATGCTACGTACCAAATAGTCAATCACGACAACAACGACATCATATATCGATATGATAGTCCATCAAATATCAAAATATCTGAAATCAAATAAATACTGTTGAGGAATCCAGTTGGATCCCTCCAACCTGTTTTCCTGCATCCACAAACATTAGCACAATACCAATTTCACTCCAGTACGAAATTATCGCGGTATATGGGATTTAAAATATTATCCGCTTAATAGACGGCGCAATAGGGTCTCATCCGCTATACAATGCGGGAAATCAATAACTCCAATATATACATATGCCAATATATATATATATATATTGCTATTATATATAATACCAATTTCACTGTTTATGAAATATTCGCGGTATATGTTTTTAATAAATAACATCCGCTTACTAACGACGCATAATGTCTATTTTAACAATCAATAGATACGATCATCATTCAAACATGCATTCAAATATTTTAAATCTAACTATTTAAAATAAAAATCGAAACTATTCGATTGAGTGAGAAGTTCTCACCTTGATTTCAATTCCGTTTTAGCGATTTATTTCGAATAAAATTAAACGGACGTTTAATTTTACCCGAAATTCTCACTAATTCCAAACGACTCCAATCCAATTTCATCGCGTAGTGCTCGTCCATACGATTCCAACGCAACTGGTTTCGCGCGTTTTCGACCTCGTATGACAAAGATACGCATTTTTAATGTTTATACAATTTATATAAATCAATTTCAATATAAATTTTATTTTAAAACCCTATAGCAAATCCACCGTTCAATCCATCACCCCCCCATCATAGCCGTGCTTTTCTTTCTTCCCTACTCACGCTACCTCCAGGCTACTAGCCGCAATATGAACCCATAGCTTAATATTAGGGTTTGAAATTCGAGCCATCTACGAGCAGTTCCAGGTTGATCGAGGCACACCACATCGAAGGCCGACCCAACCTCCATGCTCGGCCAGAGCATAGGCCAACTCGGCCTCCTCCTTCCTTGGAAAACGCGCACGCAACGCGTTGCCTTCATCTCCATTTTGCCGTTGATCCGTGCATCTAAAAACGATCATGACCGTTCACATCGTAGAGCTCGCGAAGCTCTTCCATTTTGTAGTTGAAGAATTATTGAAACGAGGCTTGGATTTGAAGAAAACGAGGGGGGAAGATGGGTTGTTTTCGGCCGTGGGTTGAGGGGGTGGCGGCTGCGTTTAGAATTAGGGTTTTAGTTTTTTTTTTATTGAGAGAGAGAGGGGGCTATTTATAGGGAAACGAACGACACTATTCATTCCGGAAATTCCGAACTCCAAACGAAGCGTGCCAGTTGGTGTTCCTAAGGTTTACCCCGCGTTCCGAACACAATAGAACATGTTTCGAGAGCTAATTCGGTCATCTGTGCGAGTTATGGCAATAAACGTTCAATTTAAATTAAACCGATTTAAACGATTTTCTAGGCGTTTTAATTTGTACCGGACAAACGGTAAATCCAATTGACACGAAATTTTAAACCTTACAATAATATCACATTACGGATCCGATGAAACTGGTTTCGTCGAAATCCGAGACTTTTTGAAAAATGGCTATTTTAACTCGCCAAATTAATATTAAAACAATTTAGATGCGTTTCGAGCTGCCACGATCAAACGATAACTCCGATTGCTACGAAAATTGAAATCCGATAATAACTAACTATTACGGATCCAATGGAACTAGTTTCGTCCAATTCTGAGACTGTTCGAAAATTGGCTAATTTCACTAGTCGATTAAATATTAAAATATTCAATTTTCACAAATTAACTTTAAATTCAATTTTAAAAGTTCTATAATATCATTCTAACTTCAATATGATAAAATAAAATTTTACAAATCATTTTCAATCATATTTAACTCAATTTTCAATTATTTCCATAATTTAACATATTAAATTATCGATTTAATTATTCAATTAAACCAATTATTCGAAATAAAATTTATTCGACTTATAAATTCACTAATAAATATTTAAAATTAATTAAATATTCAAATTTTAATTACTTAAAATCCTGGGTCGTTACATTGGTGGTCGACTATATTAGTTAGTTGATCATTGGAAGTGGAAAGTTATGCTTTGGCACGCCCCATGCAAATATGAGTAATTGACGTATATCCACCACTCTCTATCGTTTCTCTCATAAGTAAAGGATTGGATACCCATTTTGGGTAGAGGAACCCATCGGTTTTGAGTAGATTCACCTCCTTTTTAAGTGCAGCAGACCTCTCGTGATCCATGTCACATCATTTTTATGCACCGAGACATGCATCGGGTTGACATTTAATGCAGGGTTCTTAATGATTTGTGAGAGTCCATACATACACATGAGATTGAGTACAAACGGACATATCAAATTCACCTGGAGCAAAGACGTTGACTCTTTCATCATCATTGCGTCTAGTTGTCATCTGATCAACAATACTCGTGATGGGTTGTAGGTGCTTTATGTGCTTATTTGCAATTGTAAATGATCAGGCTTTTATGGGCGTCGAATCAAAGGCTCAGTAGAGTTTAGCCTTGTATCGCACGCTGCAGCATAGTAATCTACTTGTGTTTCCGAGGAATGCACTATCCATTCAATGTACTCATGATCCATTGCTCATCGGAAGGGCCAGAATGATGATTAGTTGCCCATAAGTCCGAGCGTCATCTGATGATTCTATCCCTAACCATCCTTTCGGTCGTAACTTCAAGTTTTTATAAATACTAGGCATGAGCTATATGATTGAGTAATCGTATCCATCTCTTGGATGATCACACTCATGCCCTTGGTCTTGGGTTGATGGATGTATTGTGCGAATGATCGAGCCTATCTTCTGCTGTGTTTATACTATAGTCCAAGCTGTAAGAGCCAGAGTTATTTGATGAACGATCAAATTATATTCATCTTATTTCTCGTGCTTGCCCTCAAGTCTGGGTAATATCTCGATAAGTGTTAAGGTAGATAATGTTTGCTTCAATTTCGCATTCTGTCCCGTTGAACCACGGGATCGAGTTAAACGACGGAAGGCTGAGCCGTGCCTTATCATGCATTCTGTCCTAGTTCTTTCCTCTAGGCAAAATACTTCGTTGCCTTGCCGACATTCACTTTGCTGCTTATGTCGTCATGCTCTGGGCAAAAAATGAAGAGTGAATTGTCCAGTCGGATCCAATGTAGGATTGATGCTTCCCTTGTCGAATCGAAGGTAAGAATCGGTGCGCGGACATTTAGGTTGCACTTGTTGTGAATTGATCATTCAATCGGCTTGTGGTAAGAGTCAAATAATGAATGGTCGCATTGCATTCTATTAGAGTTGGGTGATCAACCACATCCTTTTTTGTTTACGTTCTCCCATCAGATCTAGGGATAAAGTCAGCTCAAATGCAGTCAGGTCATGCTCATCCAGTCTCATGCTCTTCCTGGCGGATCAAAGGAAAGTGACGGAGGAAGAATGGTCAGATCAGACTCATTTGTGGTTCTATCCATGCTCTGGTAGTCAAAAGTATTCAATGTGCGCTCATGTCGCATCAATTTGTAGTCGAAGAGGATCGATATTGGCCGTTGATTTAGTGACACAATGTACAATGCACGGACCTCATTCCCTATCGGTCCATTGGTATGATATGAAAGGTGTAGATCGATATTGCCCGTCGATCCGACGGTACGATATAATTGGTTTCCCGTAACTTCGGGCATCATTCTGATTGGTTAGCATTAAGGCCTCATTGCAGTCGTTGCTTTAAGTTGTAAAGGATGCTACGCTAGCGATGTAGCGAGTCACCTTTCTTTTCTTTCGGTGATTTATGCCTCTTCCCCCAGTCTTGGGTTAGCAGAGTGAGTTTGTGGATGGTTTAATTGCATCTGTAGCGAATTTATACCCCTCCTATCGAGTTTAGGTCAAAGCTGGTGAATGAATGGTCGAATCACAGTCATTCATCTGTCTATACTCGTAGTCACATGTTGTGGATCGGAGTCATCTGAAGGGCCATTCGTCACACCTATTTGATGTTTATACCCCTGTCCACACTCCGAGGACTAAGATTTTATAGAAAATGGTCGAACCGCATTTTCCTCGGTCAATTCCTCTGCCCCCAGCCAAGGGCAAAAGTCAAAGTGTGGTCGGTCACATTACAATAACTTTAATTTGATGCTTCTCGCACATAACTGTAGGAAGGAATTTATTGGCGGATGTTTGGGACACATCCGTCCATGTTGCATGCACAAGCCATTGGATCATAGGCAAGAATTAGCGGATGAACGGCCGTGCACGTTCATTTGCGGTAAGATGGGTAATCACGTCCATTTAGAATAGGACTTTCAGCTAGGCCCATTTTATGAATCTTCGTCTCCCTGTAAAATCAAGGAAGAAATTTTGTCTTATAGGGTTGGGGTGCATCCCGATAAAGATTTAATGTATGGACAGTCGTGTCATGCCTGCTTGGTGCTAGATGGTCGAATTGCATCCGGTTTTTTGTGATCAGTGTGCCTCCATGTCAGGGGAAGAGTTGGAAAGCAGGCGGTCAAACCTTATCCGCCTTTTGTACTACAGAACTTGCCGAGGAATTAGAGTTGATAGATGGACAATCGAATCGCATCCCTTTTGGTATTTATATTCCAATCCATGCTTTGAGGACCGGAGTTGGTCGATGAGTAATTTGCCACATCCATTAGGTCTTTATACTCCAGTCTATGCTCGCGGGACTAGAGTTAGCTAATGTTTATAATCCAGTTCGCACTCTGGAAATCAGAAATTAGTTGATGGGTGGTCAGTCACTCCCATTTGGCATTTGTGCTCCAGTCCATGCTCTTAGGACTAGAGTGAGTCGGTTTTTATATTCCATTTCGCATTCTAGAAATCTGGAGTTAGTTGATGGGTGGCCAATCACAACCATTTGGTATTTTAAGATTATGTCCGCACTCCGAGGATGTAAGTTGTTTTATAGGTGGTCGCACACACCTGTTTTGATGTTTATACTCTAGCTCGCACTTCGGGGATCTGGAGTTGGTTGATAGGTGGCCAGTCACACCCATTTTAGTGTTTATACTCCAGCTCGCACTTTGGAGACTTTGAGTTAGTTAATGTTTATACTCCAGTTAACACTATAGGAATCTAGAGTTAGTTGGTGGGTGGTCAGTCACATGCATTGTAGACTCCGATCCATGCTTTGGGGACTTAGAGTTAGTTAATGTTTATACTCCAGTTCGCACTCTAGGAATATAGAAATAGTTGATGGGTGGTCAGTCACACCCATTGTAGTGTTTATACTCCATTCCACGCTCCGGGGACTTAGAGTTAGTTAATGTTTATACTTCAGTTCACACTTCAAAATCTAGAGTTAGTTGATATTATACTCCATTTCGCACTCCGGGAATCTGGAGTTGGCCGACAAATGGTCAGTCACATCTGTTTAGGCACTTGAATCCCGTTTGCACTATGGGAATATGAGGTCGATTAAGGTTGTGAATGGTCGGATCACATCCATCTTGAGTAGGCAAGCGATGTATTCAGATAGATGGATCCACTCTCCTCGTGCTTGTAAATATGGAAGGCGAGCTCGTTAGATGGACTGATCCATCCTTCTTGGGTTTTGGTTGAACACGGACAAAGTCGTTAGATGGATGGATTCATCCTCCTCAGTCCCATGTCCGTACGTTTATACTCCAGCTCGCACTCTAGGAGCCGGAGTTAGTTAGAGGATTGTTGTGTTTCAATTCCTTTTGATTTAAGTGTGTCGGCCCCCGAGCTCGGTTTCCACTTAATAAGTAGTTGGTCGGATCTCGATCACTTTCCACTTATCCACCCTCACCGGGATCAAATTAAGTTGATGGATGGTCGAATCACGTGCGTGTTCGTTTGGATTCTGCTTCTTCAAGCCTATGGAGTAAGATTAGTGTTCTGGCAAGCTTTGAGCTCGAGGAAAGGAGAGGATGGTCGAACTACATCCACTTTGAGCTGTGTATTTTCCATTTAGTCAGGGACAAGAATTGGAGAGGGGATGGACAAGTCACATCCACTTTATACTTTGCGTTCTTCTGATAGGTCCGGGGAAGAGAGTTGAAATGATGGCACATGATGGTTAGTGAATTAGTAATCGTTCGTTGATGATTTTAAATTGAGGGTTGGCCCCTGATGAAGTCGGTTTAAGGCACTCTTGTTTTGCGGAACCACAGATGCTAACTGGGAAGTGAATGGTCAAATCATATCCACTTTAAACTTGTGTTCTTAAATAACCCCAAGTATCTAATGCAGGATTGGATGTATAGATGGTCACATCATGTCCACCCCTAGTGTGTTTCTGATCTTACTGGGCATCAGAAGAACCATAAGTATTTTGGCGAGCTTCAAGTATGAGATGGGGAGTGCATAGATGGGACATATCACTTAAAGTCTTTCTTAGATCTCCAATTAAATTGCATATGCAGATGAGTGGATTGATAGTAGTATCCGCGTTGTATTGGTGTCCTGACCTTGTCAGTCTCTTCTGCTTTGATGTCGTACCCCCATACAGCAGCTAATGAGTAGTTGAATCATGCTTGTCATGATGATACCTTAATAATTTGATCATAATCGGTGGAGGTTGTTTTGCACTCATCCTTAAGTACTTGGTTACCTGCATCATTTGCAAGTAGTTTAATTCAAGTCGGTCATAATTCGCAACATAAACGAAATTGAAATAGAAATAATTCAAAAGAGATCAGATTATATCTCATTGATAAGTGAAGCGGTGTCATATGCTCGCTATTGCACTTCGGTTCAGCCCTTCACAGTTGGAAGTCTAACGCATATGGTTCAGTTTGATCAAAGTTCTTAATTGATAGGGGTCGGAGGTTCCTGACCCTTCATTTTATGGTGCTCGAACATATTGTCAGAGCTATCCTTTATGGAGTAGCCTTATGGTGTTGGCATTCTAGCCATCTAAAGAAGAGGAGTTTTTCGTTCTAGAGTATGGAGTAGGTTTCCTCCTTATCTCGCCAAGTTGATCCTTCATCTGGTTCATCAACATAATATTAAATACGATATGTTGGTGTACTTGTTAGCGACTATCCACCGGTTCTCTTATCAAAGTCTGGAAATAATCTCTTGTAATGAATCCATTTATGGGTATTGGCAGCAACTGGCTGTGGACTTTGGATGAATTCATTGGCTTCCAACTTCTTTATTCCCTTCAGCAATATGAGAAGTAGAGTCGGTATGTCTAACCATGAATCACAGTGTTCTTTGAGGAATATGGGAAGACATCTGCATCTGATGGCCTTCATCACTCTTGGTGGAGTCCATGCACCATTCTCACTTCATGAGGTAGTGTCGGGAGTTGTATTTCCATAGTATACCGACATAGTCAACATATTGAATTTTCATTGGAAATTTTACAGGAGGATGGTTTCAATGAATAGGTCTCCATTGGCGAAGATTCTTCAATTGTCATTAGGAGTAGGTCTATTTTATGGCTATGGGATCTTGTAATACTGGTGAATGATGCGTGCATGATTGTCCAACGTTTGAGTGGTTCGTAATGCCGATTGGGTGGCGAGTTGGTTAAAATGGGCTAAGAGATTGGTGATAGTAACGTCCCGCCTTTTCGCACGCTTTAAATCGACACACGTGCCAATTCAAACAATACGGAAGGACGGATTGATATGGGGTAAATAAGAAAAACAGAGAAGAGAAAAAAAACAAAATAGAGTCTCACAGGGGAAGGATAAAATATAATAATAAATATACACTTCATAAAACTGTTTACAAAACATTTGATTCTTCTTCATACAATAAATATCAGAGTTCACATACCAATAAATACCAATGCAGCGGAATTAAATAGTGTAGTGGAATAATATAGTAGATAGTAATATTACAAATCTTCGTCTTCGTCCTCCAAAATAAAATCTTCAAATCCTGAAATGCTCGGACTGACCCGAGCGAATTGAAAGGACAAAACACTCGAGTCAGAACTAAAAGTCTTATGCAAGTTAAATCAACAGGGATAAATATGAGTGCAGTAACTTAGAAGAACGTCGGGATTCACATCTCTTAAGGATCCGTTAAACTATTTACTATGTAGTATATTTCGCTATTATAATAGTGTCTAATTGTAAAATAAACTTACTTTTAAATAGCGTTAAGGAGTTACCCAATCTCCCCCTTAACACAATAGCAGTCTAGTAGTACATCCAATATCATAGTCCCTCCTGATCGGGAAGCCACCAGAGGATACCACACGGGCTACGGGAGAAATCCAAACTCGTACAAGGGGCGATACGGTAGATGACACGATACAACTAGGCAATGCCAGGGTAGATATACCAATTACGCTTCCGGGTCGGTGGTAACGCGTAGTGCGCATCTACCGCCCACCTCGAACAAACTCTCCCAAATCAAAAAAATCAAAAGTGAAGGTGGCCACCGAATCAATCCAAAGTCAGAGTATAGTATCGAAGGGAAGTGTCCGATCAAAGGTGCTACCTTATTAACCCGTCAATCGCTCCTGTTTTAGCCACCTGATGCCAACTCACGGGAGTTGGGTCCATGTATTTACCTTACAGGAAACGCCGCCACCAACCAACTTCGTTCTGGAATCTCCACCGCGTACACGGTTGTTAAAGTAGTTTTCGGAGTTGGCAGAGAGTATGACAACTTTTGATCCCGGTCTCTTTAACAATCAAACGTTATTATAACACCGCAGTCATTTAAAAATAATTTTACTTTCAAAACCAGAATAAAGTATCTATTTCAAAACCGTATAAATACGACATCCTTTCCATTCCAAAACAAACTCATTTGATATATTTTTTATAAACCCCAAATTGATATAATATCATTTTATTTCAAATATATTCCTATTCCAAAATCATATTGCTTTAAATTTTATAATAATTGGAAACCAAACATTTGAATTATAACTTTCAAACCATAATACTTCGAAAATTCATAGCTTTAAAACCATAACTTCTAACTTGGATGGTTTGGATATTCAAACGGTATATAGAATAAAATAGTTTGCATTTAAAATTACTTTATAAAATAAAATAATTTCCGCGACTTACAATTTATTTTATTTAAAAATTAAGTCAAAATCCATAAATTTCAAAATTGCTTTCAGTTTCATTAACCACTTCAGTTTCAATATATTTCAAACTTTGAATATCAAACAATTGGAACTAAGGTTGGAAATTTCTATTCAACAATTTGAAGTCCTATTTATTTAGTTTGAAATATTTTCATAATAAATCCGAAATCATTTAAATAAAACTCAAATTACTTTTAACTAAAAAATTTCCTTCAATTTATTTATATTGGAAATATTCATTTAATTCACCTTGAATAAAATTTCAGTTATAAATATCATACCCTTTTATATAAAACTTCAATTTAATAATTTTACATCAACTTATGAAGTTAAATTCTTAATTAAGCTCAATTCCAAATAAAATTTTCAATTAAACTCCCAATCTTAATTGATTTAAATCATTTAAAACTCTATATATTTTCAATATCTTAACATGTACTTAACCATATAATATAAAATAATCAAACTCCATTATTCAACTTATTTATTTTATTTAACAAATCCATACATAGTGTAACGACCCTGAAATTCGGACTCAGTTTAAAATTTTAAAAATCGCTTATTTAGTGTAGAATTTCGAATTTTCATAAATAAATTCCGATGCTATTCAAACTTCACATTTGAAATGCGTTTAGTTAAACATAGCAACTGGTAAATTTTCGTCCGAAAATATGAAAGTTTATTTCGTGCGTAAATTTACTGCAATTAGAATCAGTTAGTAATTAATGAAAATAAACCGTTTTCGAAACCTAAATATTTTCACATAGAAAAATTCTAAATCGTCTTCTGAGCAAGACGTCATTTTCCGTTTTTCAAAATTCAGACTTCTTTAACTCCGTCGACCTTAATCTTTAGCGTTTTGCTGCGTTTTCCTTCAGTATAAAATTTCGAATTTTTATAAGTCAATCGAATCACTAATATCTTCATACCGTTGTGTCCGTCTCGTCGCGCTGACCAAAACGGTATATTTATTTGTGTCAATTGGAGTTCGGCGTTGCAAATTATAATTGGTTAACGGAGTACAAACTGGTCCGTTACGCAGCACAAACCGGTACCCGTTATAAAACCATTTGGGTTCCATTTCTTCTCATCTGTCTACCTGTCCAAATCAAACAGCTGTTTGCTTTTATTAATTCTTGCGTGCGCGTGTAGCTTTCATCATTCCCACTGTCACTTTTCTTTTCTGGTCCCTTCATTTCCTATGTCTTCCTCTCAGCTGAAATCAAGGAAATTTGACCGTTCACAGCCCATACCACTTCGAAATCTGAAGTGTATAAAAAAAACTTCTATACGTTTAGATTTATTAGTTATGTACCGTTCCTTCTTTTTATTTATTCTTCCTCTAACTGGTTCACTTTCTTCTTTGCAAACTTCATTTCCACTACTCCTCCCTGTCAACTCATCCTCCTCATGGCCCCTTGTAGCTTGAAAATGGAACAACACTCTCTTCTTATATAAAAAAAAACAAACTCGCCTCCCTCCCTCATCTTCGCGCGCGGGCACGTCATGCCGTGGCCGCACTCCGTCCTCACCTGCCTTCATACCGCCGTGCAGCGCCCTCCGACCGAGCTCACCACGCCACCTCCACCTGCTCTGGCCGAACCTTCATTTTTGGTGAGTAGAAAGCGACTGCCCTCCACTTAAAACACATGCCGAGCTCGACCACCATCTCTACCATTTTCGCCCCTTACGACGTCCATCCACCTTGCAACACCAATGCCGCCGACAACCACCATTCTCTTGACCTTTTTCATTTTGCTCTTTTCTAAAAAAAAAATTAAATGAACAGAACACGCAAACTGTTCGTCTGTATGGTCGCACTCACTACTTCCCATCCACCTCTTTTGTTACCGGCCTCGGCCACCACTTCCTCGCATCAGCAGCCATTAACTTTCCATCTCCGTGCGGCTTCGTCTCCACTTCCTCAGCCATGTGCCTCTACCGCGTGCAACGCGTTGAACCGACCTGTTTTCTCTGGCCGAAGTTATCTTTGTTTTGCTGAGATCTAAGTATATGCATATAAATTTAGTAAGTGATTATATTTTTCTTTTCTTTCTGTGGTATATATATATGTTTAAGTAACTATTTATTTACAGTTTAAAAGTTTGGTTTGTGATAACTTATATGTATTTATTTTAGCAACTACATATGTGGTCTAGTTTTATTTGTATATACTATTATAAGTTATGATCGGTTTGCTTTTATATGCAATTTGCCGTCTGCATTGATTTGTTAGAGTCTGTGTATAAAGTGTTATATATATGATAGACTATATGTTTTGGTCCTATTCTTATTATATAGTATAAACTTGTATAAGGTTAGTCTGCTGTTTCTGTACAAAGTAAACTATTATATAAATATAGTTATATTTGTTGTATGTAAAAGTATACATTGTTGGTTATAGTTTACATCTTAGTTATTTGTATACATATACTTTCTACCCACAACCGTTAATCAAATTTATACTTTATATAAATGTTGTAGTTAGTACGTATATGCTTTACTGTCATATTTGTGTATGCTGTTGTAGGCTATACTAGAAAGAATTATAAATATAGTTGTAAACAATAGTGGCTGTTATTAGTGCATAAAGGACAGCTATATGTATTTTCTACTCATGTGGTACAAAAAACTTTATGACAGTAAGTAATTTTATAATATGACAGTAAGAAAATGAGTTTGGTTTATATATAAATAAAGTTGGGTTTGTTGTATGGTCCTCGCGACTAGCTGTAACTATTGTTGGAGTGCACATAAATAGGGGGTTAGTTTATATATATAATATAAAGATTTTGGGGGTATGTATGTGTATGTTCAGCTCTGTAGCGTATAACTTACCGTGGTATCGTTTTGAAAAAGAAAAAAAAAGTATGTTAAATCATATTAAATTTTAAAGTATGGCATGTGTGTAAAGTTTATAAATATGTACTTTAAAATTTCAATATGTGTTTTTTAAAACGTCTCTTATTGAAACCTCTGATTTACTTTGTATACTAAAAAGCTTGTTGCACTATCTTGTTTGAATATAAATTTACGTTAGTTCTATTATGAATTATCCTCGATTGTCTTTTTAATTTTAAATATATATATTTATATATATATAATGATTTTGATGAAGTTATTTATATATGCGTTTAATACAAAATAATGGAATATTGATTTAATAAGAACTAAGAATATTTTATTTTCATTTTATATCTAGACTTATTTGGATTTGTTCTCGTCAATTCTGATTTATTTCATCAATTCCTTGTTATCAGCCATGTTCATCGAAATCGTGCCAATCCTGTCTTTGCTTTGCAATTCGTGCTTGGATTCGGGGATCGGTCCATTGTCGAATCATCTCTTCTAGCCTCGAAAGGTGAGCAATCACTCACGATTAATGTTCTTTTATTTATTAAATCAGATTTCAATTGAAATGACAATTGAAATATGGTGCTGCTAGTTATTTACACTGTTAAATATATGTTATTACCTGTATCAGTTCACCTGTGACATCTGACACCATTATCTGTTAATTATACGATGATAATCCTGTTTGATTAATAACTGAATGGTTGTTTGTTGTTTATATTGGATGTTGAATTATAATGTATAAAATGATAAATATCATGCAATTGAATTCGGCGTAGGATAGTTAAAATTTTGAATCGACATATGTGTTGAATTTGATTAGTTTAAGTTTTATAATATGACCCCTGTAAACTTTTAATTAATTGGCACGTAGAATTTGATTATGTATACCTTGAACCCTTGAATGTATATTGTATAAATTGATGAAGCATGAAATTGAAATTTAATGACAAGTGAAAAACTGTATAAAATAATAGTGTAATAATCTTTAATCTACATGAAATGATAGTGTAGATTCTGGAAATAATTACATTAATTTGCACAAATAACAATGTGAATTAATACGATTATTTCGGGATTATTTGGATTGATTATTGAATTGTTATTGATTGTTGTTATTGCTTGTTTATTTACTTTGACACCATCCCTGTTATCACACTGCAAGTTTCCTTTGCTATGCTTGATTTTGAATTGAAATGGAATCGGATTGAAATGATATATACCCAAATGAACTTGACTTAGGATAGAAAATTAAATAAAACCCGATTGGTCAATAATTTGATTTAAAATAAAATAATGATTTTATTTGAGTAAAGAATAAGGTTTTGAAATGAAATTGGAATTTGGATTTAATGAAAGGAAAATGTTAATATTTAAAATCTGAAACGAATATTAACATAGTAGTTGTTGAAGAGCGTTGTTTTAAAGTTAATTATTGACAATAAAAATTTGGAATTATTCATTGAATTAAGTTTGAAATGATTTAATAATTAAATTTGAATTTATAATTAGTTGAAATTATTAAGTTTTGAAATTAGTATGAATTAGGTTGAAATTAATTAATAATTGAATAAGATTGAATTATTTGATAATTGAATAAAAAATTGAATTCTTTGATAAGAGAAATTGAACCCTTGATTAAGTGAATTTGAACTGCGTTAATAAATAAAATTGGGTTTCTTTATTTATTAATTTTTGGAAAAATTATTTAAGTGAAATTGAACTTTTGAATATGTGGAATTTAGTTTCTTTATCATTTGAGTTGAAATTTGTAACTAAGAAAGTTAATAAATAATTGAAGTTGAATTTCTTTAACAAGAAATAAATTGCGATTTATTGAAATTAATGTAAGACTTGGAATTTTAGAATTTGATTTGACGAATCTAATTTAATTAAATTTGTAAGTTGATATCATGAAGTTGAACTTAAGTAATTAATTTAATGAATTGGAAATTAAATGGAAACTGTTTGAATGATAAATAAACTTAATGAATATTGAATAAAATCGGTAAATAAATTTAAATTGATTTGAATGTTAAATTTAATTAATTTAAATAATTTCGGAATGAAACTTTTGTACGAACTTGAATCAATATTTGAATTGTTTAAATATGATTTGAAATAGAATTATAAGATTTTGAAATGGTAATTTGGAAGTTTTGAAATGTAAATTACGGAAATTGATATAGAAAGACAAATGGAACGTTATTATGAATTCTAGTTGAAATTGAAATTGATTGTTTTGGAATATATTAAACGACCAATCGGTGTAATAATACGTAGTTATTAAAGAGACCGGGATCGGATATGGACATACTCTCTGTCGATACCGAAAACCACTTTAATAACTATTATACGAGGAGAGTTGATCCAGAATGAAGTGGATGGTTTGGTGAACGCGTTGACTGAAGAAAGAGAACGATATTGGATGACCCCTGACATGACTAAAACAGGAGCCGCGCCGGGCCATTGAGGTTCGCCATCTCTAGCGGACACACTTCTTCGATACCATATCTATTACTTTTGTGGTTCGATTTGGGTGCACCCCTCGGTTTGGGAGTGTTGTTTCGCGGTGTTGAGATAGCTGCTGGCTATGCTCAACATCAGTCCGGATCACGCAACTACTAGTATCCTAGTTGGTATCGCCTCATGTACCTTGTCATACTGATTATCCTATTCGCGACCACTACGTTTTGTTTTGTGTTATACCTATGGGGTACCCTCTGATAACCACTAGTTTACGGTGGGGTTTACGGTGCTGTATAGACTATGGCATTATAAAAATGTGTTAAGAGGGATAATGGTAACGCCTTAACGCTATTTTAATATTTTATATTACTGATAGACATTATCTACTTAGCGTACATTACTACCTAGTAGATAGTTTAACGGATCCTTAGAGGATGGTTAGTCCAAACATCCTTTGAGTTACTTGTATTTCGATTTTTATTTCACTTGAGTTGGATTTATTGATATAAGAATGTTAATCCTGACTTGAGTGTCTTGTGATTTGCTTTACGCTCGGGTCAGACTGAGTGTACTAGTATTCGAGACTCACCTTTGGAGTTGGAGCTTTGCTTGAAGATCCAGCCATCTATTCTGCTTTCAGTATTTGATGATTTCAGTGATGTATTCTGATTTGTAACTGATGTATCGTATTACTCTTTTGGTTGTAAACTCTGATGTATCTTATATATTTACATAGTAGCTTCATGAACTACTATCTCTTTTCTTTCCGCTGCATATTATTACTCTGTGTCTGTGTTCTGTGATTATTTATTTACTGTATATCTGAGTTTTGCCAAATTTAAATTTACAATTCCGTATTTTGAGGTATTCAAGTCCGACGTGTGCGAATGCGAATAGTCCAAAATAGCGGGTCGTTACAGTTGGTATCAGAGCATTTGGTAGCTCTAGGCAAAACTTAGTATATAGGGTAAATGTATTTACAGAATCACTCTCATTCGAGTTTCAATTTCTTCTTTTTGACTCAATTCCTTTGAATTTTGGAACGCTCCCTCGGTTCCAAAATTCATTCTCGTCCCTCACTATTCGTCTTCTTTCAATTCTGGAGTATTCCATAACTCCACTTCGAATAACCTTTATAATGAACTGGCGGGCTCGCCAAACTTCGAATGATTTGTAAAGGGGTGAAACTCCTTTACAGTAGGCATTGATTTACCGGAGATTTCTGTATCCTCGGTTTACGATGCTATCTATCTTCCACTATGCCTGAATTCAATTTCTTGAGATCGAATATTGATTTACCTCGGGATTCAGCATCGATCTTATTCTTGAAGTTACAGTCGATACGGTTAAGGTTGCCCGTGAATTAAATAAGCTTGTCCATCTCCCGATTCTGTTAATTGAATTACCTTATCTTCTATTTCAAACTTATTATCGAATCAAAATTCTCTTTGGTTTGATTTCCATCAAATTTGAATCTCTATACTTGTTTTGAAATCTACTCTTGTATCGTCGAGTGAGGAAGTATATTTGTAAATTAATATTTAAAAATGTTTTATATATTGTGTTGTTTGAGTTGTTGATATTGATTTGGGTTTTCGATCGATTCGTCTGATCAACGCTATCGATAGGATTTCCAAAACACTTGAACAGAGCAAACTGACACAATATTGTTTTCAGATTTGGTAAACAAATAGTTTTGTATGATTATATTATATAAGTATAAATTTTTCTAAAATTAAAATGTTAATGAATCTGTTGTCCGAAATGTTAAAATTTAATTTTCATTTATTATTTTATAAATCATTGACTATTTAATAACATAAATAAATGAATTTATAAAATCTCGTTATAATTTGATTTGAAGTTTGTAATGAATTCAAATCAAGAATTCAAGAAATTAATTTCCGGTGATTTCGAACTATGGTTTTAAAAGTTTAAAATGTGTATTATTTAAAATATTTTCGAGTAGAAATGGTTTGCAAAGAATTTAAAATGATTAAATTTGATCTCTTCTCTTTTGTCGCTGGAAAATAATTTCGGTGATGACGGCCGCATCATCGACATTCATTTTCGAGTTTCGAAGTGGAGAGACTATTCTGTAGCTTTGCTACGGTTTGTTTTGAAAAATAAATTGATTTGAATTTCTAAACATAACTTGATTTATAATATATATTGAAGATTTTAAATTTGATTTGATATATTATGAATATATATATATATATATATATTTTATCTCTAAGATTGTTTGAAGCTAATCGGAAATAAATTCTTAAATTTTTTTAAAAGATGATTTTACAATTTTAAATGAAGCCAAATTATTTCATATAAATACTTAGCTTGAAATAACTGAACTGTACAATTTTGTTTGGATAATACTCAAATTGCATTATATATATAACTTACCTAAAAAAAGAAGAAGTTAATTATGTAATTGAATATTATACAATATAAATGTTATCAAAGGAATTTTAAATAAAAATTTGAATAGTTATAATAAAGGTAAATATACTTAATATATATGAATATGATATTAAGTAGAATAAATTTAATAATAATTTGGAATAAGGAAGAATTAAATTTGTCGAATGAAATATGATTATAAAAAAATGACTATTCAAATTTATGATCTTTGAAATTGTTAAATTTAGATAATTGGATTGTATACAATATAAATGTCTTTAAAAATAAAATGTAGGTGCGTATAATAAATGTTATTCACTTAAATTCAAATTATAAATGTTTATGAGATAAATGGAATAATAAGTTAAATAAATAATAGGTATGATTAATAGAAGAAAATTTTGTTTTGGAAGTTAATAAATTGACTTAAATCAACTTAAGAGAATATCTTGAATTAATTGAATTTAAATTGAATTTCATTTGAAAGGAATCTTTTGTACCTAACATTAATATATGTGAAATAAAATCAATTTGATGAAAGTCTTGAATTCAAAGTCAAATTGTTAAATATAAATTAACTTAAATTGAAATTTCTATGGTTTAAATCAATTGTTTATTTTGTAATTCAAGTCTATTTCTTCTGGTTGTTTCTATTCTCTTACCTCCTCGCTTTTCAGGGACGAAAAGTTTTGAGTGGGGGAGAATGTAACGACCCTAAAATTCGGACCCAGTTTAAAATTTTAAAAATCGCTTATTTAGTGTAGAATTTCGAATTTTCATAAACAAATTCCGATGCTATTCAAACTTCACATTTGAAATGCGTCTAGTTAAACATAGCAACTGGTAAATTTTCGTCCGAAAATATGGAAGTTTATTTCGTGCGTAAATTTACTGCAATTAAAATCAGTTAGTAATTAATGAAAATAAACCGTTTTCGAAACCAAAATATTTTCACATAGAAAAATTCTAAATCGTCTTCTGAGCAAGACGTCATTTTTCGTTTTTCAAAATTCAGACTTCTTTAACTCGGTCGACCTTAATCTTTAGTGTTTTGCTGCGTTTTCCTTCAGTATAAAATTTTGAATTTTTATAAGTCAATCGAATCACTAATATCTTCATACCGTTGTGTCCGCCTCGTCGCGCTGACCAAAACGGTATATTTATTTGTGTCAATTGGAGTTCGGCGTTGCAAATTATAATTGGTTAACGGAGTACAAACTGGTCCGTTACGCAGCACAAACCGGTATCCGTTATAAAACCATTTGGGTTCCATTTCTTCTCATCTGTCTACCTGTCCAAATCAAACAGCTGTTTGCTTTTATTAATTCTTGCGTGTAGCTTTCATTATTCCCACTATCACTTTTCTTTTCTGGTCCCTTCATTTCCTATGTCTTCCTCTCAGCTGAAATCAAGGAAATTTGACCGTTCACAGCCCATACCACTTCGAAATCTGAAGTGTGTAAAAAAAAACTTCTATACGTTTAAATTTATTAGTTATGTACTGTTCCTTCTTTTTATTTATTCTTCCTTTAATTTGTTCACTTTCTTCTTTGCAAACTTCATTTCCACTACTTCTCCCTGTCACCTTATCCTCCTCATGGCCCCCTGTAGCTTGAAAATGGAACAGCACTCTCTTCTTATAAAAAAAACAAACTCGCCTCCCTCCCTCATCTTCGCGCGCAGGCACGTCATGCCGTGGCCGCACTCCGTCCTCACCTGCCTTCATACCGCCGTACAGCGCCCTTCGACCGAGCTCACCACGCCACCTCCACCTGCTCTGGCCGAACCTTCATTTTCGGTGAGTAGAATGCGACCGCCCTCCACTTAAAACACATGCCGAGCTCGACCACCATCTCTACCATTTCCTCCCCTTACGACGTCCATCCACCTTGCAATACCAATGCCGTCGACAACCACCATTCTCTTCACCCTTTTCATTTTGCTCTTTTCTAAAAATAATAATATGAAATGAACAGAACACGCAAACTGTTCGTCTGCATGGTCGCACCCACTGCTTCCCATCCACCTCTTTTGTTACCGGCCTCGGCCACCACTTCCTCGCATCAGCAGCCATTAACTTTCCATCTCCGTGTGGCTTCGTCTCCACTTCCTCAGCCATGTGCCTCCACCGCGTGCAACGCGCTGAACCGACCTGTTTTCTCTGGCCGAAGTTATCTTTGTTTTGCTGAGATCTAAGTATATGCATATAAATTTAGTAAGTGATTATATTTTTCTTTTCTTTCTGTGGTATATATATATATATATATATATATATATATATATATGTTTAAGTAACTATTTATTTACAGTTTAAAAGTTAGGTTTGTGATAACTTGTATGTATTTATTTTAGCAACTACATATGTGGTCTAGTTTTTATTTGTATATACTATTATAAGTTATGATCGGTTTGCTTTTATATGCAATTTGTCGTCTGCATTGATTTGTTAGAGTCTGTGTTTAAAGTATTATATATATGATAGACTATATGTTTTGGTCCTATTCTTATTATATGGTATAAACTTGTATAAGGTTAGTCTGCTGTTTCTGTACAAAGTAAACTATTATATAAATATAGTTATACTTGTTGTATGTAAAAGTATACATTGTTGGTTATAGTTTACACCTTAGTTATTTGTATACATATACTTTATACCCACAGCCGTTAATCAAATTTATACTTTATATAAATGTTGTAGTTAGTACATATATGCTTTACTGTCAGATTTGTGTATGCTGTTGTAGGCTATACTAGAAAGAATTATAAATATAGTTGTAAACAATAGTGGTTGTTATTAGTGCATAAAGGACAGCTATATGTATTTTCTACTCATGTGGTACAAAAAACTTTATGACGGTAAGTAATTTTATAATATGACAGTAAGAAAATGAGTTTGGTTTATATATAAATAAAGTTGGGTTTGTTGTATGGTCCTCGCGACTAGCTGTAACTATTGTTGGAGTGCACATAAATAGGGGGTTAGTTTATATATATAATATAAAGATTTTGGGGGTATGTATGTGTATGATCAGCTCTGTAGCGTATAACTTACCGTGGTATGGTTTTGAAAAAGAAAAAAAAAGTATGTTAAACCATATTAAATTTTAAAGTATGGCATGTGTGTAAAGTTTATAAATATGTACTTTAGAATTTCAATATGTGTTTTTTAAAACATCTCTTATTGAAACCTCTGGTTTACTTTGTATACTAAAAAGCTTGTTGCACTATCTTGTTTGAATATAAATTTACGTTAGTTCTATTATGAATTATTTTCGATTGTCTTTTTAATTTTAAATATATATATATATATATATATATATATATATATATATTTATATATAATGATTTTGATGAAGTTATTTATATATGCGTTTAATACAAAACAATGGAATATTGATTTAATAAGAACTAAGAATATTTTATTTTCAGTTTATATCTAGACTTATTTGGATTTGATCTCGTCAATTCTGATTTATTTCATCAATTCCTTGTTATCAGCCATGCTCATCGAAATCGTGCCAATCTTGTCTTTGCTTTGCAATTCGGTGCTTGGATTCGGAGCTCGGTCCATTGTCGAATCATCTCTTCTAGCCTCGAAAGGTGAGCAATCACTCACGATTAATGTTCTTTTATTTATTAAATCTGATTTTAATTGAAACGACAATTGAAATATGCTGCTGCTAGTTATTTACACTGTTAAATATATGCTATTACCTGTACCAGTTCACCTGTGACATCTGACACCATTATCTGTTAATTATACGATGATAACCCCGTTTGATTAATAACTGATTGGTTGTTTGTTGTTTATATTGGATGTTGAATTATAATGTATAAAATGATAAATATCATGCAATTGAATTTGGCGTAGAATAGTTAAAATTTTAAATCGACATGTGTTGAATTTGATTAGTTTAAGTTGCATAATATGACCCCTGTAAACGTTTAATTAATTGACATGTAGAATTTGATTATGTATACCTTAAACGTTGAATATATATTGTATAAATTGATGAAGTATGAAATTGAAATTTAATGACAAGTGAAAAACCGTATAAAATAATAGTGTAATAATCTTTAATCTACATGAAATGATAGTGTAGATTCTGGAAATAATTACATTAATTTGCACAAATAACAATGTGAATTAATACGATTATTTCGAGATAATTTGAATTGATTATTGAATTGTTATTGATTGTTGTTATTGCTTGTTTATTTACTTTGACACCATCCCTGTTATCACAATGCAAGTTCCCTTTGCTATGCTTGATTTTGAATTGAAATGGAATCGGGTTGAAATGATATATACCCAAATGAACTTGACTTAGGATAGAAAATTAAATAAAACCCGATTGGTCAATAATTTGATTTAAAAAAAATGATTTTATTTGAGTAAAGAATAAGGTTTTGAAATGAAATTGGAATTTGGATTTAATGAAAGGAAAATGTTAATATTTAAAATCTGAAACGAATATTAACATAGTAGTTATTGAAGAGCGTTGTTTTAAAATTAAGTATTGACAATAAAAATTTGGAATTATTCATTGAATTAAGTTTGAAATGATTTAATAATTAAATTTGAATTTATAATTAGTTGAAATTATTAAGTTTTGAAATTAGTATGAATTAAGTTGAAATTAATTAATAATTGAATAAGATTGAATTATTTGATAATTGAATAAAAAATTGAATTCTTTGATAAGAGAAATTGAACCTTTGATTAAGTGAATTTGAACTGCGTTAAAAAATAAAATTGGGTTTCTTTATTTATTAATTTTTGGAAAAATTATTTAAGTGAAATTGAACTTTCGAATATGTGGAATTTAGTTTCTTTATCATTTGAGTTGAAATTTGTAACTAAGAAAGTAAATAAATAATTGAAGTTGAATTTCTTTAACAAGAAATAAATTGCGATTTATTGAAATTAATGTAAGACTTGGAATTTAAGAATTTGATTTGATGAATCTAATTTAATTAAATTTTTAAGTTGATATCATGAAGTTGAACTTAAGTAATTGATTTGATGAATTGGAAATTAAATGGAAACTGTTTGAATGATAAATAAACTTAACAACTATTGAATAAAATCGGTAAATAAATTTAAATTGATTTGAATGTTAAATTTAATTAATTTAAATAATTTCGGAATGAAACTTTTGTACGAACTTGAATCAATATTTGAATTGTTTAAATATGATTTGAAATAGAATTATAAGATTTTGAAATGGTAATTTGGAAGTTTTGAAATGTAAATTACGGAAATTGATATAGAAAGACAAATGGAATGTTATTACGAATTCTTGTTGAAATTGAAATTGATTGCTTTAGAATATATTAAACGACCAATCGGTGTAATAATACATAGTTATTAAAGAGACCGGGATCAGATATAGACATACTCTCTGTCGATACCGAAAACCACTTTAATAACTATTATACGAGGAGAGTTGATCCTGAATGAAGTGGATGGTTTGGTGAACGCGTTGACTGAAGAAAGAGAACGATATTGGATGACCCCTGACATGACTAAAACAGGAGCCGCACCGGGCCATTGAGGTTCGCCATCTCTAGCGGACACACTTCTTCGATACCATATCTATTACTTAAGTGATTCGATTTGGGTGCATCCCTCGGTTTGGGAGTGTTGTTTCGCGGTGTTAAGATAGCTGCTGGCTATGCTCAACATCAGTCCGGATCACGCAACTACTAGTATCCTAGTTGGTATCGCCTCATGTACCTTGTCATACTGATTATCCTATTCGCAACCACTATGTTTTGTTTTGTGTTATACCTATGGGGTACCCTCTGATAACCACTAGTTTACGGTGGGGTTTACGGTGCTGTATAGACTATGGCATTATAAAAATGTGTTAAGGGGGATAATGGTAACGCCTTAACGCTATTTAATATTTTATATTACTGATAGACATTATCTACTTAGCGTTCATTACTACCTAGTAGATAGTTTAACGAATCCTTAGAGGATGGTTATTTCAAACATCCTTTGAGTTACTTGTATTTCGATTTTTATTTCACTTGAGTTGGATTTATTGATATAAGAATGTTAATCCTGACTCGAGTGTCTTGTGCTTTGCTTTACGCTCGGGTCAGACTGAGTGTACCAGTATTCGAGACTCACCTTTGGAGTTGGAGCTTTGCTTGAAGATCCAGCCATCTATTCTGCTTTCAGTATTTGATGATTTCAGTGATGTATTCTGATTTGTAACTGATGTATCGTATTACTCTTTTGGTTGTAAACTCTGATGTATCTTACCTTGCACCCCTTCGGCCGACATGACCGGTGCCTCACGCGCGCCCCCAGGTGGCCGGAACCACGTCCGCCACCGCTGGTTTTCCCGCTATTTCTGGCGAACTCCGCCGCACTGCAAACCACATGAACCCATGGATCGAAAGCATATGACTCCCCCTATGCAACCGTACCAACCGATCGTCCCCAAATCGACGATCCACCGTTAAAACCAAAAACCCTAGTTTCGACGGCCAGAAATTCATCTTAAGTTTCAGAACAAACGATAATTCGGATCGAAAAACGAACAATTGCCGCAGATTTGTATCGATGAAATCTTCGATATTTTTTTTGGAATTTTCTGAGGACTTTGAATATCTGACTTTTGATTTTGAATTGTAATTGGATCTAGGGTTTGCACTCATTGAGGAAGAGGAAGAACTGATGAAATTTATGCGTAGACAATGAGAATAGGCGGAGGCTAGGGTTTAGTAGGGTATTTATTGATAAAGTTGAAAAATAGATGGATCGGGTTGACAGATATACGTGCTACCGTTAACGTGGCCCAAAAAGCCCGTTCTGACCCCGGAACGAAATTGGTTAAATCCATATATCCAGATAGGTGTTTTAAAATGTTTTGAATGCGATGGAAAAAGTTTCACGTCCAAATTCCATCGTACACAGAAGTTATGCTGAAATCAATATTTTCAAATTGATTTCAGTTGATTTCAATTAAATTGATTTTAAGGCGTTTTGCGTTCGTACGATCAAAGGACAAGTCCGATCGCTACGAAACTTGAAACTCTGCAATAATTCACCGTTATGGATACGATGAAACTGGTTTCGAAATCCGAGTCCGTGGCCAAATTGGCTATTTTTATATTAATTAAATAAATTAAAATTCATTAATTAAATCACCTTTTCAATTTCACCTCCAAATTATTCAAATCTTATCAATTTTGTTTTCTTAAACAATCTCAGTGATTTAAACCAATTTAAATGTCAATTAATTGTTGACTCAATCATAAATTTCAGTAAATTCAAATTTCGTTATATTTATAAATTATAAATTAACTTTTCAATAATTCCATTGAATTCACTATTCATTCTTTTTATTCAATCCTTTACCGTCAAATGGATGAAATTAACCTTGGTTCAAAGCTATTACAGAAATATTTTCCAATTTCAACTTAATTTCCAATTAACGTAAAATTTTATATTTAATTTCAATTAGTTGCAATAAATCCGAATTATCATATTTCAAACCAAATAAATAAATAAAGCTTGATTCCCGTTTAAATATGTAACTCATTTGATTGCAATTAACCTTTGTCATCAATTAAATTACGATATATTAATAAACTTTATTTCCATCTTTTTTATTCACAAATCATCATATTATGAAGACATTTACGTTATTCCCTATTTATTACTTTAATTTATTTAACGTAACACTTAATTTACATCTATTGCAATGTTTTCCAATCTAATTTGAATGAACTAAGTATATAACTCATAATAATTGTTGTAAAACTATTAATCCCACATTTTATAAGTATGTTATTTCCACTCAAATATTATAGATATTTATAAAGTATTGGTTTTCATTTAATCATTATTTATTATATATATATTAATTAAATAAATAAAATATTTAAGTCCATTTAAATTTATTACCAAGTACCCATTTACCCTTTTCCAACAAATTTGAATTCCATTCATTTACCATAACAATCATTTCTCATTCACACCTTATTATCAATCCATAATTATTGCGATTCATTATCTTATATAGATTTTATACAATTACCATAAACTTTACATTTAATTACTATTCAATGTATATTTATTTGTTAATCAATTCGATACTTCCGTTTGTCAATTCGGTACTTCCGTTTGTTTCCTTCTACTTGATAAATACCTAGTATACATTTACATAAATTCCATATCATCCCGTTCATTAATGGGTATTGCATTGAAATTTAATTTATTAGCTAATATCAACATTATTACCATTAATTACAAATTGGATTGCCAATTTTTATTCAATACCCTAAATAAATAACATATATTAATTCAATACTTACATTTGTTTTCTCATATTCCATTAAAAATCAAATCATAACATTTAAATTATTTTATTGAATTGGAATTTCATTCAAGTCAGTAATTATTAACTTCATTAACACGTTTCCTAAATTTACAATCAATTACTGTAATAACGTGTTCTTACATTAACTCATTCAATATCTACCCTATATTCTTCATATTCAAATTATATCCAGATATAATACTTACGCTATTTCATTTATTGAAATTTATTCAAATTGCTAGTAAATAGGTTTTACGTCACCATTTATATATTTTAATTTAGCGTTCATTTCAATATTTGTTTATAAAGTTTTTATTTCTACTAAATTTAATTACAAAACTTATTAATTTAACCAAATTAAATCCACGAAATTTACGGGTCGTTATACTCTCCTCCACTCAAAAATTTTCGTCTCCGAAAAGGAAAAAGAAGGGAGAAGGAAGAAATAAGAGATCAATATATCTAATTCAAAGTATTAACTTATAAACAATAATTTACAAAATTTATTACTTTAAATAAAATATCCCCATTTTACAATCATTATATCTCTTTATACTTAAATAAATAAAGTTTGAAAACAAAACATTTTCAAAATAATTTCTAAGTCCAAAAATTTACGAAAAATTTCGACAGAGTCTCCTTTGTACGGAGAGGCTCAGGAGAAAATATAATATCAAAATATAACAATTATATAACATATATTATCCAAAATATTATATCCCAACCCGAGAAAATATATAAAATAGCGCTATAAACCGTAATCCGAAACGTACCTATTTGTCGGGCAATTTACGCTTAATTTATGGAACCAAAAGCAGTAGCAATTGCTTCCATAACCTGCATTTCACTTATAAAATCTAAAGGGTTAATATTTAAGTGATTTTAATTACTAACAACAAATAAATAAAACAACCATAAATTTCAACAAACAGCATACACAACAAATACAAACAACCATTCAATCAAACAAACAAATAGTTGTTCGGGTTCAAAACTTTTAAATTGTGCGGAATGAAGAATAAACCATCAAGTGCATCATTTACTCAACAGTCTTAGATAAAACTAAATAGATTATCTATTTACCCAAATCCAATTTTTAAGTAACCTTGCCCAACAACCACAAACCACGACAAACAACAATTTCAGCAATAGATTTAGTCCATTCTTATTTATTCCATTCATACATTTGTTGTTTGATTCTTTTCATTCATATAACGGTTTATCTTTTTATTTTCATTTATTCATTTCAATTTTATTTTCATTTTACTTCTTTCAATTTTATTTAGACATTGCTTCAACCCTTTTTCTTAAGTTTACAATTTCTCTTTATTATATTACATTCGTTTATTTTCACTTACTACTTACTATTATTCATTTCCATTAACTCAGGTCATGCCAGTTTCCCCCCTTTTCCACTATAATTATTCATTCATTTATTATTGCATACCCTCATATATTTACACTTTAATTACTTAAGTTTATAATCATATAATTGTCATACTTACCTTTAATTATATTTACTTGGTAAAATTTCAATTATAAATTAAGTTTATAACATTTAAATTCTCATTTAACAGCAATTTCATTGAATACTTCATTATTTCAAATTTCTACTTGTATAATATTCTATTACATCTCTTATTAAACATTTCAACTTTTAATATTTGGTAAGTTATATACATGTTATTTAAGGGTGTAATTTGAAAGTTATACAAGTTTGTTCCATTTTCTTTAATTAATTCATTGTTCAATAAATTTTTACCTTTTTCTTATAAGTTACAATTTCAACTTCCTTTTCATTTCCTTTATAACTTAGCCTTACATCTCTTACCTAAATTAGAGGTTTCAATTATTAATTACTTACCTTTCATTCCACTACAATAATTGAAACAATTAATTAATGGAAATTTAAGAATTTAATACCGGGTTAAATTTTCAATTTATTTTAAAATAATAGATAAATATATTCTTACAACTTATATATCTCTAATTTATTTAAAACAATTCAAAATTTATATATTTTTCAAAAATGAATCTGCAGTAGAACTACTACAGTGGCCTTTCCCCTTCGAAACTCGAAAATGAAAGTCGATGATGCTGCCGCCATCACCGAAATTATTTTCCAGCGACAGAGAGGAAAGTACAAAACTTATTTTCTCCAAAATCTTCTTTAAAACAATTCTTCCAATTATAATAAATATTTATATCGAAAACTACTTATAAAATATTATTATATTCCAAAACTTATTCGAACGAAATTTCAAAACCTCGGATCTTAAGTTCTAAATTTCCCAAACTTCATTTTTTATTTATTTTTTAATCTTATTTCTATTATTATTTATACACTTTATTACCTAACAACCAATCTATTTCAGCCAAATATAGATATCATTTGAAAAAAAATTATTTTATACATAGAAAATACAATAGGCAAAATTATTTCATTCACCTAAATATTATATCGGTCTGTCCTATTAAGCGTTTAGAAATCCCTATTGATGTCATAGCGTCTCATGCATCAACCAGAATTTATAAATACAAAAAGGAACAGATTAACACAATATTAAAACCTTTTATAATACTAACAAATGCGCTCTCCATATATATACTCGGCAACTCCCATAGGGTATTACTACCCTATTAATAAAGAGTCAAACCCCACAAAGCTAAGGTTTATCGCTAAACCAAAGCTCTGATACCACGTTGTAACGTCCCGCCTTTTCGCACACTTTAAATCGACACACGTGCCAATTCAAACCATATGAAAGGGCGGATTGATATGGAAAAAATAAGAAAAACAGAGAAGAGAAAAAAAAAACTAAACAGAATCTCATAGCGGAAGGATAAAATATAATAATAAATATACAGTTCATAAAACTGTTTACAAAACATTTGATTCTTCTTCATACAATAAATATCAGAGTTCACATACCAATAAATACCAATGCAGCGGAAATAAATAGTGTAGTGGAATAATATAGTAGATAGTAATACTACAAATCTTCGTCTTCGTCCTCCAGAATAAAATCTTCAAATCCTGAAACGCTCGGACTGACCCGAGCGAATTGAAAGGACAAAACACTCGAGTCAGAACTAAAAGATCTTATGCAAGTTAAATCAACAGGGATAAATATGAGTGCAGTAACTTAAAAGAACGTCGTGATTCACATCTCTTAAGGATCCGTTAAACTATTTACTATGTAGTATATTTCGCTATTATAATAGTGTCTAATTGTGAAATAAACTTACTTTTAAATAGCGTTAAGGAGTTACCCATTCTCCCCCTTAACACAATAGTAGTCCCAGTAGTACATCCAATATCATAGTCCCTCCTGATCGGGAAGCCACCGGAGGATACCACACGGGCTACGGGAGAAATCCAAACTCGTACAAGGGGAGATAGGGTAGATGATACGGCACAACTAGGCAATGCCAAGGTAGATATACCAATTACGCTTCCGGGTCGGTGGTAACACGTAGTGCGCATCTACCGCCCACCTCGAACAAACTCCCCCAAATCAAAGAAATCAAAAGTGAAGGTGGCCACCGAATCAAATCCAAAGTCAGAGTATAGTATCAAAGGGAAGTGTCCGATCAAAGGTGCTACCTTATTAACCGTCAATCGCTCCTGTTTTAACCACCTGATGCCAACTCACGGGAGTTGGGTCCATGTATTTACCTTACATGAAACACCGCCACCAACCTACTTCGTACTGGAATCTCCACCGCGTACACGGTTGTTAAAGTTGTTTTCGGAGTTGGCAGAGAGTATGACAACTTCCGATCTCGGTCTCTTTAACAACCAAACATTATTATAATACCGCGGTCATTTAAAAATAATTTTACTTTCAAAACCAGAAAAAATATCTATTTCAAAACCGTATAAATACGATATCATTTCCATTCCAAAACAAACTCATTTGATATTTTTTTATAAACCCCAAAATTAATATAATATCATTTTATTTCAAAAATATTCCTTTTCCAAAATCATATTGCTTTAAAATTTATAATAATTGGAAACCAAACATTTGAATTATAACTTTCAAACCATAATACTTCGTAAATTCATAGCTTTAAAACCATAACGTCTAACTTGGATGGTTTGGATATTCAAACGGTATATAGAATAAAATAGTTTGCATTTAAAATTACTTTATAAAATAAAATAATTTCCGCTACTTACAATTTATTTTATTTAAAAATTAAGTCAAAATCCATAAATTTCAAAATCGCTTTCAGTTTCATTAACCACTTTAGTTTCAATATATTTCAAACTTTGAATATTAAACAATTGGAACTAAGGCTGGAAATTTCTATTCAACAATTTAAAGTCCTATTTATTTAGTTTGAAATATTTGCATAATAAATCTGAAATCATTTAAATAAAACTCAAATTACTTTTAACTAAAAATTTTCCTTCGATTTATTTATATTGGAAATATTCATTTAATTCGCCTTGAATAAAAATTCAGTTATAAATATCATAACCGTTTTTTTAAAACTTCAATTTAATAGATTTTACATCAACTTATAAAGTTAAATTCTTAATTAAGCTCAATTCCAAATAAAATTTTCAATTAAACTCCCAATCATTTAAAACTCTATATATTTTCAATATCTTAACATGTACTTAACCATATAATATAAAATAATCAAACTCCATTATTCAACTTATTTATTTTATTTGACAAATCCATACATAGCTTAAATTAAATACTTTAACTATAGATGTATATATATAAAATAAGATTTTATATAATATCAAAATCCATATTTATTAACTGTATCCTATCCAAACCATAGAAATTATTTCAAAAATAATTATATATATATATATATATATATACCGCGGTGCCTGTATATAATTTTCTATCCTATGGTCAAGTGATACAGATATTTATCATTTCAATCCGCAATTTAAAAAAATAAAAATTACGGTTATATATCATTTCAAACCACAATCTCGAATGAAATGAAAATGCATAACAACTTGCAGTTTATACAATATAAAATATAGCATCCATTCATCCAAATATCAATCATCAACCATTTATAACAATCATTATCCAATTTAAACAAACATCATATAGAGCATATAAAATATAACGGGTAATAAATAACAGGTATTAACTAACAGTTTATATTCAATAATAAATTTAATAACTGTTTAATTAGCAGTTTATATGCAAATAAATAAATTTAACTGTCAATTTATATGCAATAATAAAATTAATTAATAGTTAAATTAAATAAACGCGATTTAACTGAGATAATGAATAAAACATGCCGAACAGTCATAAATAAATTTCTACTCATATCTTAAGTCAATTTAACAAACATAAAAAGAATTTAGAAGTTGTGAGTGGGTTAAAACACTCACCTTTTGAATTTAAATTGAATTCAAATCCAATTTAAACCCAAAAATTAGCCCATCTCAGAATTCGTCCAAACCGATGTCATCAAGTCCGGAATTTCGATACGAACCTAGCGGAGAAGATCGCGCATGAATGGGATCTCGTATGCAAAAGTTATTCAATTTAAACGAGTTGAAAACAAAATTTAAATTAAAACAGAAACAAATAATATACCCCTCACGCGTTTCCACGTCAGCCGTTGACCACTCCTCATCCTCACGCGGTTTCGGCTATAGGAACACAAACGACCCTTATTCACGCGAATCACACTACAGGCTTCCACCTTCTTGACCGGAAAACGCCTCACCCCGAGCTCCTCCATCTCGATCAGGGATCGCCATTACCTTGCTCCGCATCGGCCGACATGACCGGTGCCTCGCGCACCCCCCCAGGTGGCCGGAACCACCTCCGCCGCTGGTTTTCCCCCTATTTCTGACGAACTCCGCCGCACTGCAAACCACATGAACCCATGGATCGAAAGCATATGACTCCCCCTACGCAACCGTACCAACCGATCGTCCCCAAATCGACGATCCACCGTTAAAACCAAAAACCCTAGTTTCGACGGCCAGAAATTCATCTTAAATTTCAGAACAAATGATAATTCGGATTGAAAAATGAACAATTGCCGCAGATTTGTATCGATGAAATCTTCGATATATTATTTTTTGGAATTTTCTGAGGACTTTGAATTTCTGACTTTTGATTTTGAATTGTAATTGGATCTAGGGTTTGCACCCATTGAGGAAGAGGAAGAACTGATGAAATTTACGTGTAGACAATGAGAATAGGCGGAGGCTAGGGTTTAGTAGGGTATTTATTGATAAAGTTGAAAAATAGATGGATCGGGTTGATAGATATACGTGCTACCATTAATGTGGCCCAAAAAGCCCGTTCTAACCCCAAAACGAAATTGGTTAAATCCATATATCCAAATAGGTGTTTTAAAATATTCTGAATGCGATGGAAAATGTTTCACGTCCCAATTCCATCGTATGCAGAAGTTATGCTGAAATCAATATTTTCAAATTGATTTCATGATTTCAATTAAATTGATTTCAAGGCGTTTCGCGTTCGTACGATCAAACGACAAGTCCGATCGCTACGAAACTTGAAACTCTACAATAATTCACTGTTATACATCCGATGAAACTTGTTTCGTCGAAATCCAAGTCCGTGACCAAAATGGCTATTTTTATATTAATTAAATAAATTAAAAATTCATTAATTAAATCACCTTTTCAATTTCACCTCCAAATTTTACAAATCTTATCAATTTTGTTTTCTTAAACAATCTCAATGATTTAAACCAATTTAGATGTCAATTAATTGTTGATTCAATCATAAATTTCAGCGTAAATTCAAATTTCGTTATATTTATAAATTATAAATTAACTTTTCAATAATTCCATTGAATTCACTATTCATTCTTTTTATTCAATCCATTACCGTCAAATGGATGAAATTAACCTTGGTTCAAAGCTATTACATAAATAATTTCCAATTTCTACTTAATTTCCAATTAACGTAAAATTTTATATTTAATTTCAATTAATTGCAATAAATCCAAATTATCATATTTTAAACCAAATAAATAAATAAAGCTTGATTTCCGTTTAAATATGTAACTCATTTGATTGCAATTAACCTTTTGTAATCAATTAAATTCCGATATATTAATAAACTTTATTTCCATCTTTTTTATTCACAAATCATCATATTATGAAGACATTTACGTTATTCCCCATTTATTACTTTAATTTATTTAACGTAACACTTAATTTACATCTATTGCAATGTTCTCTAATCTAATTTGAATGAACTAAGTATATAACCCATAATAATTGTTGTAAAACTCTTAATCCTACATTTTATAAGTATATTATTTCCACTCAAATATTATGGATATTTACAGAGTATTGGTTTTAATTTAGTCATTATTTATTATTTGTATATTAATTAAATAAACTCAATATTTAAGTCCGTTTAAATTTATTACCAAGTACCCATTTACCCTTTTCCAACAAATTTGAATTCCATTCATTTACCAAAACAATCATTTCCCATTCACACCTTATTATCAACCCACAATTATTGCAATTCATTATCTTATATAGATTTTATACAATTACCATAAACTTTACATTCAATGTATATTTATTCATTAATCAATTCGATACTTTCGTTTGTTTCTTTCTACTTGATAAATAACCTAGTATACATTTACATAAATTCCATTTCATTCCGTTCATTAATGGTATTGCATTGAAATTTAATTTATTAGCTAATATCAACATTATTACCATTAATTACATTTAAATTATTATATTGAATTGGAATTTCATTCAAGTCAGTTCTACCCTATATTCTTCATATTCAAATTATATCCAGATATAATACTTACGCTATTTCATTTATTGAAATTTATTCAAATTGCTAGTAAATAGATTTTAAGTCACCATTTATATATTTTAATTTAGCATTCATTTCAATATTTATTTATAAAGTTTTTATTTCTACTAAATTTAATTACTAAAATTATTAATTTAACCAAATTAAATCCATGAAATTTACGGGTCGTTACAGTGATTGTCCCAAACTTTCATCCAGATAAGAGACCTATATAGGGTACTAAGGAAGTCCTCTTGAGGTTGTAGGGTATGCTTCTAGTCAAATGGACACGGTATGATTAATATGCGGGTATTTAAAGATGGTTTAGTGGTGATCAGCTGTGCTTTGAGTTGGCAAAGTAGACAGTGTAGGACAGTCGTCATATTAGCCAACTATACTTGTCAACTTAGGAGTTTAAAAGCTGGCCAATTGGTGGAAGTTGCAGTCCACCTTAGAAGCATGATATATTAGTAAACTCTAGTTCTTGGCATATTAGCTAGGTTCTCCAGCCTCTGGGAGCATGGTTGATTTAGTATTTCTTTACCTATTCCTTGATTACAATTCAACATTTGCTGCTGTAATCCCCTATGTCCCATTCAGTCATGGAACGATCAGAAGCGTAGATGGAATGTTCCTTCATTAAATTGAGCTTTGAAATTTCATGATCATTCTCAGTAATGTTTAAACAATACGAAGTGTTATCTGAGCATTGATACGAAATGCACAAGGCTAGATCGATTTGAAGTGGTATCTGAGGATCGAAACGAAATGCACGCAACTGGATCGATACAAAGTGGTATCTGATGATCGATACGAAATGCATGTGGCTGGATCGATACGAAAGTGGTATTTGTTGATCGATATGAATTGGAGCAGTTGGGTCAGTATGAACTGCATATGAGTATCGATACGAATTGGACGCAGATGGATCGATAAAACTGCATGTGAGTATCGATACGAATTGGACGCAGATGGATCGATAAAACTGCATGTGAGTATCGATACGAATTGGACACAGATGAATCGATATGAACTGTATATGAGTATCGATGCGAATGTTGATCGATACAAAAACCAACCGATACAAAAACTAATCGATATGAAACTTAATCGATATGAAAAGTGATCGATACGAAAAGTGATTGATACGAATGTTGTCATATTTTCTAGATACGAAGGCATGGATATGAAAATCTTTATATTTTCTAGATACGAAAACATGGATGCGAAAATCTTCATATTTTCTAGATACAAAAACATGGATACAAAAATCATCATATTTTTTGGATACAAAAACATGGATACGAAAATCACCGTATTTTCGTGGATGTGAAAATATGGATGCGAAATTCATTATATTTTCATAGATACGAAAATATAGATACGAAATTCATCATATTTTCTGGATACAAAAATATGGATGCGAAAATCGTCATATTTTCATGGATGCGAAAATATGGATATGAAATTCATCATATTTTCATGGATACGAAATTCATCATATTTTCATGGATATGAAAATATGGATACAAAATTCATTATATTTTCTAGATACAAAAATATGGATATGAAAATCACCATATTTTCATGGATACGAAAATATGGATATGAAATTCATCATATTTTCATGGATATGAAAATACGCCATATTTTCATGGATACGAAAATATGGATATGAAATTCATCATATTTTCATGGATACGAAAATATGGATACGAAATTCATAATATTTTATGGATACGAAAATCACCATATTTTCATGGATACGAAAATATGGATACAAAATTCATCATATGTAATGACCCAGAATTTCTATCATTTTGAATTCATATATTTAATTGATTTTAAATATCAACAAGTAAAATTTGTAAGTCGAATAATTTATTTTTCGAATATTTAGGTTTAATTGAATTATTAAATCGATAATTTAATATTTGAAATAGCGTAAATAATGGGGAATTGGGTTTAATGTGAATAAAAATGATTTATAAAGTTATATTAAATCATATTGGAGTTAGAACAATGTTTGTGAACGTTTAGAATTGAATTAAAAGTTAATTTGTGAAAATTGAATATTTTAATATTTAATTGACGAGTTAAAATAGCCATTTTTCAAACAGTCTTGGATTTCGATGAAACCAGTTTCATCGGATCCGTAATGTTATATTATTGTAATATTTCAAATTTCGTGTCAATCGGATTTACCGTTTGTCCGGGGCAAGCCAAAATGCATAGAAATTCGTTTAATCGATTTAATTTAAATTTGATCGTTTATTTCCGTAACTCGCACTGACGATCAAATTAGCCTCCGAAACACGTTCCATTGTGTCCGGAACGTGGGGTAAACCCTAGAAACGCCGGTCACCGCGCGAGATTTGAAGTTCGGAAAATACGATGAATTGTGTTTTCGTTGAAATTTCTAGAAAAGACGCCCCTCTATCTTCATTTTGCAAAACAACTCAAACCCTAGGGTTTCGAGCTCAGCCGCCATTAAACTCTGAACGTCCAGAAAACACTCTTCTTCTTCCCTCGATTTCTTCTAATCCAAGCACCAATTCAAGAAACTTTCAACATGGAAAATGTCGAGCATCTAGTGATCTTCGTATTCAACGGTCATGATCGGAATATTCGAAGTGAATCAACGGCAAGTTGCGTTTGAACGTCGCGCGTTCGAAGGCCGTTTTCACAGCCTAGGCTCGATCGAGTTCAATGGTGTTTGGCGCGTGGGTGAAGCTTGTGATGGCGGTCAAAGTGGTGGTAGTTGATCAATGTGATGATGCTCGTATTGGTTGCGGCAAGTAGGGTTAGAGATGGCGGCATGGGTTCTCGGCTGCGTATTTTACCTGTAGAACGCGTGCGTGGAGAAGATGGGGAGTGCGGCCCAGATCCAAGGGTTCAAGATCCAACGGCTCTGATTAGTTTAGGTTTAAAATATTAAATAAAATTGTGAACTAATATATAGTTAAATTTGTATAAACTTCAAAATGCAATAACTTTTTGATACAAGGTCGGAATTAGACGAAACGACTTGCGCCAGGTTCGTTTTGCCGAGCCCTACGCAATAGAGCTGGTTTGGAGTCATTTGGAGCCAGTGATAATTTCGAGTAAAATTAAACGCACATTTAATTTTATTCGAAACAAAACGCTACAACTGTTATCGGGAACTCAAGGTGAGAACTTCTCACTCAATCGAATTGTTTCGATTTAAATTTTAAATAATTGATTTAAAATTGCTTGATTGTGTTGATTATATGCTTGGATGATAAATTGCTATCTGTTGTATTGAAATGGACCCTGTCGCGCCACATAATAGCGGATAATATTTTGTAAATCCCGTATACCGCGATATTCCGTCTTGAAGCGGAATTGGTATTGTGCTAACATCTGTGAATGTAGGAAAACAGGTTGGAGGGATCCAACCGGATTCCTCAAAAGATTGAATTTGTTTCAATGTTGTGTGTTAATCTATTTATAATCTGCATTATTATCTTTGTGATTGAAATCGTTAAAGGCTAAAATTTAGCCGAATATATTTTTGGTATCGTTAGATGCCGAAAATAAATAAAATTGGATTTTTGAAAATTAAGTTGAGAATTCATAATAAAATTTAATTTTGGAATTGATTCATTTTAAATAAACGTTGAAATTTTTATGTTATAAAAATTATGATTTTTGTGAAATATAACTGAAATGTGATTTTTGAAATAAGTAGTTGATTAATTTATAAAATGGTTTAAATTGGGATTTTTGAATTATTATAAAAGATTTATAAAATTGATATTTATAAATTAAAATATTGGAATTATAAAACGAGTTTTTTATAAGTGTTAAAATGAAGTATAAATGGATTTCATAAGTGGATAAAATCTATAGATTTATAAATTGTGAAGTTATAAAATGAATAGATTTTGTAAAATAAAAGATTTATAAGTAATTAACTTATAAATTAGATTTTGGCGTGTAAATTGGATATGGATAGAATTTGTTAATAAAGTGATTTTATAAGTGGAAGTTGTTATAAAGTATAAATGGAATTTACAAACGTTTTTTTATAAATCCAAAATCGACTTATTGCGATAAGTTTAATTATTATAGCTTATTAAAGGAAATATATCCACGATTTTGGACAGTGAATAATCCTTTAAATAAAATATGTAGAAACGATGAATTTGGCAAATGAAGTATATTCACGATTCTGGACGGTTAATAGTATAGTAAAGAAATGTTTTTGGAAAGTGATATTTTAAATAGAATTTAAAATGATTTAAAGATGTTTTAAAACGTATTAAGTATCAAAACCACAGATTTCAACATTCATTGTTGAAATAGACATTTTCGAGAAATAGAAGGAAATGGTGGACTATAACACCGTTGTTAAAGTAAATTATTTTCGAAAGGAAATGTTTTATATAGTATTGGGATTTATATATCTATCTTAATTTCGAATCCCTATACTAGTGATTTTGGGTTGTCGTAACGATGTTTTACGTAACATTCGTTTCGACCCAAATAAATGTGTTTAAGAGAATGTTTTCCTTAAAGAATAAAATTTATACTTAATTGTGATTTATGCATATTGAATATTTTCCAAATGTTGAAAATAAATAGATCTGTGATTTACTTATTATTAAATAAGTATTGAAAGATTTTCCAATATGAAGTGAAATGTTTTGAGATTTTATCTTTTAAGATAAATTGAAAATGGATAAATATTTGGAAGTGTTTCGGTTTAAGGAAATTGATTTGAAATTTATTTTCAAAGATTGAAAGGTGAAAAATGATTTGAAATTTGTTTTCAAATGGTTGAAGTGTGAAAATTATATCTTGTAATGATATTTTTAAAAATAAATAATTTAGGAAATTATTTGGAATCGGGTGATGTTGTGAATATTAATTAATAGTTAAATAACTGACTATCAATATTGACCCTTAAATGGCTATTTGTTGTGAATTGTTTGAAATTGAAAGCTACACTTATTTTTAAATTATTGCGCTCGTTATTCGGATTACCCATTCCGAATAGTGATACGACGTAATGGATAACATTGAAGACCGGCGTTGAAGACGGGGTATTTGTGAAAACGATAGGATGACCTATCGGTTATCTCTGCACTGTTAGCTACGGTATGGAGATTCCTTTGTGATAGGAAATTCGATAGGGATTGTGAATGCCCAGATTTGCAAGGGATTCTTTTGAAGTGCCTTCGGTTCTGTTCGAACCCGTAACAGACTTGTATGGTTACATGTCTGACATTACATTTTGAGATATAAAGCAGATTTCTTTCAAATACATTTTTGTTGGTCCAGAGGATTTATTGTATTAGCTTAACACCCTTCTCTGAGACGTACAAGCTCAGAGGTTATGTAGTTTAAGGTTATCAGTGATATATTCCCGATTCGGTAATGTGGCATGCTGAGTGTTGTTGTGTGATGATTATTTATTGATCATTTGTTGATAAAAGCGTGGCTTTGTGTAAAAGCGTGGCTTTGTGTAAAAGCGTAGCTTTGTGGACGAGACTTCGTCAGACCTCACACCCCGGAAATGGTCGAAACAGGAAAGATGCGGCAAGGTTATGAGGATCGCTCCCTTTAAGGTATGTCATTTCCTTCTGGAAAAGGATGGTGTCAAGTATGAACCCTGATGCTTAACCTATGTGGGCTCCAATCTCATTTTCTGTGTGGTTGTTGCTTTGTAATAGAGGGCCCTCGAATAAAGGTCCCAAAGGACCGAGGAGTGGCATACTCGAGTAGTAGTTACCTAGTTACAGAGATAACCCGGCCTTGTATTGGCAGAGACCCGATTAGGTTATCGAGACGTCCCGCCATAGGCGATCCCATGTGGCAGTAGGAAGTTCCTTAGCCTGACCATTTGTTGGAAATCCAAAGAAACAATACGAGCCTTGTACGGTTTTAGTTGTATTACCTGCCATTCACTTATGGTGGCGCCCCACTGTTTGGATGATAGCTATAGTAGGCATAGTTCGGAATGTCTGTGCTGGCTAAGATCTATATTCTATTTTCGAAATGCTTTCATCACAATGCACTAATAATAATATCAAAAAATGATTTGTTTTGCGTAGTAAGCATCTTTGACTATCATAAAGAGAAATCTCCTCCAATTCTGCGTTTGCATTGTGTGTGTGCGGGGAGGCCTTATGGTAGTTTCATTTTCCAAAAGCATTGCGGATATTTTTCACTTCCCTTGTTGTTGTTGTTTTAAAAGATAAATAACTGTTTTGAGTTCTCACTCCAGTCCCATGGCTGACCTCGAGTTTATTGTTCCCTTCCTAAACTCTGGTTTCCACCAATTTCCACACGGGCTGCCTAGAAATAGGTTATCAGGTCATTCTGGATTCAGAAGTGCTATGGAGCTCAAGTGGCGAGCTGGATGGTAAGACATATTACTTATATATGTGTTTGTGTCAAAATTGGGCACAACACTCTTCGGAAGTTTTTGAAGAGATAATAAATGAAGAAGGCAAATTAAAATGAGGATTATCTAACAAAAACTCCAAGCAACAGAAAGTAAATTGCACAGAAGACAACGATTTAGAGTGGTTCGGCGATGCGCCTACGTCCACTATGAAGCTTTGTTATTTTATTGCTCGATATTCGGAGAATACAACTTTTATATGGCTAAGTACAGCAGTTCTTAAGCAAAAATTCGAAGTCAAAGGCAGCGGCGGTGCTCTGAAGTAATTCTGGCGGCGTCCGGGCGTGCTTTATCTCTCGAAATTCTCCGATCCCCTTTCTGAATGACCAGGGGCTCTATTTATAGGTGCTGGAGGCTGATATTTCTCCTAAAATTCGGGGAGACCACTTCTGGCACGTGTGGGGGGCCCACATGGCCGAATTCTGGAGATCCGGGCCCACTTTTGGATCGATTCGACCCTTGCTTCGAATCGATCAAAAAGGTTCCCAATCGCGATGAAATTTGGCAAGGGTATTCTTCTATGTTCGTGCAAGCTTCTGTGAAAGTTTCATAACATTTGGACTTGTAGATCTCAAGTTATGATCGATTCAAGATTGTATTTCTGGTCAACATGCGCGCTTCGAATCCATGGCCTTCGAATCGATAGGGTCGAATCCCTGGGTTTCAGCAGCTACAACTTGATGGGTTCGATGTTATGGATTCGAAGGTACCCTTATGCGCGTCCTTCGTGTCGTTCAGAGTGTCTCGTAGTTGGTCGATGCGAAGTCTTCTTTGCTTGATGGATTCGAAGGACCTTCACGGGATGGAGTCGAAGATAGGAATTCTTCGAGGGATTCGAACCAAGGCAGGTGTGGATGGGTTCGAAGCATGGCTACCTCTGATGGATTCGAATGAAGGCATGTCCTTGATGGGTTCGAAGGAAGAAGTGATTTGTTGGGTTCGGACTAGGGAAGGCTTTGGATGGATTCGAAGGAAGGGCTTGTCCGATGGAGTCGAAGCAAAGGAGCTCTTCATGGATTCGAGGCAAGGTTCTGGGAGGATGGATTCGAACGTGATGCATGGTCTATCGATTCGACTGTGTGGTTCTCTCATGGATTCGAACCTTTACTTCTTCTGATCGATTCGAACTGAGGTTGTCTCCTCCACTTTCCATTGGCGACAACTTGAGCATGCGAACTCGGATTGCCTCGAAATTTGGAGCGTTGGTTTTCACATCTTCGCTTGACGTGTCTTATCAATTGCAGCCCAATCCAGACTTGGAAAAAATCCATCGATATTTGTAGTGAACCGATAATCGTTCAAAATTGATAACATGTGACCTTCATTTTCCAGCCAGTTCCTTGGTATCTCGGCCTTGCCAAAAGGCGGGATAACATTTGCCCCCCAAAGTACGTCGTGTGTAAACATGACGTGCTTTGAAAAGCTGCAGTTTCACGTTGGACAATCAAGACTTGCTCTTCTGAAAGTCATCAGTCGTTATAACCATGACGAGGTG
The DNA here is from genome assembly GCA_030765085.1 of Allium cepa. Classification (NCBI taxonomy): domain Eukaryota; kingdom Viridiplantae; phylum Streptophyta; class Magnoliopsida; order Asparagales; family Amaryllidaceae; genus Allium; species Allium cepa. Next base: position 115,184,544 of record CM060942.1, read on the forward strand.
AACATTCGGTCCCTGTAAATGTTAAAGATTAAGTGTTAGTTATACACATGCGCATATATGTACCACTTTGGCTTTGGTTGACGTTGCGCGATTGCTAGTCGTTGTCAGTTTGGTTCGTTATCGAATTCTGCATCGGTCTTCTCCTGAACTGATATTGAGATTCGGGTTGAGACTTGTTTAATGATTGTCTATAATCGTCCTCTTGTACTGATCCTCTCCTGAATCGATGTAGAAGGTAGACAAGTATGTTTTTCATATCGAAGCACCACGTTCGTTTTTATTGATGGTGTTTAGCGGATTCGAAACACGTTCGTTCCAACCGATAGGGCTTCGAATCGATGGAATTGACGGTTATGGAATAGGCACTCCGAACCAATAGGGTCTTTCAATTTAGCCCTTGATGGATTCGAAGTTACGCTCGTTCGAATCGACTGTCTCGCATCTGCCCAGCGTTTCCTCGAACCGATGACTCCCCGCATCGACTAAGTTGGGATTGAGTCGAATGCAATGGGTTCGTATTTGATGGTTTCGAACGTAATGGATTCGAACGTATCTCGTTCGAATCGATAGCGTGTGACCGGTTGGGGCCGGTCATTTTGACCGGGAGACGAGTCGTTCCGCTTCTATCTTGGGTTCCATATAAATACGTGAGGCTGGGCCCTTTTTCCTCTTTTCACTTTTCACAGTTGCTGTAGTTTCTTCTTCGAATTGATCTTCCAGAGCATAGAACAAGTGCGCTTTCCACGAATCGAATCGAATTTTTTAGGCTTTTTCTTGCGATTTCATTAAGTCAGGTAATTGGTGGATCAAGCCGAGTGAGGAATGATGGAACTTGAAATTTTTGATATCGATTCAATCTTTCTCTTTTGAAAATTTCGAGGAGTGGTGGGATCTGGACAAGGTGGTTCGACTCAATGGGACTGGGGAATGAGGTCATTCAAGTCGCATCGATCAAAGCGTCGCTTCTCATTGCTTCGCATCGATCCGAGAATGAGCCATTTTGAATCGACTTTTATGCATAGCTTCGAATCGGTGGTTGCATAGAAAAGGGGGGCTCGCGGCGATCGATTCGAAATAGCGATATTCTGATCGATTCGAAGGAGCTTAATGTGGATCGATTCGAAGGAATGATATGATGATCGATTCGAAAGAGTTCAATTTTGATCGATTCGAAGCAATGATATTTTTGATCGATTCAAAGTAATGATATTTTTGATCGATTCGAAGTAATGATATTTTCGATCGATTCGAAGTAATGATATTTTCGATCGATTTGAAGTAATGATATTTTTGATCGATTCGAAGTACGTAGGGCTTCGTGGATTCGAACTGCTCCTTTGTTCCCAGGTCTCATCGAGTCGAACCACATGGAGTTGGGGCGTACCGATTCGAAGTTCATCGATTCGACTCGTTCCGATTCGAGTCGATCGATTCGAACCTTCTTGATCTTGGGACTTCCACTTTTCTGATTTGCTTCAGTATCTGAACTACGACCAATTTCAAGCTAAACTTTGACGAACTTACTAAATTTTTAATATACTTGACTCCGACGAGCTTCGGCCTTGCATAATCGAATTTTCACTTGACCTTCCTTCGGAGCTCGCCGATGGCACCACGACATAGACAAAATACAACGAATTTATACTTGGATTGGTCGGGAGCATCTGGGTGGCGTGAAAGTGACGGTCAGCGATGACGGTTGTTTTCATTCTCAAATTCCAGAGTTTCGTCGTTCGGACATCTCGTTTCATCTTGTAAAGTCTGCTTAAATTTTTGCATAACACTTGCACCGCACGTCATACTCATACACCTTGCACCGGGGGAATGCATGGGTTTTTTAAGTATTTAACGCCGCTTTCTGGTGAGTTAGTTAATTATGGAGTCTTCGAGTTCTCAACAACAAGAAGCACAAAGCTCGCCCTTTCCAATGCTTGAGATTCCGGACATCCCTCCTAAAGTCGTAGATCCGGCCCCGGACGAATTGCCGGAGGCCATATTTATCGAAGATCCGGTTGATTCCGTTCAATCCAATATTTCAGAGTCTCTGTTGGGCCGGTTATGTTCGAAACACAACATATCTCTGGACGATGTTTTATTACCCAGTGCCAGCGATAGACCGCACAACCCTCCTGAGGGATATACTGCCTTCTACCGCCATGCTTGTGCGGCTGGATCTCTTCCTCCTTTTAACCAATATATCAGAGAGATGTTGTCGTATTTAGGAATCGCTCCTTCACAGCTTCATCCCAACGGGCATGCACTACTAAACAGCGTCTTTGTCATATTTATGGATTGCCTTTTCCGCCCGCCAAGACCTAACGAGATCAGGCACATCTTCAATTTTAAGAGTAGGGGTGATAGCCCGTCTTTCACTTTTCTGGAGGCGGTCAGGAACTGTCAGGTCGTGACTGGGGCCTGGACTAGGCTTAGTTATTTCAAGAACGAGTGGTTTTTTGTTCGTTGCCCCCCAGGGTTTGCCAGGAGATGGTTATCCAGACGTAAGCATCATAATTCGTTATTGAATGGTCACTCTTCATACTTTACATTAATATTCTGCTACTCTTGCAGCCATTATTTCAAGACCTGCTGGTGGGCATTATAGGGGTGTCGTTCAAAGCTTGCAAAGGATTCCCCATGACTTAAGGCACATAGATTTGCTATTGACCGATGATAACTTAAGGACACTGGGTTTGATTGAGGTGGGCCAGAGTATTGTGATTGAAAGTTTGGCGAAATCGGCCTCGAGGAAGAAGAAAAAAGTGGCAAAAAGAAAACCTGGCGTTGTAATAAGAGAAATGAGCGATGATGAAAGAACGCCCACAGACACTGATATAGCAGCCGACCTTTCCCGAATAGAAGAGGGTCAGAAAGGCAAGGCTGTTGTACCTAAGCTCAAGAGATGGAAGTCTGTAGTCGTAACCCGTTCCCAACCTGGGGTTACTGTTTCCAGCGCTTCTCCTTGTCAGTCCGGAGACCTCTTCACCGGGTTGAACGATATTCCCATTCCGGACTACGTATCTCTCCATCACGGGTCCGGGTTGGAAGAGCTCCGGGGAGCGCTTGACATAAGCGATTCTTTACCCGTTAGTGTAATCGACGCTTCTGGTTGGTCGGGGGGTTTGCGCATTTATTCACTTTTCACAACACTTCACGACGTCCACACGCATTGCAGTGTTTTTTCTTGGTACTTAATCGAATTGTTCCTTTTTTACAGGCACCATGTCGAATCGTCCTTCTACACTTGACAAACTTCGGCGAGTACACCATTCTTCATCCTACTATGAGTCCCGCCGCAGGGATTCTGACCGAGATCGTGAGCGGAGGTATTATGAGCAGTAGCACCGTGATAGGGACCATTCCCGACACTACTCCAGCCAGGAGCATTCTGATAGGGACCGAAGGTATCGTTCACCCTCTCGTTCTCCTCCGTCATCCAGGGGCCAAGTACCTGTAGTTGAAACTTCGCGGCAACAATCATCTCAGCAAATTTATAAACCCGGTCCACATCGCTCAAGGACCGATACAGCCACAACCGTAACCGTAGAGGAAGCACCCCTTGAACCGTCTGGTGAAGGGGCTATCAGAATTGCTCAGTTGAAAAAAGACTTTCCAGAGATATGCATTGACGCCTATATCTTTCCACCCAACCTTAAGAGAATTCCCGAAGAGGCCGTGCACACTGCCCTCAGCTATACTCGGGATTTTTATGCTCAGTATAAAGAATGGTACAGGGCAGCTGTTAAAGCCTCAAAAGTAGCCTTCGAGCGAGCCAAAGTTATTGAGAACTTGGAAGCAGACTTGGCTCAGAAGAACTGTATTGTTGACGTTCTTCAATCTGAAACGGAATCTTCTCGCAAGGCTGAACTGGAGTCGAGGTTGATGAGACATTAGCTGAGATGGAGAAAATGCAACAAGCGCATTGTACTTTAGTTGAGGATTTAGGCCATCGGTACAAAAACGTTGAGGCCGAACGAGATGCGGCGGTCAGGGAACTTGAGGAGTTAAAAGCTAAATTCGCCAGTTTAAACAAGGAAAAAGATGACGCTAATGCAGCTGCACAGGAGGCGTGTGAGCAAGCTGTGTCTCTTCGAGCTGAGCGAGACGCGGCGGTTGCTAAGGTTGGAGCGGTGGAAGCAGAGGTAGAAGGGAGAGTTCAAGCGGAGATATTCAGAGTGGAAGCTGAATTTGATGATCTTCTCGACACTTATAATGCTAATGTACTTGAGCATAGGAATCTCTCATGGCTCGGAGATTATTCTATGCTTCTGCTTAGTGCTTGGAAAAAATTGGTGGCGAATAAAAGAGCATCTCTCCCTGAAGGCGCCATAGATGAGTTTGAACTTGAATCTCGCTTATTGAACGAAGAGGAAAGGAAACTCCTCCATGATGCGATGATCCCCGCTGAGGGGGAGAGACTTGGGTTTCATCATGTAGAGACGGGTGAGGGTTCTGGAGCCGCACATGACAGTGAGAATGTTCCAGTTGATGCCCCAACCTCATCTGGAGTCGTTACTATAGCTGGTCCACAAGTTATCCCTGCTTATAATCCGGATCGACCGGAATTGTCTCTCGGTAGATCTACCGTTTCTGAACCTGTTCTATCAACGAGCCGCAGCAAAGAAGGTATTATAAATGTTGCTTAAGTGTTTCTGGAATTTTGAACTTGTAGTCGATCTTTTAACTAATCATCTTCTTCTTGGTTTAATCAGTGACTGAAAGCGATGCGCCAGCACTTCCAATTCCGCAAGTTTTGCCGCCAACGCTAGGAGCCGTTGTTACTGAGGCCATCACGACCACTGTTTTTACCAGCGAGATGGGAGGAGGGAGCTCGATGTCGTTTGATGTTCAGATGATCGAGGAGCTTCTCAAGCAACCGTGTGAACCTTTCCCTGACCCTTCCTTTACAATGGGTGGTGTTGCCCCTTCTTTTAGCTCATTTATACCGACCGCCCCTCTTTCCAGCGCTGATCGATCTATCCGAGAAGAAGAAATTCTTGCTGAGATAAGCGCTGAAATGGCTACGGCAGTTGGTGGTTCTGGAGGCGATGTCGCTCCACCAAGCTTAACTTCTTCAATCATTACTTCTCTCACCAGCACTGTTATAACTTCTAGTGTTGAAGCTTCGCCACCCGCTACGGCTCCTCCGCCTTCGGTTCGCCCTCTAAAAAGGATCTCTGTCCCTTCTAGTTCTGAGGAAGACGTAGATATCATGCCAGACCCTGAGGACGCTCCAAAGAAGGACAAGAAATCTCGTAAGAAGCCGGGTAGCGGGTCTAGCGGCTCAACTCCAAAGAAGAGACATCGGAAGAAGAAGGACTGAACTTCTTGTTTTGTCATGCAGTTGTGAAGTAGAACTTCTTTTTACTTCTCTTTTTGTTGGCCGTGTATGAGTGTGGATCCGGCACCCACTTTATGAGTTGTTTTTGGTTTTATCATGTAATCAAACTCTTTTTTCGTTTATTAATAAAATAGAAAACAGCTCTTTTCTTATTTTCTTAAGTATTGCATTGATTAGCTTATGCCCACATATGCCATAAGCCTTGTATACTTGTCCACACTTCGGGGACTTAACATAATCTGCAGTCAACGGTTTAGTGTACTTGTGGTGTTTTTACTGTCAAGTAGAGTTTGTTTTTATTTGCCGAGTTTGAGAATCTTGGTCGCCAGTTGCGATCGATGAATAACCGATCCTCGGACAATGTCTCACTTCGGTCAGTGATTAACACTTAGCTTTTTCGCCCCTTAGTCTCGGGGAACGACATTTGCATTTTTGTGGCCGAGTGCGTTTACTGCAAACTTTAAACACGTGTCCACATTCTGGGGACTTAAGAGACAATCTGAGATCGATATTCCGGTTCGCACTCTGGGAACGAATTATTTGATGTCTATACTCCAATCCGCGTTCTGGGAAGTTGGAGTCCATTCGCACTTTAGGAACGAATCGTTTTAATGTTTATACTCCAATTCACGCTCCGGGAAGTTGGAGTCCGTTCGCACTCTGGGAACGAATTGTTTAATGTTTATACTCAAATTCGCGCTCTGGGAAGTTGGAGTCCATTCGCACTCTGGGAACGAATTGTTTAGTGTTTATACTCCAATTCGCGCTCCGGGAAGTTGGAGTCCGTTCGCACTCTGGGAACGAATTGTTTAATGTTTATACTCCAATTCGCGCTTCGGGAAGTTGGAGTCCGTTCGCACTCTGGGAACGAATTGTTTAACGTTTATACTCCAACTCGCGCTCTGGGACCCGAGAGTTGAAGTTTATACTCCAATTTGCACTATGGGAATTTGGAGTTGGCGGGGGGATTGTCGTGTGTCAATCCCCGTGAACGTTGATGTAGTGTTCTGTCCCCGAGCTCGGGTTTCACTTAGTGAGTGACTGGTCGTATCACAATCACTCCCTACTTGAATAAGTCCTTCCTCGTGATGGGACTTAGCCCTTCATGCATTGTAATATAGTGCGTCATATTCAGTAAATCACAGCTCTGGCTCGAAGGGATGGCATTTTATTGCTGAAACAAAAGAATACGGCAAAGTCAGTTGCCTTATTACAAATTTAAGTCTCAAAATGCTAGAATAAAATGCAAAGGAGTAAATTGACAGAAAATAAATAAGTAAAATCTTTCATATGTAGTAGCGACGAAGACTTTCGCTATTCCAAGCTCTCGGCAAGGTAAAACCGTCAACTGTTGATAATTTGAACGTGCCATCTCCGAGCTTTTGTGAAATCACATACGGCCCTTCCCAATTTGGCTTCATGTGTGAAGGGACCGGATAAACTCTTTTGAGTACGAGATCGCCGAGTTTGAAGGTTCGCGGACGGACCTTGGCGTTGTACAGTCGGGCGACTTGATTGCGATATGCGGCTGCCCTCAAATCAGCCTCTTCGCGCTTTTCATCGAGTAAATCCAAAGATTCAGCAAGTAATATGGCGTTTGTTTTCGGATCGTAATACGTCACACGATGAGAATGCACTTCCATTTCGACCGGAATAACGGCTTCAGAACCAAAAGATAAGGAAAACGGGGTATGACCGGTTGCAGTTTTATGGGTCGTTCGATAGGCCCATAATGCCATAGGAAGTTCGTCGACCCATCTGCCCCCAGCTTTTTCCAGTCGCTTCTTTAGAATGGACTTGATAACTTTATTAACAGCTTCAACCTGACCATTTGCTTGTGGGTGCGCTACTGCAGAGAATTTCTTCTGAATGTGAAATCGTTGACAGAAATTTTTGAATTCAGCACTGTCGAATTGAGTTCCGTTATCGGTAATGATAGTATGTGGGAGACCGAAACGGCAGATGATGTTACGCACTACAAAGTTGATTACTTTCTTTGTTGTGATTGTCGCAAGGGGTTCAGCTTCAGCCCATTTGGTGAAATAATCAACCGCGACGATGGCGTACTTCGCGCCACCTTTGGCCAGAGGCAATGTGCCGATGATATCCATTCCCCACACCGCAAATGGCCAAGGACTGACCATTTGGGTTATCTCAGTAGGCGGGGCTCTTGAAATTCGAGCATGTTTCTGGCATTTGTCACATTTTCTAGCGTAGTCTGCAGCATCACGATTAACGGTAGGCCAATAATACCCATATCGAAGTATCTTCTTTGCTAGTGCTTGCCCCCCAGTGTGATCACCACATTCTCCTCCGTGTACATCGTGTAACACTCGTTTGATTTCATCGTGTGCGATACACCGGAGGAGAGGAACAGAGTATCCTCTCCGATACATGACTCCATTCTGAATAACAAACCGTGAAGCCTTTCGCAGAACTTGTCTTTTCTCGCTTCGCCGCTCGGGCAATACACCGCGTTCGATATAGTCTTGATAAGGAGTCATCCACGACTCCTTGGCGGAGGTAGCTTCAAATGCGAAATCAGTCTCCCTTCGATCAATGCTCGGAGATGATAGGGTTTCAATCGGAACAACCCCCAATTGTTAAGCCTCACCCGTGCTTGCTAACTTTGCCAATGAATCAGCTTTCTGATTATGCTCTCGGGGTATGTAGAAAATGGCATAGTAATCGAATTGATTAAGTATCTCTAGAACTTGAATTAGATAAGCGGCCAGTCTTCGATCTTTGGCTTGATATTCACCTCGAACTTGACACACTATCAATTGGGAATCACAGTAGATCTCTACAACGATGATTTTCAGATCACGGGCAAGTTTTAGTCCGGTAAGTAGAGCTTCGTACTCGGCTTCATTGTTGGTTGCGCGGAACTCGAATTTTAAAGCATAACATATGGATCGTCCTTCGGGGGTCTCAAGCACTATCCCAGCTCCTGAGCACCGATCGTTTGACGCACCATCGGTGTACATCTTCCAGATGTATTTGGGAGACATGCTGGTTTCGGGCAAATCTTCAGGAATAGTGAATTCGGCTATAAAATCTGCTAGGACTTGGCCGTTAATGGCTCTCCTTGGAATATAAGTGATGTCGAATTGACTCAGTTCGATGTTCCACTTCAGTAACCTACCAGACGTCTCAGGCCGCGTAAGGACCTGTCGTAATGGCTGATCGGTGTATACAGTAATAGGATGAGCCTGGAAATATGACCGGAGCTTCCTCGAGGCAATGACTAGGCAATATGCCAACTTTTCAAGCTTTGGATAATTTCTCTCGCCTCCGGTCAATCGTTTACTCACGTAGTAGACCGGCTTTTGCACTCGGTCTTCCTCCCGAAGCAATGCAGCACTGATCGCATTTTATGATACTGCCAGGTAAAGATATAACTGTTCATGATCTACAGGCTTTGAGAGGATTGGTGGTATGGAAAGATGCTGGATTAGTGATTGAAATGCGCCCTCGCAGTCTGTGTTCCATTCGAAGTTTCGTTTTCCCTTTCGAATTAAATCGAAAAATGGAAGGCATTTGTCGGTCGATTTCGAGATAAACCTGCTCAGTGCTGCCACTTTTCCGTTAAGACTTTGAACTTGCTTTATGGTTTTCGGAGTTTGTAGATTTCTGATTGCCCAAATCTTTTCGAGGTTGGCCTCTATTCCTCGGGCATTGACAATGAACCCAAGAAATTTTTCCGGATGCGACCCCGAAATGACACTTGAGTGGATTAAGCTTCATTCCGTATTTCCGGAGGATGTCGAACATTGACTCTTGGTCCTTGACATGATCCCCAGAGTACCGTGACTTCACCAACATGTTATCTACATAGACCTCCATAGTCTTTCCAATCTGATTGGCAAACATTCAGTTGACTAAGCGTTGATAGGTCGCGCCAGCATTCTTTAATCCAAAAGGCATGACTTTGTAGCAGTACAACCCTAAGTCGGTTACGAAGCTTGTGTGTTCTTGATCCGGTACATGCATGGGTATCTGGTTGTAACCTGAGTAAGCATCCATGAAAGATAACAATTCATGTCCAGCGGTTGAATCTACCAGTTGATCGATCCGGGGGAGTGGAAAGCTGTCTTTCGGGCAGGCTTTATTCAGGTCAGAGTAATCGATAGACGTTCTCCATCTTCCATTCGGTTTTCGGACAAGTACAGGATTGGACACCCATTCTGGGTATAAAGCGTCTCTAATGAACCCATTTGATTTCAACTTATCGACCTCTTCTTTCAGGGCAGCAGATCTCTCTGGATCCATACTACGCCTTTTCTGCTTGACCGGGATATATCGCGGGTCAATGTTCAAGGTGTGGCTCGCGATGTCAGGCGAGATTCCGCACATATCAGAGTGTGTCCAGGCGAACACGTCAAGACTCACCCGGAGAAAATCAACCAATTCCTGTTGTGTCTTTCGGTCAAGTTGAGACCCAACCTTCAATATTCTCGAGTCATCGTGATCATCATCAATCGGGACATCAAGGGTCAGCTCGGCCGGAGAAGCCTGACTTTCCATAGATTCTTCTTTATTATCATTATCTCTTGGATCAAGATCCTTTTGGAATTGGCTGTGGTGCCTAGGCTGGAGCCCAGGCGCTAGTTGTCAATCGTCAGTAAAACGGACGCAGAGAGATTCCTCTACGCCTTTTCCTTTCTCTTTCCGCTGCGCCTCCCGCAGCTCAGCAACATAACAGGTTCTTCCAGCAGCCTGATCCCCTTGTACAACTCCTACTCCGTGGTCAGCAGGGAACTTCAAAGTTAAACACCATGGGGCAATAGCAGCCCTAAATTTGGCAAGGGCCGGTCGGCCCAAAAAAGCATTGTACGGGGAAGGAATATCTAAGACAACAAATTGCAACATCCGAACTCTTCGGCATTCTCCCGCTCCCAACTCTACTGGCAATTCGACTATTCCAGTTGGTACTGTTGCACTCCCATTGAAGCCGTGGACTCGTGATTGACAAGGCTTTAAGTCCTTAGCTTCCATTTTCATTAATTCATATGCTCTTTTAAATAAGATATTTACGGAACTCCCGCTGTCTACCAGGATCCTCTTCATCCAAGCAGGACCAACTTGAGCGGATATAACCAATGGGTCAATTGTGGGAGCTTCGACTTTATCAGCATCTCGATTTCTAAACACGATTTCATCAGCCATTGTCTTTTGTTGCTTAGCCGGTGTTCCGTCTTCCGAGTTGCTGTAGCATTCAAAGTCTACATGCCTGATTGAGCTAGCATATGACTCCATTTCTCTCCAACTTCTGTCAGCCGGATGAGGACCACCACTTATCGTATTGATAACCAACCTTCCGCCTGTGCGAGCAGGTTCCCCTTGTCTTTCCTGATTCTGCGTTCGATTTTGATTAGATGGGCCCGCTCCACCAGACTGCGGCGCCCGAACAAACTGGTCCAACTTTCTTTCTCTGATCAACTTTTCAATGAGGTCTTGCAAATGTCTACACTCATTGGTATTATGCCCATAACTTTCATGAAACCTACAGAACTTCCCTGTCTGAATTTGCTTCTCCGATGAAGGCTTCGGAGCAGGCTTCTTGTATTGCATAGTATTACAAGTCTGTAAGTATACATTTTCCAGCGACGTGTTAAGCGGTGTATAATTGTCAAACATTGCGGCCCTACGTCTCGGACCACGATTCTGATCTTGCTTCTTGCTTCGGTTATCACCATTTCTTGATCGCTGGGCCTGTTTATTTTGAATATTCAATTCAACTTTTCCCGAATTTTCTCCGGATTGTTTAACCGCAACATTACTATGAATCCCTTCACTGCTGGGCCTTGCATCGTCCTGCTTCCTAGACTGTTTCGCATCCTCTCGCCTCAAGAATTGAGCAGCTTTGGAATAGAAACGGTCCAACGATGCGGGAGGTTTCCCGGCTAGCCAATTTCCAAATTCGGAATCAGGGTCGATTACTTTAGTCAGGGCCATTAGAATGGAATTATCATTAGGGTTGGTGATCTCTGCGCATGCAGCATTGAATCTCTCCAAATATCGTCTAAGTGTTTCTCCGGGAGCTTGAGTGACACTTGATAGGGTATTAACATCTTTAGGTCGGGCAATATGCATGTGAAATTGTTCAACAAATTTAGTAGCTAACTGGTCAAACGAAGAAATAAATCGTGGCGGTAATCGGGTGAACCACATTGTCGCAATTCCCCCTAAGGAAATAGGAAAACTGCGGCACTTTACTGCGTCATCAGCTCTTGCAGCAGTCATTGACCATTCATATTTCAGAACATGTTGGTTTGGGTCGGAATTTCCTTCATACATGGGAAGGGTTGGCATTCTGAATCGGCGAGGAGGTTCAGCATACAATATGTCATCAGTAAATGGGGTATGACTCCAGGAGATTCCCCAATCGTCATTTGTTAGGCCTTGACTCTCGCGAATCATTTGTCGCACCATGGCTGAGAAGTCTGGTATTGGAAAATTCTGTGGGTGGTGAGCCAAAGTATGGTCGGGTTCCATAGTGCAAGGTGGGATCGGACGCTGTCGACGATCCTCATCCCGCCTCCTTGGCTCGATATCTTCTGGGATATAAGGCTCTGGAGCCTGTCCCTGCCGATGATAATTTTGATTGGAGTGATCTCGAGCATCAACTCCTATGTCATATGCAGCGGCTGTAGCAGCTCGATCATCTGCAGTGTACTGAGGAATAGTGCCTCCTCGGGAGGAGGGTCCAGTATGGAAGCTGGTAGAAGGGCCAACCCTTATTTGCCCAACGGTTACCGCCTGTTGACAGTCAGCGGCTTGCGTATGATTTCCGTCTATCCTGGGACGGATAGATCGGGTATTGTAATCTGAGGAAGCAGAGCTTTCGGTGGAAGAACGAGGAGCTTGATCCCTTCTGGATCTTCTTCTTTTTTGGCAATTTAGTTGATTGGTCAACTCAGCATTAGCGCGCAATTGCTCAGTTAGCTGTTGTCTGCTTTGGGTTAATTCTTGAAGTAGTGCTTGGAACTCTTGCCTCGTGACCGGACCTGACTGATCCGTATGCCCAACAGCATCTTGGTTAGTGGATTGTAGTTGTGTGGGGTTTTGCCTATCCCGGCCTTCCTGATCACCAATGTTGGAAGTGGTTCTTGTACTCACCATTTTGAAACGTTGAATTCTTTCCTAGACTTTTGACAAATCTGAGTAGAATGGAAGGAGTTTGAATATGAAATCTGGATCTCTCTCTTAGATTTATGCAATCCGGTATCGAAGATAGATCCAAGGAGCAGGAGAAAAAACCGGGTTTTTTTTCCAGTGAAAGCACCAAAGTGTTTGTGTCAAAATTGGGCACAACACTCTTCAGAAGTTTTTGAAGAGATAATAAATGAAGAAGGCAAATTAAAATGAGGATTATCTAACAAAAACTCCAAGCAACAGAAAGTAAATTGCACAGAAGACAACGATTTAGAGTGGTTCGGCGATGCGCCTACGTCCACTATGAAGCTTTGTTATTTTATTGCTCGATATTCGGAGAATACAACTTTTATATGGCTAAGTACAGCAGTTCTTAAGCAAAAATTCGAAGTCAAAGGCAGTGGCGGTGCTCTGAAGTAATTCTGGCGGCGTCCGGGCGTGCTTTATCTCTCGAAATTCTTCGATCCCCTTTCTGAATGACCAGGGGCACTATTTATAGGTGCTGGAGGCTGATATTTCTCCTAAAATTCGGGGAGACCACTTCTGGCACGTGTGGGGGGCCCACATGGCCGAATTCTGGAGATCCGGGCCCACTTTTGGATCGATTCGACCCTTGCTTCGAATCGATCAAAAAGGTGCCCAATCGCGATGAAATTTGGCAAGGGTATTCTTCTATGTTCGTGCAAGCTTCTGTGAAAGTTTCATAACATTTGGACTTGTAGATCTCAAGTTATGATTGATTCAAGATTGTATTTTTGGTCAACATGCGCGCTTCGAATCCATGGCCTTCGAATCGATAGGGTCGAATCCCTGGGTTTCAGCAGCTACAACTTGATGGGTTCGATGTTATGGATTTGAAGGTACCCTTATGCGCGTCCTTCGTGTCGTTCAGAGTGTCTCGTAGTTGGTCGATGCGAAGTCTTCTTTGCTTGATGGATTCGAAGGACCTTCACGGGATGGAGTCGAAGATAGGAATTCTTCGAGGGATTCGAACCAAGGCAGGTGTGGATGGGTTCGAAGCATGGCTACCTCTGATGGATTCGAATGAAGGCATGTCCTTGATGGGTTCGAAGGAAGAAGTGATTTGTTGGGTTCGAACTAGGGAAGGCTTTGGATGGATTCGAAGGAAGGGCTTGTCCGATGGAGTCGAAGCAAAGGAGCTCTTCATGGATTCGAGGCAAGGCTCTGGGAGGATGGATTCGAACGTGATGCATGGTCTATCGATTCGACTGTGTGGTTCTCTCATGGATTCGAACCTTTACTTCTTCTGATCGATTCGAACTGAGGTTGTCTCCTCCACTTTCCATTGGCGACAACTTGAGCATGCGAACTCGGATTGCCTCGAAATTTGGAGCGTTGGTTTTCACAGCTTCGCTTGACGTGTCTTATCAATTGCAGCCCAATCCAGACTTGGAAAAAATCCATCGACATTTGTAGTGAACCGACAATCGTTCAAAATTGATAACATGTGACCTTCATTTCCCAGCCAGTTCCTTGGTATCTCGGCCTTGCCAAAAGGCGGGATAACAATATGATATTATCTTTCCGCTGTAAATTCACTTGTAGGGACATGTTTGTACGACTGTCCATTGTTTTGTTGTGTTGTATATTGTTGTTGTACACTCTGATGATAATGTAATGTAATAACTGATATAGTTCTTTGTTTTAAAGATTATTCATTTATCTATTATATGTTGTTCCGCTGCGATTGTGAGATTCTGTTATTGTTTCTGTTCTGTTTTCTTACTTCTTCTATCTTTTTCTTCTACCTCTTCTTTTTAACCCTCATGGTTCGGTTTTCGGCATTCGATTGTTCGGCAGTTGATACAGTGGACGCATTGATGTCGATTTTCGAGAGTCGAAGAATCGGGTCCTGACAAGTGGCATCAGAGCATTTGGTTAAGTGACAACCTTGGCTCTGTTGGTAATTACTCATTAGAGATAGAGTCAATAGTACTCTAGAATGAGTTTGAGTGTAATAATAGATATGAGCGCGTATTTGTTAGTGAATATAAAATTGTTTTATATTGTGATGATTGGTTTGTGGAGTGGTATATGGGTTCTGGTCAGTATAGTCTATACAACTCTATCGATAGGGATCTCTAAACACTTGTACAAAACAATTCGACACGGTATGTTTTAAAATAGGGTAAATGAAATAATTCTACCCAAAACTATTTTCGGAGATAAAGGGAAAAAAATCTTTATAAATTATTATAATATATGGTTGCTTGGATGTTAGGAATTGATAATATTAAAATTATTACCATTGATTATTAAATAGGAAATTGAAATCGTAACTCCAAAGTTAAGAAATAAATCCAGATACAAATGGAAATTGTAAATGTAAATGTGATGTTTAATTTGAAATGGAATTCCAGAGAATGTTTTGAAAGGAATTTAAATTTTTTGAAGACTTGGAAAGTTTAAATCCCTTTTTGGTATGAAAATAATTTTCAAATATTTTGGAGAAATGTTTTAGAAGGGATAAAAGCACTAAACTCTTTTTGGTCGCTGGAAAATAATTCCGATGATGATCGCGACATCATCGGTGTTCATTTTTGGGTTTCCAAAAGAGGAATTGCTACCAGATTGTTTTAAATTAAAGTTGTTTGGAAAATTTGGGTTCGGTTTTGGAAATTCAAAAGATAATTTGAATTGATTTCAAAATTGGTTTTGAAAGGTTGAAAAGACTCTGGAATCCTATTTTAAATATTTATCGAATTGGTAAATGAGTTGATGAATTATACAATTTGAATTTTGATAGAATAAATTTAACTTAAAGGATGGAGTTAAATTAAAGTAAGTATAAGTGAATCAATTAAATAAAAGTGAATTTAAAGAAAGGTCTAAGAGGCTAAGTGAAATGATCTTATATATATAAGAAATGATTACCTAAAGAAAATTTATTAAGTTAAAAATAAATTTGGGTTAGTAACAAATGAATTGGAAGTGAGTTTGAATTATGAAAATAAAATTGTGAATGGATAAATAAATTTACAATTGCAAGTAAATGTAATTGAAATTGAATGTTGAAATGGAATATAACTTAAGTAATGTTGAATGAAGTTGATTTTGGTACCGAAGTAAAATGAGTAAAGTGATAAATATAAACTTGAGTTATATAATGAAATTCGACTTAAAATGTTAAATGAATTAGCAATTGGATTAATGAATGGATTGAATGTTAATCAATCAAATGTAAATAAATTGATATGAAATAATGGATGTAAGTGTTAATTCATTAAAACTAATTAAATGTGTTAAACCAAATTGAAGATAAACAAAGTGAACATGAATATTGAATGTAAAGTGAATAAATTCGGTTGTGTTGTATATACATTGGTTGTTATTTGATTGTAAATTGGTTGTATATAAATTCATTAAGTGTTAATGAAATTGAATTAGTGAAATTAAAAGCTAAAGTAATTGAATTTGTAAATAGAACTAATTTAAAATAGTGATATGAATCAATTGTGAATGAAAGATAATTGATAAATTCAACATTCAGAAGGTAAATTGAATCCAAACAGAATTGAAAGTGTAAATTTTATTCGAATGAAGTTGATAATGCAATCTAGAATGAAAATGGATATATAACTTCAATAGTAAAGTAAAAAATGGTATAAGAAGTATACATTGAAAATTTTGTAAAGGATTGTGCAAAATAAATTTGAAAGTTGTAATTGGATATTATGGCTAGAAGGATATACGGGTGTATTAAAGGAAATGGAATTGGGATTTTGATTCTGAAGATAAAAATTGAATTGCTTGATAAAAAGGTATGTATTGAATTTCAGTATGAAATTTGATGATCTTCTTGCCTAGCCGCTTGGCTTTTCATTTTCTTTTTGAAATTGGGGGCCCGTTGTGGCATTTTGTAGTCGTACCGAGCTAGCCGCGCAAAGGAGACGCTGGCGAAATTTTCTGAAAATTTAAGGCATTAGAACGTTTTTGAAAACTATAACTTTGATTTGAGTTGGAAGGATTAACGATATAGTTGGTTTTGGAAAAGTATAACTAAGTTGGATTTGAAAACGTAGTAAAGTTATTGTAAGAAGTTTAACTATTGGGCTTTGGAAAAGTTAAACACTTAAGTGATTTTGGTAATTTAATTTGAATAAATCATAATGAAAGCTTAGAAGTTGAACTAGAAAATGGAAACCAGTGTTTTGTTTGAAGTTAAAGGTTTTGGAAAAGGTGAATATAAAATTTTCACTAAATGGATTTTTAAAAGTTAATGGATTTTGTGAATTTTTCTTACTTGGTAATTTCAAGGACGAAATTCTTTTAGGGGGGGAAGATTGTAACGACCCAGAATTTCTGTCATTTGAAATTCAGATATTTAATTGATTTTAAATATCAACAAGTAAAATTTTTAAGTCAAATAATTTATTTTTCGAATATTTAAGTTTAATCGGACAATTAAATCGATAATTTAATATTTGAAATAGCGTAAATAATTGGGAATTGGGTTTAATGTGAATAAAAATGATTTATAAAGTTATATTAAATTATATTGGAGTTAGAACAATGTTTGTGAACTTTTAGAATTGAATTAAAAGTTAATTTGTGAAAATTGAATATTTTAATATTTAATTGAAGAGTTAAAACAGCCATTTTTCAAACGGTCTCGGATTTGGATGAAACCAGTTTCATCGGATCCATAATGTTGTATTATTGTAAGATTTCAAATTTCATGTCAACCGGATTTACCGTTTGTCCGGGGCAAGCCAAAACGCATAGAAATTCGTTTAATCGATTTAAGTTAAATTTGATCGTTTATTTCCGTAACTCGCACCGACGATCAAATTAGCCTTCGAAACACATTCCATTGTGTCCGAAATGCGGGGTAAACCCTAGAAAAGCAGGTCACCGCGTGAGATTTGAAGTTCGGAAAATAGGATGAATAGTGTTTTCGTTGAAATTTCTATAAAAGACCCCCCTCTATCTTCATTTTGCAAAACAACTCAAACCCTAGGGTTTCAAGAGTTCAGCCACCATTAAACTCTGAACGGCCAGAAAACCCTCTTCTTCTTCCCTCAATTTTTTCTAATCCAAGCATCAATTTAAGAAACTTTCAACATGGAAAATGTAGAGCATCTAGTGATCTTCGTATTCAACGGTCATGATCGGAATATTCGAAGTGAATCAACAGCAAGTTGCGTTTGAACGTCGCGCGTTCGAGGGCCGATTTCACAGCCTAGGCTCGACCGAGTAAAATGGTGTTTGGCGCGTGGGTGAAGTTTATGATGGCGGTCAAAATGGTGGTAGTTGATCAACGTGATGATGCTCGTATTGGTTGCGGCAAGTAGGGTTAGAGAGGGCGGCATGGGTTCTCGGTTGCGTATTTTACCTGTAGAACGCATGCGTGGAGAAGATGGGGAGTGCGGCCCAAATCCAAGGGTTCAAGATCCAACGGCTCTGATTAGTTTAGGTTTAAAATACTAAATAAAATTGTGAATTAATATATAGTTAAATTTGTATAAACTTCAAAATGCAATAACTTTTTGATACGTGGTCGAAATTAGACGAAACGACTTGCGTCAGGTTCATTTTGCCGAGCACTACGCAATGAAGCTGGTTTGGAGTCGTTTGGAGTTAGTGATAATTTTGGGTAAAATTAAACGCACATTTAATTTTATTCGAAACAAAACGCTACAATTGTTATCGGAAACTCAAGGTGAGAACTTCTCACTCAATCGAATTGTTTCGATTTATATTTTAAATAGTTGATTTAAAATTGCTTGATTCTGTTGATTATATGATTGAATGATAAATTGCTATCTGTTGTATTGAAATAGACCCTATTGCGCCGCATAATAGCGGATAATATTTTGTAAATCCCGTATATCGCGATATTCCATCTTGAAGCGGAATTGGTATTGCGCTAACATCTGTGGATGCAGGGAAATAGGTTGGGGGGATCCAACCGGATTCCTCAAAAGATTGAATTTGTTTCAATGTTGTGTGTTGATCTATTTATAATCTGCATGATTATCTTTGTGATTGAAATCGTTAAAGGCTAAAATTTAGCCGAATATATTTTTGGTATCATTAGATGCCGAAAATAAATAAAATTAGATTTTTGAAAATTTAAGTTGAGAATTCATAATAAATTTAATTTTGGAATTGATTCATTTTAAATAAATAAACGTTGAAATTTTTATGTTCAAAAAATTATGATTTTTGTGAAATATAACCGAAATGTGATTTTTGAAATAAGTAGTTGATTAGTTTATAAAATGGTTTAAATTGGAATTTTTGAATTATTATAAATGATTTATATAAAAGATTTATAAATTTGATATTTATAAATTAAAATATTGGAATTATAAAACGAGTTTTTATAAGTGTTAAAATGAAGTATAAATGGATTTCATAAGTGGATGAAATCTATAGATTTATAAATTGTGAAGTTATAAAATGAATATATTTTGTAAAATAAAAGATTTATAAGTATTTAACTTATAAATTGGATTATGGCGTGTAAATGGAATATGGATAGAATTTGTCAATAAAGTGATTTTAAAAGTGGAAGTTGTTATAAAGTATAAATGGAATTTATAAACGTTGTTTTATAAATCCAAAATCAACTTATTTTGATAAGTTTAATTATTATAGCTTATTAAAGAAAATATATCCAAGATTTTGGACAGTGAATAATCCTTTAAATAAAATATGTAGAAATGATGAATTTGGTAAATAAAGTATATTCACGATTCTGGACGGTGAATAACATAGTAAAGAAATGTTTTGGAAAAGTGATATTTTAAATAGAATTTAAAATGATTTAAATATGTTTTAAAACGTATTAAGTATTGAAAACATAGATTTCAACATTCATTGTTGAAATAGACGTTTTCGAGAAAATAGAAGAAAATGGTGGACTATAGCACCGTTGTTAAAGTAAATGATTTTCGAAAGGTAATTTTTTATATTGTATTGGGATTTATATATCTATCTCAAATTCGAATCCCTATACTAGTGATTTTGGGTTGTCATAACTATGTTTTACGTAACATTCGTTTTGACCCAAATAAATGTGTTTAAGAGAATGTTTTCCTTAAAGAATAAAATTTATACTTAATTGTGATTCAAACATATTGACTATTTTTCAAATGTTGAAAATAAATAGATTTGTGAATCACTTATTATTAAATAAGTATGGAAAAGTTTTCCAATATGAAGTGAAATGTTTTGAGATTTTATCTTTTAAGATAAATTGAAAATGGATAAATATTTGGAAGTGTTTCCGTTTAAGGAAATTGATTTGAAATTTGTTTTCAAAGATTGAAAGGTGAAAAATGATTTCAAATTTGTTTTCAAATGGTTGAAGTGTGGAAATTATATCTTGTAAAGATATTTTTGAAAATAAATAATTTGGGAAATTATTTGGAATCGGGTGATGTTGTGAATATTGATTGATAGTTAAATAACCGACTATCAATATTGACCTTTAAATGGCTATTTGTTGTGAATTGGTTGAAATTGAATGCTACACTTATTTTTAAATTATTGCGCTCGTTATTCGGATTACCCATTCCGAATAGTGATACGGCGTAATGGATAGCATTGAGGACCGGTGTTGAAGACCGGGTATTTGTGAAAACGATAGGATGACCTATCGATTGTCTCTGCACCGTTAGCTATGGTATGGAGATTTCCTTTGTCGTGAGAAATTCGATCGGGATTGTGAATACCCGGATTTGCAAGGGCTTCTTTTGAAGTGCCTTCGGTTCTGTTCGAACCCGGAACAGACTTGTATGGTTACATGTCTGACATTACATTTTGAGATATAAAGCAGATTTCTTTCAAATACATTTCTGTTGGTGTAGGGGATTCCCTTTTGGCTCCGGTGGCGACTAGATCAACGTGTCATTGGCTCAAAAGAGGTTCCCATCGAAGTTCAATATGAATCTTTTGGTACCAAAGAAGAGTTCGACCCAATGCTTTATTTCTGTCCTAGTTGATCCTGATTCGACATTATCAGTATATTGATTGTTCCCCAATAACCGAATACTTTTTTCTGTAAATACTGCATATTTGATTCCATCCATAACTCCATTTTCTTATTCTCTTAGCTTAACACCCTTCTCTGAGACGTACGAGCTCAGAGGTTATGTAGTTGAAGGTTATCAGTGATATATTCCCAATTTGGTAATGTGGCATGCTAAGTGTTGCTGTGTGATGATTATTTATTGATCAAAGCGTGGCTTTGTGAAAAAGCGTGGCTTTGTGGACGAGACTTCGTCAGACCTCACACCCGGAAATGGTCGGAACAGGAAAGATGCAGCAAGGTTATGAAGGTCGCTCCCTTTAGGGTATGTCATTTCCTTCTGGAAAAGGGTGGTGTCAGGTCTGGAGCCCCGATGCTTAACCTATGTGGTTACTCCAATCTCATTTTCTATGTGGTTGTTGCTTTGTGATAGAGGGCCCTCGGATAAAGGTCCCAAATGACCGGGGAGTGGCATACTCGAGTAGTAGTTACATAGTTACATAGGTAACCCGGCCTTGTGTTGGCGGAGATCCAGTTAGGTTGTCGGGACGTCCGCCAGAGGCGATCCCATGTGGTAGTAGGAAGTTCCTTAGCCTGACTATTTGTTGGAAATCCAAAGAAACAATACGAGCCTTGTACGGTTTTAGTTGTACTACCTGCCATTCACTTATGGTGGCGTCCCACTGTTTGGATGGTAGCTATAGTAGGAATAGTTCGGAATGTCTATGCTGGCTAAGATTTATATTCTATTTTCGAAATGCTTTCATCATTATGCACTAATAACAATATCAAATAATGATTTGTTTTGTGTAGTAAGCATCTTTGACTATCATAAGGAGAAATCTCCTCCAATTCTGCGTTTGCATTGTATGTGCGGGGAGGCCTTATGGTAGTTTCATTTTCCAAAAGCATTGCGGATATTTTTCACTTCCCTTGTTGTTGTTGTTGTTGTTGTTGTTTTAAAAGATAAATAACTGTTTTGAGTTCTCACACCAGTCCCATGACTGACCTGGAGTTTATTGTTCCCTTCCTAAACTCTGGATGCCCACCAATTTCCACACGGGCAGCCTAGAAATAGGTTATCAGGTTATCAGGTCATTCTGGATTCAGAAGTGCTATGGAGCTCAAGTGGCGAGCTGGATGGCAAGACGTATTACTTATATATGATATTATCTTTTCGCTGTAAATTCACTTGTAGGGACATGTTTGTATAACTGTCCATTGTTTTGTTGTGTTGTATATTGATGTTGTACACTCTGATGATAATGTAATATAATAAATGATATAGTTCTTTTTTTAAAGATTATTCATTTATCTATTATATGTTGTTCCGTTGCGATTGTTAGATTTTGTTATTGTTTCTATTCTGTTTTCTTACTTCTTCTGTCGTTTTCTTCTACCTCTTCTTTTTAACCCTCATGGTTCGGTTTTCTGGCATTCAATTGTTCGGCAGTTGATACAGTGGACGTATTGATGTCGATTTTCGGAAGTCGAAGAATCGGGTCCTGACATCATATTTTCACGGATACGAAAGTATGGATACGAAATTCAACATATTTTATGGATACGAAAATATGGATACAAAATTCACCATATTTTCATGGATACGAAAATAAGGATATGAAATTCATCATACTTCCACGGATATGAAAATATGAATACGAAATTCATCATATTTTATGGATACGAAATTCATCATGAATGTAGTTCCTCTTAGATCTGGAGCAATCTGAATAGAATAGAAAGAACCACTGATTGACAGATCTGGATCTTCTCCTTATATTTTTGCAATCCAACGACGGTAGTAGATCCATAGAGTAGGAGAAAAGCAGGGTTTTCTTGGTGGAAGCACCAAAGTATTTGTACCAAAATTGGGCACAATACTCTTCGGATGTGTTTGAAGAGATAAAATGAAGAGAATAAATGTAAAACGAAGCAGATCTAACAAGAACACCAATAAACATATAAGGAAATGAACAGAAACACACGGATTTAGAGTAGTTCGGTGTTTATCCTACGTCCACTATGAAATTGATGACTTTATTGATGTTTTCTTGCAGATTACAACTGATTACAGCAAACTATAGTAATAATTTTAGAGTACAACGGTGGTCTTGGAGTGTAAAGATGAATTCGGCAGAGTCTGGACGTAGGAGAGCCAAATGATGTAACGAATCTATTTTTCGACGTCCGAAAGTCGACATCGATACGTCCACTGTATCAAATGTCGCACAATCAATTGCCGAAAAACCGAACCGTTAGGTTAAAGAAAAAGTAGATAGAAGAAGAAACGGAAACAATAACAGAATCTCACATTCCGCAGCGGAACAAATATAATAGATATATGAATAATCTTTGTACAAAAGCACTACATCGATTATATATCACATTACCATAGTGTACAACAATATAACAGCGGAAAAGAAATATTACATAGACTAGTGATACGCCTCGCCATCCAGCTTGAACTCCAGATCTCCACTGCATCTTTTCTAACTTCGCTTCCGAATAACTGATAACCCGACTCTAGGCTGCCCGTATGGAAAATTATAGGCACCCGGGGTTTAGAAAGGGAAAAATAAACTCCAGGTCAGTCATGGGACTGGTGTGAGATCTTAAAAACAGTTATTTTCACAAAGAAAAGGAAAAAATCTGTTATGCTTTTGGAAAATTAAACTACCATAAGGCCTCCCCACACACAGATAATGCAAGCGCACAATTGGAGGAGATTTCTCCTTATGATAGTCAAACATGCTTGATATGCAAAATCTCTTTTAATATTATTATTAGTGCATAGTGGAAAACATTTGCAACTATAATATTAATCTTAGCCAGCATACGTACCATTATAATATGCCTACTATAGCTACCATAATAGATGGCAGGTTCTACAACTAAAACCGTACAAGGCGCGTATTGTAGATTGGATTTCCAACAAATGGTTAGGCTAAGGAACGTCCTATGCCACATGGGTATGCATCTGGAGGGACGCCCCGAGAACTTAACCAGCTCTCTACCAACACATGGCCGGGTTACCTTTGTAACTAGGCAACTACTACATGAGTATGTCATCCCTCAGTCGTTTGCGGCCTTTATCCGAGGATCCTCAACCACAAAGAAACAACCACTAAGTATAATAAATTTGCAGCATCAACATGGGTAAAATATCTGGGCTCCATACCATGATACTACCCTTTTCCAAAAGGAATTGACATACCCTCGGGAGGCGCTACCTCCAAATAACCTTGCGGCATCCTTCCTGTTTGACTATTTCCGGGGTGTGAGGTCCGACGAAGTCTCGTCTACAAAGCTACACTTTTTCATAAAGCCATGCTTCGATCAACAAATGATCAGCTGCACTTCGTATGCCACGTTACCAAATTGGGAATGTATCACTAGTAACCATTAACTACATAACCTTTGAGCTCGTACATCTCAGAGAAGGGTGTTAAGCTAAGAGAATACATTCTCCGCCACCAACCGAAATGTATTTGATAGAAACCAGCTTTACATCTCAAAGTGTAAGGTCAGACACACATCCATACAAGTCCGCTCCGGGATCGAATGGAACCGAAGGCACTTCAAAGAAGCCCTTGCAAATTCGGATATTCATTAATCACGTCTGGAACCCCATCACAAAGGGTTATAAAATCTCTATACCGAAGCATCCCCCTACAGAGACATTCGACAAGTAATCCTTTCGTTTTCGAAAATACTGGTCTTCAACACTATCTACAAATGCAATCCCATTTCGTAATATCATTATTCGGAATGGGTTTTATGACACAAAGTCCTCTCCCGGCTAATCCG
The DNA here is from genome assembly GCA_030765085.1 of Allium cepa. Lineage (NCBI taxonomy): Eukaryota > Viridiplantae > Streptophyta > Magnoliopsida > Asparagales > Amaryllidaceae > Allium > Allium cepa. Next base: position 115,208,849 of record CM060942.1, read on the forward strand.
AATAATGAGCGCTTATTTTTTGAAAATAAGTGTTCAATCAGATTTCAAACAAATCATAATAAAATTTCCACTTTGATCTTTTAAACAAAAGATCCATCACAATCACAAAGGTTCAATGTGGGTTTCAAATATCCATTTGGAATCCGACCCCTGGTCGCGTCGAAATTCAAATGTCATTTGAAGGCCAATATTTGTAGTCGGTTGTTTAACTATCAATCAATACTCACAAAGTCACCAGATTTAAATAATTCTTCAGCCAATTATTTATTTTCAAAATATCTTCGCAAGATATATTTTTAACACTTCATCACTTTGAAAACAAATTTCAAATCACTTTTCACCTTTCAATCTTTTGAAAACAAATTTCAAATTGTTTTTCACACTTTAATCCTTTGAAAACAAATTTCAAATCACTTTCCTCACGTGGAATAAATTTTCAAATATTTATTTGATTTCGTTGAAAATTTACCGAGTTCAAATACTTAAAAAATAATTTAAATCACTTATCCAAAATTTATTTGGAAACATTTTAAAATAAAACTATTTTAACACTTACTTAATTATTAGTTATGGAAATATTATGCTAATATCACATATATACTTTAAATCAAAAACAAAATTTTGAAATAAAATTAGTAGACAGAGTATAAATATTTAGATAACCAATTTCTAAATCAAATATCAATTAAATCTTTAAAATAATCATTTCTATAATTAACTAAATAAATCTTTACTTTAAAGATTTAAAACAATTCCCAAAAATAATTTCTCTAGCAATATTTTTCAAAACAATTTCTAGAACTTTTAATTTATACTTTAAAAGTTACTTTGAAAATATACTCGGCTATTCAGGGAAAGTACACCTTCCATTCTAAAATAGTTCATTCAAATCAATTTATAAATATTTTTGGATTTATTTTAAATTTACGTTCCAAATTCGTAAATTTCTGTCCACACTTTTAAAAATAAAACAATGTTTATTTTCTAAAGCAAATTTCCCTTTCCTTTTTAAATTCCCATTGTCAATTCAAATACCCAAATATCCACTTATATGTGATTTTTAAATCGATTTCAAAAATATTCACTTTCAACACCAAATCAATTCTCAATTTGATTTTCAAATTTATTTCAAATACCAAATCAAATCCCAAATTGATTTTTTCCAAACATTTACTTCAAAAAACACCAAAACGACATTCAGAATTGATTTTTCAAAATTTAGTTTTTTAAACAACAAATCAATTTTAGATGGGTTCCCCAAATATTTATTATTTTTTACCAAATCAATATCAAATTGATTTTCCAATTTATTTTCAAAACACCAAATCAAATTTCAAATTGATTCTCAAATTTATTTCAAACACCAAATTTATTATCTTTTGAAACAAATTCCTTCTTTTAAATTTATTTAATTTTCTTTAATTAATTTACTATTAATTTTCTACTTAAATTTCAAAAATCCAATTTTAATTTGTTTTTGGTATCCTACGATACCAAAAATATATTCGGCTAAATTATACCCTTCAACGATTTCAATCATAAATATGATCACATACAGATTTTAAATAAACAACACATAATCATTGAAACAAATTCAATTATTTGAGGAATCCAGTTGGATCCTTCCAACCTGTTTCCATGCATCCACAGATGTTAGCACAACAATTAAATACCAATTCCACTTCGAGGTGGAATATCGCGGTATATGGGGTCTATATAATATCATCCGTTATTATACGGCGCATAGGGTCTCATCCGCTATATAATATGAGAAATCAATCACTCCAAATACATATATAATACCAATTCCACTTCGAGGTGGAATATCACGGTATATGGGTTTAATATATAATATCACCCGCTATTATGCGGCGCATAGAGTCTAAACTAATATAACTGATAATAAATTGATCATCCAAGCACACAATCAATCAATTTTAAATTTAACTATCACAATTCAACAATCAATCAATAACCAAAATTTTCAATTATTATAATTTGAGCGAGAAGATCTCACCTTTGCCTTTTTTATTTTGCAATCCAATCATTTTGACTAATATTCAGTTGATTAGCATTCGAAATAAATCGAATAGTAAATTTCCATTTAATAAACTTTATTTTATCTAATAAATTTAATTTCAAACAAATTTTCTTTCAATAAAATATTTGAACTAGTTGAATAATCACTTATTATTAAACAATTTAATTAACCGAAGGATTTTAATTTAAACTAAAAAAATTCGTTCTGAAACTATATATGTAATTATAAAATATACATAGATAAAAATCTAATTTTATATAAACCAATTTTTTTTTATTACTGTAAATTTATATATATACATATATTTTCTTTCCATTGTAAAAATTATTTCATGTATGCATATAATATTTTCTTTTAATCTACTATAAACAGATAGTATCCTTTACTGTAAATTTATTTTTATAAAACAAAAACAAAAGAGAAAAAAATCCGCTGTACTTCACTGCAAATCGAGCAAACCCAGGCTCGAGCTTCACCATGCAGTCGCGTGCACGAAACCCTAGCCGTACTTGATCACCTGCCCAATTTTCCTCGAGGCCGCCATGACCATAACCCCATCATCTTCGAAACAATCGCTAGATGCCTCGTGACCCTCTTCCTCGAACCCTAAATCGATCAACCTCGCGATGCCAAACCCATCGCCACTGCTAGTTCCGTGTGCACTCGCGCCCAGCCCTCCTCGCTCACGCGATCGCGATCCTATCGTGATTCGTATGTATATTTTTTTTCTTGAACGAATCGGTTTCAAACCGAGGAGGAAGAGAAATTGGGATTTAAATTGTAAAGGGCACTTGATTTTTGTTCGTCCGCCATTGATTTCGAGTTTTCTTTTCCGCATGCAAATAGAAATTGTATTCTATGTTTGGTCTTCATCTAATTACCGAGGGAAGAAAAGAACACGTGTAATAATGTTTGCCAAGTGTTAGTAAAGCAAGCAACATGTAAAAATTTGCCTTGAGAAATTATATTAAACACATAAATATTTAATTTAAATTCAAATTCGAAATCGTTCCAAATTATGCAATTCAAAATCTTGACTTTAAATCGAGGCATGCCGCTAGGCATTTATAATGTTATACGCCTATTTCGAACACAATGGAAAAGGTTGTGGGTCCAAATTCGATCGCATGGAGAAGATAGCTTTTTGAACCCAGCTATTAAATTAAATTTCAATAAAATATTCAACGCATTTGCTTATCGTACGGTCACATGACAACTCCGAATGCTACGGAAATTGAAATCCAATAATAATACACTATTATGGATCCAATGGAACTGGTTTCGTTGAATTCCGAGACTATGGCTCGGAAGGCTATTTTTAAATATCGATTTAAACGATATGAATTCAAAACTGAACAAATCACTTCCAAATTCAATTTTGAAGCTTCCATTATCTTCAATATTGTCCATATAAATTTTCTAAGCCATCAATTTATTTTTAATCGCTTAAAACTGAAGATTCAACATTTTACCCAAATTCAATAAATTAAATTCACTAATTTAATTGTCAAATTCATAGTTATAATTGAAATTCAAGCTTAAAATTAACTTCCAAACATTTAAGATCAATTAAATGTCTCAATTTCAAATGTTAAAAATTCTAGGTCGTCACAAAAGGGATCCTTTTTCTGTAGGCCTTGGGGTCTATTTATAGGCGTAGGAGGCAAATATCTCGCTCAGATCTCGGGAGAATTCTTCTAGCACGTGGGTGGGCCCACACGATCAATCCCAGGCGATTTTTGCTCGATTCGTGGTCGATACGAATGAATTTCATATCGATCAAGACTTGCTCCAATCGATTCGAACTTTGAAAGGAACATTCTTTAGGTTGTACGCAAGCTCCTGCGAAAATTTCATAGCATATGGACTTGTGGACTGTGAGCTATGATCGATGCAAATTGGATTTTTTCGGTCCGTGATCGATACTAACGAATTTCTTATCGATCAAGACTTGCTCTAATCAAGTCGAAATTTAGCGTGTGTATTTCTTAGGTTGTACGTAAGCTCCTGTGAAAATTTGGTGGCATTTGGACATGTAGATCTCGAGTTATGATCGATGCAAGTTTGGATTTGTCAACCGTGATCGATCAATATCATGAGCATACGAACTCCGATTGACTTGAAAATTTGGAATGTTGGTTTTTATAGCTTTGCTGGTCTAGTCATATCATTGTAGCTCGATCCAGACTCGAATTTTTTTTTACCGATGTCCACAACAGACCTATGAATTAACGATCTCCAGGACGAACTATCTTTGGTTTCTTATCAAGTTCTTGGTGTCACATCCTTGCCAAAAGGCGGGATAACATTTCCTTTGTATAAAAATCTATATTTAAATCTGAACATAAATTATTTTAATATTTATAAAACTATGTTTATAAATCTCCTTTCTATTTTATAAAACTTTTATTTTATAAAATCTATTTATTTATAAAATTCTATTTATAAATCATTCTTTTATAAAAAATACATTTTATTATCAAAATCCAATTATAAATCCATTTCTTTATAATCTAATTTATTTATAAAATCCATTTGTATATCCAATTTCCAAATAAATTTCAAATCCATGTATAAAATATATACAAATTCCGACTAGAAATCTATTTCTTTATTTATAAAATATCACTTTTGTAAATCCTTTTTATAAACTTATTCAAAAATATCTATTTAAAGTATTTATCAAATACTACACTTTTATAACATCAAAAATAATTTTTTTTTATTTGTTTAAAATATACTCATTCTTTTTAGTAATATAAAAACTATTAAAACATATATACATCTAAAATCACTTTGAAAATCATTTCAATTCAAAATCACTATTTTATAGTATTTCAAAATACTAAAAATATAGCCCAGTGCTACTATAGTACTAAATAAACAAAAAAATCCATGTCATCAAATATGGAATCCAACACGTCATATATCAAACGACATGAAAAGTAAAATCAATAGTGCGAGGATCCTATTGGATCCCTCCAACTTATCCTCATGCATCACATACAGTATACAATCATAAAATATAAATCGTTTGTTTCAAGGCGGGATCGTATACGAAGGGTCATCTACTCATACATGGGTACGAAATAGGGTCTCATCCATTCCAAGGGCGGGAATATATCCAAACCAACTAATAAATATAGTAAATCATCCAAACAAGCAACAAATAGCATAAATAAATTATCCATACTTAAATTAAGATATGAATAGGTTAGAGAGGTGAGTTAACTCACAGAAATTTTAGTAATCGCTAAAGCACTCTAGTTTGAATTAAAACTGAACAACCGTTCAATTTTAATCCAAATTTAAACTAGCTTCAAATTCATCCAATCCAACTCCATAGTGTAGAATTCCTCGATATGATCGCAACGCAACTTGTCGCATTCGATTAGACCTCGTACGAAAAGTTACGAATTAATGAACATCGAGATAATTAAATTATAATTAACTTCGGTTAATTAAAACTTTAAACTTACTTCTCTTCATCTCGTTCTCGTACACGATTTCCAGGCTCGACCCTCTTTTTATTTTTTCTTCTTTTTTATCGACTGCGACCGTCGATTTGCCACCGTCGGTCACACGCGCGCCTCCGTCGTGCCGCCCCCGCTCCGCCTTGTCACCGTTTGCATGACCCACATCATCATTGTGACTCAAAAATCGAACCCACCTACTTCACGAACTCACCCCCTATCCATCCTCGTGGACCTCCAATTGACGATCGGTTGGCGTGGATGAACTCCAACTTTCATGTTGAACGTTTTTGGCTAATTTTGGTTGGATGAGTCGGAGAAATTATGGCCCTAGGATGGAGCACTAATTTAATGGCGGCTGAAGCTAATTAGGATTTTGGCTTTTGCAAGTAAACATATCCAAGTCCTTTTATAGAAAATTTAATGCACTATTCATTCCTAAACTCCAAACAAAACATGCCCCATGACGTTTTATGTTACGCCCCACCTCTATACCCACGCTAGCCAAGAACACTATGGTGTAATGCTGTCAACTAGCACGGAGGATAAGGCTGTTGAGGAGCGACCATCTGTATAATTGCTTTGTGCGAGCACCGATATGCCAGATAAAAATATAACTTTTCATCTCAAGAGGAAATCCGACATACCGACACAAACTCAAAGCTACTACACAGTGGCTATAAAGGTCTTCGAAAACAAATATAGAAATAAACATAACACAAATCAGTCACAGACAATTCATATCACAAAGGCGGAAATAGATATGAATAGAACACTAACACATGAAAGTGTATATCAGAGTAGTGGTCAAAAAGATCCACAATATCACAAAAGAATAGTTACATGAACTACACAAAAGAATAAGTATACATTATGGAGTCTATATCTCGAATGTATACACCAAAATAAACTACTAATCTAAGTAGTAAGCCAAAAGTCAGAGAAATCATTCCCAAGAGAGAAGTCAAGCAGAAGCACCTGTAACATCTCGGTCTGACCCAAGTATTATTTAATAAGAAAATAATAAACGGATCAGTCTAACTATAGATATCAGATGAAACGATATAGAATAAGAGATATGACTAAACACATAATAATCACAATTCCAAGCTGTGATATATATAAGTAATTGAAAATCAACGAGAGATTAATCAATATCACCAAATCTACACAAGAATCAAAGAAATGCCATACTCCTTATTTCATTCATCAAACCACAAATATTGACGATTATATCAATGTCAATCACACAAGTCAATGACACACAAATTCACCAATGCACAAATATTGACAATAATATCAATGTCAATCACAAAAGTCAATTACACACAAATTCCAGAATTCAATATGCGAAATCCAGAAATCACAAAAGTCAATGACGCACAAATTCACCAATGCACAAATATTGATAAAACTTATCAATGGAAATCACGAAAATTGGTGAAACACAAATTCTAGAAATCATCTCAAGAAATCCAGAAATCACAAAGTGGGGGGAGGCCTATCGCAAACGGGAGCATAAAGCCCACCAACACGTGTATCACAAACGGAACGCTAATTCCATGGTTGCTAACCATCACAAATTGAGCCGAAGCTCCACAAACGGCCCGAAGACCATGGGTTTCTACCCCACCAAATTGAGTCGAAACTCCACAAAACGGGGTTTAGTCTCCCTCGCAGACAAAGAGACATCGCACATTGCTATTCTAAATCACAAAGATGATCGTCATGATCAACGAGAAGTGTCAATTACACTAAGCTAGTAAATATATGAGTTTAGCTTCATGTCCCATAACCACTTGCTTAACTTAAATATTTACGAACAAACTGTAGATCTCCACTGTACAATTGTCACAAGAGATTCAATCGAACAAGTCCAAGAATTAATCGACAAAGTGAACACAAGCGTTTCATATCACTTGTTTTACTAAGTCGTTTAATTAGATTTCTCATACGAGTGAGGTAAAGGTTTATATATACTAATAGATTGGAAAACGGTTTTATAAACGAATTTGGTATTAAAATAGTATTGAAATCGTTTGAGGAAAGAGTTTTGATATTTACTACTAGTATAGAAAACCTTTATATTTTTAAAGTGACAAAACACAAAGAAGATTGTTGGAACAATCAATCACTAAAATTCACATACGAAGATGTGAATAAAATCCAACGAAACCGATAAAGAATCCATCAAAATGGATACTAAAAAATCCCTAAAAAGGAGTCATCAAAGTCATAACAAATGATAATAAGACATAGGAAACAACACGAATCGATTAAAGTTGGAAACCACACAAAATAGGCGAAATAGGCAAAATAACATCAGGTCGGTCGGCCGGCAACAGAGCTCGGTCGACCGAACCTTGTTATGAGAAACTTCTCGGGCATCAGGTCGGTCGACTGAACTAGGGAGGTCGGTCGGCCGAACCAGAAACAGAAGTGCAACTGCACTTTTACTAGCAGGTCGGTCGACCGGACCAAGGGAGTCGGTCGACCGAACCTGATGCTCTGCAAACTGATGCCCATAAATTGATATGCAACCTCCACCAATTCGCAACCGAACGAGCACGGACGCTAGGGAATTATGCCTAACGGCTACCCGTCCCTATTGGCTCCTCGATGCATCACCAAACACATGTTCAAACATTAAAGTTATGATTTTTAAAGGATTGAACCCAAAACACCAAAAATTGGAATATTCACCAAATCAATCCAAACCAAAAGCAATTGCACATGAATAAGTGTTAGGAATTCATACCTAACAATCGAAGATAAGTATAAGCATAGATGTGAGATAAAAATCTCACCTTTTCACAAAATCGAACAAGAAGAAGCTTGAAAGCAAATGGAGAATCAAACTCTCTTCAACACAACCCAAATGAGCTTGAATCTATGCTCAAAACAAGAACATTCTCAAAATTAGGTTTAGGAATTTCTGAAATTGGTAAGAGAATAAGTTGGAGAAGAAGAAGAGAATGCTTACCAATGGGTTCTCTTGAATTTGGAGCTAGGAAATTGAATTTGCAAGAGGAACTAGGGTTTTGGAGTTTTAATTTCTAATCTCACCCACCATTAATGCCTTAGAACTGAAAAGAGAAGAGAATGACGGTGAGTAGGGAAGAGTGGCTCAGATTTGAGCATAAGTTAACATAGGGCTGAGCCCAAAACCAAACCCAAAGTGAAAAGTAGCAAAAATCAACTTTCTCCAAACATATCGAAGCTTATACTCAAAAAGGTCGCAAACGGCATTTTAAACTCAATGGGAGTGGTCCCGAGTCCTAATTCGACCGTATGCAAAAAGTAGCTTTACGGACTAAAATCCGACTAACGATGAAATATTTAAATAAAATATTTAAATATAAAATCGATAAATATGCGGGTTGTTACATTTTATATGTTATACCCCTATTCCGAGCATAATGAAATATATATCGAGACCAATTCCATCATATATAGAAGTTAGCTTTTCAAAATCAAATTATATTAATTTAAACTCCTTTAGTTAATTTCTACGCCTTTCGTGCTCGCGTGACTAAACGATGGGTCTGATTGCCACAAAATTCAATCGCATATAACAATACGAGGCAATGCCCTGAAAGGCTATTTTCACACGTTAATTAAAATGGATTATTTCCAAATTCAGCTTAACCACTTTTAATTCAAATTTAAAAGTTTACTATCTCCATTATTGATTGAAAGGAATTTAAATCAGTTTTTGAAATCATTTTCGTCCATATTAAATTCAAGGTTCAATTATTTAAACAATTCCAAATATTCAAAATTAATAATTTAATTATCAAATAAATAGCTATATTTGAAACTCAAATTATTTAACTTATAAAATTTACTTTTCAGTATTTAAAGTTGATTAAATATTTCAAATTCAAATGACTGAAATTCTGGATAGTTACATTCTCCCCATTTAAAGGAATTTTGTCCCGAAATTGCCAAGATAAGAAAAATGCCCTAAACCCATTACCTTTTCAAAAATAATTAGTTGAAATGGATTACCAAATTATTTAAAACCTTTTAACTTTTCGAAATCAATTAGTTGAAACTTTGTTATCACATTTTCTAAATCTTTAAATTCATAAATAAATTTCCAAAACCAACTAGCACCATTCCAAGTTATAAAACCAAAATCCAAATTTTAGTTATCAACATTTTTTTCAAAATTCTCTAAAAAAAAATCTAATGCCTTAAATTTACGGAAAATTTCGCTAGCGTCTCCTTTGCGCGGTTCGATCAATTTTTTTTACTGTATATATAAAATCACAAATATACATCTCATCTTCAAGAATGAGGCATCCCACACAGAAAAAATTATAAAAGTGTGATATGTAATTCGAGATGTGTACCTTTTAATATGTTGGCAAGCATATGCAATCAATATAATGCAAAAGCAAACTCCAAAATGCGAAGCATATGCCTTCCACACCTATTAATCACTCAACATCTAATGAGAACAAGTATAGGAAAAGTAATATTAATATATATATACATAGACTATACAATAACTACATGCAAATGTAGCAAAGGCAACAAGACAAACCGTCAAACAATTTAATATTCATCCAATTAATTCATAACAATATCAATTTGCATTTTTCAATGTTAACATTTAATTTATTAAAGCCCATACGATGTACATATATTATCCGTGTGCAAAACCATACCCAATCACTCGCTCGATTACACAATCACACTTTCGAACTAGTATCGTTTAAACAACCACTCTAGTGCAGACTCAGATTTGGTTCCTTGACTAGAAACTGTCATTCTCCTTGCATAACCATTTACTATGATAGAGAATATCAGAACTAATCAAAAATCCATATCCAGTGTTCGCCATCGAGAATCAAGTGAAAAATTCTAACTTGGATCGGTGTAAATCTCCTCGAAATCATATATTCAAATATGGATCAAATAGTTATACGAATAAAATAATATACATTCAACTTACGTATTTATTTCAATGGTATCCCAATCTTTTTTATTCATTATTCACATTCATTTATTACTTGGTATATTTCTCTCAATATTAATATCATTCATAAACCATTACATAAAACCATTACTTAAGTTTATTATAAATATTTTATACTGCCACTAATGTTTATTTTCACTTTACAACTTAAGTTGAATTTCATTTTATAGCTCAAGTTCATATCATTTCACAAATTTATTTCATTCGTTCATTTCATCAGTCCACAATAAATCAATTCAATTTCATTCAACTTTGTTTAAATTAAATTCCACTTCAAAATTCATTTTATTTAACTTAAGTTAAATTTCACTTCATAGTTCAGTTTCCAATTTACTTTTCTTAACATTTATATTCAACAAATTTAAATATTTGTTTTAAATTACTAATTCTCAAACTTTATAAACTATAAAACTTAGTTTCTTATGATTTCAGCAAAACACTTAGATAACAACTTTTAGAATTTAAACACCTAGTTTTTTTACACTTTTAAAATCATTTTGAAATCATACACACACACACACATAGTTCCTTTGTATATAAAATCATTTTAATTTTAAAATCAAAACTAGTTTCACCGAAACAAGATTCCAATGATAGAAATCCATCATTTAGAAACTCAAAAAAGAATGCTGATGATGCTATAGCCATCACCGGAAATATTTTTCAATGACCGAAGCGAGTATGGTACTTTTTATTTCTTTTTAATCCTTTTTATTTATAAATCATATTTATAAATTTCCTTGTATACACTTGGTTATATAAAACCATTTCTTAATTGTTTATCTTTGTTTATATTATAATAACAATAACTTTTATTAGAACGCAACAACAAATGATAATAATCAAATATTATCAGTTCACTAACAACCAAACACACCATATATAATTATAATAATTTCTTGAAAAATTATTCCTTTACAGATAAAATATAAAAAAGGTAAAATTATTTCATTTATCAATTCTCAAAACAATGCCGTGTCGGTTTGCCTTGATCAAGCATTTAGAAAGCCTTATCGATACCGTGGCGTCCCACGTACCGACCAGAACACATAAGCCACTCAATAGATAAATTAGCAAAATATGAAACATTTTTATAATCACCAACAAATACATGCTCATATTTATAAGTCACTCAAACTCATTCTAGGGTATTACTAACCATATCTATAATGAGTACCCAACCAAAGCTTAGGTGTTTGCACAACCTAAGCTCTGATACCTGCTGTAACGACTCGCAAACCTGCACAATTCAACCTGACAAACCAAACATGTCCAACTCAAATTGAACGGAAAGACAAATAGTTATAGAAAGAAAGAAGAAAAGAAGAAGAGAAAAGAAGAAGAAGAAGAGAGAAACTAAAACAACACGGAATCTCACAATCATAGCAGAATAACATATAATACAATATTAATGAAATTTACAAAAGAGAAATTGTAATATATATACATCAATCAGAGTATAACAACAAATCACTTATTATAAGCCTGGACAGTTATAACAACTCATCCTCATAATTGCTAATAATTTAAACAAAAATCCAGCGAAACCAAACATATACGTGAATAAGACCTGAAGACCTCCATCTCGTCTGCTAAAGCTCTAAAGCGTCCAAATCTAAATCTATACGTATGCTCAGTCTAACCCAAGCACTGAACGGAAATAATGCCCAAATCAGTCTGGTAAACCAGCGTGAGAAAACACATCTAAACTGAATTTTAAAGTTATAAAAACTTTTCTTTATCAAACAAAGGTATCTCGTAAGGCCATGCCACATGTAAATACGAACTAGCTTTTACATTACGATAACCAAAACGTTTCATATCAAATCCTATTATATTATACTAGTGTCTAGTATACAAATAATATTAAATAGTCGAAATTGTTACATTGGTTAAATTTGAAGGCGTAATTGGTTTACGAACAAAATGGCAGACATGTATTGGAGAACGGATTTCCATACAATGGCAGGTAAGGGACAACTTTCTATACAGTACATCTCCTGAGGAATGTACTAAGGATATACAAACAATCTCCGTATTTGGCAAGACTGGTCGATCCCTATTTGGCACTCATACATGGCCTGGATAGAAACAGAATATGACATCACCCCGGTCGTTACCGACCTATCCGAGACATCTAGTAGTATACACCACACACCCAACATATAAAGGGTTATCTAGAAAGGTGAGGATCATATCCTAATAGTTGCAAACCACATAGCCTTACGGCGTACCTTGTTTAAGCCATTAGCGGGTGATGAGGCTTAAGGTAACGTTTACCATTCACATAGCACATTCCACTTTGAATGCCACATTGTCATTCCTATAATCACATAACTAATTTCTATAAATGTACAACTCTTGAGCTCATACGTCTCAGAAAAGCGTGTTAAGCTATGAGAAGCTGCCTTCTCTACCACCTAATAGATGATACGTTCATTGAGACCAATTAATGTAATTAGAAATGCAACGTTAGATATTCATCCATAAGAGTTGTCCAGGAAAAGGATAAACCGAAGGTACTCTCTTACCACATCCTATCGGGGATTACCCTTAGGATTAGTAGCGAGAAGTCCTTTTATATTGAAGATTTTCATAACGAAGCACTACTACCACCACCATATATATAATATGCACCGTAGGCTAGTGGCAAGTAGCCCTAAATCATGAAGATCTCCATGTTGAAAAACCATCATCATAAACCTACACTTTCGAATGCATACGTTGGTCCAAAGTGGTTCTCGGATAAATCCGACCTCGGTCTCTTTGGAACAACAATGATAAAGAGGCCTCCATATTGGAAACCAAGTCTCATAGACTTATTACGGTTCCAACTCTCAACTTGTTATCCTTCGGCTAAGAAGGAAGCCCGATGTTTCGCCAAAAATGGTCACAAACCGTGAGAAAGCATCAGTTTTTACACACAAATCCTAAATATTCATTCATAAATAATAAATCTTGATGATGTAGATAGTAAAAATAAAGAGATAGTAAATGTAAAATGAAAGAAAGTGAGAATAGACACCAAATTTATAGTGGTTTGGCTATCTCTGGCCTACATCTACTTTGACTAGATCCTTTTATTCCTTCTATACTATGACTATAGTTATAATGGAGTGCTGTTCAATAGCTAAAATGGTAGAGTTTAGCCAAGCTTGAAGATAAAGGAGGAGCCAAAAGAAAAAAATCCATTTTAGTTGCAATGTTGGTGCTATTTATAGGTATGGAGCTGAAAATATCTGCCTTGAATCTCGAAATACTCTTTCTCAAGTCCGCATGGGCCCATATGATCAGTCTAGAGTCACCTATGATCGATCCGTAGTGAGTTCGTATCGATCAAAAACTTCTCCTCTTGAGTTGTGATCGATCATGGTGTTCCCTTTGTGTTGTGCAACTTGTAGTGAAGATGCCATTGCATTTGGAGTCATAGACTGTGAGATATGATCAGTCCAAGATTGAGTTTGCAAGTGCAAGCTGATGATTTCCTATCCATCATCTCGTATCCATCAGATTACCATCCATCCGAGTCTTGCTCAGTGATCCATACTTTACGCTCCATCTTGTTCGCTTCTTTCGTATCGAACGATACGAACATGATCGATATGGAATGAGCCTCCGAATCCATCTAGTATCCTTGTCTTTCGTCGATCCGATGTGCTCTGGTGAAGTATGCTTTTCGTATCAATCTGATGCCGCCTTCAATCGATACGAATTGGATCGATACGAGTCCTGATCGATCTGAAACAAGATGCAAAGTGCTCTATCAGTACCGGTATCCATCCTGATGTTGTTTGATCGATACGAATTATATCAAACCAAAGTAAACAACAGTGTCCATCTCAATCGATATGAAAGCATCGATACAAACTGATTTCCTATGAATATTGATCCATCCATAAATTTAGCATATGAACTCTGTTTGTCCTAAAATTCGAAGTGTAGCCTCACCGGGCCTTATGTATTATTCCTTATCGATCTCGCCTCGATTGGATCTCAGTCAAAATTGAAGGTATCGATCATATTATGGTTTTTGATCGACTTCAATCCTGATAACCATCAATTTGTTGATATCCTGGCTTTGGCCAAAAAGCGGGATAATATTTGCCCCCCAAAACTTGCCTGGTGGTAGGAAGGCGTGTTTTGAATAGTTGTAAACCTATGACCTGCAATTCAATTCATTGATTCTCAAGGTCATCATTCATGGTCGTTCAAGACCGTTAGTTAAATATGAGGCCGTTCAAGGTAGAGTTTTCATTACAAGATGAGCATGGACGTTTGCCATTGATGGTCATCCCCGATGGACGTGGGCCATGCATTGTCGAGTGTCGTTCAAGATGAGGTGAGATCGTTCAAGATCGCACGCCATTCAAGGCATGACATAATCATTCAAGATCAAATGTTGTTCGAAGCACAATATGATCGTTTGAGATCAAATGTCGTTCAAGATTAAAATGATCGTTCGAGACTGAGGATTGTTTAAAGTAGATGATGATCATTCATGATCGAATACCGTTCAAAGCAGATGGTGATTGTTCAAGATCGAGTACAATTCATGAAAGATGGTGCTTGTTCGAGATCGAATGCATGTTTAAAGCGGAATGTGGTCGTTCGAGATCGAGTGTCGTTCGTGGATTTAGATATTCCCAATCCACTAGTTGTTTCTGACGAGAGGGCTTGCTTACATTATTTTATCTCTCCTCTCAAGGTTAGATTTTAGGATTATAATTATCAGATTCCACGTTCGAGTGGGTTCACAATTAAATTCAATCAAATAAATAAATAGAGTTTAGAATGTCCACAGAAAATAAAGAAAACAAATGTCCAAAAAGTACAATTTATATGCCTTTCCGGGCATGACGGTTTGTCGTCATCTTAGAGCATGCATAAGGACTGTCGTAATCCCATACATGTGCAAGTGACTTAGCCATTTTATTGGAGAAGCATAATGGAAAAACCCGTTATGTGGTCAAGGTTAAAGTCCTAACCTACTCCTTATCATCGCATTCAATTGATGATGAGGCGTGACCTCAATGCAGGGTTATTCCAGTTTTCTGATGGTGCAGGCAGTGGTTGTGCCTGTTCTGCCCCTACTCTCCGGGCTCTTACGTACTGCGATAGCCAGCCATTCCTGACATGATCTTTGATTACATCTATCAGGTGCCTATAATCATTTGTATTGTGCCTATTTAACTCGTGGAACACACGATATCTTCCCAATCTCCTTTCACTATCAGTGGGCTCTCGCCTCATTAGCTTGCGGTAGGGAACCTGCCCTCGAGTTTTGAAGTATATTCATTCGGGAGTTTGAGTTAGTTCAATGTAGGATGAGAATCTCGGTTCCCTCTTAGGTTGTCTCCGTACATCGGCGCTATCAACAACTTTTCTCTTTATGTTGTTTGCCTTGGACCCTCCTCTAGACGGTCCCACATCTTGAGTAACATTGACATCTTGCTTTTTAGCCCATGCATATTTTAGTTGCAAGAACCTATCCGCCTCATGGTAAAATTCCCCAAGGTTCTGTGGCGAATCCCTTGCTAATGAATCCTTGAATTCTGTGTTGTCGGCTATCCCTGATATAGCCACCATCAGTACCATGGATGGATCTAGCCGATCCACCGAAGTTGCTGCTCCATTAAATTTAGTCAGTGAACCTCTTAAAGACTCTCTGATCCTCTACTTTAGTGCCACCAATGTCATAATATTTTTGGTCTTGTTATGAGACCCAAAGCGTCCTGCATGATAGCGGATGACCCTATATACCGCGATATCGCCATCGAAGAGGGGTCGGTATTTTTATTGTTGTCTAACATCTGTAGATACATGGAAATAGGTCGGAGGGATCTAAATGGATTCCTCAAAATTTTATTGATTGTTTTTCATATATAATAATATATGATGTGTTAGAATAATCTGTCATAGATTTTTGTTGTGACGTGAATCATTGGATGTTATAGTAGCACTAACCTTAATTTTGGTATTTTAAATACCATAAATATTATTTTGAATTTTTAAGAAATTAAACGATATTTTTAATATGAAAATATTTATATCAGGACGCGGACTATTTAAAAGAAAATGTTTTGGATAAGCAATAATTGATTTTAATCGTACTTAACAATTCGGAAGAAAGAAAAATATATTTTTATAGAGATTTTAAAATAATTCATATAAAATTTTAAACAATGGATTTTTAAAAATGATAGCTTGAAAAATATGAAAAGGTGTTAAATTGGTATTAAAAATAGATTTGAAAAAAATGGAATTTATAGAGAAGTGGACTTATAAAATGGAAATTTACAAGTGAGGATAGTTTTATAAAAAGGTAAACTCAAAGGAGTTATAAAATTTATAAACTATGTTTATAAATAACGAAAAACGATAGCTGTCGCTAAATTGGGAATATAAAATTCAAAGGGTGAATTTATGTTGGAATATGGAAATAGGGTTGAGGAAAATAATGGATACTATTTTTGAAAAGTAGAAATGATTAGGAGAATCGGAATTAAATCGATGGAGTGTGAATCGAGAGGAATCTATAAATTATTTGGTTATTGAGATTTTGAAAATATATTTAGTGTTAAGAAAATAATTTGTTTTTAAAAAGGGAAGTTTTATTTACCAAACTATGCAATTTTGAGCTAGTAGAATTGAAATACATCGAAAAGTAAATTTTTCAAACACTTAATATTTATTTAAATAAATCCTAAAATTTCAAACCAGCTTTAAAAGTGATGTTATAAAACAGGTTTCAATATTTTAGATAATTACTTGAACATGTCTCAAAAATAAATTATTTTTTTCTTTAAAATACTTATTATATATAGAGTTTTGTAATGTTTTAAATTTATTTATAAACCTTGTCGAAAATCTGGAAATGGGGTTATTCAGTCTGTGGGATTTATAAGAGAATTCTCAAAATGGAATTGGGTAAAAAGTAAGAAATTTCCGAGTAGTTAAATAAAAGTGAACTTCGAAAAATGAAATAGAATTCATAAAAGAAGTAGAAAGGCAATTAGAATTTTAAGCAAGTATATTTTACTTTGGAAATATTAAAGGGAATTAATTAAGGAATTCCGGAACTTATATAATTCGTTATAAACTAGTCAAGAAATTTACAAACAAATTGTAAATGTTTTAGAGAAAACAAGAAATAAATGGAACACTTCCTAAGTGTTGGACATAAAATAGAGTTGGAAAAATATTCTGAAATGGTTGGAAATATTCCATTGAATATATAAGTATTTGAAATGGTTTCAAATGTTGGAATATTGGAAGTAGTTTAAATACATATCTTATAAAGATATTTTGAAAACAAATTTTAGGAAGATTTAAAATAAGGCCCGATGCCTGCTTTAAATGTTATTTAATAGTTAAATAGCTGACTATCTAATATTGGCCAATTTTGTCGATCATTTCAAAGAGACTGGAACGGACTTAATTATCAGAAAACAACTTCGATCTGATTTGAGCGTTGCAAATGGATATCGTGAAGGTAGTGAAGACGGTGGTTCGGTTTGTCCAGACACGTGACAACTTATATGGACGAATGCTATTAGAACATCGTCATTGAAAGACAATGAGCATTCTAAGTGAATTTTTCTTGAAAGATAATCATAGCCTCAAGTCTCATCAACCGGGAATTATTAGAAATCAGGGGAGATGCAGCAAGACTAAGTGGGTCGCACCCAATTGGAGTATGTTTATCACCTTTCTAGATACCCTCTGATATTACTACTACGGTGCGTACAAGAACTCGCTAATGTTGGGAACACCTGGGGTGATAGTATATTCGGTCTATCCAAGTTAGGGGTAGACAGTCTAGTGATATAGGGGATCCCGGCATGGTCCTCAGTACATTTTTCTAGATGTGTACTATGATGAGTGGTATCTCAATACCTAGTTACTCGTATGAAAT
Source organism: Allium cepa (assembly GCA_030765085.1). NCBI lineage: Eukaryota > Viridiplantae > Streptophyta > Magnoliopsida > Asparagales > Amaryllidaceae > Allium > Allium cepa. Next base: position 115,227,265 of record CM060942.1, read on the forward strand.
CCATTCTCCAATACGTACCTTTACGGTTTTGGTTGTAGAGCCTAGTATGCTGGAATCTAATTAATGTAACAATTTTAACTATTTGAATAAGTATTTGTACATAGACTTTATTATATCAGATAATTTTGATATAAAATGTTTTGGTTATCGTAAGGTGAAAATCCGTCGTGTTTATGTATGGTGTGGTCTTACGAGATACCTTTGTTTTTCAAAGGATTTGATAACTTTAGTAATTGAAGTTGAGTGTGTTTTCTCACGCTGGTATTCCAGACTGACTTGGTTGTTATTTTATTATAATGCTCGAGTCTGACCAAGTATTACGAATTCAGGATATAATGCTATGGAGCTCAGGAAACGAGCTGGATGATAGAGACGTATTCCTGTACTAGACTTATATTTCTACTGTATGAGGACAATTTGTTATAACTATCCAGATTGATTACTAATTGATGTACTCTGATAATTGTATGTATATCAACAGTTATAGTTTCCTTATATACAAAATCTGTTATTATGTATTGTTCAATTGTGTTTGTAAGATTCTGTGTTGTTGTTTCTATTTTCCTTCTACCTTTTTCTTCTTCACCCAAATGAACTGGTGTTTCTGGCACTTGATTGCTTGACATTCTATACAGTGGACGTATTGATGTCGATTTCGAGGGTCGAAAATCTCATTCGTCACATTTGGCATCCGAGCTAAAGGTTAAGCAAGAACCATGACTTTGGTGGGGATTACTCATTAAAGATACGGTCAGTAGCACCCTAGAATGAGTCTGGGTGTATTAATAGATATGAGCGCGTATTTGTTTATGAATATAAATTGTTTTATATTGTGTTGACTTATGGTTGAGTGTCTATAAATTCTGGTCGGTACATTCTAGACAACTATATCGATGGGGATCTCTAAACTCTTAAACTAGGCAAACTGACACTTTAAAAAGTGGGTAAATGTAATAATTTTACCCAAACCATATTTTGATATGAAAGAAATAATTTTTAAAAATTATTATAGTGTATTGGAATGTTTGGTTGATAATATTATAATCTAACAAGATTATAAAATTGGAAATAGTTTATAAAAACCAAATGAAAATTGTATAAGAGTAAATTATACAAATGAATTATAATTGGAATAGATTCGAATACGAATTTAGGAATTTAAAATCCCAAAAAGTTTAGAAAATATTTTTAGAAAATTGTGGAAAAAAAATTTGAGTTATTTCGGAAACATTTTTGAAATAAATAACGGAGTATTATTTGGAGGTATTTTTGAATAGAAAATTCTTTAACTCAATTTTAAAAAAAAAGAATTTTGGAGAATAAAAGCATTGAACTTACTGAAGTCGTTGGAAAGTAATTTCGATGATGATCGCGATGTCATCGGTGTTCATTTTCGAGTTTCTAATTGACGGATTGCTGTCGAAATTGATTGATTTTAGATTTGTTGGGCAAACAAGTTTCGTTTAAAAATTCTAAAAACGAATTATTTTGGGTAAAACCAAGTTTGAGTTTAAAAATTTCAGGGAAATGGTTTTCAAAACTGAGAGATATGTAGTTATGTGATTTCAAAAGGATTTAAAAATAAATCCAGGTGTTTAAATTCTGGAATTTCATCTAAATTAAGTGTGAAAGCATTATATAAAAAGTTTTTGAACTTATAATTTGGAAAATGGACTGGGTAAGAAAAGAAATCTAAAAATTGAGATACGAAGTTGAATGGAATTCAGCTTAAGCCAATTAGAATAGTTTTAAAATATTTGATTTGACTGGAATAAATTAGTGAAGTGGACTAATTAAATTGACATGCGAATTAATTGAATGAAAAGAAATTGGATGTGTACAAATGAAAAGAACTAATAATGTGAATCGAAATAAATATTAATTATTGAATGAATTGAATAAAATGGAAGATATTGAATGTAAAGTTGAGTTGTGAAATGGATATATGACTATAAGTCATAAAATTGGAAATGGGATCAACTCAAAAAAAGAATTTATGAAAATATGGAAAATTAATTATATGAATTGGAATTTAACTTGTGTTAAGTTAAATAAAAATTTGAATTGGAACTAAAAATGTTATCGAATTGAATTGAATATAGAATTTGAACTATAAAGTGATTGTATAACCATAAGCTTTAAAAAATTTATTGGAATAAAATTTAAGTGAAAATTTGGCATTGTGAATAAATAAATTTGAATAGCTTATAAAATTTGGAGTTAATGGAGCAAAAGTATAATTAAACTATAAAGTGATGTATAATCTTGAGTTAAAACTGAAATGTTAATATACTTGAGTATGAAATTAATGGAAATGTGAAAAATAAGTTGTGTAACTCATTAAATTGGAAAAATAGAATAGAACAACCAGAATAAAAATGGTGTGATATTTTAAAGTAAAGGAATAACATCCGAACTTGAATTATAAACTGAATTTGAACTCAAGTAAGTTAAAATGGAGGTGAACTAATTAAATAATTATTTAGTAAATTGAATATATAGATGGATATTAACTTGGTTAAGAAAAACGAATTATGAATTGAAATTGGAATTAAATATGGAACTTGAATTGTAAATAAAATTTCGACTTAATTGTAAGGAAATTAAATATATTTTGAAATGTTGTGGAATTAAATAAAATTGGAAATAATGAAATGGTCTGAAATATTGATGATTTAAGTATAAACAAATTCAAGTTAAGTGTAAATAAATTTAATATTGCTTTGGATATCATTTTAATGAATTCGAGAATGCATTCGAGTATAGAATTAAATTTTGAAGTGGATTAGTAAATGAACTAATCAAATTAATTAGTAAAATGGAATGAATGTTGATTGAATGAGATTAATCTGAAAATGAAAATGGGAGTTGGTTGCAAGAGTAATAAACTTAAGTTACAAAGTTGAAATAATTTGAAATAAATGAATTAACTTAAGTTTATATTGTTGGATGAAAGCTTGGGTCAAATAAACTTGTGAAATGGCTATTTAATAAATTAGCATGGAATAGTTCCAAGCTTAATAAAATGGATTGGAACATAATGAAGATGGATATGAATGGAATGCAACTGAATTGATTGTGAATAAAATATGAAATGGAATAAATTGAATATAAATTTATTTGGAATCAATTTAAAATTGCAATAACTGAAATGGTTATTTTTATTAAATGAATATCGCGAAATTGCATAGTAAAAAAATTGTCTTTTGACGTAAATGGAAGTAAATGAAATTCCATAAATTAAGAGGAAGTGAATAAATTGATTTTTAGTCAATTTGAAATGGATATGAAATTGTTTGGTATTAATATGAGTTGAATGAAAATTATTGGGTTGAAAATCATTCGAATTGAATGAATTGGTTTATAAATCGATTGAAATGAATAATCGAATGTTAGAACCATGTGGCTATTAATGAATTCATGCTATGACATGGTTGTTAGTGGAAAATTATGTGTTTGAATTGTTAAATGAATGAAATGTTATTGAATTTTCATATTTTGGTACTTATGTGGTTAAATTGAGTAAGTACAGGTACTCGGAGGCTATTGGGGTAGAGTTGGGTTGCGTAATTGCATATTAAATAAGCCGCTCGCTTAAAAAGCTAAAAATAAGGTACGTCGTCGGCTTAAATACCGCAAAATTATAAATATTTATATATATTTTGTTTTCGGACCGTCTAGGTTGATGTATACATCTTTATCTCTCTTTTTATATTATAAAAGGCTCTCCGTATAAAGGGAAATCTGCCAAAAAAATTCGGTAATTTAGAGTGTTAAATTTTTTTGGAATTTCAAAAAATTTTGTTAAATAAAAAAGTTGATTTCTGAATTGCAATTGAAATAAAAGGATTTTGAATTAGGAATGAAAGCTAATGGTTTTGGTAGAAACTAAAAGATGTAAAAAGTTAATGTCGGTTTTTAACTAAGTGGGTTTTGAATTAGTATTGGGTTTGGAGCTTTTTTCCTACCTTAGCAAATTTGGGGACGAAATTCTTTAAAGGGGGAGGAATGTAACGACATGGATTTTTCGTCGGTTGATTTAAAATATTTAAATGGCCTTAAATATTGGATTTGGAGTTATAATTTATTCGGCAAGATTTTTTAAATTGAATTTCAAGCAATTTCATAAATTTGGTAATCATCGACTTAATTGACACGTTAAAGTAGCGATCCGGGACACTGTCTCAGAATTTGACGAAACTAGTTCCATTGGATCCGTAAGTGTAATATTATCAGATTTCAAATTTCGTCGCATTTGAAGTTATCATTTGGATGTATGGTATATAATATCGAAAATTCAATATAATAATAGGGTTCAAAAAGAAATGTTCTCCGTACAATCGAGTTAGGACCCGAAATCTTTTCCATTGCATTCGGAACAGGGGTATAATATTATGAACGCCTAGCGGCACGCCTCAATAGGGGTTTGAGATTTTGAATTGTGTAAATCGAGGCATTTTAAAATTTAAATAATATAATTATATGTTGACTTGACCTATATTTTCACACTAGCCTATTTTCTTTCCCCTCAAGTCACTGTAGATACCAACCCACATACTAACATCACGTCTCCATTTTTTTGTAAAATAGAATGCTTTCTCCCTCTCTTAAATTCAAAAAAATTCACGAAATACTTCGTTTAAAAAAATGACCGCTGCAAATAATCACGAGCCTTCTTCATTTAAAATCACAAAACCCTCTTTTCTTTGAATCAGTTCAAATACCAAATAGAAATCAACTACTCGTTCATAATCGCATTTCCCCCTTTCATTCGTTGAAATCGAAAATCAATTCAAAAAAAAAAGAACGAAGACGAAATAAATCACGATTGAGCAACGGTCAGGCTCGACTTGAAGTGGCAGGTAGGAGGGAAGCGCGTGGCAGCACTGAGGAGTTGTGATGTATGGTCGAGTCGTATTTGACTGTGGGCTCGATGGCATGGCGTACGCGAGTAATGGGAAGCGCGTTGAGGGAAAGCGCGTACACGCTGCAGGTGCACAACACCGTGAACGATGGCGACGGTTTTGGGGACGACGTGGGACCGAGGTAGGTGAAGGTTGGGGTCGCGATTGATTTGGGATGACGTTGAGGCACGATCGTATTAAAGGCAGCGAAGTCGATGGTGTCAGAATCGAATATCGAGACCAGGAAGCTCGGCCTGGGTTCTTGGTTAACTGAATCGCAGTCGGATTCTGAGATTAATATTTATGAGGCAATTAACATTTCATAGTTAGTTGGTTAAATTAAATAAATTAGCAAGTTAATTATTTTGATTAATTAAATCTTATAAAATCCGTAAAAATGTTCATACGAGTTACGAAAAAAATGAAACAAGTCGTATTTGGTTCGTAGCTGCGAAATATCAATCTGGGAATAATTTGGGATTTTCCGTTGTTAGTTGGAATTTTGGGAAATTTAAATCTGGACGTTCAGCAAATTAAAAATCAAGGTGAGAAATTCTCACTCATTTGGATTTTCAAAAATAAATTTTAAATAGTTAAAATTAATTTTTGTATGCTTGGTCGAATTTATCAAAAAATATTGTCTTTTGAATGATGTTATATTATATATATATTATAGTTGGATATATACCCGCCGATTGGAGCGGATGAGACCCTATGCGCCACGCAAAATAGCGGATGATCCTGTATACTACGATATCTCCCTCGAAGTGGGTTGGTATTTTTATTGTTGTCTAACACTTATGGATGTAGGAAAATAGGTTGGAGGGATCCAATTGGATTCCTCAAAATTTTATTGACTTTTCTAATATATAATAATACATGACGCGTTAGAATATTCTATCATAGATTATTGCTGTAATGTGAACCATTGGATGCTATAGTAGCACTGACCTTAATTTTTTGGTATTTTAAATACCATAAATATTATTTTGAATTTTTAAGAAATAAAACGAGATTTTTAATATGAAAATATTTATATCAGGACTCGGACTATTTAAAAGAAAATGTTTTGGATAAGAAGTAATTGATGTTGATCGTACTTAACAATTCGAAAGAAAAAAATATATTTTGATAGAGATTTTAAAATAATTCATATAGAATATTTTAAGCAATGGATTTTTAAAAATGATTGCCTGAAAAATATGAAAAGGCGTTGAAATCAATATTAAAAATAGATTTGAAAAAAATGGAATTTATAAAGAAGTGGACATACAAAATGGAAATTTATAAGTGAGGATAGTTTTATAGAAAGGTAAAGTCAAAGGAGTTATAAATTTAGAAACGATGTTTACAAATAAGGAAAATCGATAGCAGTCGCTATATTAGGAATATAAAATTCATAGGGTGAGTTTATATTAGAATATGGAAATAGAGTCGAGGAAAATAGTGGATACTATTTTTGAAAAGTGGAAATGGTTAGGAGAATCGGAATGAAATCGATGGAGTGTGAATCGGAAGGAATCCACAAATTATTTGGTTATTTAGATTTTGACTACTAAGAAAATAATTGTTTTTAAAAAGGGAAGTTTTATTTACCAAACTATGCAATTTTGAACTTGTAGAATTGAAATACATCGAAAAGTGAATTTTTCAAATACTTAATATTTACTAAATAAATCCTAAAATTTAAACCAGCTTTGAAAAATGATGTTATAGAAAGTGTTTAAATATTTTAGGTAACTACTTGAACATGTCTTAAAAATAAATTATTTTTATTCTTTAAAATACTTATTATATATATAGAGAGTTTTGTAAATTTTTAAATTTATTTATAAACCTTCTCGAAAATTTAGAAATATGGTTATTAAGTATGTGGGATTTATAAGAGAATTCTCAAAATGGAATTAGAAAAAAGTTAGAAACTTCTAAAGTAGTTAAATAAATGTAAACTTCGAAAAATGAAATAAAATTCATAAAAGAAGTCGAAAGGAAAATTGGAATTTTAAGCAAGTATATTTGACTTTGGAAATATTAAATAGATTTAATTAAGGAATTCCGCAACTTATAGAATTCGTTATATACTAATCAAGGCTTTTACAAATAAACTGTAAATGATATTGAGAAAATAGGAAATAAATGGAATACTTCTTATGTGTTGGATATAAAATGGAGTTGGAAAAATATTCTAAGTATTGGAATGGTTGGAAATATTCCGTTGAATGTGTAAGGATTTGAAATGGTTTCAAATGTGGGAATACTGGAAGTAGTTTAAATACATATCTTATAAAGATATTCTGAAAATAAATTTTGGAAAGATTTAAAATAAGGCCTGATGTTGCTTATGGTGTTATTTGATAGTTAAATAATTAACTATCAAATATTAGCTAATTTCGTCGATCGTTTCGAAGAGATAGGGATTAGATTTAATTATCCAAAAACCACTTCGATCTGGTTTGAGCGTTGCGAATGGATACCATGAAGGTAGTAAAGACGGTGGTTTAGTTTGTCCAGACCCAGGACAACTTATATGGACGAATATTATCAGAACATCGTCATTGGAGGACAATGAGCATTCTAATGAATTTATTCTTGAAAGGTAATCGTAGCCTCAAGCCTCATCAACCGGGAATGACTGAAAATCAAGAAAGATGTAGCAAGGCTAAGTGGGTTGCACCCAATTAGGGTATGTTTATCACCTTTTTAGATAACCTCGGATATTATTAATACGGTGCGTGGAAGAACACGGTAAGGGTGGGAACACTCAGGGTAATAGCATATTCGGTCTATCCAAGTTAGTAGCAGTCCGGTCTTGTGATGCAGGTGATCCCGACATGATCCTCGGTATATTTTTCTACATATGTATTTTCATAGGTGGTACCCAATGCCTAGTCATTCGTATGGAGTCCATTCTCCAATACACACCTTTACAATTTTGGATGTGGAGCCTAGTATGCTGGAGTTTAATTAATGTAACAATTTCAGCTATTTGAATAAGTATTTGTACCTAGACTATTATAATATCAGATGATTTTGATATAAAATGTTTTGGTTATCGTAAGGTAAAAACTCTTCTGGTTTATGTGTGGCGTGGTCTTACGAGATACCTTTATTTTTCAAAAGATTTAATAACTTTGATAATTCAAGTTGAGTGTATTTTCTCGTGCTAGTTTTCCAGACTGACTCGGGTATTATTTTGTTATAATGCTCGGGTCAAACCGAGTGTTACAGATTTAGGATAGAATGCTATGGAGCTCAGAAGACGAGCTGGATGACAGAGACGTATTCTCGTACTTAACTTATATTTCTGCCGTATGAGGACGAGTTGTTATAACTGTCCAAATTGATTGCTGATTGATGTACTCTGATAATTGTAATGCTAATAGTTACAGTTTGCTTGTATAAAAAATCTGTTATTATATATTATATATTGTTCGGCTGCGTTTGTGAGATTCTATGTTGTTGTTTCTATTTACTTCTTCCTTTTTCTTCTTCACCCTAACGAACTGTTGTTTCCGATATTCGATTTCTTGGCATTCAAATGCGGAACACGGATAAACAAAAAATCTCATATATATAATAACTGATGTCAGTTACAATACATGTGATACAATACATATGATACAACTACAACTGTCGACTCTTGAAGTTACATATACAAGTACATTATCGTGAGTAGTATACATGAATATACAAAATCCTATACAAATACACTGACTACTTTAAAGGATGACGACTACTCCAAAAGTATGAAAAGACTTCATAGCTCTAACAGCAACCCAAAGTAAGATATCAACAACCTGTAAATACTCGGTCCGACCCGAGTATTTAATTCAAAAGAAAATAATACACGGGTCGGTCTAATTCAAACTCAGTTATTAGTGCACAGAAGCAAAACAAATCAAATAAAAATTAGACGACAGTAACCATAAATCTCGTCTATTCGATCCTTAAATAAAGAAATCGGATAACGATAAATATAACACGTAACAGTGTTAAACAACAAATCAGCAAATCCAAATTCTCAATGAAGATAAATTAAAAAGATTATTAATGAAGATAATATAGAACAACAGAATTTCCAAAAAGGCAATTAACGACAACTTCTAATTATTAAATAAATAGTTAGAAACTCATAATCTAATTATCAAAAAGATAATTAGATACCAACAAAACCACCAAATTAAACCAAATCAGAATACGACACAAAATATTGAAATATCAATTAAAATGACAATTCGGGTAGGGTTGCGGTACACGCACGCGTGCACTGCCTCGCCACTACAGCATATGGAATATGCAAAAGATCAATAAATCAAAACAAGATAGAATATCATACAAACCATACCGTGTGGCTGCAGTTCACGCTTGCGTGCACTGCCTTGCCACTACAGTGATAATGTACCCAAAAACTCAATTCCGTGTGGCTGCAGTTCACGCTTGCGTGCACTGCCTTGCCACTACAGTGATGATGTACCCAAAAGCTCAATGAACCAAAATCAATGAAGAATCAAATATCGATGCCACGGCCTCAACATCAAAGCAGAATGACATGGAAAATGTGCACGTATGTATACAATGATAATTCACAAACGAACACAAGGTCAAACCCGAATACCGGATTCAACTCAAGTGAAATTAGAAAACAAATCCAAATGAAATCAAGTGGTTAAGATAGCTAATTCATATGAAAACTGCCTCAACGCAACTGTAAAGCAACCCAACTTGAATGACCAAGTGCACAAAGGCATTGGTACAAATATGAAGACACAACAGAATGGATTATGCAACCTGAACCAGCAGAGCACGAAGGCTCGAATATAAATTGCACTGCCTCAACAGTCAGAGTATCAGGTCAGGAACAAGAGGATACATGCATGTGTGGTCAGGGAAATCCAAATACTACATGAAACAGATAAGTAACTATCCCAAATGGTCAAGATCGCTACAATGAATGATCAAGCTCGCGAAATATTTCACTACAATGAACAGTAAGATGGTCAGGTGACCTAACGAACATGCACAGGCATAAACTACCCAAACATGATGCCACAAAACAGTAAATGCAACTTGAACAAGAATGAAACAAAGGTGTCAACATGGAATTGTACCAAGTAAATGGCACAAGAGACAGGATGATACAAGTGCAGACTCAATTAAATCGAACATCACATGTAACAAGACAACCAGAACTATTTAGAAAAGTGAACGATGTTGCAAAAGACACCAAGTGAATATGATAAAACAACCCATCACTGAAACAGTACCAGCCTGAATCAGTGAGACAAGGCTACTCATTCAAGTGTAACACAGTACAAAGCACGAAGTACTCAAGTTCGAAACAAGACAGATACCAGGTGAACATCAAAACACAAACTCAAGAGTACCCAGTATGTAAGTCCCGTTCAACAAAGAAACAAGACTCAACATGAATGATCAAGTAACATGCATATAACCATCAGGGTAGAGCATGCAAGTGAAACACAAAACAAGTGTACCCAAAATATGACCAGAGTCAAACAACACAAGTGCACAACAAAAAAAAAAACAAAGAACAAAGCATCATGTATAGAAAATCATTCAAACGCCATCACTATATCAAATAGCATTATGAACAAAGTCCTGTTAACTGAATAATCTTCTGAAATCAAGACAAATGGGATACCCAACCCCAAGTCACGTAAACGCAAAGGGAAAAAGAAGAAGACTGCTTACTGCAGCATCTACTAACCAACATGATCGCAAAAGCATTTTATATGGGTTGTTACATAAAGGAATAATATTGCTAAAACAACAGGTAACTACATACGTGAAAAAGATGACCTTGATAGTATAACTCATACAAGTCAGTAAAGATTTTATTGAAGCCAGAAGCAACTTAATTATCAAACTCGAAGTCGGTGATAAAAAAACAAGGTAAAGCCTGGTAATAACAAAATCAAGCTGAAGTCATGAGTTACTGGCCGAAGTCTTGGTTTCGCATACCCAAATCAGGACTGAATTCAAATACTTAAGGCAAATTCAAAGTCGAAATGAATTCTCATCTAAATTAGCTTCACAAAATCTATGCAAAATGAACAACACGGTGGATGGTAAGTCATGGAATAGCATACCTGACATTAGATGACCGAAGCAATATCAAGGCAACGGTGGTGGTCGTAGCCATTATCAAACCAGAGTAAAGTTCAACTATGTCAGGTCCGAATCAATTGGCAGATAACCACAAAATGAACACCGAGAAAGAAATCAACACTAAATTCAATAGTAACAGCTTCAATCCAAAACCATAAGTCAAACAAGTATTCAAACCCGAGTGAATTGAAAACGACAGAGAAATCAACAACTTCAAACCACAATTTAACAGCCGAAAAATCAAGTGACCGAAGTCATGTTAAATAGCAACAAAATCATACAAAAAAAAACAGCAGAATCATGGAGTTCAAAATAAGATGTGAGTGACAAGTATCACTCACCTTTGCCTCGATGAATTTAAGCATTCGCGAGTGGAGAGAAGGCAGCAATCGCCAAAGCAGCTCGAGACGATCGACTAACAAAGAAATCGAGTTGAATTGAGCACTAACAGTTGCGATCTACTGATTTCTGAAAACCCTAATTACTTGAGGAAGAGGAACGAGTGAAAAGAGGCCGCCGTTTTCGTTTATTTGGTTTTTGAATTAGGGCATGCGAACGACTGAATAAGGGGAATCGGGTATACTCGAAACCATACGGCATCAAAAGTAAATGGGCCAAGTTGATTTTAAAGCTCACATAATTTCTTAATTGAATTAGAAAAGAATTTCATCTCGATTAGAAACGTCCAACAGTAATCAGCCATTTTCTATCAACATTAATCGTTCAATGACGAAAATTAATTAATGCGAAATCCCGGGTTGTTACAGACTCTCCTCTTTATAAAAATTGCATCCCCGCAATTTTCATAATTAAGATCGTCAATATCAATTATTTTTCTAACATAAACTGGTTAAGCTAGAAAAATAAAATTCGAGAATATAAACACCAAAGAAATCTTTTAATTTCACAAAAGAAATTCACGAATTCTCAACACAATCTAACTATCAAATAGATAATCAGACTACAGCAAAACTGAATCAGCAATATTCAATTATCAATTAGATAATTTGAATACAAAAATCACAAATAGCAATATCTAATTATCGATATGATAATTAGAAAACAGCAAAATCTAATTATCAACAAAGATAATTAGGAAACACAAATCACAAATCGCAAAACCGCAATTACCTAATTATCAAAAACGATAATCAGAAATCTCAAATCTCAAATATCCAATTATCAAAAACGATAATCAGATCAACAAATATTCGATTATCAAAAACGATAATCAAATCTCAAATCAACAATTATTCGATTATCTAAAACGATAATCAAATCAACAAATATTCGATCATCAAAAACGATAATCAAATCAACAAATATTCGATTATCAAAAACGATAATCAAATCAACAAATATTCGATTATCAAAAACGATAATCAAATCTCAAATCAACCATTATTCGATTATCAAAAATGATAATCAAATCAACAAATATTCGATCATCAAAAACGATAATCAAATCAACAAATATTTGATTATCAAAAACGATAATCAAATCAACAAATATTCGATTATCAAAAACGATAATCAATCCACTAATATTCGATTATCAAAAACGATAATCAAATCAACAAATATTCGATTATCAAAAACGATAATCAGAACTCATAACATCAAATATCTAATTATCACAAGCGATAATCAGAAACATCAAATATCCGATTATCAAAAACGATAATCAGAACTCATACCATCAAATATCTAATTATCACAAGCGATAATCAGAAACATCAAATATCCGATTATCAAAAACGATAATCAGAACTCATAACATCAAATATCTAATTACCTGCAGATAATTAGATTCAAGAAATATCTAGAATCAATTAAGATAACTAGAAAATCAACATAAAAGGTGGATCGATCCCATCATATGGCGAGTTTTAGCTACGCCGCACGTGCATCTCATATGGCCGAAGCCTACCAAGTACCGTCATCATAATTTTGGCGTCCATCATATGACCCGAAGGTCCAACATATGACCCGAATGTCTGGTACTGGTATTTGACCCGAAGGTCCATCATATGACCCGAAGGTCCATCATAGTGGCTCGAAAGCACACGAAAATCATCAAATATTCAATTAACGAGTCCGGAATTAACCGAAATAGCAAACGCACATGTCCCATACCACATGTTTTACTAAATTGTTTGATTCTCTTCATCGTTTCTTTGAACGTGTAAAATCATCAAAACAGCAAATATTTCAATTAACGAGTCCGGAATTAACCAAAATAGCAAACGCACATGTCCCATAACCACGTGTTTTACTAAATTGTTTAAATCTCTTCATCGTTTCCTTAAAAGTGCATAATTTTGTATTCCAAAAATAACATTTCACATTCTCAAACGTACAAGTCTGGAATTAAGCGAATCAGTAAAAGAAAGGGTTCATAGTCCTCGATTTTGCTGAACGTTTAAATCGCTTCCTCATTCTTTTGAAAAGGCAAACTGCAAATCTTTTGAAAACAATTTCATTTATTTTATAAAAGTAATAATTTACATTCTCAAACGAACAAGTCCGGAAATAAGCGAATCAGTAAAAGAAAGGGGTCATAGTCCTCGATTTTGCTGAAACGTTTAAATCGCTTCCTCATTCTTTTGAAAACTTAAACCATAAAAATTTTGGAAAACAATTTTATTTTTAAAATGATTTGCAAATCCGTGATAAAAACAGCAACATTAGTGATAATTTCGACAAGGAAATTGCACTTCTCAAAACATCATAGAAACGGATCTCAAATTTAGCATCGCAGGATAACCGCTTAAAAATCCACTTTAAAATTTGACGGTTACTGAAGTCAATGCAACAATAATTTTTTAAACGTCAAAATCTCATCAAAATAATTTGCATCAGAATATAATATCAATGAATTTTCATTCTTTAAAATGTCAACAAAACACCGGGCTTCAAAAATTTAGCATTGGTGTAAAAATCCTATCATAAAAATAACGGCAACAAAATACGTTAAAACCAAACATCGGTTCAACGTAGAAATAACGCAGTAACGTGCAACATAAATTTGCACGTATACCGCAAAATGAACAAAGAAATCATTCAAATATATCTTCAATGAAGATAATTCAAAACAACAAAATCTCAACAAAATCACATAACTGCAATCGCTTCGAATCCTCAAATCAGATTCAAAATTTTCAAAGAAAACAAAATAAACACAGTTATGTAAACAACAAATGAAATTTATTTAAATTTCATATTTCGATTTTTAAATCAAAATAATTATCAGCTGTACTCAGCGAAGCTGTCTCACTGTTTCCGCTGCGCACTCTGATAAATAAAACACAATTCACTTTTATTTTTAAATACAGATATTTAAAAATTTCATCATAATTTCGAAACTTTAGTTTTGACCCAAAGCACAATAAAACATCGACTAATAGTTGTAACACATGTTCCATCTAAGTTATGTTTTATATTATGTCCATAAACCCTAAGCTCTGATACCACCTGTGACGCCCCACCTCTATGCTCACAATAACAAAGAGTATTAAAAGAAATACTGTCCGTTATTACGAAGAATAAGGCTGGATAGGAGCGGCCATCCGTAGTTAGGCCTTACACTAGTATTGGTTATCTCGATAGGAGTGGTATATATTTTTATTTTTCATCTCTTATTTATTTACTCCCATCAACATATCCAATTTCAGTGTAAAACGAACTATGATGGTTCATAATAGTTTAGGACAATAGATCTAATAATAACACAGATAATTCAAATGCGGAACACAGATAAACAAAAAATCTCATATATATTGTAACTGATGTCAGTTACAATACATGTGATACAGTACATATAATACAATTACAACTGTCGACTCTGGAAGTTACATATACAAGTACATTATCGTGAATAATATACATGAATATACAACATCCTATACAAATACACTGACTACTTTAAATGATGACGACTACTCCAAAAGTATGAAAAGACTTCATAGCTCTAACAGCAACCCAAAGTAAGATATCAACGACCTGTAAATACTCGGTCTGACCCCGAGTGTTAAATTCAAAAGAAAATAATACATGGATCAGTCTAATTCAAACTCAGTTATTAGTGCACAGAAGCAATAATAATCAAATAAAAATTTGACGACAGTCACCATAAATCTCGTCTATCCGATCCTTAAATAAAGAAATCAGATAACGATAAATATAACACGTAACAGTGTTAAACAACAAATCAGCAAATTCAAATTATCAACGAAGATAAATTAAAAAGATTATTAATGAAGATAATTTAGAAAACAACAGAATTGCCAAAAAGGCAATTAATGACAACTTCTAATTATTAAATAAATAATTAGAAACTCATAATATAATTATCAAAAAGATAATTAGATACCAACAAAACCACCAAATTAAACCAAATCAGAATACGACACAAAATATTGAAATATCAATTAAAATGACAATTCGGGTAGTACTGCAGTACACGCACGCGTGCACTGCCTCGCCACTACAGCATATGGAATATGCAAAAGATCAATAAATCAAAACAAGATAGAGTATCATACAAACCATACCGTGTGGCTGCAGTTCACGCTTGCGTGCACTGCCTTGCCACTATAGTGATAATGTACCCAAAAACTCAATTCCGTGCGGCTGCAGTTCACGCTTGCGTGCACTGCCTTGCCACTACAGTGATGATGTACCCAAAAGCTCAACGAACCAAAATCAATGAAGAATCAAATATCGATGCCACGGCCTCAACGTCAAAGCAGAATGATATGGAAAATGTGCACGTATATACACAATGATAATTCACAAACGAACACAAGGTCAAACCCGAATACGGGATTCAACTCAAGTGAAATTAGAAAACAAATCCAAATGAAATCAAGTGGTTAAGACAACTAATTCATATGCAAACTGCCTCAACGCAACTGTAAAGAAACTCAACTTGAATGACTAAGTGCACAAAGGCATTGGTACAAATATGAAGACACAACAGAATGGATTATGCAACCTGAACCAACAGAGCATGAAGGCTCGAATATAAATTGCACTGCCTCAACAGTCAGAGTATCAGGTCAGCAACAAGAGGATACATGCATGTGTGGTCAGGGAAATCCAAATACTACATGAAACAGATAAGTAATTGTCCCAAATGGTCAAGACAGCTACAATGAATGACCAAGCTCGCGAAATATTTCACTACAATGAACAGTAAGATGGTCAGGTGACCTAACGAACATGCACAGGCATAAACTACCCAAACATGATGCCGCAAAACAGTAAATGCAACTTGAACAAGAATGAAACAAAGGTGTCAACATGGAACTGTACCAAGTAAATGGCACAAGAGACAGGATGATACAACTGCAGACTCAATTAAATCGAACATTACATGTAACAAGACAACCAGAACTGTTTAGAAAAGTGAACGATGTTGCAAAAGACACCAAGTGAATATGATAAAACAACCCATCACTGAAACAGTACCAGCCTGAATCAGTGAGACAAGGCTACTCATTCAAGTGTAACACGGTACAAAGCACGAAGTACTCGAGTTCGAAACAAGACAGATACCAGGTGAACATCAAAAAACAGACTCAAGAGTACCCAGTATGTAAGTCCCGTTCAACAAAGAAACAAGACTCAACATGAATGATCAAGTAACATGCATATAACCATCAGGGTAGATCATGCAAGTGAAACACAAAACAAGTGTACCCAAAATATGACCAGAGTCAAACAACACAAGTGCACAGCAACAAAAAAAACAAAGAACAAAGCATCATGTATAGAAAATCATTCAAATGCCATCACTATATCAAATAGCATTATGAACAAAGTCCTGTTAACTGAATACTCTTCTGGAATCAAGACAAATGGGATACCCAACCCCAAGTCACGTAAACGCAAAGGGAAATAGTTTACATATTAGGAAAATAAATACTAAAGGCTTATAAGTCATTTAAAAATAGTTTAAAAATAAGAAAGGACAAGTGTTAATTTTTAAAACTCATTGATTAACATGTGTTAAGAATCAAGAGGGTTTGTGAAAAATGTATTAAAGTTAAACAAATGATAACAAGTGTCCCTCTTTGTTTTTCTTTTTTCTTTAAATTTTGAATAAACCACAAATTACATAATATAAAAACTTCCATTTCTTTCTTCACTCCTTTTGCTTATCTTTTCTGTTCAAACAAGAAAATGGACAGTCTTGCATTCGTTTCCTCAAAAACAAGTTGTAGCAAATCTTCTACCCAAAATTCTCAAAACCCTGTAACCTCCTCAAACCATACAACTAAAACCAGAAATTTATATCACAACATGAAACAGTTTTACAAACATTTTCTTCAAGCCTGTAACAACTGCAAGCCTGTAATCTCCTCAGACAAAAAAATCATTTTCAAAGCGAAATCAAACATCATATTTAGAAACATGTAATACCTTTTTTATCAAGCCTGTAAAAGCATTTGAAAAAAAGAAAGCTTGAAACATTCTGTTATCAAAAACCTAGAACACTGTCTGGAACCAAACAGGTTATCAATGTTTGGATTCATCATCACCTTGTTCCAGTTAAGCAATCAAGTGCCAAGCTTTCCAGTCTTCAAGTTTCAAGCAATATAAGTTTCAGAAGTCAAAAGCAACAACAGTGATATTCGAACTTTCAAAGGGCTTCAGTTTTCATTCCAGTTTCAAGCTGTACCTATTTAAAAGGTTAGTAAACATCTAAATTTAAAAATTAAGTAGGTTAATTTTTTTTTGCTTAAGAAATTGATGTGATAATGATGCCTGCATGTGTAGATAGTAGTATAAAATCTGTGGATATGAATGCATTTGAATCTGCATGTCTGATATTTGTGCTTCTCTGTTCATTCTAGATTACAGAGGTTTAAAAATAAACCAAAATTCAAAACTTCCCATCTAAACACTTTGAACCTTTAGGTTTAAAACAAATTAGTCGAGTTTAAACTCCATCTAGATTATGAAAACAAGTTTAAGTAATTTAAGTTTGGAAATTTCCTGTAAACAAGAAAATGCAGTTGAAACTTGAATAATATAATAAATCAAATGTTGTATTATATTGATTCAAGTATATATCTCGAATCATCTTTGAAAATTATGATTTTTAAAACAAAAATCCAAATTTTTAATATTGAATTGAATGCAAAATTTGGAATTGTCTGGAAAATGAATCTTGATCATTTTTGGTGATCGGAATTATTCGAGTGGTCGAGTTTTCGTTTGAAGCTAGAGTGTCGATCAGGTTGCTTGGGAAAAATGGTGGTTGAGGCGATAGGGGAATGTGGCGTCGGCGGTGATCGAAATTAGTTTAAAACCCTAGTTTTTATATAGTTTGGGTTTTGGGTCACTACGTGGGCTCTATTTGATCGAGTGCTGTGTAATTCTGGGAGATGATAGCGTGTCAGCTCGGCAAAAGATGGCCAACACCGCTCGACCTCTGGTGGTCAGAGCTTGGTGGTCGAAGGGATTTTGTGGGAAGCTGTTTTGGGTTCTATGCCAACTGAGTAGTCGATCTTGATCGAAGTCTTGTTAGTGTAGTTTTGTGGTCGGGTCGTGACGCTGCAATGTAGAGTGATGTGCCAGAGGGTATGCCGTGGGTCGGAAGTGGCTGCAGCGGTGGTGCATGTGCACAAGGAGGAAGGTCATGTCAGTGGTTTGGGGTTGTGAGATGTCTCGAAGGCTGATTCGTGGAATTGAGATGGGAACTCGAGTGTAAACTCGAAGTAGTTGAGGGTTTTGCCTATTTGTTTTTAAAACTTAAATTTAATCAAAGCTTAAAAAAAGGGAAGAAGAGAAACTCGGGTTGGACCCGAGTAAGCTTGGCATTCAACCCGAAGCAGAAGCTTTAAAACTGTTTTAAAGGTTTTAAAAGTTTTAAAACTTGGTTTTTTTGAAATTTAAAATTTTAAATTGGTTTAAAACTATTATATAAATTACTTGATGTTTGATAAATGTTTTCTTAAACATTTTGATTAAGAAGTTTTGAAGTTAGATAAATTTAAACTTTGTTAAGAAAATTTAAAGTGATTTTAAAATTGAGTTATGAATGTAATTTTAAAAGTTTATATAAAAGACAAGTTTTTAAATTCAAATTGAAAATAGTTTTAAAAAAATATTAATTGATAAATGTTTAAGCTATTTAAAATTATGTTTTGATAACTTTAAATTTTAAAAATAAATGATTATTTATATTAAAGCTCAATTAATGATTTAATTATGTAAAGATAATTTTAAAGATAAATGGGTAATTATGTTAATGGTAATAAAGATATTAACAAGATAATGATTTATCTTAATTGAGGTTTTAATGTCTTGATATTAATAATTAAAGGAACTTAAGTATAATTAATTAGTTTAATTAATTATAAAGGATTAATTAAGAAATTACTTAAGGGTAATTAATTTAATTGATTAATAAATGATTAAGGATTAAAGGTTAATTAATTTTAGGGTTAATTAATTTGTAATAAAGATCTTTAATTAGATAATGAAGATTATTGATTAATGATCAGAGCTTAATAAATCAAGTAATTAAGTGTAATTAAGACTTAATTAATCAAGTGATTAAGATTTATTAATTAAGTAATTAATGGGTAGTTACTTAAGTAAATAAAGGTTACTTAATTAGTAATTAAGAAGTGCTTAATTTGTAATTAAGTTTATTAATTAATAATCAAGGTTTTATTAATTAATACTTAAAAAATAATTAATCCGTAATTAAGGATTAGTTAAGAAGTTATTAAATGGTAATTAATAGATTAATCAATGGTGATTAAGGATTAATCAAATGGTAATTAAGGATTGATTAACTGTTAATTAAGGATAGGTTAACAGTTAATTAAGGATTAATCAAATGGTTAATCAACTGGTAATTAAGGAATAACGAATCTTTAATTAAGTTGTTAATTAATAATTAGCAATTAATAATTTGGTTTATTGATTAATGTTTAAGAGATAATTAATTATTTAATTAATAATTAATTATTTAATTAATTAATTAAGTAATTACAAGGGTAGTTATGGATTAATTAATTTTAATTAAGAAATATTGATTAATAATTAAGGCTATTAATCGATAGTTGATGGATAATTAATCAGTTAATTAAAGGTTAATTAATAGATTATGAAAGTAATTAAGGATTGATTACTTTGTATTAAAGGAGATTAATTAAGGATTATTAATTGATAATTAAAGGATAATTAATCTGGGATTAGGGATTTATTAATTGATTAATTAAGTTAATCAAGGAGTGATTAATTAATTAAGGTCAGTAATTAATTAATGATTGTATGAGCATGATTAAGTGATTAATTCTTAAGGGATTAATTTAATTTAAGTAATTAAATTAATTATGATATGAATTGATAATGCTTGCTTATGGATGTTTGTTTGTTGAATGTCTGAATTGGATGATATCTATTGGATTGATATCTATTGATGATATGTTGTGACATTCTGTGATATGATATTGGCTATATCAATGATAAATGTGTGATATTTATCTGTGTTAATGCTGTGTGAATTCAAAGCATTGAATTGAATTGAATTGTTTAAACCTTTAAACAACCTGGGCTTTAAGATACGTTTGGATTTCGATGAGACCGGGATCGGGTATCAAATTTGATTATCCAAAACCGCATCGATCCAAGTTAAACATTAGGTCGTGAATTCAAGTGAAGATCGAGTTGAAGGCTCGAAGTGTAAGAACTATCCGTCGTTCAAAACTCTGAGGGTGATTCCAATACGAGTATAACGGAGATAGTACTTCCAGGTTCGAGATGGAGTTTTCAGAGTGCAAGGGTTATTGTCGTTAACTCTGAGGGTGATTCCAAAATGAGTGTAAGGAGATAATGCCTTCGGTTTCGTTCGAACCTGGAATGAAGTTGTATGGATTGAATGCTTACAGCACTTTATCAGGTGGACGATGAGCATTCTAAGATAGATGTGTTATATAAAGGTAATCGTAGCCTCAAGCCTCATCAACCGGGAATGGCTAAAACTGGGGAGGTGCAGCAAAGCTAAGTGGGTCATGCCCAAGTAGGACGAGATTTACTCCTGTCTAGATGTCCCTTTTTACTCGGTTGTGTGGGCGGTTGCTAGCTAGAGCCGTCGGGGTTTTCTTGTTCGGAACTGTTCAGTAAGGAATGGTTCCGGCTTTGTGTTGCAGGGGATTTAGGGTGGATCCTCGGTACGGTGATCTAGGCCACGTACTGTGACGGGCGGTACCCCAGTAGCCCTGCCACTGATGGAAACCCATTCTTCCTACATGCCCTTACGGTTTTGATTGTATTACCCACTTTTGTGGCTAGTAGCTGGAATTTAATGGATGTAACAATTTCGGTTATTTTCTGTTTACTTGAAAACCCTAGACCCTATTATAATATCACTGGATTTCCTATCAAATGTTTTGGTTAGCGTAAGGTAGAAACTTACCCATGTTTATGTGTGGGGAGTGTTACGTGATACCTTTTGTTTTCAAAGGTTTTTAAAAGTTAAGCAACTTTAACCCGTTTACTCACACCAGGCCCATCTCTGACCCAGAGTTTATTCTGTTTTTCTTAAACTCTTGGGCACTCAAATTTTTACGAGTAGCCAAGGGATTCAGGTTAGCTTTGACGAATTCTGGAGGAGATATGAAGCAGGAGGCTTCAGCGTATGTAGTTGTAAAGTGTTTCCGCTGTGTTATATCTCTGTGATGATGTATGAGTTATATTAGAGTTGTATAATAGACAGACTTTTATAACTGTCTATTTTGTGTTGATGTATCTGTGTAACTCTGATGTAAATGACTATGTAATAGTTATGTTATATATTATACTTTGTTCCATTCCGCTGTGAGATTCTGATATTGTTAAGTTATTTTCTTTAATCTATTCTATTTCTACCTCTTTCTTTCTTAATAATGATGCGTCTTTCTATGGAGAGAAAGGCGGGTCGTCACACTTGGTATCAGAGCATAGGTTGAGATAATACTTAGGCTCTGGAGTGGTGTCTATCTTGAGAGCGCGTATTTGTAATTTTTATATAACTATATACCTATATAAATTTGTTGGGTATCTGTTCGGATTTCCAACATGAGTTCTAGAGAAGTTTTATCTCTCTCTTTGTTTAGTTGACCGTCCTATCTTTGTATCTAGCCCTATAGATGGAGTAACCAAGATAGATAAGATCTGTAGAGGCTTAAGATTTTCTTATCTCCCTCATAGTTTTTCTAGAGACCCTTTTATTTGATTTAAAGGGTTTTGATCTTGTTTTGGATTTGGGTTGGTTGGATAGTATTAGACTATTTTGATGGCTAAGCAAGGATTGTATCTTTGAAGGCTGAGTTGGGAAGAATCGCAAAAGTGATTTGCGATGATGCCAGAGTTCTTTTGAGTCATCTTCTGCATGGAGTGAGGCATCTCCAGAAGGTATAGAGCCCATTGAGGTGGTCAGAAATTTTTCGAATGTTCCGAAGGAGCGAAGGTTTTCCTCATCGGGAGATAAAGATTTGGATCGTCTTAGTTTCGGAAGCAGTGCCTATTCAGCCTAGTTTTTTCTAGTTGGAGTTCAGTTGTTATCATTGTGGCCTGGACGGATAAGTCTTTTGAGGTTCTGTGTGGATTTGGTGAACCAAGTTTTAGGATGTGTGGTATAAGTTGTTCTTGTGTTCATCAATATTTTTCTTGTCTACTCCAAGTCCGAAGAGGAGAGCTAGCGACATTTGGAGTTAGGATTAGAGGCTTTGAGGAAGCATTTTGTTTTGGTGATGGTATTTCTGTAAATCTAGTCTGGATTGCTACTATTCAGGAGTAGAAGCAACCGAAGTTTTCTGGTTTGGCAGAGTTCTACAAGAAGTATAAGTGGACCCGAGTGTGAAGAGATTTTCTCGGATTTGAAGGCAAGGCTGACTAGTGTGCCTGTTCAAGCTATCTCTGATGGCAAGAATAAGTTTGAGATATGGTCGGACGTTTGTGTAGTGATGGACGGATTGAGTCAAAGAATGGTCAGTGTTCCAGTTTTGAGATTAATGGCCAAGGAACATTGAGGATCATCAAAAAGGATTTGTGTTCCGAATTCTTGGATTTTGAAGCAAGAAGTTTTGCATGGAGTCATCGCTCCAGGTTGTGTCCAACCCAGGGTGTTCAGAGATATATGAATATGAAGAGAATCTTCTAGTGGCCAAGCACGAAGTAGGATGTCGCTGCTTTCATCTTTGGATGTGCGATCTGTCAACAAGTGTTGGTGACCAACAGAGAACCGCCGGTTTGTTGCAACTTTTGGAAGTTCCAGTGGGAAGTGGTTTCTTTGGATTTCTTCCACGGTTTTCCAAGGACCAAAGAGGGAAATAAAGGGAATATAGGCGATTGTAGACCGATTGGCCAAGAACGCCCATCTTACTCTGGTTAAGGAAATCCGTTCTGTAGCATCTTTGGCTGAGTTTCTCTTGAGAGTTTGTCTGACTGCTTGGTGTTTCAGTCAGCAATGTTAGCAATTGTGATCTTATCTTCTCCAGCTAGTTTTGGGAGGATTTTTGATCAGCTTTGGATTCGAAATTTAGTTTGGATACAGCCTATCATTCCCAGACCAACGGAAAGGCTGAACCAAATCTTAGAGATTTGAGAGAGCTAGTGTTTTGGATTTTTATGGATGTTGGGAGGACCATCTGTATTGAATGGAATTCTCGTATAGTTATCAGGCGAGTATCTAGATGGCACCCTATGAAGCTTTGTTTAGAAGACCTTTTAGATTTCCATTCTATTGGGAAGAGTCGGGAGATCATCTGGTTCTTGGTCTAGTTTTGATCTGTGAGGTATCTGCGATGGCGGAGCTTATCAGGAGAAGATTAGTGTTGTAGTCTTCAGGGTTGAATTGCCAGTTTGGATGGCTGGAATTCACATTGTTTTTCACATATCTCATCTGAGGAAATACGTGAACGCTTTATCTTTTGTTGTGAAGTTAGGATTTCAGAGTTTCTTTTGAGGAACTCTGAATAGTTTTAGGAAGACTTATCCGAATCCATGTCCGGATGGCTAGGATTGTTTGATTTAATGAATTGTTTGTTTAAATAAATTGTTTGTTTGGATGGATTGTTGTTGGTTGATAATGTTTGGTTGATAGGAATGTTTGAATGGTTAAAATGAAATAAATGATTTTGGATTATCTTCATTTTAAATTTCGAGGACGAAATTCTTTTAAGGGAGGAGGAATGTAATATCCCGGAATTTCGGGGAATTTAAAAGGCGATAATCTCTTAATTGAATTATTGAAAATTGATAAAACTGTTATCTTCAAATATAAATAACCAAAATAAATTTTATGTGATGTTTTTAAATTTATAGATAAATTGATTTTAAATAGAATAATTATTTAATTTGTGTAATTTTATAAATTTGATTTTAATATGCTTAACATTTCAATTTAATAAGTGTTGTTTAAATATATATCTATTTAAAAATTAACTTTAAAATTAGAATTTAATATTTCTAAATTTAATAGTGTGTTTGTTTAATTTAATATAGATATACTTGATTTGATTTTAAATTGAAGTTTATGTTGAATTTAGATTTAAAATTTAAATTGAAATTTGAAATTTAAAAAGAACTTATATCTTGAAAATAATTTTGGATATAAAAGAATATATGAATAAAAATTTTATTTAAAAATAATAATATTTGTTTTATATTAATTTAAAACAAAATAATTTTATCTATATAAATTTAGAAAATATTTATTTAATAGTAAATAAATGAAAAAGCATTTAAAATGGATCAAATAATTTTATATGATTTTATTAAGAATCTAATTGGTTTTTATTTGATTTTCTTTTAAAAAGTTTAATTTTTATAAGATAAGAAAAAGCATTCATAAACTTATAAAAGCATATACATATTAGGAAAATAAATACTAAAGGCTTATAAGTCATTTAAAAATAGTTTAAAAATAAGAAAGGACAAGTGTTAATTTTTAAAACTCATTGATTAGCATGTGTTAAGAATCAAGAGGGTTTGTGAAAAATGTATTAAAGTTAAACAAATGATAACAAGTGTCCCTCTTTGTTTTTCTTTTTTCTTTAAATTTTGAATAAACCACAAATTACATAATATAAAAACTTCCATTTCTTTCTTCACTCCTTTTGCTTATCTTTTCTGTTCAAACAAGAAAATGGACAGTCTTGCATTCGTTTCCTCAAAAATAAGTTGTAGCAAATCTTCTACCCAAAATTCTCAAAACCCTGTAACCTCCTCAAACCATACAACTAAAACCAGAAATTTATATCACAACCTGAAACATTTTTACAAACATTTTCTTCAAGCCTGTAACAACTGCAAGCCTGTAATCTCCTCAAACAAAAAAATCATTTTCAAAGCAAAATCAAACATCAGATTTAGAAACCTGTAATACTTTTTTTATCAAGCCTGTAAAAGCATTTAAAAAAAAGAAAGCTTGAAACTTTCTGTTATCAAAAACCTGGAACACTGTTTGGAACCAAACAGGTTAGCAATGTTTGGATTCATCATCACCTTGTTCCTGTTAAGCAATCAAGCACCAAGCTTTCCAGTCTTCAAGTTTCAAGCAATATAAGTTTCAGAAGTCAAAAGCAACAACAGTGATTCAAACTTTCAAAGGGCTTCAGTTTTCATTCCAGTTTCAAGCTCTACCTATTTAAAAGGTGAGTAAACATCTAAATTTAAAAATTAAGTAGGTTAATATTTTTTTCTTAAGGAATTGCTGTGATAATGATGCCTGCATGTTTAAATAGTAGTATAAAATCTGTGGTTATGAATGCATTTGAATCTGCATGTCTGATATTTGTGCTTCTTTGTTCATTCTAGATTAGGTTTAAAAATAAACCAAAATTCAAAACTTTCCATCTAAACACTTTGAAGCTTTAGGTTTAAAACAAATTAGTCGAGTTTAAACTCCATCTAGATTACGAAAACAAGTTTAAGTAATTTAAGTTTGGAAATTTCCTGTAAACAAGAAAATGCAGTTGAAACTTGAATAATATAATAAATCAAATGTTGTATTATATTGATTCAAGTATATATCTCGAATCATCTTTGAAAATTATGATTTTTAAAACAAAATTCCAAATTTTTAATATTGAATTGAATGTAAAATTTGGAATTGTCTGGAAAATGAATCTTGATCATTTTCTGGTGATCAGAGTTATTCGAGTGGTCGAGTTTTCGTTTGAAGCTAGAGTGTCGATCAGGTTGCTTGGGAAAAATGGTGATTGAGGCGATAGGGGACTGTGGCGTCGGCGGTGATCGGAATTACTTTAAAACCCTAGTTTTTGTATAGTTTGGGTTTTTGGTCTCTACGTGGGCTCTGTTTGATCGAGTGCTGTGTAATTCTGGGAGATGATAGCGTTTCGGCTCGGCAAAAGATGGCCAGCACCGCTCGACCTCTGGTGGTCGGAGCTTGGTGATCGAAGGGATTTTGTGGGAAGCTGTTTTGGGTTCTATGCCGACTGAGTAGTCGATCTTGATCGAAGTCTTGTTAGTGTGGTTTTGTGGTCGGGTCGTGACGCTACAATGTAGAGTGATGTTCCGGAGGGTACGTCGTGGGTCAGAAGTGGTTGTAGTGGTGGTGCATGTGCACAGGGAGGAAGGTCATGTCGGTGGTTTGGGGTTGTGAGATGTCTCAAAGGCTGATTCGTGGAATTGAGATGGGAACTCGAGTGTAAACTCGAAGTAGTTGAGGATTTTGCCTGTTTGTTTTTAAAACTTAAATTTAATCAAAGCTTCAAAAAAAGGGAAGAAGAGAAACTCGGGTTTGACCCGAGTAAGCTTCGGGTTCAACCCGAAGCAGAAGCTTTAAAACAGTTTTAAAGGTTTTAAAAGTTTTAAAACTTGGTTTTTTTGAAATTTAAAATTTTAAATTGGTTTAAAACTCTTATATAAATTACTTGATGTTTAATAAATGTTTTCTTAAACATTTTGATTAAGAAGTTTTGAGGTTTGATAAATTTAAACTTTGTTAAGAAAATTTAAAGTGATTTTAAAATTGAGTTATGAATGTAATTTTAAAAGTTTATATAAAAGACAACTTTTTAAATTCAAATTGAAAATAGTTTTAAAAAAATTATTAATTGATAAATGTTTAAGCTATTTAAAATTATGTTTTGATAACTTTAAAATTTAAAAATAAATGATTATTTATATTATAGCTCAATTAGTGATTTAATTAAGTAAAGATAAATGGGTAATTATGTTAATGGTAATAAAGATATTAACAAGATAATGATTTATCTTAATTGAGATTTTAATGTCTTGATATTAATGAAAATAATTAAAGGAACTTAAGTGTAATTAATTAATTTATTTAAGTATAATGGATTAATTAAAAAATTAATTAACGGTGATTAATCTATTTGATTAATAAATGATTAAGGATTAAAGGCTAATTAATTTTAGGGTTAATTAATTTGTAACAAAGATCTTTAATTAGATAATGAAGATTATTGATTAATGATCAGAGCTTAATAAATCAAGTAATTAAGTGTAATTAAGACTTAATTAATCAGGTGATTAAGATTTATTAAGTAATTAATGAGTATTTAATTAAGTAAATAAAGGTTACTTAATTAGTAATTAAGAAGTGCTTAATTTGTAATTAAGTTTTATTAATTAATAATTAAGGTTTTATTAATTAATAATTAAAGAATAATTAATCCGTAATTAAGGATTAGTTAAGAAGTTATTAAATGGTAATTGATAGATTAATCAATGGTGATTAAGGATTAATCAAATGGTAATTAAGAATTGATTAACTTTTAATTAAGGATATGTTAACAATTAATTACGGATTAATCAAATGGTAATTAAGGAATAACAAATCTTTAATTAAATTGTTAACTAATAATTAATAATTAGGTTTATTAATTAATAATTAAGAGATAATTGCTTAGTTAATTAAAAATTAATTAATTAATTATAAGGGTAGTTATGGATTAATTAATTTGAACTAAGAAATATTGATTAATAATTAAGGCTATTAATTGATAGTTGATGGATAATTAATCAGTTAATTAAAGGTTAATTAATTGATTAGAAAGTAATTAAGGACTGATTACTTTTTATTAAAGGAGATTAATTAATAGTTAAGGATTAGCAATTGATAAATAAAGGATAATTAATCTAGGATTAGGGATTGATTAATTGATTAATTAAGTTAATCAAGGAGTCATTAATTAATTAAGGTTAGCAATTAATTAATGATTGTATGAGCCGGATTAAGTGATTAATTCTTAAGGGATTAATTTAATTTAAGTAATTAAATTAATAATAATATGAATTGATAATGCTTGCTTATGGATGATTGTTTGTTAAATGTCTGAATTGGACGATATCTATTGGATTGATATCTATTGATGATATGTTGTGACATTCTGTGATATGATATCGGCTATATCAATGATAAATGTGTGATATTTATATGTGTTAATGCTGTGTGAATTCAATGCATTGAATTGAATTGAATTGTTTAAACCTTTAAACAACTTGGCCTTTAAGATACGTTTGGATTTCGATGAGACCGGGATCGGGTATCAAATTTGATTATTTGAAAACCACATCGATCCAAGTTAAACGTTAGGTCGTGAATTCAAGTGAAGACCGAGTTGAAGGCTCGAAGTGTAAGAACTATCTGTCGTTAAAAACTTTGAGGGTGATTCCAATACCAGTATGACGAAGATAGTACTTCCAGGTTCAAGATGGAGTTTTCAGAGTGCAAGGGTTATTGTCGTGAAATCTGACGGTGATTCCAAAATGAGTGTAACGAGATAATGCCTTCAGTTTCATTCGAACCTGGAATGAACTTGTATGGATTGAATGCTTACAGCACATCGTCAGGTGGACGATGAGCATTCTAAGATAGATGTGTTCTATAAAGGTAATCGTAGCCTCAAGCCTCATCAAACGGGAATGGCTAAAACAGGGGAGGTGTAGCAAAGCTATGCCGGTCATGCCCAAGTAGGACGAGATTTACCCCTGTCTAGATGTCCCTTTTTATTCGGCTGTGTGGGCGGTTGCTAGCCAGAACCGCCGGGGTTGTCTTGTTCGAAACTGTTCAGTAAGGAATGATTCTGGCTTTGTGTTGTAGTGGATTTAGTGTGGATCCTTGGTATGGTGATCTAGGTCACGTACTGTGACGGGCGGTACCCAAGTAGCCCTGCCATTGATGGAAACCCATTCTTCCTACGTGCCCTTACGGTTTTGATTGTATCACCCACTTTTGTGGCTAGTAGCTGGAATTTAATGAATGTAACAATTTTGGCTATTTTCCATTTACTTGAAAACCCTAGACCCTATTATAATATCACTGGATTTCCTGTCAAATGTTTTGGTTAGCGTAAGGTAAAAACTTACCCATGTTTATGTGTGGGGAGTGTTACGTGATACCATTTGTTTTCAAAGGTTTTTAAAAGTTAAGCAACTTTAACGTGTTTACTTACACCAGACCCATGTCTGACCCAGAGTTTATTCTATTTTTCTTAAACTCTTGGGCACTCAAATTTTTACGAGTAGCCAAGGGATTCAGGTTAGCTTTGACGAATTTTGGAGGAGATATGGAGCAGGAGGCTTCAGCGTTTGTAGTTGTAAAGTGTTTCTGTTGTTTTATATCTCTGTGATGATGTATGAGTTATATTAGAGTTGTATAATAGACAGACTTTTATAACTGTCTATTTTGTGTTGATGTATCTGTGTAACTTTGATGTAAATGACTATGTAATAGTTATGTTATATATTATATTTTGTTCCAATCCGCTGTGAGATTCTGATATTGTTAAGATCTTTTCTTCAATCTATTCTATTTCTACCTCTTTCTTTCTTAATAATGATGCGTCTTTCTGTGGAGAGAAAGGCGGGTCGTCACACTTGGTATCAGAGCATAGGTTGAGATAATACCTAGGCTCTGGAGTGGTGTCTATCTTGAGAGCACGTATTTGTAATTTTTGTATAAATGTATACCTATATAAATTTGTTGGGTATCTGTTCGGATTTCCAACATGAGTTCTAGAGAAGTTTTATCTCTTGCTTTGTTTAGTTAACCGTCCTATCTTTGTATCTAACCCTATAGATGGAGTAACCAAGATAGATAAGATCTGTAGAGGCTTAAGATTTTCTTATCTCCCTCATAGTTTTTCTGGAGACCCTTTTATTTGATTTAAAGGGTTTTGATCTTGTTTTGGATTTGGGTTGGTTGGATAGTATTGGACTATTTTGATGGTGAAGCAAGGATTGTATCTTTGGAGGCTGAGTTGGGAAGAATCGTAAAAGTAACTTGCGATGATGCCAGAGTTCTTTTGAGTCGTCTTCTACATGGAGCGAGGCATCTCTAAAAGGTATAGAGTCCATCGAGGTGGTCAGAAATTTTCCGAATGTTCCGAAGGAGCGAAGGTTTTCCTCATCGGGAGATAGAGATTTAGATCGTCTTAGTTTCGGAAGCAATGCCTATTGTTCAGCCTAGTTTTTCCTAGTTGGAGTTCATCTGTTGTCTTTGTGGCCTAGACAGATTAGTCTTTTGAGATTCTGTGTGGATTTGATGAACTAAGTTTTGGGATGTGTGGTATAAGTTGTTCTTATGTTCATCAATGTTTTTCTTGTCTAGTCCAAATCCGAAGAGGAGAGCTAGAGACATTTGGAGTTAGGATTAGAGGCTTTGAGGAAGCATTTTGTTTTGGTGATGGTATTTCTGTAAATCCAGCCTGGATAGCTACTATTCAGGAGTAGAAGAAACCAAAGTTTTCTGGTTTGGCAGAGTTCTGCAGGGAATATAAGTGGACCCAAGTGTGAAGAGATTTTCTTGGATTTGAAGGCAAGGCTGACAAGTGTGCCTGTTCTAGCTATCTCTAGCTATCTCTGATGGCAGGAATAAGTTTGAGATATGGTCGGTCGTTTGTGTAGTGATGGATGGATTGAGTCAAAGAATGGTCAGTGTTCCAGTTTTGAGATTAATGGCCAAGGAACATTGAGGGTCATCGAAAAGGATTTGTGTTCCGAATTCTTGGATTTTGAAGCAAGAAGTTTAGCAGGGAGTCATCGCTCCAGGTTGTGTCCAACCAAGCGTGTTCAGAGATATATGAATTTGAAGAGAATTTTCTAGTGGCCAAGCAGGAAGTAGGATGTAGCTGCTTTCATCTTTGGAAGTGCGATCTGTCAGCAGGTGTTGGTGACCAACAGAAAACCGCCGGTTTGTTGCAACTTTTGGAAGTTCCGGTGGGAAGTGATTTCTATTATCAAAAACCTGGAACACTGTCTGGAACCAAACAGGTTATCAATGTTCGGATTCATCATCACCTTGTTCCAGTTAAGCAATCAAGTACCAAGCTTTCCAATCTTCGAGTTTCAAGCAATACAAGTTTCAGAAGTCAAAAGCAACAACAGTGATATTCAAACTTTCAAAGGGCTTCATTTTTCATTCCGGTTTCAAGCTCTACCTATTTAAAAGGTGAGTAAACATCTAAATTTAAAACTTAAGTAGGTTAATATATTTTTTTCTTAAGTAATTGCTGTGATAATGATGCCTTCATGTGTAGATGGTAGTATAAAATTTGTGGATATGAATGCATTTGAACCTGCATGTCTGATGTTTGTGCTTTTCTGTTCATTCTAGATTATAGAGGTTTAAAAATAAACCAAAATTCAAAACTTCCCATCTAAACACTTTGAAGCTTTAGGTTTAGAAAAATTAGTCGATCTTTAACTCCATCTAGATTATGAAAACAAGTTTAAGTAATTTAAGTTTTGAAATTTCCTATAAACAAGAAAATGCAGTTGAAACTTGAATAATATAATAAATCAAATGCTTTCTTATATTGATTCAAGTATATATCTCGAATCATCTTTGAAAATTATGATTTTTAAAACAACAATCCAAATTTTTAATATTGAATTGAATGTAAAATTTGGAATTGTCTGGAAAATGAATCTTGATCATTTACTGGTGATCGGAGTTATTCGAGTGGTCGAGTTTTTGTCTGAAGCTACAGTGTCGATCGGGTTGCTTGAGAAAAATGGTGGTTGAGGCGATAGGGGACTATGGCGTCGGTGGTGATCGGGATTAGTTTAAAACCCTAGTTTTTGTATAGTTTGGGTTTTGGGTCACTACGTGGGCTCTGTTTGATCGAGTGTTGCGTAATTCTGGGAGATGATAGCGTGTAGGCTCGGCAAAAGATGGCCAGCACCCCTCGACCTCTGGTGGTCGGAGCTTGTTGTCGAAGGAATTATGTGGGAAGCTGTTTTGGGTTCTACGCCAACTGAGTAGTCGATCTTGATCGAAGTCTTGTTAGTGTGGTTTTGTGGTTCGGTCATGATGCTGCAATGTAGCGTGATGTGCCAAAGGGTACGCCGTGGGTCGGAAGTGGCTGTAGCGGTGGTGTATGTGCACAGGGAGGAAGGTCATGTCAGTGGTTTGGGGTTGTGAGATGTCTCGTAGGCTGATTCGTGGAATTGAGATGGAAACTCGAGTGTAAACTCGAAGTAGTTGAGGGTTTTGCCTGTTTGTTTTTAAAACTTAAATTTAATCAAATTTTAAAAAAAGGGAAGAAGAGAAACTCGGGTAGGACCCGAGTAAGCTTCGGGTTCAACCCGAAGTAGAAGCTTTAAAACAGTTTTAAAGGTTTTAAAAGTTTTAAAACTTGGTTTTTTTGAAATTTAAAAATTTAAATTGGTTTAAAACTATTATATAAATTACTTGATGTTTAATAAATGTTTTCTTAAACATTTTGATTAAGAAGTTTTGAAGTTAGATAAATTTAAACTTTGTTAAGAAAATTTAAAGTGATTTTAAAATTGAGTTATGAATGTAATTTTAAAAGTTTATATAAAAGACAAGTTTTTAAATTCAAATTGAAAATAGTTTTAAAAAAATTATTAATTGATAAATGTTTAAGCTATTTAAAATTATGTTTTGATTGTTATCCCGCTTTTTGGCAAAGCCGTGATACCAAAAGAGTGGTCAAAAACAAAAGACGGTTCGTCTCAGAGATTGATTGTACTTCACTTCGTTATGGATATCGATGAATTTTTAACCGAGCCCAGATCAGGCCACAATTGATGGGACATGACAAGCAAAGCCATGAAAGCCGGTGTTTCAAATTTCAGGTTAATCGGAGTTCGTATGGACAAGATATGATCGATGCAAGTTAGCCAAAGTTCACAGTGTTCGAAACCATTGGCTTGCTAAGCAGATGACCATTTCGAACCGATAGGGATCGAATCCATCGATGATTGCCTTGTTCGAACCCATTAGGTTCCACGCGTTTCGAATCGATCGCATTCGAATCGATCAGCAATATTGATCGCTTCGAATCGATCGGGTTCGAATCGATCAGATGGACTTCCACTCAGCATGACAACGCCTCGCTCCATTCGAATCCATCAGTTTCGAACCCATGCTAGAGCACTGTTTCGTATCCATTGAGTTAGAGTAGTTCGAATCCATCGGGAAGTCATGTATTGATCAATTCGAACCCATCAGGTTCGAATCGATGGATTTCGCATCGATCAATTCACGCCGCTTCACATCCATCGATGCACCAAAGCCTTAGTTTGTATCGATTCTATAATAAAGACATTGGATCGAATCCATCAGAAAACCCTGGTTCGTATCCATCAGATGTACTCACTTCGTATCAACCATCGATACGAAGTGTGCACGATACGAACCTATTACAGTCATTAGTGGATTCGAACAATACAACGGTTATCGGTACAAACGAGGCAAAATTCACGGAGTCGAAGCGGTCCACTCGGAGAAAAAATAGGATCGATGCGAGGAGTGCGCGCCACGT
The DNA here is from genome assembly GCA_030765085.1 of Allium cepa. Classification (NCBI taxonomy): domain Eukaryota; kingdom Viridiplantae; phylum Streptophyta; class Magnoliopsida; order Asparagales; family Amaryllidaceae; genus Allium; species Allium cepa. The sequence continues at coordinate 115,261,085 of CM060942.1, forward strand.
CACTGCAGAACCACGTGCATCCATCGATTCGAACGCATGGGTTCGAAGTGATCGGTTCGAACTAAACAGCCAACCGAAAATCACCATTTCGTATCGATCATATCTCCTAAACCACTCGCCCAAATGCAACGAAATTTTCACAGTAGCTTCCATACAAGATAAAGATTGTTCCTGCCAAGTTTCAGCTCGATTGGACCATTTCTTGATGGGTTCGAAATCACTTCGAATCGATGTCAGATCGAGCCGAAACTTGGTGGGATCGGTCGCGTGGGCCCACTCACGTGCCAGAAGAAGTCTCCCGAAGTTTGAGCGAGATCTGGGCCTCCTACGCCTATAAATAGCACCCTGAAGCCTTCGGAAAAGGGATCTTTTCGGAGCTTCCACCATTGAACGTCCAGACTCTGCCAGATTGAATTCCATACTTCATTATCGCTGTTGTATTCAGATTTCAAAGTTATCATCAACTGCAATCGATTAATATCATCAAGTGAATCAATAAAGAGAGAAACCTTCAAAGTGGACGTAGGCAAGATCGCCGAACCACTATAAATCCTGTGTTTGTGATTGTTATCTTTGAGTTACTGTGATTGTTGTTGCTTAGATCTGAATTCTATATTGATTGTTGCTGATCTGTGTTGATAAACGGGTGCCTTCACGACTATTGGGTGTTTGTGGTCAATTTTGACGCAAACATTGATAACTTTAAATTTTAAAAATAAATGATTATTTATATTAAAGCTCAATTAATTATTTAATTAAGTAAAGATAATTTTAAAGATAAATGGGTAATTATGTTAATGGTAATAAAGATATTAATAAGATAATGATTTATCTTAATTGAGGTTTTAATGTCTTGATATTAATAATTAAAGGAACTTAAGTATAATTAATTAGTTTAATTAATTATAAAGGATTAATTAAGAAATTACTTAAGGGTAATTAATTTGCTTGATTAATAAATGATTAAGGATTAAAGGTTAATTAATTTTAGGTTAATTAATTTTAGGTTAATTAATTTGTAATAAAGATCTTTAATTAGATAATGAAGATTATTGATTAACGATCAGAGCTTAATAAATCAAGTAGTTAAGTGTAATTAAGACTTAATTAATCAAGTGATTAAGATTTATTAATTAAGTAATTAATGAGTAGTTAATTAAGTAAATAAAGGTTACTTAATTAGTAATTAAGAAGTGCTTAATTTGTAATTAAGTTTATTAATTAATAATTAAGGTTTTATTAATCAATAATTAAATAATAATTAATCCATAATTAAGGATTAGTTAAGAAGTTATTAAATGGTAATTAATTTATTAATCAATGGTGATTAAGGATTAACCAAATGGTAATTAAGGATTGATTAACTGTTAATTAAGGATAAGTTAACAGTTAATTAAGGATTAATCAACTGGTAATTAAGGAATAACGAATCTTTAATTAAGTTATTAATTAATAATTAATAATTAGGTTTATTAATTAATAATTAAGAGATAATTACTTAGTTAATAATTAATTAATTAATTATAAGGGTAGTTATGGATTAATTAATTTGAACTAAGAAATATTGATTAATAATTAAGGCTATTAATCGATAGTTGATGGATAATTAATCAGTTAATTAAAGGTTAATTAATTGATTATGAAAGTAATTAAGGATTGATTACTTTATAGTAAAGGAGATTAATTAATAGTTAAGGATTATTAATCGATAATTAAAGGATAATTAATCTAGGATTAGGGATTGATTTAGTTAAGTTAATCAAGGAGTGATTAATTAATTAAGGTTAGTAATTAATAAATGATTGTATCAGCCGGATTAAGTGATTAATTCTTAAGGGATTAATTTAATTTAAGTAACTAAATTAATTATGATATGAATTGATAATGCTTGCTTATGGATGATTGTTTGTTGAATATGTGAATTGGACAATATCTATTGGATTGATATCTACTGATGATATGTTGTTACATTATGTGATATGATATTGGCTATATCAATGATAAATGTGTGATATTTATATGTGTTAATGCTGTGTGAATTCAATGCATTGAATTGAATTGTTTAAACCTTTAAACAACTTGGCCTTTAAGATACGTTTGGATTTCGATAAGACCGGGATCGGGTATCAAATTTGATTATCCGAAAACCACATCGATCCAAGTTAAACGTTAGGTCGTGAATTCAAGTGAAGATCGAGTTGAAGGCTCGAAGCGTAAGAACTATCTGTCATTAAAAACTCTGAGGGTGATTCCAATACCAGTATAACGAAGATAGTACTTCCAGGTTCGAGATGGAGTTTTCAGAGTGCAAGGGTTATTGTCGTTAACTCTGAGGGTGATTTCAAAATGAGTGTAACGAGATAATGCCTTCGGTTTCATTCGAACCCGGAATGAACTTGTATGGATTGAATGCTTATAGCACATCGTCAGGTGGACGATGCGCATTCTAAGATAGATGTGTTTTATAAAGGTAATTGTAGCCTCAAGCCTCATCGACCGGGAATGGCTAAAACAGGGGAGGTGCAGCAAAGCTAAGTGGGTCATGCCCAAGTAGGACGAGATTTACCCATGTCTAGATGTCCCTTTTTATTCGGCTGTGTGGGCGGTTGCTAGCTAGAACCCCAGAAATGGTCGAAACAGGAAAGATGCGGCAAGGTTGCAAGGGTCGCTCCCTTAGGGTACGTCCATTCCTTCTGGAAAAGGGTGGTATCATGGTATGGAGCCCAAATACTTACTCATGTGGAAACTGTAAAATTTATTACTGTGTGATGTTGCTTTGTGGTTGAGGATCCTCGGATAAAGGTCGCAAACGACCGGGGGTGACATATTTTGGTGTTACTCCCGGGAAGAGAGTACACCGGCCTTTGTTGGCAGAGAGTCGGGTAGGTTCTCGGGGCATCCCTCCAGAGACGTACCCATGTGGCAATGGGAAGTTCCTTGGCCTGACCATTTGTTGGAAAATCCAAAGAAACAATACGCGTCCTGTACGGTTTTAGTTGTATAACCTGCCATGGAATGTGGTGGTAACTTGCTATTGAACATGGTAGCTATAGTAGGCATACGACGAAATGTTGTATGCTGGCTAAGATTAATATTATACTTTCGAAATGCTTTCCGCTATGCACTAATAATAATATCAAAAGAATTTTGCGTAGTAAGCATTTTTGACTATCATAAGGAGAAATCTCCTCCAATTCTGCATTTGCATTGAGTGTGTGGCGGGAGGCCTTATGGTAGTTTCATTTTCCAAAAAGCATTGCGGATTTCAAATTTTAAAATCTTTTGTTTGTTTTAAAGAAAAACTGTTTTTGTTTGCTCATACCAGTCCCATGACTAACTTGGAGTTTGTTGTTCCGTTTCTAAACTCTAGGTGCCCACAATTTTCCACACGAGCAGTCTAGAGTTTAGTTTTCCAGATAATCAAATAAATATGTGTAGATTTGATAGCTTTCGAAGTCTTTACTTTGGTAGAATTTGGTGTTCTTCTTCAGCTTTTGGATCTTTGAAGTTTTGGTTTGGCAATCGTGCTTGGGATGGAGTTTGCTTCACTTCAGCATTGATGATGATGGTTCAAGCTTTTGATTTGGAGCTTGGAGTCTTTGGAGTTGGGTTTGGAGTTGCAGTATTGGATTCTTTTGAAGACTTTACTCATGTTGTTGATATTCCGCTGTGGTGTTGTGTTGTGTTATCCTCTGATAGTGTTGGGTTTTTGTATCATGATGTATATCACATTGTATCTATATTGTATATAAATATACTATCTTTTGTTTCCGCCGTGTTGTTTTTCATCTAATGTTGTTGCAAGCTCCGGTGATACGAATTCAATGTCGTTTGTCGGGCATCGAGTTCGGGTCATCACACATTGCATATTGATTACGCCCGGGCTAGATATGCTAAGTGCATACATATAGGAAAAATAATAAAGCAAATGATACCTTATAATAATCGTCCTTTGAGTCTTGTATCCAATTTGATATGGTGACCACCTACCGGATTCTCCCGCATCCTATCATAGCACTAGTGATCTTCGTAGGATTGCGAGAGAAACGACATTACAAAAGAAGTAGTCTGTTACCACATATGTTCGAGAGGGAAATAATCCGTAATTTGGCTATACTACTAGAAATAAATTCACGTGCCTTTTTGGAATGTTCTGATCTTCAATCCATTCCTTCATTATGTCCTTCAGTTGTTTATAATTGTTTTATTCAACTACATGTGAATGAATATGCAATCATACTAAGCCTATATATGCTTCTCATTTATCGCTTAATACGAAAGTCGGGATTGGCTGAGATCAGATACATGTACAATCTAAAATGTAATACCCAACACATTGTTATTAAAGTATTCTGCCGTTTACTATGAATTAGAGTAAAATTGTTGATGGCCTATTCTGGTGGAATACTAGAGCAGGACACTTTCGATTCGGTTCGGTAATAAACTCAGCACTTAAAAAGTGCACATATTGTTTGCTAATATGTAGCAAGGTTTAGATCCGACGCATTTGAAGTAGGGGTAAAGGGTGAATTTAAAAAATTCATTTTATTAACTTGCATAGGATCGTATGTTATATTTATATGAATAATAAATTTTACATTACATTATATTTAGTATTTATTAATAAAAGAGTATGAGAAATATTTTTAATTCATTTGGTTTTATTGAAAATATTTATTTGTTGTTATTTAATAATAGTATTTTATTATTAATTTAATCTAAACTTAAGTTATTAATTAGTTTTAATTCAATTTTATGTTTTAATGTGTTCATATTCACAATACAAACATCATAACTATATTAAAAGATATAATCTTACCTAGGGGTAATATGAGAACATGTGTATAATTAACCGGTGCGACTTTTGGTTAATAAATATATTGGTGATGTCAACTGCCAATAATGATGTTAAAGAGATATACATATAAACCAAATAATTGAATTTATATTTACATTAATTTTTTTAGCCATTTTATTTTAATCAATATTTATATGAATATATGTATGTGTATATGTATATTGTGTAATGTTATGTAAATATAAATTTATTGTTGTATATAGGTACGTTTTAATACACACATATATGTATATTATTAATTAATATTCGATTTATATATAAATATATTTAATTATAATTCAAATTAAAATAGGTTTAACCTTTGAAAATCACACACACACTAAATTAGCTACCAGCAAAATATAATTTTTTTAATTAAAAGCTGAATGGATTTTTGTTATTTGAAAGATTTTAAACTAGTTTACTTTTAAACAAAATAAAAACTATGATTTTTTCTAACTGGAACCCAAACGTTTAAAAAATGGCTTTTTAAAGAATTTCCATACGGCAATTTCATGTACGTACATACATACATACATATATAAAGATGAATGGCGGTTATGATTGACAAAGAAACCCTAAAAGCAACGTGCACAAACTTCATGTCAGTGCCTTCAGATAAAACCAAATCGAACGACAGAAGAGAAAGCAAAGGCAAGGATCTATTGATAAGCAAGGATGTAAGTGGAGAAAGTGGTAAATTTATCTATAAATCCATAATCGACGGAGGTGGATCTCCAATTAATGACAAATTGTGTGGAGTTGGAATGGGTGGTCTTATAAGCATCACTACTGGCAATGACAAGGTACCAAAAACGTGTCGTAATACCTCTAACCCAAAGGTTTGTTAGTACAAGGCTAATCCACTTATAACGGGGACTGCGCCAAGTGTGAAAGAGCAGAGATCTGATGAGATGGCTAATGAACAATTTCAATAAGGTAAGAGAGTTCTGAAGAGTACAAGGGGACAAATTAAATAAGGCATAAGAAGTTTTAACATCATGGAATATGAATATATTGAATACTATTAATCTTAATAAATAAATTACAGGTTTTGTTAGTGCAAGGGATAAAAAATAAAAAGGACAATTGTTCTCCTTCAGATAGAGGTAGAAAGAAACTGGCATATGTAAAAATATCCTATAAGAAAGGGAATGTATGGAAACCCCTTTTACTCAAGAGAATTTTCAAAAATCGAAATCAAAATAGAGCAACTCTATAGCTGTATATTTCTTTGGAACGAGGTCATATTATTATATTTTTGGGCATACATTGATAGAGTTTGGGAACTTAAGGGTAAATATGAATTATTTAGAAGACAAAATGGTTTTTATCTGATAAGAATTGAAGATTGTTACTATAGATATTCATATCGAGGTTCTAAAGGAGAACGTTTTGAGTTTGACAATAACAAGGGGCGTTGAGCCAGTAAGAGATAGGTCATCAAGCACTCAGCATTTAATTATGGGTAACAAGCTTCAAACAGATGTCAAATGTTTAGAAGTAAATGTTTATCGAACTTCTATGATAAGAGGGATGATGCATACTCAAGAAATTAACAGACACAAAAAGGTGTCAAACCTCTAAAGATGTCGAGCTTCAAGCATTTAAAAAACATACGAGTTGTCGAGCTTGAATAAAGAAAAGAGGAGATGTCAAGCCTCAATAATCGTAAAGGTTGTCGAGCATAAAAGGTGGCGGTAGTGTCGAATCTTAATGGCTATATGGCCAATCATATAGCAAGTAGAAGCAATGTCTAACATCAACAATAAATCAAGGTGTCGAGTTTACAGGAAAAGGAGGCACTGAATCAACAAATACTCACAAACGTCAAGTTTCTATATTGCAAGGGTTAACGAACCTAAAGAAAATCAGGTTGATAAGGATGAAGGCAGGGATATTGAACTAATACAATAAAAAGCGTTAAAGAACAAGTAAGAAAAGAGGATATCAAGTTGCTAGAAGATGTCGAGTATTTAGTCACGAGATGAGAATGTCAAGCTTTGAAGGATGATTAGCCTATGATACCCAATTATCGTCTTGCTATTACCACAATATTTGCCGTCGAGTACTTACCGTAATAAAAGCTACTGGGTAGTACTAGAGGAAGATTATATTGCCAAACTTATAAGGCAAGTGATGACGAGTTTCACCATGAGGATGTGGAATCTTAAAAGAAGGCAGGGGTGTCGAATATCAACAATATGAATAGATAACACACATCATATCAAGTGGACACAGGGCAACCAACCCACCTGCTACTACTTTTATAAATAGGCACCCTTTTGTTGCTAGGAAGGGATGGATAATCCTTTTCTCTTTCTTAAGTTTTCAAGTTGTAAACCCTTAATCGAATTGGTGATTTTTTAAGCCGGTTGAATTGGGACTTTTGCATATAAGACTTGAACAAATAATTTCGCATAGCATACACACTATTAGTTGTGTAGCATAAATCAATAGTCAGTATACACTGGATCGATGATGACCATATGTGTGTGTGTGTGTGTGTGTGTGTGTGTATATATATATAAGTGAAGCGTAGTAATCACAACAACAGCGATATAAATATAGTAGCAACAAGAATAAATAGTAAAGTAAAGCAAGAAGCAATCACACCAAAGTTTTTATATTGGTACGGATCTCCAGTGCTACATCTAGTCTCAGACTCCTTTTGGAATGAACTAACAAACATCCTCACTTTGTTCGGAGGAATAGGCACCTGAGCAGCAGAATGGGATTTCGGTACATTTGCCCGAACAGTCGAACGAGACTTCAATCTTTCCTTTTACAAAGAAATAACTTAACTATACATTATGTATTCAATATACTTAGTAGTCAAACTAGAGCACAACTTCTATAGCCTTAAAAATGACGCAGAATAAGTGTGCAGAGGCTAGGACGTGAATTAGGATCAGATCTAAATGTTGTGGAATGAAAGAGTGATGGTCTAAGTTATCTTTTTAAATAAATATAGAATTTATGGTTTAGAAAGCAATATGGAAGTTATTTGAGAGCATTGGATTGTGTTTTTATTTTCAGGATGGTGTGTGGTTTATGTAGGAGTGATAAGATGCCAATGAAGTGGAGCAATCCTTCAGTGATTCAGTTTGGAAGAGACGCAACCATTAAAAATTCGCAACATGAAGAAAAGACTTGAAAAAGACACTATAACCATTCGTTTCTTAATGCTCATATATAATCGTTAGCAAATGCTTTTTCAAAAGCAGTTATACCATGGTGGTAGTGCATATGCATTCCATCTTGGATGGCTTGGGTTTGAGTCCCACCTCCGCTTCATTTTTTGATTATAAATTTCCGCCCTTTTACCACCATATATAGTGTGTACACTGAGTAGCGAACAAATGTAATGGCAGTATGGTTGGTAAGTATGTGGAGTATCTCTAGGTGATGCCTGGGTTCGAATCTCAGCATTTTCTTTTTTATTTTTAAATCTTTACTTCATCTTGCTTTCTCCTTAAAAGACGATAGCAACATCAATTCAAAGTACTCTTTGGAAAAGTGGTTGGCATGTATACATTACTTCTTGAGAGCTTAGGTTCGAGTATCGTTATGGCCTTATTTTTTTTAACCAACATTCACAGAAATGTAGTTGTAGTTTGATGACAAGTAACCCACATCCCTTCTTTGCAAAAGTGGTGCAAATCTCATTATGGAATATGTACATATATATGCTATATATGCATATTTTTAAAATCTCTGCATTCTTACTTCAACGTAGCTCGTACTAACATTAACTAAGCTTATTCATCAATCGTACAGCGCCTGGACCTAAAATCACTCAACAAACATATTATTATCATTATTATATGGTTGTTATCATCAAAACAATAAAAATGGTGTTCTCAACATTGTCTCCACCATTTGATGATGACAACCATATATTTCTAAATAATATTCTATTATTCCCTTAATATTTTCTCTTCCTGAATTTATATGCTCTCCCTATAGACATGCTCACTTTTCTCAGCCTTTGTCATCAACAAAAAGGTTGAAAATCATCATTAGTTTCGGGTCATATATTAATTTAGTAAATTTAGAAAAAATAATAATAATATATTTTTGTTAAATTCTACCTTTTAACCATTTTTAAAAAATATATCTATTAGCCAATTTCGAAAATATTTTTGTTTTCCATGAAATAATTATTTATTCATTTAGCATGTGGAAAATGCTTTAAATATTTCTAGCACCTATGAAAGCAGCGTCTTATATAAAAAGAGTATCTACTTTATTTTTATTTTTAAAATTTACTTTGTAATACTCTAAAAATAAAAATACCAACCCCAAACTATTAATAAAAAGAAAATCAATCTCTATTGTATGTACGGAACATTTGCTATTCGAAATACAACTCATCCATTTATCTTTATTTGGTAACACCAAAAAATAAGTTCTATATTTATGTATCCACTTCCTAGGGTCCAAAAGGTTAGGTTGAAGGTAACCATACCTAAATGAATTGGCGAAACCTTTACAAATTTTTTTTTTAATATTAACTATTGTAGCAAAATAATCATTAATGTATTTTTCTCTGTTTCTCCGATTAACACGAACCCAAGTACTTAAATAATTTTTATTTATATTTCATGTCAATGATTTGTACTACTAGAGATATTATAAACATTATTGGTCAAATAATTACTTGAATTTGTATAAAAATTGGATTTAGGGTTTACTCGAAATCTAGTACTAGCATTAGCATTTTTACTATACATGAAAACATACCTAGTACCATCTCTATGTTTAGTTTTATTATATCATAAACCACTCTTGTCAAATGAAGTTTTAGAACTAGATAAAATCATGTTTAAATTGTTTTGACCTTTATTAAATTTCGTAACTTCATTTTTAAGTTTTTCAAATTTAGTTTTAAAGTCATAGTTATTATTTACAAAGAAATATTACTATTTTTCAAAATATCAATTTCTTTATTTGATTTAGAATTCTCATTTTTTAATGAACAGTTCTTATTTTGAGAAGAAAATTTTGAGATTCTGAATTATCTAAAGTGGATCGTGATAAATCATTTTCTTTTTAAATCCAAAATTTCTTTTGAAAATATTTCTCCTTTTTAAATACATTGTTTTGTTCATCTAGAAAATCTTTAAGAGTCATAAAAAGATTATTTTTCCAAACATCCGGTTGATTTTTTAAATCTAATTTCTCATTTTCAAATTCGATATATTTTATCTTTTCTAAAATAACAAAATTAAACTTTAAGATCTTACACTTATAGTAACTAATTTATTATTATCTTCTACTAAAATTTGTAAATCAAAAAGAACCTTTTTGTAGTCCTCATCAGTGTTGTCTTTGATATTATTGGGGCTTTTGCCTGTTGTATTTTGATCGGATTTTTTCTGGCCATTATTCTATGACGTTGTGACAACCGATAGAATTCCAGGCCCTGACACCAGTTGATAGTTGCGTAGCGTCGATCAGTAGTCGCTATGCAATGGATCGATGATGGGCAAATATATATAAAAAATTGAAGCGTAGTAATCACAGCAGTGACAATATAAACATAATAGCAGCCAGTATAAATAGTAAAGTAAAGCAAAAGGCAATCACATCAAATTTTTTTATACTGGTTCGGACCTCCTGTGCTACGTCTAGTACCAGAATACTTTTGGAATTAACCAACAAACACCCTCACTTCGCCCAGAGTAAAGGCACCTGAGCAGCATAACAGGATTTCAGTGCACTTTCCGGAGCAGCCGAATGGGACTTCAATCTTTTCTTTTACAAAGAAATAACTTGACTATATATTGTATCTTCAATACACTGAGTAGTCGAACTAGAGAAAAACTTCTATAAGTAAAAGTAACATAGAATGAATGTGCAGAGGCTAGGAATGAATTAGGACCAATCCAAATGTTGTGAAGCAAAAGAGCATTAGTCTAAGTTTTCTTTTGAAATGAATATAGATTTTGTGGCTTTAGAAAGCAATATGGAAGTAATTTAGGAGCATTGGATTGTATTTTTACTTTTAGGATGGTGTGTGGTTTATGTAAGAATGATAAGATGCCATTGAAGTGGAGCAATCCTTCAGTAATTCAGTTTGAAAGAAATGCAACCATTAAAAATTTGCATCATGAAGAAAAGGCTTGAAAATGGCACTATAACCATTTGTTTCATAATAGTCATATATAGCTGTTAGAAGATGCCTTTTCAAAAGCAATTGTATCATGGTGGTAGTGTGCATGTATTCCATCTTGGATGGCTTGGATTCGAGTCCCACCTCCGCTTCAATTTTCGGATATAAATTTCTGCCTTTTTCCCACCATATATAGCATGTATATAGAGTAGTAAACAAATGTAATGGCAGTATGGTTGGTAAGTATGTGGCTTATCTCTAGGTGATGTCTAGGTTCGAATCCGAACACTTGCCTTTTATCTTCAATTATTCGCTTCATCTTGCTTTCCCAATAAAAGATGACAGCAACACCAAGTCAAATTACTCTTTGGCAAAGTGGTTGGCATGTATGCATTACTTCTTGAGCGCCTAGGTTTGAGTATCGTTGCGGCCTTTTATTTTTGACCGACACTCATAGAAATGTGTTTATAGTTTGATGGCAAGTAACCTACATCCCTTCATGCCAATAGTGGTGGAAATCCCATTGTGGCATATGTATATATTTTTAAAATATCTATATTCTTACTATAGCATAGGTTGTACTAACATTAATTAAGCTTTTTCATCCATTATACAACGACTTGAATTGAAATCACTTAACAAAATATTACTATCATTGTCATGTGGTTGTTATCATCAAAACACTAAAAATAATGTTCTCAACACTCATGGTGTACTTTTGAACTTATACTTGAACCATGGAAACATATATAACTCGACTTTGGGCTTTGACTTAGGATTGACCATGCATACTCTTTGGACTTATATGTGGCCTTATCGATCCTTATTCAAACCAGACTCAATTTTCCTTGCATATTTGGTTAATAAAGAAATTTGTTAACATCTTGGCTCTAGAAGTAGGGCCTAAACCTCTGAACTCCTACATATTCCAATAAAGGATCTTTGATTTCTCATATATCCCTACATAAGACTTTATGGACTTTTCATTTCCCACATATCCCATTAGAGGACTTTGACATACCATATCCAACATATTCCTATTGAGGACTTTTGATAACTTACATAAACCTATTAGATTACATAATGACTATCTCTGAACAGGGATCCTCCGAGCCTTGCTTTTTCAAGTTTACTTATCAAGTGACCCACAGTCCTCAATTCTATAAGGAGCAAGTGTTAAGAGATTTGCACTGATAACTTTAGCTATAAAGAGACAAGTAATTCCTTATGACCTAGATAACTGGAGTATAAATCCCTTTTATATGGGATCTACCCCGATCTTCGCTTATTATCCTGCTTTAAGAAAAGAAAATAAGAAAAGGAATGATCCATTCTTGGAAATGAGAAAAACTATACAGCTCAAAGCTAAAGGACTATCTTCGAAAATGAAATAACAAAGGATTTCGATAAACTTTCCCAAAAGTGGAAGGGAGTAATTGATCATTCTCCCACATCAACTATAACTCGAGAATTTTTAAAGAGAAACTTGCCGTTAAAACTAAAGAACCTACCCAATGTTACAAAAAAGCCAAATTGAGACCAAAGACATAATCCGCAAGAATTTTCGATCTGCAAGAGCCCACTCCCTTACCACCTCCTATGAAGATGTCTATCTGCTAACCAAAGAGAAGAGACAAGGAAATGAAAGAACTTTCAGGGTCCCTTATTGCCAAAGCCACCGAACGAATGGGCATGAACTAATCGGTGCCGAGCCCTTAAAGAGATGATTGAGAATTTCTTAGGAAACGGAGAACTTCAAGAATTTGTTAATAAGATTTGAGCAAAAGATTAATTGTATCTACAATGATAAAAAGCTTAATAAAAGAGAATACTTCGTGTAAAGAATTTATAAAATAAAGGAAAAGCCTTTACTCCTGCCATAAGGGACTGGTCAAAGAGCCTCCTAAAGGGAGATCGGAGTAAGCTTCTGGTCTCGCTTATAAGGCTTGGCCAGAGCAATACAAGCCTGCGATCCTGACATAAGGGCCTGGCCAGCCCCCTCTACAGGGAGGTTGGAGTATGCTTTTGGTCTCGTCTTAGATGGCCTGGCCTACATTCAGTTCCGCCTACGTGGCCTGGCTGAAGCTCCTCCTAGATGGAGGACGGAGTAAGCCTTTGGTCTCACATAAGATGGCTTGGCTAAAGCACTGATTATCCTTTGGTTCTACCTATAAGGCCTAACTAGAGCGTCTCCTAGAGGAAGGAATGGTAATACTTTGGTTCTGTCTAATATAACTAACCAAATGCATCGACTAGCCTAAATCATTACCTATAATATAATAAGGGGCTCAATTAAAGCCTAAATCATTACGTATAATGTAATAAGGGGCTCAATTAAAGCCTAAATTGTTATCTATAATGTAATAATGGGCGAATGATATTAAACCTTAAATCATTACTTAAAAGGCAATAAGGGGCAAGAGAGATCAATCAAGCAAGTGTAACTTCGTCCTAAGAGGATGAAAGAAATCTTATAAGAAGAAGTGTAATTAAATACAACCAATCTGGCTCTAAGATAAAATTAAACCAACCTTCGAAGGAAAGGCCCAGAACTATCTATTACCCAGAACCAAGGATTTTAGCATCAAATATGAACGTTTAAGGAATTTTAAATCACCTAGTAGGAAATATTCTATCAATTAACGGGAATCTCCGTTATTGGTTGAATTCCAGTCTTCCATTAGTTGAAATGTGAATCTTGCCAGAAAAATTTCCGGCCTCCTTATCGAACGAATTTATGGACTTCTTGCCAAACGAATTTCTGGTCTCCTTATCAAACGAATTGGTCTTCTTACTAGATGGATGGATTCTGGTCTTTTATTGAGATAACAAATAACTTTTAATGCTCATATAATCTCAAATTACAAAGGAAATTCATTAAATAATCACTCAAGAAACCTAGGTTGAGGGAAGGAAGTTTAAGCTATAGAGACCTATTTACGAATTTATTTAGCCAAGAAAAGGCAAGAAAACGAATTGGCCCTACTCGTCTAAAATTTTGACAATTCAATAATTATTCCAAAGCCAATTTATTTTCAAAGTTCAACAAGAAAGCTTTTTCATAAATTTATTTAGCATTTACAAATCAAAACGATCAATTTGAGAGAAATAATTTCTCAAAATTATGGAAGTCATCATTATTTACTTTACGAAAAAGAGAGAGTCTCATAAAAAGTGAGAACATGAAAATCTTGTCTAAAGCATTCTGTAAGGAAATAGAGAGCGAGTGACTCTACACTTTTTCAGAAACCATAGATCTTGTGAAATCAATTAAAACACTGAAGTGAATTACAAGTCTCAAACAACCCAATAAGGTTAGATAAAGAAAAAGAATATGGAAGAAAATACAAGATTTATTCAAGCATTAAGCATTCAGGTACAAATTTATTTACCATTTTACGTTTTACATATCGCATACAAATAGTTACAAATCTCAAGAAAGGTTAATCAATAAGAGAATCAAGTCAAGGTTTTCCAAGTAACACACTTTGCTTATTCTCCATTAAGATTCAAGGTCTTGCACTTTTTCCTTCAAGACTTCAACAACCGAAGAAGGTTCAGTGATGTAGCGAATCGCCACGTCCAAAAATTCTTTAAGTTCCTTTTCCTTCTTTCTGATGATGTCTGTATCATTGGTAGAGCTAATTTGAACCTTTAATTCATAATCGAGCATTTTGTTGGCTCATATAAGAGTTTTGAACATGCTCTGTAATTTCTTTACTTCCTTCTCGATAGCTTATTTCTAACGCCCTAGCTCCTCGACTTGACTTTGATATTTATCAAGATATTGAGAAACTTTTTCATCCCATTTTCCTTTCAAAAATTGGATACATTCATATCTAAATTTTTGGCAAAATTTGGAGATTTCTTCATCATCCAAACCTGGAGGCAGGTTTTCCAAGGAAGAGAATTTCTTTTTGTCGACTAAAGATCAGGATCTAATCATTCTCATAGGAGTAGGAGTGGGAAGGCTGGATTCGCCTCCACTTGCAATAAGTTCTAGAGATTGACAAGATACTTGGATTTTTAACAAGTCTACTTCAAGGTCCTCAATCCTTTGATGTAATCGAGCAATTTCTACATCAGCATTGATTTTTTTGATTTGAAGGACCAAATTGGCCAACCGCATTTATATTGTCTTTTAGCTTTTGGATCTCTTTATCTTTCTCTATAATTTTGTCCTCTAAGCTCGGGGTCATCTATTTCATGCCATTTAATATCAACCTCAATTTATAATACTTGATGTACCATTTCTATGCTTTTAAGTTATCCAAAAGTGGAAAGAATGAAGCATGTTAAGAAGAACATTTCTTCTCGATGTCCAACATCAGTTTGGTTTTAATATTGTCTAGTTGGAAAGGAAATCTGAATCACTGGATGCAAGCATAAATTGAGCTTCCTATTAAAAATAAATAAAGGAAAAAATAAATCAATACATGGAGAAGTGTGCCCTTTTATTAATAGCAATAAGATTTATAGACAGTAAAAGGGAAAATTGCATCAACAACACAAGTTTTGTACTTTAGATTCTTAAAGTGTAGAAATGGCAAGTCGAGCCTTTTTAAGTGATTCCATAGATATAGGGATAATAGAATAGAAGGAAACATTAAATCCCCGAGGAATACTTGCTGGAGGGAACTGATGATAAACCCACTTCCCAGTAGAGGGGCTAGCTTCTTTGCAAAACAATTTAGCATAGTTAAATCGCATCTCTTTAAGTAAGTTGTCATTTTTGTCGACTAAGTCAAAATAAAAGTGGGGAAATTGTAGGTAAACTTCTTGAAGATCCCTAAGAAAGTAGTATTTTGCTAATCAGGAAGTTTTTGGGAGTTAATGTTTTCTCCTTAAAATCTCTTTTTAACTCGACAAATTTACTTAAAAGTTCTTTTGAAATGGGAGTTCCCAATGATTACTTAACCTGTATATTTTAGGGAAAAAACTAAGCTACAAAGAAATGAGAATTCTAATACTTACAAAAATTGTTTGAATTACATAATACAATGACGAAATCATTAGAGTTTATACAATATAGATGCTTTACAAAATTCCAAGATAAATTTCTCTTTGTTAAACTTGACTTTTTTAGGAGGAAGAGTGCGCAAGGAATGTGTGATGCCTTAACCCTAGGAAGGTTGCAGCATTCCCCAGGATGAGAATCGAACCCATGATTATTCAAATATCTATCATGCAAGCGCCTACTAACTCACTTTTGCCAGAAAAGAAAATTCAGTAAAAAGATACATAGCATAAACTATACAAAGGAACTCTACTAAAGTATCCTTATCTTCAATAAGCATCCAAAAGAGTGTAGTTAGCTCCACATTCTCTTTTATAAATCTTTCCCGATGAAGGTAAGATCTTTTCAAGAGTTGAGCTTTCTGTTTTCTTTAAAATCTTTCAATCGATTGGCATAAATGAGAAGATGCCTATATTTGTTAGATAAACTATTATTCACTTCAATCATCTTATCAATTTCTCTATTTAATCATAGCACCTTCCTCTCATTTTTCTCATGCAAAATTTCAAAATGATATTTGTTTCTTTTCCTTAACTAAAATAAGTGAACTTATTAACTAAAGCTAACAAGTAATTATAGGCATTTAATAAATGATAAATTTAATACCAACGCCATGGAATCTTGAGAAATTGGAACTTGAGTTTTCTCTTTTACTTAATGGATGGGAGGAGGGCCATTTTTGATGGGATGTCTTCCTGAGGAATGTTTTGTGATCTAAGAGGATCAAAAAAGCCTATATCATAGGCAGACGGGCTACGGTCATGGCCACCCAATCCGCTAACACTATCTCTACGTCTTTTAGGATCCTTACTGCCATCACCCCCATCCTCATCATCATTGCCATCATTATCATCATTCTTTTCTACCTCATCATCTTCTCCTTTATCATTATTTTCATCTTTACCAAGTGAAGGATCATCAGAAGATAATAACTCTTGAGGATTAATGGGCACATCTTCGGGAAATTCATCTTGAAGTGACCTATGAAGTCATCCTAGCTTGACGTCAAACTTTCTCTTAAATTTATCATTTAGATCCAAGAGTGAAGAAAAGTCTAACTTCGAAAACTTCCCTACATAATCAAGATATGCAATAAAGAGGGTATCCTTGTAGCATCGTTCTCTACTTTTGGGCTTGATTGATAAAATGGGAAATTTCCCATTCGCCATCTTTAACAATGTTGTTTGCAAAGACGAAGGTGGCGTCTTTACTTTCTAGCTCGTCAACCATTTGAACCTTCTCTTTTCTGGCTTGCTCAAGCTCTATTTCTAGGTCCCTCACCCTCTCTTTGGTCCCTAGCCTAGCTTTTCTCTCCTCATCTAAGTTGGAGGCAAGTTTATCCTTTTCCTAGATAGCATTATTGCTGTAACATTTAAAACTTCGCCCTCAAGGAACCTAAATTTAGTTCTCAACAAAGAAATCTACTCTTTAAGATTTGAAACTCAACTAACAGATCCTTGAGAGGTTTGCTGGAGGAAAAACATGTGCTTGGCCACTTAAAACATGTGAAAATTATATGATAAATAATAATTTATGAAGCTAAAAGCTTGCATTAGCCAAACATATAAGGACATGTACCATAAGAAGCTGTTGAAAGAGAATATGTAGATGATCCCTAGAAAAAGTGGAAGGCAACAATGACATTAAAGAGGCCACAAGGAGAGACTGAATGATCGAGCAAACAAAATCATAAAAACCTGAAGGGATGGGCTGAGTCGTAGTTTTGATAAGAAGATATTCAGAAGGAGGAGGAGTTGGGCCTAATTCCTAATACAAGCGTAGTATAGCATTTGCAGATGAAGCAATTGATATATCAATGGTAGGGCTTGGGGGTATGAATAGCGCATGCTTTGTTTTGAATATTTTGATCATGCACGCATAAGTCAACAAAACTAGAATCTTGATTAATTATGGTGTAACATCCCCCATTTTGAGGCCCAAAACTAACCGCTATGGATGCTGTAATCATCCGTAGTTATTAATTCTTGATGACAATGCGGCTACATTAATCATATCGATAGATCAAAAACACATGAATATAATAAATTTCAAACACAGTTTAGAAATAGTATTTATATAACTTGCCCCCTTTGCTGATCATGGTCTAACACTTTAGCAATTATATAACTTGCCATTACATCCAAATAGCCAAAACCGAAAGACACAATAGGTACTCCTAAATAGGTAGATTGCCTCCTGCACGTCTATGAAAGCTTACTCGTCTAACTGGAAACCTGAAAGCCCTTACTCCTGACCTCCTAAGATGAGTACTTGAACCAAGTGTGAATAATAACCTACCATCTCGAACCAAGATAGATATCTAATGAGACCATGCTACTGAGCAGAACGGGTTTTCACCACACTGGTATCTTAACCGAAATATCTCAGCCATATACTATGCTTCTGCATCCACAATAGTTATAACATAATAATATACTGATATGCAAACATGCAATATACATTGGATTACCCATCCCAAGCTATTAGACTACCCATCTAAGTTTTCATTGACTATCCATCCTACATATATGTGGACTACCCATCTCACATATATTAATTATTTGGATTACCCATCCCCTACCATGTCGACTACCCATCACCTATGGTTTCATTGGCAAAATTATGTGGATTATCCATCTCACATGTACTTATTACTTAGATTACCCATCCCTTGCCATGTGGACAACCCACTGCATAAGGTTTAGCTATTTGAATCATGTGGGCTGTCTGTCACACATATCCCGCTCGTTTAAAGTTGATGTAGACTATCCATCACACATCTCATAGTTTTTCTAGGTTAATAATAAACCCTACATCCACCTCATAGAGATATACATCTCCAACATGATGTGGACTACCCATCTTACATTCTATAGCTTTCCTAGGATAACTATGGACACACCACTTAATAATTTAATTCATGTTACACACATGTTTAACCTATGTCTATTGATGTCCCCAAATAGGTTATCTCCCCTTAACGTTATAACATCTCAAATTGACATACATAGGAATCCCTAAATGATCTATGTCAAATTTATTAAAACATATATAGGTATCCCCAATGATTGATGTCGAGTTTATTCTACCATCGTACCCTAAATAAATAATATACTTTTAATATATAGCAATATAAGCACCAGTATCCCCAATTAGGTTTAAAAGTCAAAGTCAAAAATGCATAATGCTCGCTGCCTTTAAATAGGTTAGTTTATATTAATGTCAACGTCAACAACAACGTCGACAAAGAGGCATAAGGCTCTCTGCCTTTAATAAAGAAGATAGGCGACATACACGTCATACTTTATAGCATCGAACCTCTACCTAAAGTTAGAATAACAAAACTTAAATTCTTTTAAGTACAAAATACTATGCCGAAAGTAAGATCATCGGCATAGAAGAAATATAGGTTACCTACTCTTTTCGAAACAAAACTTAGCATTTTTGTAAGCAGGAACAATGTCGTCGAAACTAATGAATGGCAGTGTCAAGACAAGCAGTGTCATTGTAAAAACATACTTTGTTCACTTTAACTATTATGCCGCTATATGTACAAAGTTGAAGACAAGACAAGAGGTGTCCTTGACATTATTATAGTTGATGTCTAGAGTATTGAAAATAGAAGTATGCGACATCGTTTAAAACATAGGTGAAGACATGAGGCGACATTGATGGCGGAGTAAATGATAAAAGGCGGCCTCAATGATCATGGCACTAAATCTTTAAACACTTAGATGAATCACCATAAAGCTATGCCTCCAATGATAGGTTGCCGATGAGATGGGCGTTAACCAAGATGGAATTGTTCCATAGCTGCCAAAGTATCCATTATAAGTTTCCTTCTATCTCAACGTCAACACATATAGATGCAGCTTTACCTTA
Source organism: Allium cepa (assembly GCA_030765085.1). Lineage (NCBI taxonomy): Eukaryota > Viridiplantae > Streptophyta > Magnoliopsida > Asparagales > Amaryllidaceae > Allium > Allium cepa. The sequence goes on from CM060942.1 coordinate 115,280,939, forward strand.
GGCGTAGAGACAACATACGCCACATGGCATTGCCGTAATTATCTTGAAAACTGATTTGTTTCTACTAAAAGCAATTACTTTTCACCAAATCCAAGCTCTTATCCAAATTCTATTGGATGATGAAATATTTTTCTCAAAAATTTTAAAAAGTACTACGCGTACAGTTTTTATAAATCCAAAGTATATGATGTAACAAACCATATTTTAGGCCTTCAAATTTGAAACTTTAATTTATTTAAATATTCGGATTGGAATTAAATTGTATTAAAATATCGGTTTCAAATTTGGACTTGATTTTCAATGACCTATTTTTAATTTAATTTTTAGAATTTTTTTCTAATTTTTAATTTGGAAATAATCAAATTTTCATTTGACCTATTTTACGGCAAATGCTAGCATTTTAAGACTTCATAGAATTTAATAACTTGTCTATTTTATTTTTGTTTTGTGATCGTGTAACGTTGCTATACGCAATCCTATTTTTTTGTCATTCATAGCTCGGACACGGATGCAATGTGGGGTAGCTAGGTATCGTAATCTTTATACAGTGTATAAGAGACATACACAGCGCGGCCGTAAATATGTTTTATTGATATTCTTTTACCCAACATCTCATGTCTTCTTTCTTGTCTGCTGTCATTTTTTTATCCCCTTGGATTTTAGCTATAAATACTTTGGGTTCGGATCTGGTCTTCTTGTTCCTCTCTTTGGGTTTTCAAATTTTTTTGTCTCCCCGTTTGTCTACAATAAGCTTTCCAAAAGAAAAAACATGAGTTCATCTTGTTTCAAAGATCAATAACTCATCATCTATTAACAATTACCTTCGCTACCAAAATGAAAGTTTTTCTTCATTGAATCTAGTTTACTCTAAAAATATTTTCGTGGATTTTCGTCAAGTATTCAGAGAGAAATCTTTAAATTACTGTAAGTGGTTTAGAAAATAATCGTTTTTGACAATCACGGATTGGCGAATGGAGGGTACGGATGGGTTCGTATCGGTGACTGGGGATTTTTAGAAGTGTCTGCATGAATTTTAGTGGCCTGGTTCATCAAGAAGGAGATGACCCAATTTCGGTTGAAAATTAGTTTCCGACGAACCGGTGGTCGAGAGGTCAAGCGGAGATGTCAGGAAAGAGCCTTGGAACGAGGCGGAGGTCGTGACCGTAGCCGATTTTTGATTTGGGCTTTGGTTTGTCGTAGATTTATGTGGTTAGGGTTTAAGGGGACTATTTGGTGGTGTTATAACTTTGCCAAACTACGGCTTGGTGGAGTTGTCGAGGTGATGGCGGGGTCAAACATGGAATGGAGTGAGTGTATTTGCTCGATTTCCATGTACGATTTGAGTTCAGGCTTCGGCTTTGAGGAGTGGTCGAGTTTCGCTTTAGAGGGTCAGAGCGGAGGAGGGTAAGTCCATCGCGATGAGGGTGGGACGGCGAGCTTGCTGATGGGTTTGGATTCGGCAGTGGGTGGCCGTGTGCATGTGCATGTGCATGTGCACGAATGTACACGGTTCTATTTGTTCAGGCATAGAAATTATGGACTATAGATTTAGGAAGAAGGATGCAGCTTTGTTCCTTTGGTGGATAGCAGGTTGCAATGTAGCGGGCTGGACATTCCTATTGGAGGTGAGAATTCTTTGTTAAATAAGGATTTATTATATTTTTATGTTCAAAAACTATAAAATGCCATAACATGATCATTTTAAATCCGATTTACATATGAATTTGTGCGTTGTACTCGTATGGACGAGTAGAACATTTTAGTGCAACTTATTGATAGCATTAGGAAAGTATAAATTTATGACGTGTTTAAATGGACAGGATTTAATTCACATTATTTTAATAATAACGTCGATTAAAATTTATATACCTTAAAATATTGATGCTATTTGGCCAAATAAATTACTGTCAAGTTAAATGGGATTGAACATGGTAATTGGACCCATGTTTGTGGAATAAAACATCGTTCCATTTATTAAATTAATTTGACATTTAATTAGCAGAATAAATTCCAGTTCTGCTATTTCATAGATTTGGACATTCGATTATATGTATCGTTAATTGATATCTTGCTTTAAATAAGTGATATTTTAACCCATGATGGTTAAGTGTCGAATTTATTTAAGTGATTATTGATTATGTAAATATCTATTATGGAATTAAAAAGTAAAATTATTAGTAACTTGGTAGCTTGTTTAAGTACCGTGGTGATCGATAAGCCTCCTTCAAACTCGAAAGCTATTAATTGTTTGAAAGTTAGTTTAAGAATAATTGCTTTTGTTATAAAGTTTAAAGGCAATTAATATTTGTTATTAATCTTTTAAAGATAATTTATAATTGTTTAAAATATGATTCTTAAAAGCTATTTCTTAATGTTGTTTAAGAATGTTTAATTGTTATTTAAAAGTTATTAGCTATAGGTTTTAAATGCTTTAATTATATTTTAAATTATTTACCTACACTTTAATTTTAATTAAAGTTAATTAATTATATTGATTTAAGTTATTTAATTTTTATTTAAAGGATAAATAAATTTTCATTGTTATATTAGTTAAAGTTGATTAATTATTGTTTTTAATAACGTTTTCAAGTCAATTAATTATTATATTTATATTATTTTGAAATAAGTTATGGTTTATCAAGAGGACCTGATTGACTTAAAGAGTCTATAAATGAGTCGGATTAAATATGGAAGGAGTTTATAAATGGCTTTGGATATTTATGAGAGGATTTATAAATGAGTTTTAAAGATTTAAAATGGATAAGTTTTATAAATGGAGTTTTGAGATATATAGAGAACGTCTTATAAATAGATGGAATATTTATAAAGAAGCTTTATAAATAGATTTGGAAATATTTATAAGATAAAGAAATTTAGAAATAGATGGTGGATTTCCATGGCAAAATTCAAAGGCAGGGATTGCCTATAGTTTACGATTGATTCGCTGGGATAGCGACGTAACCATTATGTAAGCTACAATCCATAGACGATATTGAACGATACTTTCAGAAATCTATTTTTAAGAGTTTTTAAGTTTCTAAGTTTTGAAAGCAGAATGGTTTACAAATATACTTGTACTATTGAGATAAGTATATGGTCATATTTTAAAGTATCGAAAATAAGGTAGTTTGTGAATATACTTATCCTATTGAGATAAGTATATGGAAGTGATTTCCAAGTATTTGAAATGTGATTTTAGAGATTAATTTAAGGGGCATAGTGATTTCCATGGGAAAAATAATATTTGTTTGGTATGTTTTTTTATTTGATAGTTAAATAATCGACTATCAAATCTTGGCCAAAATATGTAATCCTTCTTAATTTTGGTGGTACGAAATTATTTCCTACTTAACAACGAAGGATTTTGACTTTGGAAATATCTAGGGGAAACAAGGGAACTATATGGTATAGTTACCATCGGTGGTGCTATATTGTACGTATAAACTCGTTTTGTTCTTTTAGGACAAATGATAAGGAGATCTGTCTGCTTAGACGGTTAGGGGATGATCCCTTCTCTTATGTATGGTCTGATTATTTCCTAAAGAACCGGTATTGAGCATTCCAGAAATCGGCATTTGGTTTTGTGGAGCACGCAGAAAATGGAAGAGTGTACTTGTAAGAGATGACTTGAACCCGTAACCACTCCGAAAATCATATATGGTTCTATGGAGGAGTTTCATGATATATTGAGATGTTAGGATCCATGTGTCATTTCGAAACCCGTTGGAGTATTAGAATCCATGTAGGATTCCATGATCTATTTGGTGACGGTGCATAAGTTGGAATGCCGAATGTAGCCTCACAAGTGAGAATGACTAAACCAGAGATGGGAGGCATGGCTAGTAGGGTTGGCAAACCCATAGGGTGTAGTCAGCTCCTCCTAGATGTCACTTATAGTTGTTAGCATGCATGGGGCGACGCATTCGGTCTTCGCGAAAATAGCTATGTTATTCCTTTGGTACATCACCAGGGATGTACACTGCTTCGGAAGGATATCTCTGATCCTTGTGCAGGAGGACTGTTCCTCGAAGTACTGAGGGCACCTTCATGGATATCCTACACAATTAGCGAACGTGCCTTATCGATTTTTGATTATATATCTAGTACTGTTGTGATGTACACACACGAGCATCACAGCTACTTTATTATTATTATTTTTTCATGTAGACATTATTATAATATCACTGGATTTTCTGATATAAAGGTTTTGGTTATCGTAAGGTAAAAATATGTCCGTGTTTATGTGCGGCATGTCTTACGAGATGCTTTTGATTTCAAAAGATTTTACAAGTTAAAATAAATAAAATTCCATATGATTTAAGTTCTCATGCTGGTTTTACCAGTCTGACCCCGGGCGTTGTTTTCCTAAAATACTCGGGTCAGACCGAGCATATTTCCAAGTTTAGTTGGATATTTGAAGCTTTAGGAGAGGAGCTGGAGGCCCAGAGACGTATCACATAGATGATTATATTTCCATTGCCTACTTTGTTGTATATTATTCAGCAGTTGTTAGGGTAAGTTGTTATAACTATTCAAAGCTGAAATAGGTTAGCAAACTCTGATTGATGTCTATATATTGATATATATTACAGCTTTTTGTGCAAAAGATTGTTATATATATTATAGATTATTTGTTCCGCTGTGAGATTCCGTGTTATTTAGTTTATTCTTGTCTTTTTTCTTCTTTATTTTCCCTAACTATCCACCTTTCCATTCAGTTTGGGTTGGACATGTGTGGTCTATTGTCAGCTTAAACTGTACAGAAAAGTGGGTCGTTACAGTTGGTATCAGAGTCTAGGTTGAGCGAACACCTAGGCTTTTGTGGGGTTGACTCATTTGATATATGGTAAGTGAGACCCTAGGATGAGTTTGAGAGTGTGTGCGCGTGTGTGTATGTATGTATGTATGTATATATGAGAGTGCGTATTTGTTATTTTCATAAAAATGTTTTATATTATGTTGTTTGATCTATTGAGCGGCTTAAAAATTCTGGTCGATACGTTTGGCCAACGTTATCGATAGAGATTTCCTAAACACTTAAACAAGATCAACCGACATAATATTGATATTAAAATGGGTAAATGAAATAATTTTACCTGGAAATATATTTTATATATATAAAAGAATAATTTTTCATAGAAAAATTAATTTAGTTATTCTTGGTTGTGCTCGATTGTTAGGAACTGATAGTATTCCATCATTATCACCTAGGATTTGATTAGTCATGCTTGGCCATTTCTGAGCATTTACCAATATCCATTGATCTATATTGGATCTTCCTTTTTGAAACCAAGGTTGGATAGATAGGAATTTGGGAACATTGAAACAAATATCTTGTGAATTTAGTTTTACAGTTTGGATATAAGGCGTTCATTGATAATGTTGAGTTAAAAATTTGATTTCTAATGGTTGTTTACCTAAAAGAAAATTTTGAATATTTCTGGAAAAACATTTTAGCAACACAAAAATTTATTTGATTAAGTTGTTTTATTTATATTTGGAATATTTGGAAATGGTTAAATATAATAGTTGGTTGTTTAAAAATTAGGGTTTTATAAAAGAAGTTTATTAAAAGAAAAATATCTCTAAAATAATACTTGGAAATTGAATTATATAAGAAAGTTAGAATATTTTTGAAATAAATATTTGAGGAATGATTTCCTTTAAAAGAGAATATTAATAAATTTGGTTTATAATAATGTGTGTATCAAATAAAAGGAATTCGAGAGTTAAATGCCGGTGATTTTGGAGAAATGGTTTCAAGGTTTAAAGGTTAATAATAATATTTGAAAATGTTCTTGGATAAAAACATTTCTAAGTACGGGATTTCTACCGTTAGGGTCTCACTATAAAACTGATTTGATAAAATAAATTTTGATTTGATTCCGAAAGTATGGTTTAATTTACTACAAAGTAAATGGGTATATTACTATTTAAAATGATTTTGAAGAAAAGAAATAATGATTTATTTGAGATAGTTTTAGAGTTTAAATTAATATGGAAATGGTAATGATAGTTACCTAAAATATATTTCAAGCATAATTCTTTTGGAAAGAGAATTTAAGAAAAAAGAGGTATATTTTCTTTAGATTTGTTCGGGAAATGAGTTCCGATTTGTTTTATGGCGATCAGAATAATCTTCTAAGTGACGATCGGATGTTTGCTTAGGTGATCGGTATTATGTACTTAGTAAATTATTCCCTTTATCATTGTACGATCGGGACGAGTTTGAATCTGGATGAATCTGAAGTAAGTTAGAAATGGATAGTTTGTTAAAAACCATTTATTTGGGAATATATTTGGTATTGCTTCAAGAGGGGGATTTTGAAAATTTGATTTTTTTTTTTAAGTTAACTAGTTCGAGTGGGTCAAAAGTAACTAAAAATGGGTAAGGACACGTTCAGATGGTAAACATCTCTCTTGAATACTATCCTTTTATTAAGGAATATATAATACTGTTTGGTAGTACCAAATTCCTTGGTATAATTTTGGGGTGATTATCTATATATATTTGTTATGGATTAAATATGTATGTAATATCATTTCAAATTCCGTGTGTTCATGCATGGAAATTATGGAGCAGGGGTTTGGGAAGAAGGCTGTAGCTTTGTTGCGTTGGTGGATAGTGGGTTGCAATGTTGTGGGCTTGGGACTTCCTATTAGAAGTTGTTAAATAAGGATTTATTATATTACTATGTTCAAAAAACGTAAATGCCATAACATGATCATTTTAAATCCGATTTACATGCGGATTTTTGCATTGTACTCATATCTGCGAGCACAACATTTTATCGTAACTTATTGATAGCTTTGGGCAAGTATAAATTTATGACAAATTTAAATGGACCGGATTTAAATCACGTTATCTTAATAATAACGTCGATTAAAATTTATATACCTTAAAATATTGGTGTCATTCGGCCAAATAAATTACTGTCGATTTAAATAGGATTGAATATGGTAATTGGACCTCTGTTAAAAGAATAAAACACCATTCCATTAATTAAATTAATTTGACATTTAATTAGCAGAATAAATCACTGTTCTGCTATTTTAAAGATTCGGACATTCGACAATATATACCGTTAATTGATATACCGCTTTAAATAAGTGATATTTTAACCTATGATGGAAATGTTGAATTTATTTATGTAGTCGTTGATTATGTAAATATCGGTTATGGACTTGAAAAGTTAAACTATTAATAATACGGTAGCTTGTTTAAGTACCATGGTGATCGATAAGCCTTCTTCAAACTCAAAAGCTAATTATTGTTTGGAAGTAACTTTAAGAATAATTACTTTTATTATAAGGTTTAAAGGCAATTATTGTTTAATAATAAGTTCAAAAAATAATGATTATTTATTAATAATGTTTTAAAGATAATTTATAATTGTTAAAAATATGATTTAAAGCGACTTATTTATTAATATGTTTCTTAAAAGTTATTTCTTAATGTTGTTTAAGAATGTTTAATTGCTATTTAAAAGTTACTAGTTACGAGTTTAAAATGCCTTAACTATATTTTTGATTATTTACTTTAAATTATTTAACCACACTTTAGTTTTTAATTAAAGTTAATTAATTATATTGATTTAAGTTATTTAATTTTTATTTGATAAATAAATTTTCATTGTTATATTAGTTAAGGTTGATTAATTATTATTTTAATAACATTTAAAGTCAACTAATTATTATATTAATATTGTTTTGAAATAACTTATGGTTTATCAAAAGGACCTGATTGACTTAAAGAGTCTATAAATGAGTTGGATTAAATATGGAAGGAGTTTATAAAAGGCTTTGGATATTTATAAAGAGATTTATAAATGAGTTTTAAAGTATTGAAATAGAGAAGTTTTTTAAATGGAATTTTGAGATATATAGAGAACGTCTTATAAATAGATGGAATATTTATAAAGAAGACTTATAAATAGATTTTGAAATATTTATAAGATAAAGAAATTTGGAAATGGATGGTGGATTTCCATGGCATAATTCGAGGGGCAGGGATTGCCTACAGTTTATGATGGATTTGCTGGGTTAGCAACGTAAACATTGTGTAAGCCACAATCCATAGACGATACTAAACAATACTTTCAAAAATCTCTTTTTAAGAATTTTCAAAATTTTAAGTTTTGAAAGCAGAATGGTTTGCAAATATACTTATACCATTGAGATAATTATATGGTTATATTTTAAGTATCGAAAATATCATGGTTTGTGAATATACTTATCCTGTTGAGATAAGTATATGGAAGTGATTTCCAAGTATTTGAAATGCGATTTGAAATTAATGGAGATTAATTTAAGGGGCTTAGTGATTTTCATAGGAAATATAATCTTTGTTTGGTATGTTTGTTTATTTGGTAGTTAATTAACTGACTATCAAATCTTGGCTAATGTAATCCTTCTTAATTTTGGTGGTATGGCATTATTTCCTACTTAACACCGAAGGATTTTAACTTTGGAAATATCTAGGCGAAACATAGGAATTATATGGTACAATTACCATAAGTGGTGCTATACTGTACATATAAAATTGTTTCGTTCTCCTAGGACAATTGATAAGGAGATCCATCTGCTTAAATGGTTAGAGGTGATCCCCTCTCTTGTGTATTATCTGATTATTTCCTAAAGAGCGGGTTTGAGCATTCCGAAAACCGACGTTTGGTTTTCTAGAGTACCTAGGAAATGGAAGAGTGTACTCGTAAGAGATGACTCGAACCCATGACCACTTCGAAAACCATATACGGTTTTATGGAAGAGTTACATGATATATTAAGATGTTAGGATCCATGTGTGATTCTAAAACCCATTGAGGTATTGGAATCCATGTGGGATTCCATGATCTATTTAGTGATGGTGCGTAAGCTGAAATGCCGGACGTAGCCTCATCAGTAGGAATGACTAAAATTATAGATGGGAGGCATGGCTAGTAGGGTTGGCAAACCCATAGGGTGTAGTCGGCTCCTCCTAGATGTCACTTATATTTTTTATGCATACTTCGGGTGATGCACTCGGTCTTAGCAAGGCCAACTTTGTTTTTCCTATGATACATCACTAGGGATGTATGCTGCTTCGGAAGGATATCTCTGATCCTTGTGTAGGAGGACTGTTCCTCGAAGTACTAAGGGCACCTCCAAGGAAATCCTACACAATAAGAAAACGTGCCTTGGTTGTGATGTACACTCACGAGCATCACAACTACTTGATTATTTTATTTTCGCCCTTAGACATTATTATAATATCACTGGATTTTCTTATATAAAGATTTTGGTTATCATAAGGTAAAAACATATTTGTGCTTATGTGCGACGTGGTCTTACGAGATGCTTTTGATTTTAAAAGATTTTACAAGTTAAAATAAATAAAATTCCATGTGATTTGAGTTCTCACGCTGGTTTTACCAGACTGATCCGGGCATTATTTTGCTAAAATGCGGGTCAGACTGAGCATATTTCCATGTTTATTTGAATATTTGGAGCTTCAGGAGAGAAGCTGGAGGCCCAGAGATGTATTCACGTAGATGATTATATTTCCGTTGCATACATTGTTGTACATTATTCAGAAATTGTTAGGGTAATTTGTTATAACTGTTTCGAGCTGAAATAGGTCAGTAAACTTTGATTGATGTTTGTGTGTGTGTGTGTACACACACACACACACATATATGTATATATGTATGTATGTATGTATGTATGTATGTATGTATGTATGTATCGTAGTTTTGTATTTGTGTAAAGGGTTGTTATATATTATAGATTATTCGTTCCGCTATTAGATTCTATGTTTTTTTTAGTTTCTCCTTGTGTTCTTTCCTCTTTCTTTTCCCAACTATCCATCTTTCCATTCAATTTGTGTTGGAAATGTGTGGTTTATTATCGGCTTAAACTGTATGGAAAAGTGGGCCGTTATATATACCAAACTAATTAATTAAAAAAACTAATTATTTAATATCTTTAATTAATTATCCTTTTAAATGCTCGTTTAACATAAACTCGTAATATTTTGAAATTATTCCCAAAAGTTGCAGAAATTCCAAAATACCATATTCTTCATCATATATAAATTTTAGTGCCAAAAACCATATTTATTTATTCTTGATAATTAAAACTCGAATCTTACCCAAATTCCTCCTTAGGAAATTCATATAATATTTAATTTAATTTGACAAATTAAAAACCCATCTCCTAAATACTTTTTGACTCAACATATCAAATTATCAAAGTCATTGGAGATTCAAAACTTAGATTTTACCCTTAAAACCCTTTCAAATAATTTCATCAATAATTCCCTAAATCATCATTCTATCCAAACAATAATCAGTCAACCAAAACAAAGTATAATTTATCAAAATAATTTGGGTATTACCCATAACTGAATTCAAAATTAATAAATAGAGATGGAAAACCAATTATTCAACTTAGAATTAGAAGTTGGAGTTGAGATTTGATATAGCTCTTGAATCCCTATGTCTTTTCTTTGATTAGCTTTATTTTCCTCTTCTAATCCCCATGTTTAATGGTCGGCCTCTCTTCTTCTTTTTAATTGTTTATGTTTTGTGAAAAATGAGAATGATATGAGGAGGAGAGGGTTTAAGGAGTAAAATTCTGATCTACCTATTTTTCCCCTTCCATATATTCTCTTATATGATAAATCTTTAAGTAATCTTATTTAGTTCATTAGTAATGGCTCGACCTTATAAATTTTCAAATCTCTTTCTTCTTAACCATTTACATTATTCTATTTAATATATCGAACTAAATATCCTGAATAATATTAAATTAAAATTAGGGGTGTTACAAGCTCCCCTCGTTAAAGAATTTCATCCTTTAAATTCAGTAAGGACTTCTAAACATGCACACAAAACATGCAAAACAATGCTAGTATATCCTACTAGCTACTAAGTCTACATTTAATAAATATAGAATATACCATCACAACAACACATGATAAGTATCCCTAATCATGTCCTCTGTCTCACAAGTACAGTCTTTCTCGTTGCCACTCCATGGACTTTCACTAACCTGACGGTCTTGTTTCTTAACTTCTTCTCATTTCTCGCTACAACTCGAACTAGTGTCTCATAAAAGTCAGATTCGGTTCTACTATTAAATCTTCCAATGCAATCGGAGTAATAATTATGACTACCCACCTTTTTAGATGGTTTAAATCGACAATAAACCACAATGTCTAACTCAAACCATTCAAAAGGATGACTGCCAATGGGATTTAATAAGTGTTAACACCAAAATTGGTCACTAACACCTAAAGAAAGATTTGTGTAGAGAGATTAATGAAGATAGAAAATTATATAGAGAAATATATGCAGAATTAATTGCAAAAACTAGTACACCGGATTTATAGTGGTTTGGCATAACTGCCACGTCCACTTTGAGTCTAAACTTTAATTGCTTTTCTAAACAATTGAATACAGAGACAATCCGTACACCAACTACTCGAATGCAAATGTTAACTGAAAAAGAACGAGACTTGAAAGTGGCAGAGTCTCCCAAGTGTTCTCGAAAAAAGATCCATTTCACTGTGCCCCTGCCCTTCTATTTATAAGCGAAGTGGGCTAGACTTCCCTCACGAGCCCAGGAACAAGGTACCTTGGCCCATAGTAGGTGATTTCTACGCACCGGGGCAGGCATGTCGAACAACGAATGTCGGTCGAGAATTGTTTGTTCGATCGTCGAGTGACTCGAAGCAGAGTCATGCCGAATGCCCTTGCTTTATTGTGGGCTTGACAACTTGCTAAGACCTCTAGTATGCACCGAGCCAGGGATGCCGAATGGAAGTTGTCGAGCGACCTTGTTGAGTGGCTTTGCCAAACGATGTTGCCAAAGAAGGTTGCCGAATGATATTGGCCAAATGATAGATCCCGGGTTGCGATAACTGAGATATTTGTGCTTCTAAGGCTGGAATAATTTTACACCAAGCCGTAATTGACCGAACGGTGAACTTTGGGTAGTTTACTTGAAGCTAGGTCATGCCGAGCGATGGCACTTGAAACCAAGATGTCGAGTGATGGCATTTTAACAAAAGAATGCCGAGCGGTGGCGCTTGAACTCGAGACGTCGAACGACGTTGGTCGAACTAGAGAGTGCTGAGCGAAGGACTTAGGCTGAGCGGCACTTAGGCCGAGCGGCATTTAAGCCGAGCGGCATTTAGGCCGAGCAGCATTGCACGGTTTGCCTCTGATAGCCGGGCCAAGAAATCGAGTAAAATTTGCCCCCCAAAGTGTATCTTGCGAGTCAAACACGACACACTTTGAACCATAAGCAAACCACGCTTCCCTCTCGTTCGGCAAGTACACTGTCACTCGGTCCAACTGCTCACCGAACCACTGAAATACCTTGACCTGGTCCACAAATTTATGCCTGTTCACCTCCACTTCCTTATATAAAAGCTAACACTTCTCCTTTTCTTCTTTTCACTTCCACTTCTACACTATAGGAATTTTTTATCTACTTTACCACGAACTTCAGCTACCACTCAACCTTCCTCTCTCATCCTAAACCCAAAGTGTCTGCTCCACAACTCCCCTTCATAATGAATCGAAATGAACATCGGTCTCAAATCCCTCAATTCTCTAAGCCTCGACTCGCTCTCTTAGGTATGAACTTACCATTCAATCGACTTTCTCGAGCTAGGGATTTTGTACGAAATTCGATTTCATGAGTCTTCTTCAAATTACAAATCGTCGGGAGTTGTGTAGGTGATGAAGATGAACCCGAGGTTTGAACATGTCTTAGGTTGGAGCCAATGATTCCTAGGACATTGGCTCGTGTTGGGCCACCAAGCGAGGGAGGATGAAGTATTAGTGGGTCGGTAGGAGTTTAATGAGTTGTGGAGGTTTTGGCTGAATGTTAATGTTTAGTTTTTAGGTTAGGTGGAAGTCTACTAGACGGTAGGTTTGGTGCAACGTAGGAGTGAGAGTACTGTTCGGTGGGCAACAGGAAGGTGTTTAGGTTACTCGAGGAAGTGAGATGGAGGGAAACGAGTGGGTCCTTCGGCATGGGCGGTCTCTATAGCTAAGGATTGTGGCCTTGTATCGTTCGATGTGAGAGAGGGAGTGTAGTTTCACCACTTGAGAGTAGTGTTATGGCCCGTTTGGAGATCGCAAGGTGGGTTCAATATATCGAGTGAGTGTGGTTCTCTATGCACCCTGTAAGCCGTTCGGTGAAGGAGAGTTGTTGGTGTTATGGTGGTAGGAAGTAAGTGGATCGATGTGGCCTTCGTGAGAGAGTGGTGTTAGGTGGGTAGAAAGTAGGTGGGTCGGTGTATCTGTTTTAGGTTGCCATTCGACCATATGTTTTGAGTGTCGCTCGGCATTGAGCCTTGAAGTAAGCAATAATAATCAACATCAGTCCTACTCGAACACAACTCATGTCAAATTTACCTACTTCCCATGCCTAATCAAATGAAAATAAACAAGGACAAGGACTTAAGCAAACAAGCATACCGAACTAATCCAGACCGATAACTCCCCTATCTCAATAACTATAAACTTGAGTTTAACTCGATAAAAACAGACGATAGCCTTCAACAAATAGTGTCAATATCCAAGTTTAAAACTAAAACCATCATAGGGCAGGCTCTCAAAAATGGTCAGCGATGAAAGTCTTCGAAGATGACAACTCAATGCTTAACTTTTAATTTATCGGCTTTGTGACTTTTAATTGTCTTACATTTACACTCGAACGATTGCACTAGTCCACACACCACGCGGGGGAGCACTTTTGTTGTTATTTTAATATTGTTTGTCTTTCAAGTATAGTTCAAACAGGTGTTTATCCAATCTTCGATGCTCATTGAAGATGCTTAGAAAGTTGAGCTCTGCTACAATCTCAGATAAACCTGAGCCAGGTTTTCAACAAGAAGTAGTGGGAACTTCAAATCCATCGACAACTCCTGTACAGAATATACCAAGTCCAACGAATGCATCTGTTGACTTGGCCCCTGATGCCATAGATGCAGCAATCATCCTAGATGATCCGGCTGATTCTCAAGCTTTGAGGATCAATGAAAATGCTCTTCGCCGACTATGCTCAATACATAGGATTTCTTTTTACGATGTACCAGTTCCAACGTGACAAGATCGTCCTCACCTGCCCCAGCCAGATGTACAGCCTACAACAAATTCATGTATTGGGTTGGTAGAGTTCCACCATTCAACTCCTTCCTCCGTGATCTGTTGCAGTATATTGAGTTTGCCCCATCACATGTACATCCCAACAGTCACGCCTTCGTATATGGCACGTGCATTCTTTTCATGGGCAATCTATTCAGGCTCCCCACTCCCGGTGACATCTGCTATATTTATCGTTTCAATAGACGATCCGACAGCCCATCTTTCATATTCCTGGAGTCACATAACAAGTGCCAAATCTTAACGGGTTCGCTCAACATTAACAAAAATGGTTTTATGTGTGCGGTCCCACAGGCTTTGCGAGGAGATGGCTAGAAAGGAGTAAGTTTCTTTTCTGGATCAATACTTGTATGCGGCAGAAAGTGCATCCTTTCTAAACCATTTCCTTACTTTTACAGGTATCAGCCCACGTCCTGAAGGCTTCGGGTACTCTGAGGTTTTCGAAGCTATTCGAGCTATTCCCATGGGAGACAGGGCATCAGATCCATCATTTCCAATGAATCGCTCTCGAAATTTGGGTTGTTGGCGGAAGGTCGTCGAATAAATCTTCCTTATGGTATCTCTACAGCTGCGTCTGCCTTGGACAAAGGCAAAAGGCAAGCTAGGCCTTCGATACATGGTGCCCTCGACACACTCGAGGAGGGCGAGATTAGAGAAGCTGAGGTGACAGAAGCACCGGTTAAGAAAGTAAGTTCCGCTCTAGAACCAGTGGTTGAGGCACATGGCACTAAACCAACTCCTCCCCCTTCGAAAGGAAAAAAGAAACTGGCGTACAAATTGAGGAAAAAACAGTAGGCGGAACCACAAAGGTCACGATTACTCCAGTGGAGAAAGAGCCGTCTGCACAACACTTAGAGGGTTCACTTAAAGGCTTATTTGATCTCACTATTATCGACGACTTGCTCAATTATGGCTTCAATGATACAGAGGCCCTAAAACTCCATTCGCCCGAAAGAGGCAGTGAGGGCATTCAAGCCCATAATCAAGGAGAAAAAACTCTGATAAGTAAAGCCAAAGAAACTGGTCCGGCGGGGGGAAACATTAGGACACACACAATAACACTTACACCTCACCATGCACTTAAACTTTAGCCATCATGTGATTCTGGCTAACTCATGTTCACTTATTTTCTTTGCAGGTGATATGGGACGTTCTCATGGATTCGACCGCCTTCGCGGGTCCTTTATTTTTCATCATTCTGGCCAAGATTCGGGCTGTGGCAAACGCCGAGACAGAGATGACGACAGTGACAGGGACTATTGCTCTCGGGACTCATCATCTCGAAGGAAAACATACCATCTGTCTTCAAGCCATCACGATCCTCCCTCTCGCCTGGAGCAAGGCGGGGATAAAACTGGTTATGAGGGGTCCCAGTCCGATACTCCCCGCGACCAACACTCGGGTTCATCTACCACCAGGCAATCCCGAGAACTTCACAAAAAACCTATAGTCTCTAGACAAACTTCTTCTGCCCCCGCACATGATCCATCAATAGAGGAAAGGCTAACCGAGCTTAAGGCCATGTTCCAAAAATATGCTTCGACGATCTGAAGTCTCTTCCAGCGATCCATCACATTCCGGAGCACGTCAAACAAAGGGCTACTGCTTGCAACAATGAAGTCTACGTCTAACATGTAACATTTGTTCATTTGGCATAGAAAGTTTTTGAAGTTTCTATCGAACACCAACATGAAATTAATCACTTGAAACTTGAAGCCATTCATGACAAAGACATCATCAAGGCCTAGGACGAAGAGCTTTCCTTATAGAAATCTCAGCTTGTAACTTCTCAAAAAAATCCTAAAGACACAGCTGATACCATTAATTGTCTGGAGGCCACACGTAAGAAAGAGATCGGCGAAGCGGTTCAATGTTGTGGGGCCTTAGCATTAGAGAAAGACTCCGTTCAGAAGTAGAGAGATGCGTTCGCTCAGCGAGTCAAAGAGTTGGAAGAGCTATTTCTCAAAGAGAAGGAGGAAAAGAATGCTACTCAGGAGGAGTCGCAACGATATTGCCACGAGGTCGTTGCTACACGACTACTGAAGACAAAGCTCGATGAAGAACTTTCCAAGGCCGAAATGCTAAAGGATGAGGTCCGTGAAGGGGATAAAAGGATAGCGCTCACAGAACTTGATTCTCGCCTTGAGGCGGTTACGAAGGCTGGAACGGAGGAAATCAAGTGCATGTTTGATCCACTTATAGCCAAGTATAATGCTTGAGTTCTCAGGCATCGTGACTTAACATTTCTCGACGAGGGTTACCTCGAATTTCTAGCCGAAGCATTTGAGACTTTGATAAAGATTAAAAAGGTTGAGTCGGCACTGAAGAGGATGATGAAGAAGCTTTAGTGAAGGAATTTCTCTAGGGGAACAAGCCTTTGGACTTGTTTGCAGTGAAAGATCTTTATAGCAGAGACTCCTCCTCGTCAAAAGGAAAGAATGCCATCGCCGGCCCATCCGAAACCGAGTCTCCAGTTCCTTCCCCTACTCAACCAACTGGTCATCCATCACTTGACCCCATCGAGCAACACATTGGCTACGACCCGAAAGATCCTGGGCTTGATGTTCACATTCTATCTCCCATTCCAGAGGGTAAAACTCCCCAGATAGTTGAGCGTCGGCAAGAAACCGGTACATTGCTTTTCTTCTTAAAGTGCAAAGGGCCGTCATTTTCAACGAGCAGTTAATGTATTCTAACATTCGTCTCTTATGACTTCGTGCATGTCGTTCTGATCCCAAGCCAATTCCTAGGAGCGATGTCGCCACGGAAAAGGAGGAGAAGACGGGTGAGACAGTTCAAACAGAAGAGATTCTCGGTCCTGACACTCAAGTGATTGAGGCGCTTAATGAGGACAGGTTTGAAAATCCATCGCCCGTCGAAGAAAATTACGAAGTTGAGATTACAGGCGCCTCCAGACATACTTCAAAAGTGAGAATGAAGGAGCAGCTTGCTGAAGAGAAGAAGAAGAAAGTTGAAATCAAGGTCGAGCCCTAAGTAGTGGAACTAGACAATCCTTTGAACAGACCTTCGAAAGTCATTCTCCCTAGTGGGTCTAGGCCGCTAGAAGTTCCTCTTCCTTCCTCGAACGTCACTTCCCTATCAAGCAAAGCGTCTATGCAAAAATGCGTGGAGGAGGAATCATCTGAAAAACCAAGGAAGGAGAAGAAACCAAAGAAGTAGTTGTCATACTCTTTCAACGAGAGTTAGCCTAGATTATGTAATTATTTCTATTTATTTTCATAGCCAATGTAAATAGACTTTTAACTCCGAGTTTTGGAGGGATTGTAGTGGAACCTCATTTTGGATTGATAAATAAAATTTAGTTTCTTTGTCTTTCAAACGAATTTTTTGCCATAACTCAGAATTTGGTGAGTTACACAAGCATCGGTCCTCCTCCATGTGACTCGGGTATTTTTTGAAAATCGTTGATACTCTATTCCATGCTTTGGGTATTTAAAATACTTTTAGTCCGCACTCTAGAGACTTGGAGATTTCGAAGTCGCTTATACTCTAGTCCGCACTCAAGGGACTTAGACTACTCAAGTCCGCACTCCGGAGACTTGGAGATTTTAAGTCGTTTATACTTTAATGCGCACTCTAGGGACTCAGAGTACTCCCGTCCGCACTCTGGGGACTTAGAGATTTAAGTCGTTTATACTCTAGTCCGCACTGTGAGGACTCAGAGTACTTCGGTCCGCACTTTGGGGACTTGGAGATTTTAAGTCGTTTATACTCTAGTCCGCGCTCTGGAGACTCAGAGTACTCCAGTCCGCACTCCGGAGACTTGAAGATTTTAAATTGTTTGTACTCTAATCCGCACTGCGGGGACTCAGAGTACTCCCGTCCGCACTCCGAGGACTTAGAGATTTTAAGTCTTTTATACTCTAGTCCGCAGTTTGGGGAATCAGAGTACTCCCATCTGCACTTTGGGGACTTGGAGATTTTAAGTCATTTGTACTTTAGTCCGCACTCTGGGGACTCAAAGTACTCCCGTCCGCACTCCGGGACTTGGAGATTTTAAGTCGTTTATACTCTAGTCCTCACTCTGGGGACTAAGAGTACTTCCGTGTGCACTCCAGGGACTTGGAGATTTTATGTCGTTTATACTCTAGTCCGCACTCTGGAGACTCAAAGTACTCCTGTCTGCACTCCGAGGAATTGGAGATTTTAAGTCGTTTATACTCTGGTCCACACTCTGGGGACTCAGAGTACTCCTGTCCGTGCTTTGGGGACTTGGAGATTTTAAGTCTATTATACTCCCGTCCGCACTCTGGGACTCAGAGTACTCCCGTCCCTACACCGGGGACTTGGAGATTTTAAATCGTTTATACTCTAGTTCATACTCCGAGGACTTAAAGATTTTTAGTTGTTTATACTCTAGCCCACACTGTGGGGACTCAAAGTACTCTCGTCCGCACTCTAGGGACTTGGAGATTTTAAGTCTTTATGTGCGTTCATACGCCAGATAGAATAATGTAACTTTAATTTTTGTCATAGAATTTTCACACACGGAAACATCAACAATTTATGGAAAAGATGGCACCAAGCCTTTATTACTGAAAACAAACTGGATTGTCTTATAACATGCTGAAAACTAAGAATCAAAGAGATAAAAAATACATTGGAAATAATTGCAACTAAAATGTGAAAGAAAAAGACTAAATATAATAACGTCGTAGATGCTCGCTATTCCATGTTTGGGGGAATGTCGCACCATCAGCTGTCGCTAGCTTGAAAGTTCCCTCTCCAAGCCTCTGTTTAATGAGGTATGGACCTTCCCATGTGAGATTCATACGCGACGGGACCGAAAAAACTCGTTTCAAAACGAGATCGGCCACATCAAAGATTCTCGGTCGGACTTTTTCATTATAATATCGAGCGACTCGGTGCCTATATATGGCTACGCTTAGACCTACTTCTTCACTTTTTTCATCAACGAAGTCCAGTGACTCCAATAGGAGATCCCGACTCGTCTTAGGGTCATAATGAGTTACCCAATGTGAAGGGACTTTAAGTTCCATCGGTATAATAGCTTCCATGCCATATGCCAATGCAAATGGAGTGTGGCAAGTCGTGGACATATGGTGGTTCTGTAAGACCAAAGTGCTGTTGGAAGTTCGTCCACCCACTTTCCTCTAGCTTTTTCCAAACGTTTTTTCAATATGGACTTGATTGTTTTGTTCAAGGCTTCTACCTGTCCATTGGCTTCTGGATGAGCAATTGTTGCAAACCTTTTTTTCAATGCCATACTTTTGACAAAAGTCTTTGAACTCCCTACTTTCGAATTGAGTTCCATTGTCTGTAATGATAGTTTGTGGGAGGCCAAAATGGCATATGATGTTTCGTACAGCGAAATTAATGATCTTTTTGGTGGTGATTGTAGCTAAGGGCTCTACTTCTGACCACTTGGTAAAGTAATCGACCGCAACTATTGCGTATTTTGCACCACCTTTGGAGATAGGTAAGGAACCGATTAGATCAATTCCCTAGATTACAAACGGCCATGGACTAACCATTTGTGCGAGTTCCGTTGGTGGAGCTCTCGGGATTTTCGCGTATTTGTGACACTTATCACATCTTCTTACGTAGTCTGCAGCATCCCGATTTACAGTCGGCCAATAGTATCCGTAGCGAAGGATCATTTTGCTAGTGTCTACCCCCTGTCTGGCCACCACACTCTCCTTCATGAAATTCTTTCAAGACTCGTTTTATCTCACCGTGGGCAATGTGCCGAAGTAAGGGGACTAAGAATCCCTTTCGATACATTATCTCGTCTTGCATTACATATCATGCTACTTTGCGAATGACTTATTGTCTTTCGCTCTGTCTTTCAGGAAAGACCCCGTATAGTAGGCATTGCTTGAATGTGGTTATCCATGACTCCTTCTCAATTTCTATTTCTAAGACAAAATCTACCTCCATCACATTTATACTCGAAGCATGTAAGGTTTCGATGGGAACCAATCCCATTTGCCGTGCGTAGCCAGTACATGCAAATTTGGCCAGTGAATCGGCTTCTCTGTTTTGTTCACGCGAGACAGGTGAAATATCGTAATATTCTAGATCTGCTAACAGCTCTTGAACCCGAGCAAGGTACAGAGCAAGCCTTTACCCCTACGCTTGATAATCTCGCCGCACCTAGTACACCACCGATTGGGAGTCACAAAAGCTTTCAACCGATTTTACTCCAAGTTCCCTGATAAGTTTCAAGCCAGCAATCAATGTTCTATGTTCAGCTTCATTATGTGTAGCTGGGAAATTGAGCTTCAAAGCATAAAAAATTGATCGGTATTGGGAGTCACAAGAACTATTCTAGCTCCAGAACAACGGTCGTTGGATGCCCCATCGATGTACAGTGTCCATCGAATGGGGGGAATTACATCATGACTGTTTGGTTCGTCTGACATGGTGAGTTCAACGATGAAGCCTGCTAGCGCTTTCCTTTGTATGGCCCTTCGAGGCAGGTAGGTAATATCAAATTGACTTAACTCGATATTCTATTTTAACATCCTTCTAGAGGTTTCTGGTTGTTGGAGTACTTGTCGCAAGGGTTGATCGGTATGAAACTGATAGAGTGTTCCTAAAAGTACGGACGAAGCTTGCATGATTCAATCACCAAGCAGTAGGCCAGTTTCTCAATCTTAGGATAATTTCTTTCTGCCCCCGTTAAACGTTTATTGACATAGTACACCAGCTTTTGAACTTGGTCCTCCTCACGAATTAAAGCCATACTGATAGCATGCTAGGATACGGCCAAGTACACATACAATACTTCATGGTCTATAGGCTTCAACAGCACGGAGGGACTTTCTAAACACCTTACCAGACCTTGGAATGCATCCTCACAGTTGGGCGTCCATTCGAAATTTCTCTTTCCTTTCTTTATTACATCGAAGAAGGGAATACACTTATCTGTGGCTTTGGATATGAATCGACTCGGCGCGGCCACTTTCCCGTTTAGGCTTTGTACTTTCTTTATAGTTTTAGGCACTTGTATGTCTCAAATAGCTTGAATCTTCTCCAGGTTAGCCACGATTCCCCGTGCACTAACAATGAAACCTAAAAGCTTCCCTTGTGCAGTGCCAAAGGAACACTTCAAAGGATTGATTTTAATTCCATAATATCTGAGTATATCAAACATTTCTGCTAAGTCTCGGATGTGGTCGTTTGACTGCCGTGACTTCACGAGCATGTCATCCACATAGACTTCCATTGTTCTACCAATCCAATCTTTAAACATCTGGTTCACCAGATGCTGATAAATTGCTCCCGCATTTTTCAATCTAAAAGGCATCACTACGTAACAATACAGCCCAACATCTGCGATAAAACTAGTGTGTTTTTGGTCTAGGATGTGCATCAGGATTTGATTATATCCTGAGTATGCATCCATAAATGACAATAACTCATGTCCTGCCGTTGAGTCGACCAGCTAGTCAATTATGGGTAAATGAAAAATATCCTTGGGGCATACTTTGTTCAGATCAGAGTAATCTATGCAAGTTCTCCATTTTCCATTTGCTTTTCTCACCAGCATGGGGTTAGACACCCATTCAGGGTAGAGGACGTCGCAGACGAACCCATTGGCTTTGAGTTTATCTACCTCCTCTCTAAGAGCAGCAGACCTCTCTGGATCCATGCCTCTTCTTTTCTGCTTTACTGGTACGTACCTCGGGTCTATGTTCAACATATGACTCGCAATGGTGGAAGAAATCCCGCACATATCAGAATGTTTCCAAGCGAAAACATTCAAATTCGCTTGGAGGAAGTCAGTGAGATCCTCGATCATCGAGGGGTCGAGTTGTGATCCAATCTTAAGTACTCACGATGGGTCATCTCGGTTGACTGGAATGTCAATCGTCAGCTCAGCCAGTGCTGCTTTTTCTTCCATGGGTTCCTCATCATCATCTCTCGGATATATGTCTCTATAAATCCGATCATATTACCCGAGCCAAGGCTGGGGCAATACTACTCAATTTTCAGCGATTCGGGTGCGGATGGAGCTGTCCGCAACCTTTCCTTTCTCTCTTCATTGGGCCTCTCTTGGATCAGCCATAAAACATGCACGACTTGTCGCCTAGTCGCCATACACAACACTAACTCCTTTGTCTGTCGGAAATATCAAAGTTAAACACCAAGGGGCCAAAGCTGCACTAAACTCTGCCAGGGCCGGTCGTCCCAGAAACACATTGTATGGAGAATCGACATCCAAAACATGAAAGGCAGGATTCGCACCCTCCTACGTTCATCTTGTCCCTATTCAACTGGCAATTCAACATGACCCACTGCATCGGTAGCTGCACCATTAAAGCCATGGATACAGGCTTTAGATGGTTTTAAATGCTTTGTCTCCATCTTCATTTGGTCATATGCTTTTTTGAAGATGATGTTAATAGAACTTCCACAATCAATCAAAATTCTTTTCACAAACATTGGCCCGATTGTCGCGGAGATGACTATCGGGTCGACGGTAGGAGCCTCCACCTGATCAGCATCTCTGCTCCTGAATACTATATCGTCCGTCATCGTTCGCTGCTGCTTAGCCGGGGATCCATCCTCCGTATGTGAATAACATTCGAAATCTGCATGCCTTAGGGAATTAGCATACCGCTCCATTTCCTGCCAGTTCTTATCTGCAGGGTGAGGACCATCGACTACTGCGTTTATGACTAGTCTATCTATAGTTCGAGCACGTTCCTCTGGTTGGTGTGGATCTTGCCCACGACCGGGGTCTGATGTTTCTTGTCTACCTTCCTGCGGGTTCTTGACAAACTCCTGCAGCTTTTTCTATCGAATCAGATTTTCTATGGCATCGTGGAGGTGTCTACTCTCCTCGATATTGTGCCCGTAAGTCTCATGGAAGTGGTAGTACTTCCCAATCCACTTTTCTTCCTCTATAGACTCTTTCGGGTGTGGCTTTCGGTATTGAAAAGTATTGCAAGTTGATAGATAGATATTTTCCAAAGAGGCATTCAAGGGAGTGTATTTGTTGTAAGATGGAATCCTTGGTTTCCATTTTCCTGCTTCCCTTTTCTTAACGAGATTTCCTCCTCCGGACGCTTTAGATTGCCCATGCTTGTTCTGGACATTGACCTGGATTTTTCCCGAGTTATCACCGGATTGTTTTACAACGATGTTGCTCTTCACAGCCTTCTTGCCAGGCCCTGGTGCATTATCTCACCTTGTCCACCTGGCTTCCTCCCGTCTTATGAATTGATGGGTCTTTGAATAAAAACGCTCTAGCATAATCAGAGGTTTTCAAGCCAGACAAACTCCGAATCTGGATCTACCCCTCGCATGACAGCCATCAGGATGGCATGGTCATTTGGGTTACTAACTTCGGTAGCCGCAACATGAAATCTCTATAAGTACTCCTTAAATGACTCCCTTAGAGCCTGAATCGCACTGGACAAGGGCATCACGTCCTCGAAATGAGTGGCATGAATCCTGAATTGCTCCATAAATTACGTCATTAATTCATCAAAGTTGGAGATAAACCATGGAGGAAGTCAGGTGAACAACAAAGTAGCGATTCCAGATAAAGTTATTGGAAAGCACCTACACTTAGTTGCATCATTTGCTTTAGCTGAATCCATCATCCATTCATATCTCATCACATGCTGTCGTGGATCAGTTTTCCCTTCGTATGCCGGGATAGTTGGCATGCTAAACTTCCTGGGGTACTCGGCATGTAGAATAGCATTTGTGAATGGGGTATGAATCTTGGGTATCCACCAATCATTATTAGTCAAGTCTTGATTTTCTCTCATCATCCGTCTGACCATAGCTGATAGGTTCGGGTTTTGTATGGAAGACAGCAGGTTGGAATCTGTTCTACGAGATCGTTCTGGTTGGTGTCTCCTCTGCTAGCGGTCTCCCAAACGTATGTCCTAGGGACTAGTTTCATTAGGACCTTGATGGGCTGACCATCCAGCTTCTACCCGCGCTCTAGATCCTAAGTTTCCTGCTCCAGCTTGGGTGTGGTTTCCGAGGTGTAAGTGATCCCTAGTTGCTCGAACAACAACACCTACTTGTGTTGTTTCAGTTCTACGACGTCTACACTTGGTAGGTTCATCGGACGAAGTCGAGATGTCAGATGAAGTGAAGGAGCGGGGCTACCTCCAGCATTCTGATGTTGTTGTTGAGTAAGCTGAGTGATATGGTTGGCGTTAGCTTGAATCTGTTTGCCAAGTTTTCTCCTGGTTTCCATGAGTTCTCTCATCAGGTCGTTGAACTCCGTTCTAGTGACAACTTCCTTCTGATTTTGGGCGGCGACAGTCCCTGTGCCCGGATTAACTTGTTGATTGTTGGGTCCTATTTGTTGGATGCTAGCAGTCTCATTGATGTCTGCATTGTGCGAGGCTGATCGGGTACGAGGTCTTCCCATTGTAGAGTTGTGGTGGGAACTCTAAGTAGAATCAACAAACTTCCTGTGAATGACTTGGATCTCGTTCGGGGGATTTCTTCAATCCAATAGCTACAAAGTATATCCTAATAACCTAAGAATGCGATTCTTGATGAAAGCACCAAAATGTTAGCACCGGAATCGGTCACTAACACCCAAAGAAAGATATGTCAAGAGGGACTAATGATGATAGAAAATTAGAATAGATGAATATATGCAGAATTAATTGCAAAAAAATTAGAACAACAAATTTATAGTGGTTTGGCGTAACTGCCTACGCTCACTTTGAGTTTAACCTTTATTGCTTTTCCAAATAATTGAATACAAATACAATCCGTACACCAACTAATCGAATGCAAATGTTAACTGAAACAGAATGACTCTTGAAAGTGGCAGACTCCCCCTAGTGTTCTCGAAAAAAGTTCCATTTCACTCTGCCCCTGCCCGTCTATTTATAGGTGAAGATAAGCTGGACTTCCCTCACGGGACCAGAAACAAGGTACCTCGGCCCATAGTAGGTGACTTCTATGCACCAGGCCAGGCATGCCGAACGATGAATGTCGATCGAGAATTGTTTGTTTGATCGTCGAATGACTCGAAGTAGAGTCATGCCGAATGCCCTTGCTTTGTTGTGGGATTGACAACTTGCTAACACCTCTAGTATGCACCGAGCCAGGGATGACGAACGACAATTGCCAAGCGACCTTGCTGAGAGGCTTTGCCAAATGATGTTGCCAAAGAAGGTTGTCGAACGGTATTGGTCGAACGATAGATGTCGGGGGAGATAACTGAGATATTTGCGCTTCTAAGGTTGGAATTTTTTTACAATGAGCGGTAATTGACCGAACAGTGAACTTTGGGTAGTTGACTCAAAGCTAGATTATGCTGAGCCATGGCACTTGAAACCAAGATGCTGAGCGATGGCCTTTGAACCAAAGAACGCCGACTGGTGATGCTTGAAACCAAGATGCCGAGCGATGGCCTTTGAACCAAAGAATGCCGAGCGGTGGTGCCTGAACTCGAGATGTCAAACGATGTTGGTTGAACCAGAGAGTGCCGAGTGAAGGACTTAGGCCAAGCGGCATTCAGGTCGAGTGGCATTCAACAGTTTGCCTCTAGTAGCCGGGCCAAGCAACCAGGTAACAATAAGAGAATAAGAGAAAAGAAGGAAAACAAAATACAGAATCTCGCCGCGGAATGAAAAAATATAATAATCAAATAAGCAGATCACGAAGCTGTTTTACGATATACATTTGATTACATAATTTTTACCACATAACTAGAGTACAAACAACAACATACCAATAACGATGCAGCGGAATAATACTAATAATATAATATACCAAACTCCGCCTTCGTCCTCCAGAAATAATGTCTTCAACACTAAAAAGCTCAGGCTAACCCGAGCGTAATGAAATGACAAAACACTTGAGTAGAACTAAAAGTTCTTATGTAAGTTAAATCAAAAAAAGTAAATATGAGTGTAATAGCTTCAATGATGTTTATGAGATTTTCCATCTCTTATCCAATGTTCAACGTGAGTGCAATAACTTAAGAGACGTTACAAGATTTTCCATCTCTTAAGGATCCGTCATTTATGCAGTAATATACGCTATATATGTAGTGTCTATCAGTAATGTAAAGTAATAAAAAAGCGTTAAGACTTTACATTGGTCCCACTTAAAACATTTTTAAGCAGGTAGTCTATGTAGGTCCTGTAACACAAGCAATAACGTCGGTAGTCATTGAGTCCCCTATTGGTACCATACTAAAACAAAATCGTTGCGGGCAAGAATAAAGATAAAGAGTATGACAATACACGTGAGGCGATGCCCAAGATAGGATACTACCATTTTGCATTTCTTGACTAGTGGTAACCCTTAACGTCCCACCGCGAACATCCATCCCATAATCAAACCAAGGTGCACCAATCAAGTTAAAATCAATAGAGTTATATGAAGAACAGATGTCGCTAGAGGTAGCTAGCCTCATTGGTCAGGTATGGCTCCTATTTTAGTCATTTCAAATTGGCACAAGTTCCGAGGTCATCCATCATCGTTCTCTTTCTTCAAATACAGCAAACGTTCACCAAATCCAACCATTTCATTCTAGATCATCCACCACGTATACAGTTGTTAAAGTGGTTCAAATATTAACAGAGAGTATACCAATAAGAGGCCCCGGTCTCTTGAACAAACAAATGTCATTTTTCACACCGGTTGGTTCTTTTTCATTTCGAAACCGATTCATATTTGATATCAAAACCATATTTACTTCAAAATATCCTTCATTTCAAAATACCATTTTACTCAAAATATGTCATTTTCACTTGAAAATATCATTTCAAATTCCAACTTAGGTTATAACCTCATTTAATCACATTCGCATTTAAATCAATGATTAAATTATAAACATTCCAACTTTGCACAGTTTGAATTTTTAGAAAATAATTTAAATAGTTTTAAATAGTTTAAATAGTCTAAAGATTTAAAATAGTTTGATATAAAATGATTTGAGTATCGAAAGTGGTTTATATAGTAAAATAGTTTGGAAAATTTTAAACAATTTTGAATTTTAAAAACATAGAATTTAAGAAGTTTATATTAAATAATTTATTTTGAAAATGGTATCAAATCAAACTCTTTCCTTCCATTTCAACAAATCTGGACCCATGTTCAGATTTCAAATCCACAAACTCATTTTCCAATCTTTCAATTAATTTGACTCAATTTCGATTTAGTTTCAAATCAACTTGATTACAACTTCAATTCGAATTAACTTCAATTTTCGAAATGTTCATTTTTAACTTCAGATTCAATTTAACAATTCAATTCAATGATTGAAAATTCCAATTCAATTCTTATTTTAACCCATTGCAATTCGTATCGATTTCAAGTCCAATTTCAATTTACTGATTCCTTTAAATCAATTTAAACTCCGTTGTTTAATTTAAGGTTCAAACTTAAAAAATGGTCAATCTCTAAAATTAAAGTAATATATCGATTATACTTCACATTTCAATTTTAATTCAATAAAATGATTTCTTTAACCAATTTAGATTCCAACATTTCAAAATTTGTATAGAAATAATTCAATTCATATAAATCTACATTTTCTTTTATTTAAAACAATATCGTTTAATCAAAATCCAAATTAAGTTTTTAAAACCATTTAATTTAACCAATCTAGTGTCCGTATATAATTTTCTACCCGAAGGCCAAATGATCAATTATTTTAATTTAATTTCAGGGATGGACAAATATCATTTCAGTCCAAATCAAAGTGTCATAGGTATATATCATTTTAACCTTTTTCTTAATTTATTCGAAATAATTCAAATAACAATTTATACGCTATCACTTAATATACAGAGTGATAACAAGGATATATAAAAATAAATAATTATCCAGTCATCCAAAATGCCAACAAATAGACATCCATCACAGTCAAACATCCAAATCAGCCAATAAATCACAACAATTAACTAGTTATCAATATCAGGTACTTAACTAGCAATAAAATTCAATATTAATTTAAATGCCATTTTAATTCAATATAAATTCAGAATTAAATTTAAATGACAATTTAAATTACCAAACAACAATCAATAAAATTCTTATCACTTCATAAATTTAATTCAACTAACATGAGTAGATTTAGTATTGCATGAGTGAGTTTAATCACTCACCTTTGATTTCAAGTCCATTCCAGTAAAAGCCCAAAATTCTAACAGTCTCCAAATTCAACCAAACTAGTTTCATATTGTCCGGAATTTTAATACGAGTCCAAGGAAGAAACCGTGCATCAATCAGAGTTCATATGCAGAAGATATTCAAATTATAAGAATATTATGAAAATGAAATATAAAAACATGTACACTCATTTTAATAATAGAATAAAACAACTTAGTTACTCACATTAAGAATTTTGAAGCTTGCTCATGTTTCTAAAGCCTGGATAATCAACGAAAAAAATGACATGATGGCTCACGCATGTAGGAAGAAGGCTTTAGGAAATGGATTTGCAAACAAATGGAAAAGATTGGCTTCATGAAAATAAGTTACTCACTTTTTTTAGGAGATAAAGAAAAACTTCAGGCAAAAGAAATAATGGCAGCATGTTTTGGAAATGGAATGTTAAAGGAAGAGATTTATGAAATAGGAAATGAATAAGAGTTTTGGAAATTGGAATATGAAGGACAAGGATACAAGACCATGTAAGTTTGCAAAATGAAAAGAGACTAACATGCAGGTAATGAACAAAGGATGAAAGACACTCATTGGAATTTGAGAAGACGTGTTTACATGGCAAGCAAATCTTTTGGTATAAAATTTCTAAACGTGCGCTACCTCAATTAATTTCATTAACATACAGGAAATGTTTCAAGGCAAGGCTCATGTGTAAATAAATAAAACTTAACGGAAAACCAAAGGAGGCATGTATTTAATGAAAAAAGCAATAAAATAAAACAAATGAGAGCAATGATTTAAATTTGAGAAGGTAGACTGTACATGGAAAGCAAAACTCTAATTTATTCAAAATTTAAAACGTTCATTTTAACCTATTTTATTATCCCTACGCTCAAATTTACACCTTTATATATCTTTATTTACTACATTGTAAATAAAATTAAACTCTGCAATTAACGTAATGAGGACCGCCGCACACACAATAAAAGACGAACCTAAAATCCACATTCAAATTTGGAATGAAATAAATTTCTTGTGTAAACATGCTAATTATTCCAAATCAAAATTTTAACCTAACCTTCAGGTTGTTTTCTTACCATTTCTTATATAAATTAAATTCGAATAAAGTTTGAATATTTAAATAAATCTAATATTCCAACGAGAAACGTGCAACAAAATTTAACTTTAGTGAAATTAAATATATATATTCATAAATGAAACATTCACTTTATTTGATAAAAATGTTCTTTTCATTAAATCAAACTTTTCTTTTGTTTTTCACAAAATCTAAGCTACATTTAATTACACCTATTAATTTACAATTTAGTGTTCTCTTTCTTATTAATTGAAATTATTCGATTACATTAATTTCAATCAATTACAAAGGTAAACATCAAAATGGACTAAATAAATGTAGAGAGAAATAGAACAATTATTTCCTATTTAATAGTAATTTCAACATATTTATACATTAATGGATATAAATAGGAGTTATACTTCTCACGAAATAATAGTTTCTCATCCTTATAATTAATCTATAAGCTAAAATACATTTTAACAAATAAACATACGTTTACTCCTTTACTAAAATTATTCATTTTATTCTTTATTAAATTAACACTTATTAATAATAATTCATTTCTTATTCATATAATAAATCTTTCAACTACCAAACATTCCAAATAAATAACATATGATTTATTCTTTAATAAAGGAACATTTACTATTCTTTATTAATATTTATTATTCCAAACAATTGAAATTTAAGTTCAGACGGCCATTTATTTCATTCAAACCAATGTCATTAAAATACTGATTAACATATGTTATCATTCTTACCTTATTGCAAAACATATCTCATTAATAGAAATTTAAATTAAGTTCATACCTTATTATGATTTAATTTGTATCAATACACTCTTAAATTCTTTTTTTTCTAACAACTTTATTCATAAACCTTATTTAACTAAATAATTTTAAATTGTTAAAAATACGGGTCATTACAAATAAAAGTTTTTGGATTATGCGCATACTTCCGCAGATAAGAAATATGAAATACATTATGGACACTTTCCAAACTATTTGGTAACTCTACTCGATATGCGAGTTTCCCGATCTTTTCTACAATAGGGAACGGTCCAACATATCTCGATGTCAGTTTCTCTACCTTTCCAAATCACACCATACCTTTCATCGTTGATATCTTAATGAAAACATGATCTCTAACTGAGGGCTCTAAACCTTTAAGCCTTTTATGTACATAACTTTTCTACCTAGACCGAGCTTCTCTCATCCTACCCCGAATTAACTCAGTCTTCTCTGTGGCTTCTCCTACCATATATGGACCAAGGACAAATCAATTTTCCATCTCTAACCAACATGATGGCAATTTGCACAGCCTTCCATAAAAAGCTTTGAAAGGTGCCATTCTTATACTAGTCTGATAAGGGTTATTATAGGAAAATTCTACCAAGTGCAAATGGTCTTCCCACGACCCACCAAAGTCTAGTACACAAGTCCTCAATAAATTTTCTAATACTTAATTGACTCTCTCGGTCTACCCACCCATCTGTGGGCGATAAACGGTACTCATCTTAAGTTTGGTACCTAATACCTCCTGTAGACTCTTCCAGAATTCACTAATGAACAAATCATATGTGTCACTAACTATACTACTATCAATCCCATTCATTTTAACAATATTCTTTATAAATAACGTAGCTAATATAGGTGTTGTTCTGGTTGACTTAATGGGAATGCAGTATGCACTCTTGGTCAGTCTATCCACTATGATGCATATACTTACATTTCTCTTATTTGACCTTGGCAATCCATCAATAAAATTCATGGATATCAAATCTCATTTCCATATTGATATATCCAAAAGCCGAAGCAACCTACTCGGCTTCTGATGTTCGGCTTTCACTTATTGGCAATTTGCACATTGCTTTGCCTATAAGCCGACATCTCTATTCATACCTTCCTGGAAGAAGCTTTTCTTCATATCTTGTTATATCTTTGTTCCTACATGATGAATTGTAAACTTTGGTCGATGACACCCCTTAAGAACTTTCTTTCTTAGGTCACCAACATCCGGAACACATAATTATACCTTATTCCTCAGCCATCCTTTCTGGTGAAGACTAAAATCCTCTAGATCATCGATCTCAATTCCACCTTCCAATCTTCTAATCCTTTCGGCTAGCAATGGATCATCTCTCTGCTAGAAGAAATCCTTTCGATCAACACTAGTTAAACTTCTAAGCAAGAAAACATGGCAGTATTTTGACTGGAACTAGCTGTCGACCTTAACTGCGAGATACACGTAGTCAATGCCTCTAAATCTTTCCATTCTGCAAACATAGCTAACACCATACTCTGATGTTTTCTACAAAATGCATTTGCAACTTTATTTTCTTTCCCTGATGTATACTCAATACAAAAGTCATAAGCTACTAATAACTCCAGCCATCTCTGCTATCTCATATTCAATCTTTGTGACAGAATAAATACCATGAAGATTTATGATTCATATACAACTCGAATCATTCTCCGAATAGGTAGTGTCTCCATACTTCCAATGCGAAAAGTACCGCTACCAAGTCCAAATCATGAGCCGAATACCTAACTTCATGTTGTATGAGCTGCCGAGAAGCGTAGGCAATCACTTTACCCCTTTACATCAGCATAGCTCCTAATCCAGTTCCACAAGCATCCGTATACACAACTAAATCCAAATTCCCATCTGGGATAACTAACATGGATGCATTGGTCAACAAATGCTTTAAATCAAGGAATGCTTTCTCACGTTTATCAAACCAAATAAGCTTTATGTCCTTCCTGGTTAGTTTACTTAGGGGTGCCGCTATCCACGAGAAATCCTTGATGAATCTCTGGTAATACCCAACCAATCCAAGAAAACTACATATCTTGGTCACCGTCTCAGGTCTCTTCCAATTATTTATAGCTTTGACCTTAACTGGATCCACTAACAATATTTTCTCTACAATTGCATGACTAAGAAACTACACCTCTCTTTTTGAGAAATGACATTTTGAAAACTTCGTTTTCAATTGATGTTGCCTCAACATCTCAAGCACTATTCTAAGATGAATCTTAGGATCTCTTTCATCCTTAGAATATGTTAGAATGTTATCAATGAATACCAACACGAAACTATCCAAGTGCTCTCAGAAAATCTAGCTCACTAAATCCACAAAGAAAGCAAGTGCATTAGTTAATCGAAATGGCATCACTAACCACTCGTACGACCATTTCTTGTTCGAAATGCTATCAAAGAAACATTGTCCTCCGCTACTCTCATTTGATGGAACCCTATCGCCAAATCCAACTTGGAAAATACTCAGACTTCACTCAACTGATCAAATAAATCATCAATTCTCGATAAATAATACCTATTCTTTATTATCTACTAGTTCAACTTACAATAATCGAGGCATAATCTTAAAAACCTATCTGGTTTCTTTATGAATATCGCGACCGCTCCCCAAGATGAACTGCTTGGTCTAATAAAACTCTTTCCTTCTAATTCCATTCGTTGCACCTTTAACTCCTTCATTTTAGTAGGTGGTCTACTTATGGGTTTAGGTCCAGGTATAAGAACTATTCGAAACTCAATAGCACACTTCCGTGGTAGTCCATTAACCGGTTCGAAAACATCTGCAAATTCTCTTATAACTAAAATCCGATTTACTTC
This sequence comes from Allium cepa, assembly GCA_030765085.1. Taxonomy (NCBI): domain Eukaryota; kingdom Viridiplantae; phylum Streptophyta; class Magnoliopsida; order Asparagales; family Amaryllidaceae; genus Allium; species Allium cepa. Next base: position 115,313,908 of record CM060942.1, read on the forward strand.
GTCTTCTACTTTTGTTGCTTCCAACAAAGTACAAATATCCAAAATCGAGTTATCTATTAAGTATATAATTCGGTCACTATTATTAAAATGTCTAAATGATATTTTCCTATTCCGGCAAAATATCCTAGCATCATATTTGATCAACCAGTCCATCCTTAAAATAATTTCAAAACCCGCAAAATCAAACACATACAAACTGCACACAAAAATATATCCTAACAACTCAAACTCTAGATGGTCACATCTCATTGTACTCTCCTATTAGATTAGCTACCCTTAAGGAAGTAACATGGTATGATGGTTCAAAATATAACTTATCTACCAAACACTGAGATATAAATGAATGTAATGCACGGGTATCAAACAGTACCCTAACTGGTATGCTATGAATCAAAAGCGTACCTTTCATCATAGACTTTCCCTTCTTAGCTATGCTGGTCTTGATGTAGATGGCTCCAAAGCAAACACATTTCATTTATTAGCCTTGGCCACTTTTGGACATTTCCTATAATGTCCACTTGGTCATAGTTAAAGCACTTTACATTCTACTTGCCCACAACCATCTTGCCATCACCTGATCGACATTAATTTGCATAGTGCCCCTTCTTATCACACTTATAACAAATGATATTTTCCTTCCCTTTCTTAACATCTCCACCCTTTTGAGCTCCATTTCCCTTAAAGAACTTCCTTTTCTTATTCTGAGAACTCTGAGTTCAAACTGGCTTCTCCTTTTCGAAAGTAGAAAGCATTTCCTCGTTCCTGATTGTCGCCACTACTAAATTTGATGGAACCCAAAGATGAGGCATTGTCGCCCTAGCAATCTTCGGCCTCAACTGTTGGATAAACTTCTCATTTCTCTTGATCCCAGTATCTATGGTGGCATTTCCATACTTGGACAGGTCATCAAACTTAGCGCAGTATTCGAATACTGACATTCCCCCCGCTCCAACTCCATAAACTTTTTGAGCAAGGATGACTTGGCTACTTCAAACAAAAACCTTTCCTCAAATATCCTTTGAAATTATGTCTAAGTCAATTCCTCATCTGGTACTCCTACGGTCAACCTGTTCCACTAGAACAAAGTAGCTCCTTACAATTGTCTCCAAGCCAACCTCCTTTTTTGATCATCATTCAGACCCAAATTAGCAAGAAAAAACCTTTCACAATGTAACATCCAGTTCTCCACTTCTATTGCATCCTCAATCCCCAAAAAAGGCTGTCCATCCAGGCTGGTGTAATCTTGACTCGGCTTGGCATAGTAATTACCAACTGATGTTATGGGATTGACACCTCCCGCATTCACAATATTTCCTCCAGCTACTCCTGCATCTACTCCAGCTTGCATCAGATTGACGAAGAACTAATACATAGCCCTCATATCTATTAGTGGGGTGGCAGCACCAACATTGGCATTGCATTTTGACTAGCCTCTTCCTGTCGATTTCGGTTCCTCCTAGTGTAGGGCCGAGCATTTCCATTAGTTGTGGTGCTTCCGCCACCAAGATTCACTCTTCAGTTTCTTGCTTCCATATCTTTCTTTATCGTAAATCTACATACGAGTTTTAGTAAGATACAAAAGAACGGTCTAAAAGAAATGGGAGAATACATACTTATATATAGTAAATACAAGTACGTTACTATATCGTTATCCCATACCCTAATCTTATTCTCTGATTTGTTAGGATTATTTTCCAAAATCTTTTAATCTTTTAAGTTTTACATAAACCTATGCTCTGATACCATATTATAACATCCCCTATTCTAAGACCCAAAATTAACTGCTACGGATGTTGTAACCATCCATGGTTATTAATTCCCAATAATAAAATGCGGCTATGTGAATCATATCATTAGATCAGAAGCACATGAATGTAATAAATTTCCAAACACAATTCATAAATAGCTTATGTAAAAATATAATTTCATATTCATTACATAAACCCATCGCGATTCCACATTCAAAAAAATATAAGTATTACAAAATACTCCAACAGGAACATATGAAGATGCCCCTTGGTTGATCAGAGAATAACATTTGGAAATTATATAACTTGCCATTACACCCAAACAGCCAAACCAAACGACATAGTGAATAAGATAGGCACTCCTAAATAGCTAGATTGCCTCATGTACGTCTGCAAAAGATTATTTGTTTAACTAAAAACCTAAAAACCCTTACTCCCTACTTACTCAAATTAGTACCAAGAGTTTAAAGGGAAAAATAAAAATTTCTGGTCAGACAACAATCTAGTGTGAATAATAACCTACCATCTCGAATCAAGATAGATATCTAATGACACCATGCTATTGAGAAGAAAAGGTTTTCCCCTTACTAGTATCTTAACCAAAATATCTCAATCATATATTATGCTCCTTCTTCCACAATAGTTATAACATAATAATATACCGATATGCAAACATGCAGTATATATTGAATTACCCATCCCAAGTTATTAGACTACCTATATAATTTTTTGTTGACTATCCATCCTAAATTTATGTGGACTACCCATTTTGCATATATTAGTTCTTTGGATTACCCATCCCCTACCATATTGACTACCCATCACCCATGGTTTCATTAACAAAATTATATGGACTATCCATCTCATATGTACTTATTACTTGGATTACCCATCCCTTACCATGAGACCTACCCATCACACATGATTTAGCAATTTAAATTATGTGGACTATCCATCATCACATATCCCATTCACATAAAGTCAATGTGGACTATTCATCACACATCCCATAGTATTGCTAGGTTAACTGTGAACCCTTCATTCACCTCATAGAGACTTTCCATCTCTAGCATGATGTGGACTATCCATCTTACATCTTATAGTTTTGTTAGGATAACTACGAACCCATTATTTAACAACTTAATTCATGTTACTCATATGTTGAAACTATGTCTGTTGGTGTCCACGATTAGGTTATCTTCCATTAAAGTTATAACATCTCAAACTAACATACATTGATACCCTCAAATGATTTATGCAAAATTTGTTAAAACATACATTGGTATCCCTAATGATTGGTGTTGATTTTATTCTACATTGGTACCCCTAATAAATAATGTCAACTTAGTTTACTTCTAACACATAGCAATATAACCATTGGTATCCCCAATTAGGTTTTAAAGTTGAAGTCAATAAAACATAAGGCTTGCCATCTTTATGTAGGTTAGTTTAGATCAATGTTGACGTTGACAAAGAGGCATAAGGCTCTTCGCCTTTAGTAAAGAAGATAGGCGACATACACGTTGCACTTTATAGCATCAAACCTCTACCCAAGGTTAGAAAAACAAAACTTAAATTCTTTTAAGTACAAAATACTACGCAGAAAATATGGTCGTCGACATAGAATAAATATAGGTTAGCCACCCTTTTCAAAACAAAGCTTAGTGTTTTTGTAAGCAAGGACAATGTTGTCGACACTGATGAATGGCGACGTCAAAACAAGTGGTGTCATTATAAAAACATACTTAGTTCACTTCGGCTATTATGTCGCTATATATATAAAGTTGAAGATAAGACAAGCGATGTCCCTGACGTTAGTATAGTTGATGTCTAGAGTATCCAAATAGAAGTATGCGACGTCGCTTAAAACATAGATGAAGACATGTGTCATTATTGATAGCGGCGTGAATGATAAGAGGTAGTCTCAATAATCATGGTACTAAGCCTTTTAACTTAGATGAATCATGGAAAGGCTATGTCGCCAATGATAGGTTGCCGATTAGATCGACATCGACAAAGATGGAATCGTTCCATAGCTACCGAAGTAGCCATCATAAGCTTCCCTCTATCTCAACGTCGACACACATAGATGTGTCGTTACCTTAGGTATGGAGACAACATACACGACATGGTGTTGTCGTAATTATCTTGACAATTGATATGTTTCTATTTCAAGTAATTACTTTTCAACATATCCAAACTCTTATCGAATTTTTATTGAATAATAAAATATTTTTCTCAATACTTTTCAGAAGTTCATCCTCATACATTTTTTAAAATTCTAAAATATATATCAAACTAGTTAATTAATATCTTTAATTATTTGTCCTTTTAAATGCTTGTCTAGCATAATAAACTCATAATAGTTCGAAATCACTTGGAAAAAATTTCCAGAAATCACAAGAATTCCAAAATACCAAATTCTTCATCATATAAAAGTTTCGACGCGATAAACCATATTTAAGTATTTTTAATACTTAAAACATGAATTTAATCCAATTTCCTCCTTAGGAAATTCATAAAATATTCAATATACTTCAGAAAATTATGAAAATAAAACCCATCTAAATAATAATGTTCTACTCAACATACCAGAAAATCAAAGCTATTGGAGCTTAAAAACTAAGGTTTTACCTTAAAACCCGTTTAAATAATTTCATCAATAATTCCATAAATCATTGTTCTATCCAAACAATAATCAATCAACCAAAACATGTCATAATTTATATAAAAAATTTAGATATTACCTATAGCCGAATTCAAAATCAATTAATAGATATGGAAATCCTATTATTCACCTTAGAATTATAACTTGGAGTTGAGATTTGATATAGCACTTGAATCCCTAAATCTTTTCTTTGATTAGCTTTGTTTTCCTCTTCTATTCCCATTGTTTAATGGGCGACCTCTCTTATTCTTTCTGATTGTCTATATTTTGTGAAAAATGAGAATGATATGAGGAGGAGAGATTTTAATGATTATAAGTTAGATCTACCTATTTTGCCCCTCTCATTTATTCTCTTATATGATAAATCATTAAACGATCTTACTTAGTTCATTAGTAATGGCTCGATCATATAAATTTTCAAATATAATTCTTCTTAACCATTTACATTATTTTATTTAATCTATCTAATTAAATATCCTAAATAATGTTAAACTAAAATTAGGAGTGTTACATGTGGCCATATCTTCAATCATTTCTTCAGTAATAATAGGAATAGTTTGACCTTCTCTAAGTTTAACCTTTTTACTGGGGGGAAGAGTTGATAAACTAGACAAGTAGCCAGAGTCCATCTTCCTTTTGGGGTCTTTAATAGCCTTAAGACCATTAGCAATGGAAGCCTTGATGGGAATAGCCATATCTGAAGAGGAAGTGGGAGCCTTGGTGTCCTTGGACATGACAGCCGAGATGGTGAGAGATGTACCTAAGTCAAAGGAAAAATCATAAGACAACATTTATTTAACCTTATTAAAGTCATGATAAGAAAGTATCAGGAAAATTACATTGAATATGAGAGGAAAAAGGAAAAAGCTTTTTGATTACTAACAACCGAGGCTCATTTTCCATGAGCATCTCCTTTGACCATTAGAGGTTTCCCAAGCACTCTGTGACTTTCCAAGATCAAAGGGTATTTATAGAGATTGGCTTCAGTCATAAGTTTGAGCATGTCCCTCATATTTTTAGAAACTAGGTTCAAGACACTAATTATGGTGGCAACAGAGGAATTTGTTCCTTTTGAAGCGGATTTTGAAAGTGTAGTTATCGTAAGAGAACATCAAAATGTAGCATAAACAATAAGAGGCGATAAAAGGTAGTAAACCTTACTGGGAACAGAGAAAGACCCTTTGATTTTAGGGGTATATAACTTAATATAAAGAATTGATTTTCCTGGTCCCATGCTTTGTTAATTAGATTAATAATTAAACTCTACGAATGAGGAAGAAGACAATATGTAGAACCCTCGGATTGCTTGCCCAATTTCACAAGATTTACTAATGAATGAAGGATTTCAGCATTAAGTGAGGGGAAGCTAGCTTCCTTAGAAGGTGTCTCCACAAAACTTAAATAGGTATAAGAGTTTGGAGTCAGTTGTATCGGAGCAATATCCAAGTGTTCAAAGAAATGTATAATAAACTCTAGAAAGGGAAGGTAGCCCGAGTACTAAACAAGGATAAGAGTGAAAGCAAAAAATCCTTTTGGAGGATTATCTATTCTACCGGATGGACCAACTACCATAGCTTCTATGTCTACAATACCAAACTACTGAGGTATCCACTTCATTTTGGGAAGTTATAGAGGATTGGCTAAGCATGTAACCTCCGTTCTCTGAAATAGGAGATTTCAAGCTTCTTGAGAAGAAGAGGATTTAGAATCTTTCTTGCCAGTCATTTATCTACCAGAAGATGTTACATAAGATTAGGAAAGTATCATAAGTCTTATCAAATTCAAAATATTTAGGTAAAACGAAAAAGAAAATTTGGGTCCTTAAATATAAATATAAGAATGGAAATTAGGCATTTAACCAACAAATAATTAACGAGTCCATAGTTAGTTAAAAACCATTTAGCTAGTTATCGAGCTCATAGTGAAATATCAAACCCATAAATAGTTAGCCAATTTATGATTACTTAGCAATAGACTAAGTAGTTATTAAACCCATTGCTAGATATCGAACCCGTAACGAGATATCGAGTTTGTAAATTATTGTTAAATTCATAACTAATTGAAAATTCATTAATTTTTATAGAGTTCACAATGAGATCTCAAGCCCATAACTAGTTATTAGAACCACAACAAGATATCAAATTTACATCTTATTATTATTATTGAGTTCATAATTGGATGTTGAACTTATGACTAGCTGTCAAATCCATCATAAAGTATCAAGCTCATAAATAAATGAGTTTGAAATTATTAACTTATGCTTCAACTAGTTGTCGAGTTTGCAATGAAGTGACGAATATATAAATTGTAGTTGAATCCATAACTAGTTGAAAGCACTGTCAAAGCTACCGAGCCCATAATTAGATATCTAATTTATACAAGATATCGAACTTGTAACTAGCTTAAAACCACTCAAACAGTTGTCAAACTTATAGAATTTTAGAAACTCATTAAGAGGATATCGAGTTTATAACTAGATAGTAATTCTTCAATCAATTGTTAGACTCACAACTAGTTATGTCACGACCCGTTTTCCCGTACCCTTTGAATCGACAATAAACCACACATGTCCAACTCAAATTGTACGAAAATACGGAACATGAAGGGTGATAAAGAAAAATAGACAGAACAGAATCTCACACGAATGGAATAACATATATTATTTCAATAAAAATATTTACAGCGGAAAATTTTAAAATACAATATCAGAGTCTAACCTAGATTCAGCTTGGACAGTTATAAAACCTGCCCTTACAATTGCTGACAACATCAAACAAAATACACTAAGCAAAGGCGATGAAAGAATATCTTCATGCGTCCATGAATATCTCCAGCTCTCCCCTGGAACTTCAACTTCCTTCGACTATCCTGAAACTACTCGGATCTGACCCAAGTATTGAAAATACCCGGATCAGGCTTGATAAACCAGCGTGAGAAAAACTCAATAATAAATGACAGTGTCATATATCAGTCTTTGGATAAAATTCTTTGAAATAAATAGTATCTCATAAGACCACGTCCACACATAAACACGAACGGGTTTTTACCTTATGATAACTAAAACACTTTTATATCAAAACCTTTGATATTATTTCTAATGACATCTCTTTGAAAACATTTGCAAATAAACTTATTAATCTTATCCGAAATGGTTACCCATATAGCATTTCGAGGCTATTCATTACGCCAATACAAACAAAACCGTAGGTTCTTATTGGAGAATGGATTTCCATACAAATGACCAGGCGCAGGATCTACCTTCCGAAATGGGTACACCTCTAGATGGATGTCCCGAGGCACAGAACATCTGCCCTCTACCAACACAAGACCGGCCCACCTCTGTAACTAGATGGTACCGAATATGTCATCCCCCGGTCGTTGCCGACCTTTAACCGAGCGCTCGTTTTCCATACACCACATTAATTAACATCCCGACGTCATAGCGGGAAGAAATATATCTAGAAGGGGATGATCATACCCTAATGGGAATGACCCACATAGCCCTGCTGCATCTAATCCTGTTTCGGTCATTTCCGGTTTGATGAGGCTTAAGGCTACGATTACCTTTTCACAAAGCACATATCAAATCTTTGAATGCCACATTGCCATTTCCGTTAACTACTAATTGCCTTCCACAAAAATACAACCCTTGAGCTCGTATGTCTCAAGGAGGGTGTTAAGCTAGAGAAGTTGCCTTCTCCGCCACCACTGATGTACGTTTGTAAAAACCAATGTACGTAATCTTTAGAAATGCAACGTCAGACAAACGTCCATACAAGTTGTCCAGGAACAGGACAAACCGAAGGTACTTTCCTCGGCCATTACTAGGCGAGAAGCCCTTGCAATCCGCAAAATCTCCATCACGAGGAGACCACTGCTATATATAACTCTACAATTGGGTGCGACCCGAGCAAATCAACAAGCAGTCTTCACGCTAGGAAGATCCACGGTCTTCAATCACCATCTTCAACATGTCTTCACGTTCGAACGTACACATTGGTTCGAAGTGGTTTTCGGATAGGAATTAACCAAATCCGACTCCGGTTCCTTCGAAATCCAATCATCGATAAAAAGTGAATATGAGAATATAGGATTTATTAAGTCTCTTTTCACTTTAATTCTCTTCGGATGATTTCGAAATTCTCTTTCTTTCAACTTAGGATAATTCTAAGTAATTCATTCTTTTGTTTTGGAAAATATCTCAGATTTCTTTACTTAATTCTTGATCCAAATTTCTTAACTTTTAACTTAAGGAAAACATTCCCTTTATAATATCACCTTCCAAAACATCCATTTAATTTAAAGGATTATTCACTGTCCAAAATCGCGAATATAATTCCTTTAACATTTAACTTATCAATTTAAATTGATTTCAGATTTACAAAACGATGTTTATAAATTCCATTTTTATATCTCACTTGTAAGTCAAAATCCAATACTCTTATTTACCAATTCATTCCTTTCAAATCTTAGCATTCCTAAAATTCATTATAAATTCTTTTCTAAACTTCACAGGTTCGTAGAAATCATTCATTTTGGAGATTGCTTAACTTTTGGGTAATACCAATCTTCTTTTATTTTGGAAAACTTAACAGAATCTTTTTATTTTGAGAGCATCCGGGCTTTCCTTTCGATCTGTTCCACCCCTCGCCTAAGAAAAGAAAACATAGGCCAGGTAAGTTCAGGGCACTGGTTGCTCCATCCCTAACCTTAGTTAAACACCTTGTTTTATCTTCCCAGATCTCACAGGCGGGACAAATGTACTAGTCGTTTCCGCATACTCAGATTTTCAACTTATTTTGGAATTGCTTATAAATATTCCAAATTATCTTTCAAAACGCTTAATTATCCTTTTTAAAACATTCACGATTATTCTTGGAAACGTCGTTACATTTAAACTCATATTCCAAAAGTTATAGAATTCACAGCATAAAAGTGCTGCGGAAAGTGCTATATAAGCCTATTTGATTAAAACAACTTTTAAACATTCGCTAATTCATATTTTCCAATCCAAATCTCTTTTAAATCATTTAAATAGATTTATCAAATTTATTCCATATTTTTCCATAATTAAAAACATCCATTTAAACAGATTTCCTTTTATGGTCACTAAACTGCACTAGCGCGATTTTTCTAGAAAATTGATTTGGACATAATTCAAAATCTACTTATCGAAACTTTGATTTTCTTTCTTCATTTAGAAGATATGGATATAATAGTCCCGAATTTTCTTATCTCGAAGAATTCCGAGCAATATTCCACTCTATACATTCATTTGAACTTTTCGGCGCGAAATCGCGAACTACCGTTGCGCGACGCGTCTAGTTTTAACTTATTTTTCAACATTTGAAATAATTTATTCAATTTGGATTTCAACACTTAGAAAATCATTAGAAACCATTTTAAATCAATGTTTTCACTTTTTAAAGCTTTTAAAATATATTTTCACTCTTACCACATTAAAATATTATTATATTCCCATTATTTTAATATTAAACTTTAAATCCCAATTTTAACTCAATTTCAATTCTAATCTCAAATTAAACATATTTAAAACTTAGATTTCAAATCTAATTCCAATTTAAATTTCAATTTAATCTCAAACTAAACTTCACTTTTTCAAAATCGATTTTAATTTCAATTTCACTATTCATCTAACTTTCAATTTTCTAATTAGCTATTCTTTTCAAATCCGTTTCACTTCAAATTTCAAATTCTCTTTCATTTTAACTTTAATTTCACTTCTAAATGAAAAGAGACTTATTTTTCCACAATTTCTCATATTACTAAAATATGGTCTTACTAATCAAAGTGATTACTTAATCAAAATGAACATATCCAATATTCATATTTATTACTAACATAACATCCATTCAACAAATCACATGCATATGATTTCAAATCTAACATTCACTATTAATATCATAACGGGATATATTATCACAATTCACTTAATTTACTAATTTTCAAATCATCCATATTAACAATCAATTTGGTATAAACATTCATATGTCATAAGGGTGTAAATATGATTGTTATAACATAATCAAAATATAAATTCAAAAGCGATGAGAATTTCTCACCTTTACCCAAATGTTTAACTTCCTACCAACATTCATATCAACAACACTTCACTAAAACTTCAACTAATCAACTTTTACTCCATTTCATCGACCACTTCTTCCATAAGTTCGACCATCTCCATCTTTACTTGCTTTGCTCACGTCCTTCCTTTATCAACTTCCAAACTCATGGCCTAAGGCCTTTTTTAAGAAGAGAAGAAGAAGAAGTGAATTAAGAAGAGGTTAGAGAGTAACAAGTGGATTAGTGCTTAAGCACTCCACTATTTTTAACCCTCCTACCTCTCTTAAGAGAGAAGCCATTAAAATAGCTTAAAGGAAGAAGAAGAAAAGAAAGATTTGTGTGAAAATGAAAGAGGTATGCATGGCTATTTATAGGAAAAAGTTTGAAATAAAATATTATTATGTAAAATGACCAAAATGCCCTTTACTTACTTTTTAACTTAACATCACATTTCAAATCATGCTTTATGTCACTTTCACTTAAGAAGTAAGTAAAGTAAAGTAATAATTATGTTTGGTTTGATTTGATGTTGATTTGATGTTTACTTTTGACTTTTCTTACTTACTTTTCTTAATTATATTCTAGAATTTTCTAAGTATGTTTAGTAAAAGTAAACTTGATTAGTGAATTAATTAATACTTATACTATTTGAATATATGTTCCTATATAAGAAAATAAAGGTGCGACGACGTTGCGACAACTTTTAATTGACAAAACGTCGTTTTTCGACGAAATGTTTTACGGTCACATTTTGACGTTTTAGTTAAACTATGTATTGAAGTAAACCAAATTTAAAAATGAACTTTTTACTTCTTTAAATAAATTAAAACAAGTCTCTTTATATTTTAAAATCATATTTAATTAATATCAAAATCTCTAATTTTACCGTGTATGCAAAACTGACAAAATGCGACAAATTTTGGTTATTTTTATAAAACGATTATTAACAAATTTTTAAATCTTTTAACATACTTTTATTATCTTTATTAGATGTTTTAAATAAGATTTACCTTTTTTAAATAGATATTTAAATCCATTTATTTAAGCCTTTAATTATTATTAACAAAACTTAACTTTTGTCGATTTGTTCTAAAATCCAAATTCATACTTTTTTTTAATTTATTAACTATAAGAATATATAACTTCTTCACTATTATTTATTATATATATCATATTATTTAAGATTTAAACTCCTTTTTAAATTTAAATCGATCGAAATCTCTCATTTTCGAAGTAGCGAAAATACGGGTCGTTACATTCTCCCCTACTTAAAAGCATTTCGTCCTCGAAATGAAAGTTAGATAAAGGAATCTATCTCATACTCATCTCCTCAAATAATTTTGACTTATTTCTATTGATGATAGAAAAGAAGAAGGCCGATATCATAACAACACTAAAACAAATGATGCCAAACATATATAAAAAGATTTTCCACATTAACCTGAGTATCTATCACTTTCTTAAGATTATATATACATACATCAAGTCAAACTTCTATCCTTCCCATCCTAGTGCGTACTGCACACTTAAGATAATGTATCCAACTATCAAACAAGACCATACATCCAAAAACAACCAAACTAATACTATATCAACATAAATGAATACATCCACATAACCTATCCTCTGACCTAAGCATGTACTACACCTGAGGTCTATATATTAAAACATAAGTCCAACCCTTATATCTTAGCGTCTACTATTTAAGATAACTATCCAACTACTATGTTGACATACCCAAAACATCATAATATATGTTATATTTGATTCGATCTATTATTCAATCCACAACTTTTCTTTCGAACTAGTATCGATCTCCCGATTTTCTACTGCGGACTTTGATCAGACTTCTTGATCACAAACCCTTGCTTTCCTTGCATAGCTCTCAACTATGATAGAAAACTCGTGTACATAATCACAAACTCTCATCAATGTTCGCCATCAAAAATTGAGTGATAAATCCTTTTTTCGGATTGGTGTAAACACCTCAAAGTTTTGTACTCAAATCTTAGATCAAAATTTATGTGCCAAAATGATCTACGTTTAACTTATGTACTTATTCACATTCATCTTTACCTAATACATTTCTTCCAAACTTCTATTAATCCAAGTTTATTTCACAACCATTTACTTTCTTCTAAATCCATTATTACTTAAGCTTACAAATATGACTTAACTTGTATAATATACCTTTACTTCCTAAGAGTATATATACATATCCCAAATCTTCAAATCGTCATTACTTCAATTAGGGTTTTCAACAAATGTGGAATTCTATTATTCCAAATAAATAAGTTATAAAACTTAATCCCTAGTTTTCTTTACCTAAGGTCTCCATTTAGCTAATATTATTTATCTAATCCATATATTAATCAGACAACTTTACTAAGTGTACATCCTTTTTCTTACAAAGTTAACTTATTTACCTATCCATTTGCCAAATCAAAATTTCTTAATCTTAAATCCATCAAATACCTTATAGTCAAATTTGTGAAACTTAATTCACATGGTATTTGTTATTTAAACATTTTCATCCAACATTCAACTACTAACCATATTATTCAAAACCATCCACTTTTCATCTTACTTCATTTTGAATTACAAATGTTACCCTAATGTATCATTAATTCAAATTTTTATATTAGGATGATATTTCTTATATTTCTTGTTCCTAAATTTCACTTTGATTTTTTTTAAACTTAATCAAAGTGTCTAAATTCCAAATTACCTTATCTCATTTATAAGTTATAGAACTTATCCTTTAATAATATATTTACCAAAATTTCAATTTTGGCTTATCTTTTCTGTCTTATTGATAAGAATTTTTCTAAGTGTAAATTTTCACTTTACTTCCTCTAATTACACTTCTAGCTTCAATATTATCATCAAATATCTTATAATCAAATTGTGAATTTTACTTCACAAGATATTTGTACTTAGCTTTTTAAATCCATTCATTATGATAATCACTTAATCATTATTATTTCTTAATACCAAAGGTCTAGGGGTATATGGTCAAAATTTTTAAATTCTAGCTTTCAACTAATTAATTTTATATGAAATATCTTATAGTCAAATTTGTGCAATTCTAATCACAAGATATTCATATTTTAATTTCACTAAGCTAAATCACAATCAATCCTTAACCCAAAAGATAATAATATCCCCTTTAGTATTTATAATATAAACCCAAGGTAAAATTATTTCATTTACCAATTTCTTTTAAAACAAAATCATTTTTATAAATTTAACAAATACGCGCTCATATATATAATACTCTCATAACTCATTCTAGGGCGTTACTAACCCTATCTCTAATGAGTTACTCATCCTAGGATATTACTAATCCTATCTCTGATGAGAATTTACCCATAATAGAGCCAAGGTTCTCGCTTAACCTTCAGCTCTGATACCAAATGTCACGCTCTGTTATCACGTGTGACGAACGGGCAACTCCTGCACCCGCCCCGGTAGGCTTTTCAACCATCCCGCTACCCTTCTGCTTTTCAACATGGGGGTACTCCTGCTTTTCAACATGGAGGTGACCACAAGTGATACCTCGGATCTGCTTTTACGGCAAGCCTCTCGACTTATCAACCAACCCTTTCACACTAGGGACATGTAGGGGCAAGAGTCTAAGCTTCGTCACTGTTCACAAAGCGAGAACCCCCTATCATGCTGAACATAATCAAGCAAAACCGATGTACGTAATCTTTAGAAATGCAACGTCAGACAAACGTCCATACAAGTTGTCCAGGAACAGGACAAACCGAAGGTACTTTCCTCGGCCATTACTAGGCGAGAAGCCCTTGCAATCCGCAAAATCTCCATCACGAGGAGACCACTGCTATATATAACTCTACAATTGGGTGCGACCCGAGCAAATCAACAAGCAGTCTTCACGCTAGGAAGATCCACGGTCTTCAATCACCATCTTCAACATGTCTTCACGTTCGAACGTACACATTGGTTCGAAGTGGTTTTCGGATAGGAATTAACCAAATCCGACTCCGGTTCCTTCGAAATCCAATCATCGATAAAAAGTGAATATGAGAATATAGGATTTATTAAGTCTCTTTTCACTTTAATTCTCTTCGGATGATTTCGAAATTCTCTTTCTTTCAACTTAGGATAATTCTAAGTAATTCATTCTTTTGTTTTGGAAAATATCTCAGATTTCTTTACTTAATTCTTGATCCAAATTTCTTAACTTTTAACTTAAGGAAAACATTCCCTTTATAATATCACCTTCCAAAACATCCATTTAATTTAAAGGATTATTCACTGTCCAAAATCGCGAATATAATTCCTTTAACATTTAACTTATCAATTTAAATTGATTTCAGATTTACAAAACGATGTTTATAAATTCCATTTTTATATCTCACTTGTAAGTCAAAATCCAATACTCTTATTTACCAATTCATTCCTTTCAAATCTTAGCATTCCTAAAATTCATTATAAATTCTTTTCTAAACTTCACAGGTTCGTAGAAATCATTCATTTTGGAGATTGCTTAACTTTTGGGTAATACCAATCTTCTTTTATTTTGGAAAACTTAACAGAATCTTTTTATTTTGAGAGCATCCGGGCTTTCCTTTCGATCTGTTCCACCCCTCGCCTAAGAAAAGAAAACATAGGCCAGGTAAGTTCAGGGCACTGGTTGCTCCATCCCTAACCTTAGTTAAACACCTTGTTTTATCTTCCCAGATCTCACAGGCGGGACAAATGTACTAGTCGTTTCCGCATACTCAGATTTTCAACTTATTTTGGAATTGCTTATAAATATTCCAAATTATCTTTCAAAACGCTTAATTATCCTTTTTAAAACATTCACGATTATTCTTGGAAACGTCGTTACATTTAAACTCATATTCCAAAAGTTATAGAATTCACAGCATAAAAGTGCTGCGGAAAGTGCTATATAAGCCTATTTGATTAAAACAACTTTTAAACATTCGCTAATTCATATTTTCCAATCCAAATCTCTTTTAAATCATTTAAATAGATTTATCAAATTTATTCCATATTTTTCCATAATTAAAAACATCCATTTAAACAGATTTCCTTTTATGGTCACTAAACTGCACTAGCGCGATTTTTCTAGAAAATTGATTTGGACATAATTCAAAATCTACTTATCGAAACTTTGATTTTCTTTCTTCATTTAGAAGATATGGATATAATAGTCCCGAATTTTCTTATCTCGAAGAATTCCGAGCAATATTCCACTCTATACATTCATTTGAACTTTTCGGCGCGAAATCGCGAACTACCGTTGCGCGACGCGTCTAGTTTTAACTTATTTTTCAACATTTGAAATAATTTATTCAATTTGGATTTCAACACTTAGAAAATCATTAGAAACCATTTTAAATCAATGTTTTCACTTTTTAAAGCTTTTAAAATATATTTTCACTCTTACCACATTAAAATATTATTATATTCCCATTATTTTAATATTAAACTTTAAATCCCAATTTTAACTCAATTTCAATTCTAATCTCAAATTAAACATATTTAAAACTTAGATTTCAAATCTAATTCCAATTTAAATTTCAATTTAATCTCAAACTAAACTTCACTTTTTCAAAATCGATTTTAATTTCAATTTCACTATTCATCTAACTTTCAATTTTCTAATTAGCTATTCTTTTCAAATCCGTTTCACTTCAAATTTCAAATTCTCTTTCATTTTAACTTTAATTTCACTTCTAAATGAAAAGAGACTTATTTTTCCACAATTTCTCATATTACTAAAATATGGTCTTACTAATCAAAGTGATTACTTAATCAAAATGAACATATCCAATATTCATATTTATTACTAACATAACATCCATTCAACAAATCACATGCATATGATTTCAAATCTAACATTCACTATTAATATCATAACGGGATATATTATCACAATTCACTTAATTTACTAATTTTCAAATCATCCATATTAACAATCAATTTGGTATAAACATTCATATGTCATAAGGGTGTAAATATGATTGTTATAACATAATCAAAATATAAATTCAAAAGCGATGAGAATTTCTCACCTTTACCCAAATGTTTAACTTCCTACCAACATTCATATCAACAACACTTCACTAAAACTTCAACTAATCAACTTTTACTCCATTTCATCGACCACTTCTTCCATAAGTTCGACCATCTCCATCTTTACTTGCTTTGCTCACGTCCTTCCTTTATCAACTTCCAAACTCATGGCCTAAGGCCTTTTTTAAGAAGAGAAGAAGAAGAAGTGAATTAAGAAGAGGTTAGAGAGTAACAAGTGGATTAGTGCTTAAGCACTCCACTATTTTTAACCCTCCTACCTCTCTTAAGAGAGAAGCCATTAAAATAGCTTAAAGGAAGAAGAAGAAAAGAAAGATTTGTGTGAAAATGAAAGAGGTATGCATGGCTATTTATAGGAAAAAGTTTGAAATAAAATATTATTATGTAAAATGACCAAAATGCCCTTTACTTACTTTTTAACTTAACATCACATTTCAAATCATGCTTTATGTCACTTTCACTTAAGAAGTAAGTAAAGTAAAGTAATAATTATGTTTGGTTTGATTTGATGTTGATTTGATGTTTACTTTTGACTTTTCTTACTTACTTTTCTTAATTATATTCTAGAATTTTCTAAGTATGTTTAGTAAAAGTAAACTTGATTAGTGAATTAATTAATACTTATACTATTTGAATATATGTTCCTATATAAGAAAATAAAGATGCGACGACGTTGCGACAACTTTTAATTGACAAAACGTCGTTTTTCGACGAAATGTTTTACGGTCACATTTTGACGTTTTAGTTAAACTATGTATTGAAGTAAACCAAATTTAAAAATGAACTTTTTACTTCTTTAAATAAATTAAAACAAGTCTCTTTATATTTTAAAATCATATTTAATTAATATCAAAATCTCTAATTTTACCGTGTATGCAAAACTGACAAAATGCGACAAATTTTGGTTATTTTTATAAAACGATTATTAACAAATTTTTAAATCTTTTAACATACTTTTATTATCTTTATTAGATGTTTTAAATAAGATTTACCTTTTTTAAATAGATATTTAAATCCATTTATTTAAGCCTTTAATTATTATTAACAAAACTTAACTTTTGTCGATTTGTTCTAAAATCCAAATTCATACTTTTTTTTAATTTATTAACTATAAGAATATATAACTTCTTCACTATTATTTATTATATATATCATATTATTTAAGATTTAAACTCCTTTTTAAATTTAAATCGATCGAAATCTCTCATTTTCGAAGTAGCGAAAATACGGGTCGTTACAAGTTACCTAGTCTTTACTAGTTTTCGAATCACTAATTAATTGTTGTATCTTTAACTAATTAACAAAACCTTAACAAGATACCAAATCTCAGACTAGTTGTCGAGTTTTAAAGTGGTTAATGCATTTTTGAACCAGTAACTAATTAATAAACACCCATCAGGCTGTTAAGTTTTTAGAGGATATCGAATTTTTAACAACTAACTAAACTGCCAATTGAGTGTCGAGTTTTTAAATAAATGGTGATCTTATATTTATCAAAAAACTAATAAGTTACTCAATTTCCAAAAGGATACCGAGTTTGTGATAATCATCACAGTCTATAGATTATCCTATTTCCGTTAATCAATAAAGTAATACATTGTAAACCACGTTTGAATCCAAACATTAGAATTCTCAAAATTACAAGAGATATAAAAGTCCAATCATCGATCGAACCATAAAAGGTCCATAAAAAGTCCCAGTTATTAAAAATCTAATTCTTAAATTAAAAACCCTCTCTCTTTCGCTCAAATAAAAAAATTGAAAGCAGATAAACTTCTCTAATGGATCCGACGCCTATATTCTTTTGTCTAAAAATGATTTTTCTCGCATCCGCTCTCTGATAATCTTTTTAATTAAATTTCTTTCAAAGATTTCAATTCATCGATTCGCCGATCATATGCACAAGTTGTAAAAGAATCCATATTTCCTTCATCTTAGATTTTCATTCGCAAGTCTTCATTCAGTCTTCTTCGTCCAAGAAATGGATTGATTCTAGATATGCGATGAGAATGTTAGTCCTTGAGGAGGATGGTTTTAATGACAACAACCTTAGAACTTATTATAAAATATAAATACTAACATTATACTTTAGTTATATATATATATATGTATATGCAGGATATAAACAAGCATGTACCAACAATGAAGACTATATAGTATAAAGATACACGACTGATGAATTTAAAGATCAAAGATATCAAGATTGAAGACTCATGAGTATCAGGATATCAAGAGTTGAAGATTTCAAAGTACAAGATAAATATTGAGTCTAGAATTATGTTAAAACTTCTTGATAGCACTGACATCTTTATTCGAAATTTATTTATAGAATGGAATCCACTTTGAACCCTAGTGGGATGGAACCCATGACAATATCTAGTGGTACATATAGTGGTCTTATTATGATATCTACTAATTTTATAAAAATGAGTTTCAAAAATATATCTCTTGTTTTTAAAAAAAATTCAAAACTTTCTTTTCAAAAAGAACAACTCTCTTGGTTTTAAAATATTTTAGCCTCAAAATTATCTTTATCATTTTTAATATTTTTGATTTCAAAATTGTCCTTGATTTTTAACTCTCTTGTTTTAATATTTAGATTTAAAATATTTATATTAAGATTATATATTAAAAAATTACTTTCTAAACTCTTTTATAAGTTTAAACTATATTCAAGTACTTTTATAAAAGTTTAGAAATTGCTTTGAAAAATTATAGAAACCAATTTTAATAAGAAAATCAAAATCACCATTTTTGCCTAGAGCATGTCGACATACTCCTACCCCCCATGTCGACATGGTGCCCGTTAATTTTCAAATTTCAAATTTTTAAAAGAAGTGTCTATTCGTCGTATCCTTTCACGAAGAGATATGGCTATTGATATCTATAAATACCAGTAAGTTCTAAACGAATTTTTACCAGATTTTCATTCATTTTCTCTCATCTTCATCTTCCACATTTATTCTAAATAATTCCAAACCATACTCTATCGAAATACCAAGTGAATCGAACTTGATTATCTCTTGTTTGATTCTCTGCCACTCTCTCCAAAAGATCTCGGTGCTATTCAGAGTTATAGGATTATTTGTAAATCAAACTGTTGAGTAAAGGGTGCAGTTGAGCCTTGAAATCAATTGGGTGTGATTGTTGCCCAGGAAATCAATTAGGTGATCTTGTGGCCTGGTAAATCAAAAGAGTTTGCCCCGAACTCAAATATAGGAGGGTGTACCTCGTGGCCTTGAAAACGAGGGTATAATCCGGGAGATTATTTTGAAAAGAAATCCGTACAATTGTGCGGGACTGGATGTAGGGTAACTCCGAACCAGTATAAAATCCTGATGTGTTCTTTCCTTTATTGCTTTTATTTATTATTTGCATCTGCGTCTGATTCTGTGATTATATTTGTGTCTGTGTATTGCATTTGTTGGTGATTAAATTACTGAAGTTTCAAAAAGATTGAGTAAATCCACAAAACACTATTCACCCCCATCTAGTGCTATTCTAGCCTTAAGATCCGTAATCCTTATTTCTAACAGAGAATTTTTTTTTTGTTGTGGTGGCCTGTCTCATTTGGCAAAAGAATGTTGTGATCCCATTAGATGCTTTGAGTGCGGTATTTTTGGTCATAAAATGAACAAATGCTCGATGAAATTAGGATCTTTCTCTGGCAATCTTTCTTCTGGTATTTTGTTATCTGGTGATTGGAAATCTCTTTCTACTAATGACCATGGCTTTCTTTTTGTCCTTAGATGTATGAAACTCAAGAGGATTTTATCAGATCATGTAACGTCCCGAAAATTTTCGACTTTCGAAAATTCAACATCGATACTCACTTTATCGACTGCCGAGAAATCGAAGGCCGGAAACCTGAAATGTTATGGTTTAAGAAAAGGAAAGAGGTAGAAGAAGAGAGAAGAAAGATAATAGAGGGAAAAGAGAGAAAAGAACATAGAAAATAGAACGGAACAGAAAACAACAGAACAACATCAGAATCTCACAATCGCAGCGGAACAACATATAATAATAAATGAATAATCTTTAAACAAAGAACTATATCAGTTATTACATTACATTACATTACATTTCATTTCATCATATCATCAGAGTGTACAACATCATACAACAACAAACAGCGGAAAAGAAATACTATATACTAGTAATACGCCATGCCATCCAGCTTGCCTCCAACAACTCCAGAATATCCTGATAAACCTTAACTCTTGACTGCCCGTGTAGAAATTGGTGGGCACCCAGATTTTAGGAAGGAAAATAATAAACTCCGAGTCAGTCATGTGACTGGTGTGAGAACTCAAAACAGTTTATTTATCTTTTAAATCAAAATAGAGGAATATTTTTAAAGTCAATTCGCAATGCTTTTAAAAATGAGACTACCATAAGACCTCCCGCCACACACACAATGCAAACGCAGACTTGGAGGAGATTTCTCCTTATGATAGTCAAAGATGCTTGATACGCATTAAAAAGAACATTTGATATTATTGCTAGTGCATAGTGTAGAGAAAATTCATTTCGAAAATAAAGATATAAATCTTAGCCAGCATAGGTACCATTATAGTATGCTTACTATAGCTACCATATTAGATGGCAGGTTCTACAACTAAAACCGTACAAATCTCGTATTGTTTCTTTGGATTTCCAACAAATGGTCAGGCCAAGGAACTTCCCATTGCCACATGGAAACGCCTTTGGAAGGACGCCCCGAGAACCCAACTGGATCTCTGCAAACAAGGCCGGGAACCCCTTTTCCCAAGGGATATTACAAACCCTCAGATATGCCACCCCCGGTCCTTTGGGACCTTTAAACAAGAGCTCTCTAACCAACATCACACCATAATAATAAGTGTTTCAACATGAGTAAGTATCTGGGCTCCATACCATGATACTACCCTTTTCCAGAAGGAATGGTCATACCCTAGGGAAGTTATCCTTGAAAACCTTGCCGCACAATTCCTGTTTCAACCATTACCGGTTTGTGAGGCTCGACGAAGTCACGTCCACAAAAACACACTTTATACAAAAGCCGTGCTTTGGGTCAACAAATGATCATAGAAATGATCACAAAGATAAACGATCAAATAAATGATCCTATCACAAATAATCAACACAATGATCATTTCACAGCAACACTCAGCATGTCACATTACCAAATTGGGAATATATCGCTGATAACCTTCAACTACATAACATCTGAGCTCGTACGTCTCAGAGAAGGGTGTTAAGCTAAAAGAATAAATTCTCCGCCACCAACAGAAATATATTTGAAAGAAATCGGCTTTATATCTCAACTTGTAATGTTAGACATACAATCCATACAAGTCTGTTCCGGGCTCGAACAGAACCGAAGGCACTTACAAAGAAGTCCTTGCAATCCGGATAATCTCTAATCACGTCCGGACTTCCCATCACATATGGAGTCTCTATACCGTAGCTACTCGGTGCAAAGACAATCGACGAGTTGTCCTTTCGCTTTCAAAAAGATCCGGTCTTCAACACCGGTCTTCAAATGCAATTCATAACGACGTATCACATATTCAGAATGGGTTATACGACTCCATGGTCCTTTCCCGGTTAACCCGAATAGTGAGCGCTTATTCAAAAATAAGTGTGGCATTCAAATTCAAACAAATCACATCAATTACCCATTCAAAGGGAAATATTGATAGTCGGTTATTGAACTATCAATGGATATGCACAACATCACCAGATTCCAAATAATTTTCCAAATTATTTATTTTCCAAAATATCTTTACAAGATATAAAATTTCAATACCTCAAAAATAAATCAATATATATTTTCATACAAATTCCACTCTCTTTTATAAATTCCATAGTGAATTTTCATTCTAAAATATTCATGAATATACGACTTCAATTCGATTTCTAATATTCATTTTCAATTTATCTTCAAAAAGATAAATTCAAAATATTCACTTAATATTGGAAAACATTTCCATACTTATTAAATAAGTAATTCACAAATCTTTTTATTTTCTACACTTGGAGAATATTCAATATACTTAAATCGAGATTAAGTATATATTTCATTCTTTAAGGAAATCATTCTCTTAAACATATATATTTGGGCCAAAACGAATGTTACGTAAAACATCGTTACGACAACCCAAAATCACTAGTATAGGGATTCGAAATTAAAATAGATATATAAATCCCAATACTATACAAAACATTTCCTTTCGGAAATCATTTACTATAACAACAGTGTTATAGTCCACTATTTCCTTTTATTTCTCGAAAACGTCTATTTCAACAATAAATGTTGAAATCTATGGTTTCGAATCTCAACACATTTTAAAACATCGTTAGATCGTTTTAATTCTATTTAAAATATCAAATCTAAACATTTTCTTTAACATATTATTCACTATTCAAAAACATGAATATACTTTGTTAACAAATTTCATCATTTCTATTCATTTTATTTTAAAGGATTAATCACTATCTACAACGTGAATATAACTCCATAAATAAGTTATAACAATTTACTTATCAACATAAGTCGTTTGTGAATTTATAAATTACAACAATTTATAAATTTTATTTCTATTTATTTTATATCAACTTTCTTTAATAAATTTCCTT
Organism: Allium cepa; assembly: GCA_030765085.1. Taxonomy (NCBI): domain Eukaryota; kingdom Viridiplantae; phylum Streptophyta; class Magnoliopsida; order Asparagales; family Amaryllidaceae; genus Allium; species Allium cepa. The sequence goes on from CM060942.1 coordinate 115,337,101, forward strand.
TATTAACCCATTCGATTTATAATTCAATTATATACCGAAAGTCCATATTATAAGTTAAATGCTTATAATTTATTTGTTTACAAAATCGTTCCTTTGAACTTCATAATTATAAATCTTATAACTTATCAGATTCAATTATTTATCCAAAACCATTCTTTAAATAACTTTTCAAATTTTATAAACCTACTGCTTATAAAATTTCATTTATAACTTCACCGTTATAATCCTATAGATTTCATTCATTTATGAAATTCATTTACAATTCATTCTAACACTTATAAAAGCTCGTTTTATAATTCCAATATTTTTAATTTATAAATATCAATTTATCATTCTTTTAATATAAATCAATTTATATTATTCTTTTAAAACATCTTTACTCCTTTATAATTTCATCATTTTGATTTATAAAATAATCAAATTTATAAATCCTATATTTAAACTTTTATAATAAATTTCAAAAATCCCGATTAAACTATTGTATAAAATCATTAGCCTCATATTTTCAAAAATCAACTTTTTAACTATATTTCTCAAAAATCATAATTTTTATAACATTAAAATTATGACGTTTATTTATTTAAAATGGATCGATTCCAAAAATATTTTATAAACGTATACTTTCAAAATCACTTCAAAAATCATTTTAAAATTCCAAAATCTTGGCCCAATGATGCTACACACCAAATAGTCAATCACGACAACAACGATATCATATATCGATATGATAATCAACGAATATCAAAATATCCATAATCAAATAAATACTGTTGAGGAATCCAGTTGGATCCCTCCAACCTGTTTCCTGCATCCACAAACATTAGCACAATACCAATTCCGCTCTAGTACGGAATTATCGCGGTATATGGGATTTAAAATATTATCCGCTTAATAGACGGCGCAATAGGGTCTCATCCGCTATACAAATGCGGGAAATCAATAACTGCAATATATACATATGCCAATATATATATTACTATTATATATAATACCAATTTCACTGTTTATGAAATATTCGCGGTATATGTTTTTAATAAATAACATCCGCTTACTAACGGCGTATAATGTCTATTTTAACAATCAATAGATAACAATCATCATTCAAACATGCATTCAAATATTTTAAATATAACTATTTAAAATAAAAATCGAAACCGATTCGATTGAGTGAGAAGTTCTCACCTTGATTTCAATTTCGTTTTAGCGATTTATTTCGAATAAAATTAAACGAACGTTTAATTTTACCCAAAATTCTCACTAACTCCAAACAACTCCAATCCAATTCCATCGCGTAGAGCTCGTCCATACGATTCCAACGCAACTGGTTTCGCGCGTTTTTGACCTCGTATGAAAAAGTTATGATATTTCAAAATTTACACGAATTTATATTTATAAATTACAACAAATTCTTTATAATTTTTAAACCTAACATCTCTAGACCATTGGATCAAGCTTGAGTGCATCAGGGCCGTCCACCCCTTTCTTCCTCCTTTCCAGTTTATGCACGAACGAACCCAAACGTGGCCGCCCCTCTTCCATCAATTCTTGCCACCACCACGACGAACTTCAGCACCGGTCGAGACCCACCTTAGCCTCGCCTATACGCGCGCCACCCACGGCCAGAGAGCGGCTGAGCTCGGTCGCCTCCCCACCTCGAAAATCGAGCACAAAGCCGGCCCCTTCAAACAACAATTGCCGTCAATCCATCGAGTTATTTACGATCTCCACCATTGAACACGAAGATCTCGCTGCCCTCTACAATATTCATGTTGGAAGTTTGTTGTGATACTTCACGGATTTGAAGAGATTTGGGGATGAAGATGGAACAATTTCAGCCTTCCATTGAAGGGGTGGCGGCTGCAGTTTAGAATTAGGGTTTTAGTTTTTTTTTTTCTTGTGAATTTCTGGTCTATTTATAGGAAATTTTTGAACACTATTCATCCGGGATTTCCAAACTCCGATTTACGCGCCGTAACCAGCGTTTCTAGGGTTTACCCCGCGTTCCGGACACAATGGAATAGGTTTCGGAAGATAATTCGGACATCTGTGCGAGTTATGGCAATAAACGTTCAATTTAAATTAAACCGATTTAAACGATTTTCTAGGCGTTTTAATTTGTACCGGACAAACGGTAAATCCAATTGACATGAAATTTGAAACCTTACAATAATATAACATTACGGATCCGATGAAACTAGTTTCGTCGAAATCTGAGACAGTTTGAAAAATGGCTATTTTAACTCGCCAAATTAATATTAAAAACAATTCGATGCGTTTCGAGCTGCTACGATCAAACGATAACTCCGATTGTTACGAAAATTGAAATCCGGTAATAACTAACTATTACGGATCCAATAAAACTAGTTTCGTCCAATTCTGAGACTGTTCGAAAATTGACTAATTTCACTAGTCGATTAAATATTAAAATATTCAATTTTCACAAATTAACTTTTAATTCAATTTTAAAAGTTCCAAAATATCATTCTAACTTCAATATGATAAAATAAAATTTTACAAATCATTTTTAATCATATTTAACTCAATTTTCAATTATTTCCATAATTTAACATATTAAATTATTGATTTAATTATTCAATTAAATCCAATTATTCAAAATAAAATTTATTCGACTTATAAATTCACTTATTAATATTTAAAATTACTTAAATATCCAAATTTTAATTAATAAAAATTCTGGGTCGTTACAGATCATCTTTAGATTCATAGAAGAGAGGGTATTGATTTCTCGGAAGAACTTTTCAAGCACTTTGAGGTTATTAATGCGGTCAATATTGAAAAGAACTATAGATTGAAGTTTGGTGATCCAGTTAATTTTTTAGGGAATATGCTTATACAGTAGAAGAAGAGGATTTGGTTGGGAATGCGTTGCCTATCCGTAGTAATAATATTGATGGCAATTTTCTTCTGGAAATATGTTCCCTAGGTATAGGAAAATTCTTTCTATCAATTACCATGGCTTTCTTTTTGTCCTTAAATGCATGAAACTTAAGAGGATTTTGTTAGATCATCTTTGGATTCAAAGGAAAGAGGGTATTGACTATTAGAGGATCTTTTTAAGCATTTTGAGTCTATTAATGAAGTCAATATAGGAAAGAATTATAGGTTAAAATTTGGTGATCCTGTCGATTTCTTTGGAATATATGCTAATTCATTTGTAGATGAGGACTCGGATGTGGAAGATATACTTGTTCACGGTGAATTTATTGATGTTTCTAACAATTTTATGGATACTAAGGTTGATTCTGATTTCTTTGTCGTGGCTCTAAGGGAGGAGATTAAATTCTTTGATCCCATGTTATTAGATCCACCCTGACACAGAAAGGTCCTACTGTAGGAATCCAAGTAACTCATATGCTCATCATGCCGTCTATTACTCGTGACTAACTTACGCTGTATTACTCACGATGAATAAGATCTATTCATCTCTTCCATTCCATATTCAAAATGGAATAACCAAGTCTCATTTACTATAATGAATAAGGATTTCAATTTATGCAGTCTCTATCTAAAAAGGCAACTAAGCTTGGGGAAATTTTACTTTACCTTTACCTTTCATTTCCCCAACTAAGGTCTACATATCCTAATCACGTGTGTCTTACTATCTTACTAATAACACTTCACTACTCTTCTATAGTCTGCACACATGAAGCAACATTCCTAGGCTCTCATTAGTGTCCTATACACTATACGAGAACTTTATTATTACTACTAAAAGTAATCATTTCTATCTCCTACATAGTCCTACATATTTTACGTCCACCTAGGAAATGATTCATATCTACTCCATATTTAAAAGTTTGGTTTGGTATTTATTACTTCATTTTAAAAATTAAAGCTTCTAAATTTTTGAAACATCAAACATTAAAATCTTTGCCTTTAAAAGTGTTACTTTGAAGTTTCTATTAAATTTAAAGGTATTTGGTTACTTAACATTGTATCTTTCTAGACTTGCATCTTTACAGCTCTTTGAATTTAAATTATTCCCCAAACCTAGAGGGAAAAACTTACAAATTCTAAGTTTAAAACTTATTGCTCTTTTCCTTTTGAAGACCTTTACAGCTTTCCATAAAAAAAAAATGGATTTTTAAATTAAACGGTTTAATAAGTTTTTCTCTTCCAAAAATTTATTTAATTTTTCACCATACCATTTTTTTAAAACATGCCTTGCTTGTCCTTAAAACATTTGTTTTTCTTGACTTTCAAAAATGTCCTCACATGTTTTCCAAACATCTTCTTTTCATAGATTTTCAAATTCATAAAAACTGTAATAGATAAGAACAATTATTTTGTCAAAAACCTCTTAAATTTCCTACTCTTATAATTACCTAACCTTGGAGGAGTTTCTAACTTACTACAAATAGGGACTTTCTATAAAGGCAAGCAACCAATGCACATAATCAACAAAAAAATATGAAATTTCCATTACTTAGCTGTACTACAAAGGCTCTCTACAATATCCCGCCCAACTATTTTGTCTAATTATTACACTTCTTATTAAACCTAATGGTTTTATACCTTAATGTATTGGAACGACTTTCTCTTATGAGAAACCATTAACGCTAAAACCTTCTATGAATCCTTTAAAAGATGATTTCATGTTTATGTGAAATTACAAGGAACTTATTTATATTTTATCGAAATAAACTATACAAAATATGGTGCTTTCTATACCTTGTACGTCTCTTTCACATATTCCTTATAACTTGCACAAAACATCTTTATTTGTGATTTGGTTTCATAGAAAATTATATCAACATTCATTTGATTCCAATAGATTAAGTATGTTTAATCTATATTCACTTACAATAGACGTTTCCTACAAAATTTATTAATTCCGTAATATTTAACTTACATCTTTTTTTTCAGAAGAACTCATTTTCAAAACTATTTTAGTATTTTCATAACTAGAAAGCATTTCCATATACTTATTTAAATAGTAAGTGTATTTACAAACCGCTTTATTTCTATACTTAGAAATTATCTTCAAAACACATTTTTATTTAGGTCAAAGCAGATGTTGCATAAAACACCATTACTACAACCCAAAAATACTAGTATATGGATTCAATCAAAATAAATATTGATAAATCCCATATCTATGTAAAAACATTTCCTTTGGGAGTCATCTACTATAACAATAGTGTCATAGTCTATGCTTCCTATATTTTACACGGAAACATCTATTACAACAATAAATGTTGTAACCTACGTTTTCGATACTCAACACACTCTAGTTTTTTATATTTAAAATTTTTGTTTACCTACAAAGAAACTAGCGAGCTTTACATGCTCTATAATTTTTTTAAAAGAATTTCACTTTTAACAAAATTTACATCATAAAAAAACCAATTTAAATTTCATACCATATTTTTCTAAAACCCAATATATACTTCCTCAAACATATTAACAATTATATTTTTCAACTTTTCAGTTCCAAAATTTTATTTTATTGGACTAAACATAAAGTGGATTTTCTACTTACTACCCTAGGAATACCCTTCCTAACCTTGAAAATCTCATTTCCTTACTAAAATCTCTTATTCCCTCCAAAATAAAAATACTCTCCCTACTATCCCTAAGGAACTTTCCCACTTCCTATAACATATGGTTATCAATATTCTCTGAGAACATAGCTTATTGTACATTATAAATCGGCAATAACATAGGGCTCAACATCCTTGGGTCATCCCAAGCCTAACTAACAAACTATGCAAAAATATACTTCTAAGAACTTTCCATATGTTAAAATCTATAATTAGGGACTATTTGGATTTTAGTATATAATATATTCATATTTCATTCAAAAGTACAAATACGTTCACTCATGTTTCCTAATTTATTTAGGATCTACTAACTTAAGCTCTTATACAAAATGTAACAACCCGAATTCCAGTGGGTCAAGAATTTCGACAAAAATGCTAAAATCCAAACACATTGAACCCCGAGTTGGGTGTTTATTATCCTGCAAATAGGTAAAGACAAATATATCAGAGCTCAAATAAATATCTCACAACGAAACTAACCAAAATATATTAGTAAGTAAATACTCACCAAGATAATAACACTTTCTAAACAAGTGTCTTAAAGTTGGAAAGTCTCTGCCATCTACCTAATCTGTAGGATGTTATGAGGAGGGGGTTAGAACTAAAGTTCTAGTGAATGGACAAATTATACATTTCTAAGCTTAAATCTACATATATCGTTTTATTTCCATTTTCTACAATATTAGGTTTATTGGGTTTATAACATTCTCGCCTCTAAGCGTGAATCGTACCCATCCACTCCCTAGTAGATTAAAACCTAATAACTAATATATGTAGCTATATGTCCAATGACCGGATCAGTCCTAGGTACTGCTCTTAGTACTATCTGTATCCTCCTCGAAAGGACTCCGTCATCTCACTGTTGGAGCATACTTTATGGAGCATACTTTAAATACATCTATAAAGGACATCTTTGTGAGGCCCGCAATACAGATGTTTCATTGTCTACTATGCAAACGTAAAAGTGCGTTCGCGCTAGACTATACTGATGCTCGGACATCCATAATGTACCACCCAATGCGTACTTTCAGGACTATACGTAATCATTCTGTATACTCCCTGAATCTTGCCAACAAGGTCTACATTGTACGGAACTTGGTTGGAGATTTTCTACATCTGTAAAGGATAGCTTTTGTTAGGCCTATAATACAGATATTCTACTTGATCTGTCTCTTTTCTCATCATGGCTATGGCCACATGCAGCCACCCCTCAACTAATCGAAAGACCTCTAAACAGCTAAATGGTTATGCCCTATTGCAAACAATCTGAACATCTAATTGGCTGTGCCTCTTATCCAATGTCTCTATGGTGAAAGAATCATTGGCCTGTTGGTTTAACTCTAGTCTTTTTCGAATTCGCTCTTGGTTGATGATGGCTTGATCTCCGCATGCGACTATCCTTTTCAGTCCTGCCCACTAAAACCTACACGTAAGTCAGAGTACGATGCCATATGAATATCATCCTCCATTCATCAACCTTTTGACTGCCTATAAATGGTCCGCTTCATTGGGCCTGCAATGCAAAAGTAGTCAAGGCATACTCTCTTGGTGGAACACCTATAGACCAGCCTCCTTGGGTGCAGCTTCGTTAGGCATATCCCCAATGGGCCATCCTAGAGTACACTTACACCCCGTTGAAGTCTCATACCTCCTTCTAACCCAAATTAACTAAGTTGGACATGCTATTTTTATGCTAAAAAACTATGATGAACTGCTTTGTTAGGATCTTCATCCTTTGTGCTGCTCCAAACGCATCTTACCATTATACTAGACCCTATGTCTAATATTTTATTATGCATTTTGTTTACTTTTATAATTCTATTGGCTACTTATTTACCGTAATCAGCAAAAGTGTGTCCCAGTCTCACCTAACTATTGTGAGACCATCAGTTCCTGACTGAAAGGGAATGTTGTTAGTATGGGCATTTTTTCTATGTTTTCTTATTAACTTAGTGTAAGTTTTAAAATAAGCATTTTATGTTATCTCTAATTCCAACCTATGTTATAACTATACTTGCAAATGTTACTTCTATATTCTTTTATAATCTACACATTATAAATATAATTGCAAGTGTCTTTTTTCTATTCTAGTCGGTCTTCTTTTATTATGATATTGAATTCTCTTTAGTTATCTTATCTTATCTTATATGATAATCTTGGCTTGGGACTATGTCAGACTCTCACAAATTTAATTATCATAATAACTGCTTTTCTTTTATTCTACCATCTGCATAGTAAATGCATATTTAGGAACATTTACTTTTATTGTTTCTAGTCTTGTCAAATAATTAACTTGATTTCTTTCTAATTTGTTTAACTCTTCACTTTATTCTCTTTTATTCTAGGAAGTAGTTCAATTCTATTTGCTTGGTTACAAAAACTATGCTAAAAATCAATTTATGTATTTTAATACTAAATAATTCTATAAACAATAACTCGAAATTGCAAAATATTTCTGTAATTGCTTCTTCAACTATTGCGTAATGCAAAATATAGATATGTCTCTAGTTTACACTAATTCCTTTTTATCTTTCTTTTATTTTTGCAATCACGTTTATCGTTATTTTTGGAATATTAAACTATAGAAATGTATTCTCTTATCTAAACCAACCAACTAATCTATCACTAACTTCCAGATCAAGTTATTAGATTTTCCTCGTTTTAATTTATTTCTCCCGTTTTAGCATAATTTACTATAAATTTCTTGCTTTTAGGCTTAAGCCTTTCTCTATAACTATTAAGCCTAATATTATTCATTTTTAGTTGGATTTCTTTCTTTTCCATATAAATAATAGTAAGTTCTTATATAAAATTAACAATCTCAACCTAACTAACTAACAGAATTAATTACTGAAATGAATGTTGAATTAAAATATTTAATAGGAATCTAACGATAATATATCATAAATGTAAAAGATATATAATTTAAATCAACTCACATGTCGTTCTTAGCTTTGCTCGTCCATAGTTTTGATTCATGGCCTTACTAGATCCCCTTCTAAGGCATCTAATATTTTTATTAAGAAGATCTTCTCCTTAGAAATATTTTCTATTTAGGGTTCATCCTCAAGCAATGAACCCAATTTGGAGAAAATCATATTGTGAGAAAATAGCTAGGACTAGGGTTCTATTAATTGGGGAGTTTGGGGATCTTGGACCGCTGGATTTTAGGACTGAATCTGGTGCAACCATGTCAAGGGTTTGCTGTGGATCGTTGGATTTAGAAACCAACGTTTGAGATTTCACAAAAATTGAATTAAATAGGTTCGGTACGTCCCTGTACGAATTCATGTCTAGGGGAAAACGCGGGTCGACCTATAGATCGACCTATGTTCATCAAGGGTCGACCCTTATGCACTATAGGTCGACCCATGGTCCTTGTTTATTTTTTATTTTTTTCGTTCTTTTGATTTTCCTTTCTCTCGCAACCTTTTCGTATTAACTCGGATTTCATAAGTTATATATGGAAATTGATCAGAAAATCGCCACGAACACAATGGTATAAGTTTTGAGGCTATATTCTAACAATTCCAAAATGTTTAGTTTCACCATTCAGTGTTATTTGATTATATAATTATCTAAAAATGCGGGTTGTTACATATGTGTTGTAGGATAGGTAATGTAGTGAAATCTCATTCGAAACTTACTTCGGTTGAAATATGGAAATCATACCTGAGGGCCGAATGCATGCCTTTTTTTCCCTTTTCTCTCTTTTAAGTGGACAAAATTTATTACATATCCATTTTTTCTTCTATTAATTTTCTTCTTTAAGTAACCCTACACCTTTATTATTTCTTTTCTCCACATGATAGAATGACATGTTCTACTCTGATCTTCATTATCATCCAATCATCAACAGTCAACATAGAATCAACCAAGCTTCATCTTTTAATCAAATTCGAAGTCAAACTTTATATCTACCTTTAAACACAATTGTAGTTTATTTTATGTACCTTGTCGCAACGCTAGAGAAATAAAAATATGAAGTTAAACTTTATATATTTAAAGTTAATTGTATTTGTAAATTAATGTTAAACATTTCAAGATAGTCATAAGTCGAAATTTAAACCCACCGTGTAAGTCCGAGATGGATGTTCGAGATACATTCACCTCGTTTGAAATTTCACACATTGTTAGATCCTTGTGTCAAAACTTTAAGGCAAAACTTGGCCAAAACTCATGTATATGCAAGATACTTCTAGCGTGCAGTCATCTTATGATATATGAGTATATACATGGTTAAGTGTGCGAATTGTTCATCTTTGGTTACACCATCAGTCCTCTCTGCGTTCTTAGATTTCGTTTGGTAAGTTAATAAGCTTATTGTATTCCAAAACCTAATTTTTTTGCTATGTCAAACAATAATTAAAAATATAATTCACTTAATAATAATAATATAACTAATTTAACAAAGTTTTATAAATGATGATGATGATGATGAATTAACTAAGTTTAAAAAAATTCATGAAGTTTCTAATAATAATAATAATGACAATGATAATAATATAATTGAGTTAATTGAGTTTTTATAATAATAATTAGCAAAATTAAAAAATAACTAAGTTTTGTTAAAATTATCTTTTTAAGTTAACTAAATTTTATAAAAATTAGTAATATAACTAATTTAAAAATGTTTTATAAATAATAGTAGTAATAATAATGAAGATGATGAATAAACTAAGTTGATAAATATTAATTAATTTTATTATTATTTTCATTATTATATAATTAAGTTAGCTGAGTTTTAATAATAGTAGTAGTAATAATTGTAATAAATTAATTAAGTTAACCAAGTTAATAAAAATTAACTAAGTTTTGTTAAAATTAAAATGTTTTATAAAATTAACTAAGTTTAATTAACTAAGTTTTGTAAATAATAATAATATAACTAATTTAACAAAGCTTTATTAATAATAATGAAGATGATGAATTAACTAAGTTTATAAAAAATAATAAAGTTTATAATAATGATGATAATACTAATAATAATATAATTAAGTTAATTGATGTTTATAATAATAATAATAGTAATACTAATAATAATATAATTAAGTTAATTGATGTTTATAACAACAATAATAATAATTAATAAGTTAACCAAGTTAATAAAAAGTAACTAAGTTTTGTTAAAATTAAACAAGTTTTATAAAATTAACTACATTTAATATAACTAAATTTTATAAATAATAATAAAATACCTAATTTGACCAAGTTTTAAAAATAATGATGATGATGAATTAACTAAGTTTATAAAACACACCTTTGTACAGCTCCTAGTTTAACAACCAAAAGCATACTCAGTTGAATCAGTTACCAGATGCAGAATCAGTTGACTTGATACTTATGCATGGCTCTAACTCTAAGGACTGGTTGGCGGGTAATATTTCCAATGTCTACATGGCACTAACTCACGCTCAGTTGAATGTACAACAGAGATTCAAGGATTACTTCAATTGTCAAACCCAAAGATCTTTTACTTGCCACTTCCTATTGTGGCAACATCATTAACTATGTATAGAAACCTCATGCACCATAATTTTGAAAATCAAAAGGCAACGAGAGTTAAACCTACACCCATTAATTCAATGTTGTTAGAAAGGAGAAGATGGAAGGAAAGATATTAATGAATCCAAATGACCCTGAACAAAACCTAAAATCATTCTAGCAGGAACAATATTCAAAGCAAAAGAATGTCAGTAACCATGCATAGTTCAATTATCCTCTAAGATCAGGATTTGGAACTGCAAGACAAGGAATCTCCTTCATTTTTGCTTTTATTTTTATTACTGCTTTAGTATGTTCATCTGTCCAAGCAGGTGGATTTTTTTCTTAGTCTTTCAAATAATGCTTTATCATCATAAGCCAGATCTTTATAAAATCCAAAAACATAGTTTAAGCTTCCTAAAAATCTTTGTAGTTGATTTTTATCTTTAATTTCATTTGGAAATTTTTCTGCAAATATAATTGCTCTATCAATAGGAAATATTGTTCCATCTTTTATAATGTGTCCAAGAAATCTAACTTCTATTTGAAAAAGTTTTATCTTTTTATCTGATACAGCTAATCCAGCCCTTTTTGTGATATTTATAAAAATATTTAGATTTTTAAAATGATGGTCAATTGATTCTAAAAATATTAGAACATTGTCAATATATACTATGGTAAATGCTGCATAAGCACTATAAATATCATTCATAATTTTTTGAAATTCTAAAGGGGCATATTTTTAACCCAAATGGCATTGACTTCCATTCATAGTGTCCAAACTGAACGGTAAATGCAGTTTTATATCTATCTTCCTTTTTAATCTGAATTTTCCAGAATCCAGATTTCATATCAAATTTAGACATTATCTCGGCTGAATAAAGTCTTGCTAATAAATCCTTTTTATTAGGAATTGGATATCTAATCCATCTTAATGCTTTGTTTAAAGGTTTATAATTTATAACTAGTCTTGGAACTCCTCTTTCTAATTCTACCGCATTTTCTACATAAAATGTTGAACGGCTCCATGGACTTTTAGATGGTCTAATAAGACCTTTCTGTAGCAATTCTTCAATTTCTTTTTTACAGATTTTCAAATGTCATTGAGACATGGCTATAGGTCTAGATTTGATGGAGGAATTTCAATCCTATACTCAGGTTGACTAACTCCGTCCGTTGTGTTTCTTACAGTTACATTTTCCTTTTCTATTTTTAAAGGAGTAGTTTCAGCATTGCTGAATCTTGGTTCCTCTAGTTTAGAGTTAGAATCCAATTTTAGGTGTGTGACTCTTTCTTTTGAAAATCTGATTTCAACGACGCCATCTGGATATTCAACAATTTCTTTTAACCTTTTATTTTCTATTTTAGTAGGTTCGTTTGCTTCTTCAAGAAGCCATTTTTCTGGTAAATTTACCTCATTCCAACTAAATGATTTTGGAATTACAACGTTACTTTTCATGATGTCCATTATAAACAGTGTGGTCGTACCTTGATTTTTAATTGGTATATTTTTTGTATTAGTAATAATAGATTACTTTATAACATATTGTATAAATAAGAATTACATTTTGTGTTCCCGGTTTCATATTAAAACCTTCGGTTTTTATGTCCAGACAGATAGACCGGAGTAAATTTGGGTCGGTTAAGGACATAGTAAAATTTGAAAAACATGAAAAATAAATTGGTCCATCATATAATGTCGAATCAACTATTCCTAATAAGGAATCATGGAATTTATTATGTCTTTTGTCTCTGACTGCAATTACAGCAAACGTATTTAGTCCTAATTTTGTTGCTGGTTTTAAAGCGACTTGAATTAATCCAACATGAATAAATTTATATTTTTCTTTATGTAAATTTAAAAGCCTTTTTGAAAACATACTAAATGAACTATATCCTTCAGATAAAGGAATTGCTTGTTCAACTGTTTTAATTACGTAATGAGTTTTTGTAATAAAACTTCTTGCTTTCTTATAAATCTTTGAAGGCGAATAAGCCGAAATATTTCAGTTGTTTAAGCTAGATTCTAAATCTTTATTCATAGTAATTTCTTTATTTTTTTCTAAGAATTTCCCTGTCCTAGATTATCTAGACCGTTATTATTATTATTGCTAAGTGATAATGCTCTAGATAGTCTTTCCATATTATCTACCGCTTCACTGTCAACGATTTACGCAAAACTTCCCTAACGCCTATTCACGACAACAAACGGGAAAAACACTGCTACACAACCTAAGGACAAAGTCCCAGGTTTCAAAGGTAAATAATAAGTAGGATTAGCTAGATTTTATCAGATAGAACAATAAGAGTTTGATAAACTAGCACTGAATAATTTCTACAGTAATTGTTAATAAACAGAGATGAATAATGCCGATGAATAGTAACGGTGAGTAGTAACTATGGATGAATAGTACAAAATAGTACCTTCTTTCTTGGGCGTTTAAGCCTGAGCAAACCTAATTCCTACCACCAACGGGCTCTGATACCAAACACCTTCGGACTTTCAGTCTCTCCTTGTTTGATGTAAAGTTGTAAGAGGATAGTAATTTACGCAAGCGCAGATATTATATTACAGAGAGAAATTTATTTGAGGAAAAGAACATTTTATTACAGTGGATTATAATACAAAGAGTTGGCTATCTACCATTACAAACTTTTATCAAACTCTAAACTCTTAAAACCTTTTTTTTCAAACTCAAGAATACACACTCATATATAGTACATCCGGTTATCAAGATATTTTAACTGACATCTTCCATTCTTCTGCATCCTTATCAACAAGCCATTCATCTTTATTCCTTCAGCAATAATTATGCATTTAGTCACATCCTCCTTGTCTTTAGCAATAATAACGTTTTTGTCACATCACTCCTTATCTTTAGCAATGCTTTTGTCACATCACTCCTTGAAATAATTTGTCTTCTGTTGCGTGTATCTTTATAATGGAGTATTTGCTGGCATCTTTTTATCCTTATCTTTATTAGATATTTTGGCTAGAATGTTATTATGTCTTTGGAGGGCCTTTCGGAATGTGTACAAGTGGAGGAAATCCTTGAGGCGGAGACAATGGTATTTCTCCATAATGAAAGTTACAATATTTAGCTGGTGAAAATATACGTATACGATCCAGACTCCATTAACCTTCATTTTAAGTATCTTACATTGTGCCTTTTGCTTTTAGCATATAATCTTCCATTTCTTGTAGGTTTCTTCATGAACTTTGATATGTGGACATGGTCATAAGTTCATCATCGCTGTCTGAATCTAATATAGCTTTAAGCTGTATTTTCAAATTTCTTTTGAAGAACTTGCCATCGGTTCTTTTAATATCTCAGATAATTCCTTTTTAGATGAATCTGGTATTTATTGCGGTTCATGGTTGAATAAACCATTTTCTGAGCAAACTGAGTCTTTAAAAAATTCAAATTTATCCCACCATTTTATTAAAATCCTTATTCCTAAATAAGGAATACTTTCAAATTTTATTTCAGGCTTTCGTAACGTTCTTGGAACAATAATAACATCCCATTTCATAATCCTAGATACTTGATAAAGTGCCGCAAAATTTAGATTATGATATTTCATAGAATTATTTTTTCGAACAAATTCAACATAAATGTTTCTTATTTTTTGTTGTAAAATTATTGGATATAATCTAAAGTTTGAAAACCAAACTATAAACCAATTTGGAAAATTTGTGGTATTTTGAGTTTTAAGTTGAATAAACCAACTGTATTTTCTCTGCCTATTTTCATAAGAGAAAGCAAGAATCCAAGCTTTAATATAGTCAAAGCATTTGAAATTTAATTTATTCCTATAATAATTTTTTGAATTTATAAATAATTCTTTGGGCTTATATAAATCACCTTCCATTGTTCTGGGGTAATCATTTTAACAATAGAGGTCTTTGAGAAAGCCCATTTTCCACCAGTTCTCATGGCGAATTCAAATTATACAGAACCTGTGTAGGTTAAAATTTCTTGATAGAAATTGAAATCCTTTGGATAAAGGTATGGGTCAGTAAATTTCTTCAAATAAAAGGTCATAACCTTTTCAGCAGATAAATGAATATATTTTTTCTCTACATGAGATACCCATATGGTTGATATTGGAATATCTGGGTATATGTATTCTCTTATAGATACGGATTTTACCGCTAACTCATGAGCATCGGCTCTGAGTTGTTCATTGACTGGAGTAGTTTTTTAAAACTTCTTCTCTTAGAATTCTTTCATCCTTCTGAAATGCCGGATTATAAGTTGTTATTAGTTAGGATAGTGTCGTTTTACTGCTTTCTTCCTTTTCTTTACCTTTATTCATTTTTTCCGGGTAAAAATTCTCGAGTTAAGAAATTTGGTAACGCATTATCAGATCCTTTAATAAACTCAATATCAAAATCAAATACTGATAATATTTCTTGCCATCTAGCAAATATTTGTTTTGATGCTATGATTTTAACATCCTTCTGTAAAATTTCTTTGGCAGACTTACAATCTACCTTTAACAAAAACTTTTGATTTAATAACTCACTTTTACACATAATACAAATTACTAATATTTCTTTTTAACTCTAGATCCTTGCCAAATTGCCAAAGTAAATCTGACTAAGGAATCTTTATTATTAATTCTTGGTTTAGGAATGCCACCATGTCCTTTGTCCGATGCATCCGTTTCAACTATTTTAAGTGCATCAGGATTTGGAATTGCAAGACAAGAAATTTCCTTTATTTTTGCTTTTATTTTCATTACTGCTCTAGTATGTTCATCTGTCCAAGCAGGTGGATTTTTTCTTAGTCTTTCAAATAATGGTTTAGCATCACAAGCCAAATCTTTATAAAATTTTGAAATATAGTTTAGCTTCCTAAAAATCATTGTAATTGATTTTTCTTTTTAGTTTCATTTGGAAATTTTTCTGCAAATGTAATTGCTCTATCATAGGAAATATTGTTCCGTCTTTTATAATGTGTCAAAGAAATCTAATTTCTGTTTGAATTTTTTATCTTTTTAGCTGATACAACTAATCCAGCCCTTTTTATGATATTTATAAAAATATTTAGATGTTTAAAATGTTGGTCAACTGATTTTGAAAATATAAGAACATCGTCAATATATACTATGGTGAATACTGTATAAGCACTATAAACATCATTCATAATTTTATGAAATTCTGAAGGGGAATTTTTTAACCCGAATGGCATTACGTTCCATTCATAGTGTCCAAACGAACAGTAAATGCAGTTTTATATCTATCTTCCTTTTTAATCTGAATTTGCTAGAATTTAGATTTCGTATCAAATTTAGACATTATCTTGGCTGAATAAAGTCGTGCTAATAAATCCTTTTTATTAGGAATTGGATATCTAATCGATCTTAATCCATCTTAATCCTTTTTAATGCAGTTTCATTAGGAATTGGATATCTAAAGCAATTGGATGTCAATATTCCATTCTACAATGGAGGTACCATCAAAAGATACGACCCCATAATGGTTTTGTTCCTCAAATAAGAGGTTGATTGGTGTTGGTCTTGTATAATAAGGTTTACTACATGAGGCAATTCCGTAATTAATTTTATTAATTGTAAAATTATTTTCTGGTTTATTTTTTTCAATATTTAAGAACATATTTTGTAAATTATTTACTTCTTTATCTGTTATTATCAGATTCTGGTTCTAAAGTTTCTCTAGGTTCCTTACTTTTAATTATGGGTGCAACTTCTTTTTCATTAACATTTAAGGCGTCTAACCTTTTCATTATTTCTTTTAACATTTCAGAGTTTTCTCCTGGTTTATCCATATTCATTTCTAAGTTTTGTGCTGACCAGGATTTGAATAAAACTTTATCTGTATCGTAGGTTTTTGTTTGATCTTTATTAGATCCTTGCTCAATTCTTGTAAGTTGATTATCTATTGATTGTAAGGTTAAATTTGTAAAATTATTATGCTCTATAATAGCTTCAAATGACTTATCTTTCATATAAGGAGCAGCAATAATTTCTTCTTTATCAATTTTAACTGACAAATTTGCTTCTGTAGGATGTATACTCCTAATAGATTTTTCTGCTTTAGTTATATACTCTTTATAAGCAGAATTTACATTGAAAACTGTTAATAAGTCATCAAAATTTGGAAAAGTATCCTTTTGTTTTTCTATTTTGTAAAAATTTTCTATCATTATAAAGATATCATAATTTTTTTGGCAGGTCATTTCCTATTTTCTTTAAAAATAATTTATATCTTTTAATCGACATTTCTTGTTCTTTAAGATCTTCCATAAAGAACCATTTTCTTTTATATTTATTGTCTTTTGATTAAAACTTTATTTTTTCAGATTTCGAAAAGGGAAATTTGAACTCTTCATCAAGAGTTATGGTATTTAACCAAACACAGATTTATCCCCATCGTATCCCATATTTGAAGGTATCGGTGATCTGGGATTTGATGGAGAAATTTCAACCCCATATTCAGGTAGACTAAATTCGTCCATTGTGTTTCTTACAATTACATTTTCCTTTTCTATTCTTAAAGGAGTAGTTTCATCGTTGCTGAATCTTGGTTCCTCTAGTTTAGGGTTAGAATACAATTTTAGGTGTGTGACACTTTCTTTTGAAAATATGATTTCAATGTCCCCGCCTCGGTATTTAACAATTTCTTTTAATCTTATTTTCTATTTTAGTAGGTCCATTTGCTTCTTCAAGAAGCCATTTTTCTGGTAAATTTACCTCATTCCAACAATAGATTTTGGAATTACAACGTTACTTTTACTGATGTCTGTTATAAATAGTGTAGTCGTATCTTGATTTTTAATTGGTATGTTTTATGTATGAGTAATAATAGTATTCATTACTTTATAACATATTCTACAAATAAGAATTACATTTTGTGTTCCTGGTTTCATAATAAAACCTTCTTTTTTTATGTCCAGATAGATAGTAAAATTTGGAAAGCATGAAAAATAAATTGGCCCATCACATAATGTTGACTCAACTATTTTGTGATATCCCGAAATTTCAAACAAATTTAAATATGGGTTGTTTAAGTGTGTATATATATGTGTGTTGATTTTAAATAGAATTTGAACTTGAATTTGAATTTGAAAATTCAAAGAATAAATGTCTTATAATAAATTGGATTTAAAAATAATTATATATGATTTTTATTAGTATATGATTAGTTTTATATCATTGTCTTTAAAATGTTTTATAAATATAAATAAGGATATATTAAACTAGTATATTTGTATAATTGTTTTTAAGTATATATAATTGGGTTTTTATTTCATTTTCTTTAAGTAATATATAGATAAATAAAGGAAAAAGGTTAAAAATAAAAACATGGAATTACAAATGTAAGTTAAAATGTATACATAATTACAAATGTAAGCAAAAGAATATGTTTAATGACAAGTGTAAGCCAAATTTACAAGTGTCATTTATTTTTATTTTTATTCTAAAATAAATCAAACTAAGTTATATAAACATATTTCTTCCCCTCTCTTTCATTTTTTTCTTTGATCTACATTTTCAACAAAGAAGCTAAAATCCTGTAACACTAAAATAAGAAAATAAAAGAAAGCAAACAACATCAAGCTTTACAATCTCCTTCAAGATTTCAAGCTAAAACTAAGCAAGATAAATTCAACAAATCAGACCAGAAGCATTTTCCAGTTTTAAGAATTTCAGTTCAAATCAAAGTAAGACAAATTCTAGTTTTCAAAAAAAAATCAAGTTTCCAAATGTTAAAGGCTTCCAGGCTTCTCTAGTTTACAGTGAGTAAACAAAGAAATAACTCTGTTTATAATCTAGATGCATGCAGTAAAACTTGAATTTGAATTGGTGATAATGGTTTGCATGGTTGATCTTATGATTATGTGTGTGTGTGTGTGTGTGTGCGTGTGTGTGTGTGTGTGTGTGTGTGTGTGTGTGTGTGTGTGTGTGTATGGAAATACTTCTGTGCATATCTGTTAAACAGTTCATATGCTCTGTTCTTATTCTTCAGAATATAAAACTTTGTTCGAAAATTCATATCTCTTCCCTCAATTCTTTTTAGACTTAGGTATATAAACAAATCTTGTTTGTAATAACAAAATATCTGATCTAAAAATATTTATAAGTAAGAATTTAAGTCAGTTTCAACAATAATAAAGAAGAACGGTGGGATTTAAATCATAATAAAATATTCGACTTAAATGATTCCTGAATTCAAGCACATAATCGATTTTGTTTTCAAAATCTAGGATTTTTAAAAATAAAATCATGATTTTTAAGGTAGTAAATTAAGAGGAATCGAGAGATGAACGTTGATGACGTTTTTATCATTCTGATGGTCGGGTTAGTTTGAATGATCGGGACCATCATTGGAGCAGACTGGAAGCTCAAGGGTTTGCGTAAAAATGGTCGTAAGATTTTACAACTACGGTGGCGGTGGAAGATCGACGATGTAGGGTTTAGCCCGGTTTTTGGGTCGAGGTTGAATTGTGGGTTGCTGCACGGTCATTGTAGCTTTGGAGGAGGCCGGTCATGGGGGGAAAAGAGCATAGATCATTGGCAAAGCTATAGGTGGAGTTTCGAGAACGCTGGTGGTCGGAGTTGTCTGGATGAGGCCATTTTTGGTCGGGACGTTTTGTTCCAGTGGGTTCGATCTAGTTGAATTTTGATTTCATGATCAATTGAGGATTTAGGTGGTTAGGATCGAAGGTGGAGATCGTAGGTGTCTTGTCGGAAGTGAACTTGGAGGGCGGCTCATCGCCGATGATTGGTGCAGGTGTATGATATGTCAGTGTGTCAGTCTTTTTTGCTTGTGAAGATGTTCTTCGGGTTTGTCTCGGGGAAGAATAGATTGCTCGAGTTTTGTTTTGAGTTGTTCGAGTGTGCTAGCAGGGTTAAAAATTTAAGAAAACTAGCTTTGAAATTTAAATAAGTCAAAAAGAAGAAGAGAAAAGGTGAATTTCTCGGGTGTGACTAGGGAAGGATATCGGGTTGAACCCGAAGGAAGTTTATAATAGTTTTAAAATTTTAAATAAAAGCAAGTTTTAAAACTTAAAATGAATCTAGTTTAACTAATTTTTAAATCTAATTCTTTATATAATAAATGTTTTAATAATAGATTTAAGGAAAGTGGTAGATTTGTTTAACTTAAATTTATTAAGTTAAATTCTTAAGTTATTTTAAACTTAATTTTTAAATGCAATAAAGTAGTAAATTAAAATGATTAAATTTATATGTTAATAATAACTGAGTAACCAATAAAGATAAATGGATTATCTTAAAGTTAATTAAGGTCTTTGGTAATTAAAGATTAATTAAATGAATTAAAGAGAAATTAATCAATTATTGATTAAGGATTAATTAATTAATTATTAAGGGTTATAAATTAATTAATTGGAGATTAATTAATTGGTAATTAGTGATCAATTAATGTAAGTAATTAGAGATTAATTACTTAAATGATTAATTTCTTAATGTCAGTAATTAAAGGATTAATTTGTTAATGGTTAATTAATTTAATTAGTAATTAAAGGTTAAATTAATTAATAATTAGAGATTAATTAATGATTAGAGGATAATTAATTAATAATTAAAGGTTAACTAATTTGAGGATAATTAACCAATGGGATAATTACTTAATGGAAGTAATTATGGATAATTAATTTAGATGGATAATTAAATGATGATTAATTAATTAATGGGTTGTAATTAATTAATGTTAAGTAAGCAGGATTTTAAAGTAAATTAAATTGATTAGAAATGGTACAATAAATTTACCTTTCTTATAGATGATTAAGATATATTGAATAGCTTAGATTATTTGATATCTTTGATATGTGATTTGTGATGCTTTATGATATGAGATATTTTGATTGAATCAATATGGGATTCTATCTGAGATGAATTGTTGTGTGAATATGAAATCCTGAATATAAATTGTATTGTTTAAACTCAAACAACTTGGATTAAAGATGACATTGAATTCGAAGAGACCAGGGTCGGGTATCAGTAAATACCCGAAACCACTTCGATTTGTAATCTACAATAAATTCTTTATAGAATTGATTTTGGAATAAATAGGCTGGAATGGAATAAATGATGTAAATTTGGTCATTAAATCTGGGTAATAATGCCTAGATATGATTATAAGATGTCTTTGACTATGGAAAGTTAAGAACTTGTACTGAGGCAAGAGTTACCCGGGTTTTAAATAAGTTTTATGGATTGGTATTTCATGTTAGATGGGTTTAATCACGCTGATTTCCAGCCTAACCTGGGTGTTACTTTGATGTAATGCTCGGGTCATACAGAGTATTGCAGATTTTCAGTTAGGACCTTCTGGAGCTCAAGAGGCGAGCTGGATGGCAGGAACGTATGGAATTGACCGCTGTGTATTAGAGTTGTTTTGGTAGTAGTCTGGGACATGTTGATATAACTATATAGTCTATTTGTAAATGGCTGTAACTCTGACAAAATGTATGTAATCTAACAATTACAGCTTTCTTTGTAAAAGGAATTATTTGTTATTATATATAATCCGCTGCGAATGTGAGATGCTATTATTTTCTGTTCTTCTTTTTCCTTCTTTCTTCTTTTCTTTAACAATCTGAAATTTCCGGCGTTCGAATTCTCGGCACTTCTACCGCGAATGTATTAGTGTCGGATTCTCGAGATCGAAATTTTGGATCATTACATTTTGGTATTAGAGCTGAAGGTTAAGAGAGAACCTTGGCTCTGGTGGGTTTACTCATTAAGGATAGGGTCAATGGTACCATAGAATGAATTGAGTGTAGTATACATGAGGGCGTATTTGTTATTTTCTTATAAAATGATTCTAAAAATGATTTTATATAAGTTTATATTTTGATATATAAAGCAATATTTTTTATAATATATTAAGGTAATTGGTTGTTGTATTATTTGAATTAAAATAATAATAAGAATTAAGTGGTAATGGAAATACAACCAAATAAGAACTTGATAATATGAACTATAGAAATTAAATAAGCTAAAAATGGGATGTTTGTTTTCTAATGAAAAGCATAATGAAATATTTTAAGGAAGTAACAATTTAGATAAGTATGACTTATAAATTGAAAAGAATTTAAATTGTGAAGTTTTAAATCTAAGTCCAGAAAATTAAAATTGTTTTAAAGGTGTTAAGAGATATAATGAATAATATTTTAAGTGTAGGAATCATATTTTAAAATAAAAGTTATTTGAAAATTTTAAGGAAATTTATTGAATAAACCCAAAGATGGTTTAAAAATCTAATGTATGAGGTGAAGTGCAAATAAAATGAATATGTATACATATGGGATATACATAAGATCAAAATTGATTAAAACTAAACACGAGGTGTTGAGTTTTTCCTGAAATGTGATAAGTTTTTGAACTTACAAATAAGAAAGGATATTGATAAGAAATTTAAAATTTTAAATGAATAAATTCAAATTGAGCAAGGTTGAAAGGATTAAGTGTAGGGGAAGTTAATTAAGAACAAC
The DNA here is from genome assembly GCA_030765085.1 of Allium cepa. NCBI lineage: Eukaryota > Viridiplantae > Streptophyta > Magnoliopsida > Asparagales > Amaryllidaceae > Allium > Allium cepa. The sequence continues at coordinate 115,359,638 of CM060942.1, forward strand.
CTGAATTGAAAATTTCAAGACGAAATTAAAGTTAAACTTAGGGAAGTTAAATGGGTTGATTTGAGATGGAAGTTATGTGTGATCTCAAATGGGTTTGAGATCTGGAAATTGGAAATGGATATTTTAAATAAATTGGATGTTTATTTATTATGACTTATCTTAATATCATCTTATTGTTATTAATAATCCATGAAACTATGAATTAGATTATTTAAATGAATTAAGAAATGGATTGAGGTAATATATATCCATTACTGAAATAAAATAGAAATAAGATTGAACTTATGAAAAAGGTAAATTGCTTTAAACTTAAAGATTTAAATGTTAGAAATGAGCTTGCTGAAAACTTCTTAAGGATTAGTTTCGAAGTTAAAATTGGGTAATAAATTGGATTCTGAAGGTTAAATCATTTTGAAAGTTTTGAACTCTTATTTGAATTTTAAAATAAGTTAAATAAAGGTAATTTAAAATGGAATTTTTAAATTTGGACTCAGAATTAAATGGTTTAAATTTTTAAGTTGTTAATTTAAAAATAAAGGTTGGTTTGGTTTAAAGAATTAAATCAACATTTAAAAATTTAACTCGAATTTATGAAATTTGAGATGGTTTTAAGTTAGGATTCGAATAGAATTAGTTCAAATTGAATTTGATTTGAATTAATTGGAATTGTGATTGAAGATGGATAAACATAAAATTCAAGTGGAAAATTTGAATTGAATTAATTTGAAGTGAAACTGAAGTTGAATAAGTTTGAGTTTCAAAAGGGAGTTGATTTGAATTTAGGATAGGAATTGAAGTTAATTTAAATTGAATCAAAATTGAATCAATTTAAATGGAAGTGGAAATTGGAAATTGATGGGAAATGGAGATTGGGAAATTGAACAGTTTGACTCTGAAAACTATTTTCAAATAAATTGTTTTAATATAAATCGTTTTAAGTCTATTTTCCTAGCTATTTACTATACAACCTTTCTTTTTAATACCCAAACTATCTTATACTTATTTTACAATTATTTTGAAAACTAATTACTATTTTACATCTGTTTTGCAAACTGATCACTATTTTGCAAATACTTACAAACTAATTACTATTTTATAACTATTTTGCAACTATCCAACTATTTTACAATTATTTGACTACTTTACAACTATTTTAAAAGTTTCTTAACTATTTTATTACTATTTGCAACTAATAACTATTTTACAACTACTTATCTATTTTAAATTTTTTCAAGCTATTTTCTTAATACAAGTTGGTCAGAGGGTAAACTGTCTACAACTGAATACCAATTGAGATAAGAATTGAAGTGTTAACTCAGATAGAAAATGGGAGCAATTGTGGATGAGTGAATAGAATCAAAATGAAGATGAATAGAAAATATTGATTTAGAAAATAATCAATAAAGATAAATACGTAGGATGTATTTCTATTCGCATGATGATTTGATTCGGATTCAAGCATAGAATTTCGAGAAAGTATATCGATCCAAGTAGGGATTTTTCACTTGATTTTCGACGGCGAACCCTGGATATGGATTTTTGATTGATTTTGAAAATTCTCTATCAGATTTAGGGCTATGCAAGGAGAATGACGGTTTCTGATCAAGAAACCAGATCTAAGTCCGCACTTAGAAGTCGGGTGGACGATACTAGTTCGAAGGTGAAATTGTGTGATCGAATGAGCGATCAGATTTAATGTTGCGTATGGATGGTATATGTACATCATATGTGCTTGAATGTAACAGATATTGAAATTTTGAAAGAAATGAGAAATTATTTTGAAATATATTTGGAGAAGTATATATGAATAAAGGTGGAAGTTGGATATCTTTTGAAATTCACTTTATGATAAGTCAGTAATATGGTAAGTAACTTTATAAAATAAAATAAAATTGGAATGTTGATTTGGCATGGTAAAGTTATATATATTGTTATATTTGATAAGCTCCCTTATGTCGAATCAAGAAACAGAAGAAGGGTTTTTGAAAATGTTTGAAGTATAAAAAGGGAATCTATATAAGTGATCCAAAGATTTTTTCCAAGTTGGAAGGGATAAGTTATATATATATACACACACACATATATATATATGTAATATTTTATGAAAATGATTTTGGGAAAGGTTTTGGAACCTATGGATTTGGCAAAGGCTTTTGATTTTTAGGAAAAATCAATTTTGGAAATTTGAAAAGTCAAATTTGGAACTATCGATTTGAGATATCGATTTTGTGTAAAGGAAATTTATGTGAATCATAAAGGGCATGATTTGAAAGATACTATAAGTGTATAGTATAAAATGTTTTGAGATTGGCTCTGGGGAAAGAGCGCTCCTATGGAAATGAACTTCGTAGGAGATCCACGGGGTAGATCTTCCTTGAGCCTTAAGGTGGAGGCTCTAAATTGAATCTTAAGAGAAAGTACATACAAACTGAAGTTCCTGAGGATTTCGTGTTGTGGGTAGCGAAGTCAAGGGCGCTGATGGCTATAGAGACATTTTGGTTATGCTATGACGATAGTGTAACTCGATGTCACTACGATCTACTACAGACAATAGCGGAAGTCGTGTGTGCTGTGAGAGCCAACAGTCTACGTTTGATTTTGTTGTGATGGCAACATAACATCGGTAGACTGTGACCTATGGAGACATAGCGGAAGTCGAGAGGCCGTGAGAGACTAAGGCTACATTGGGACTTGACTGATGTAATCTGTGACCTATGTGGGAGTAGTGAAGTTCCATTTGGCAGCGAAAATCGAGGGCGCTGATGCCTACAGTTACATGGACTTCTTCCGTGATGGCAACGTAACCCGGGATGTAACTGCGATCTGTGGCGGGTTCCATGGTGTAATCAAGGGGCGCGGAGTGCCTGCAGTTATCTTTGGATTTTTCAGGGATGACAACGTAACCATCGGGTTAACTACGACCATGGAGGGAGTGATGATTTCCATAGCATTCTCACCAAAGATGCTTCCTCTATTTTCAAAAAATGTTTTCTTTATTTTCAACAAAATATTTTCCAGTACTTTCACTGGGTGTTGAAAATGGGTTTACCAAGTACTTAAGTAGATTTTCAGTCCTACGCATGATTAACGTATGACCGAACTTTTGTGAGAACAAGGATGGACTTGTGAAAACATCGAGTTATAAAAAGTATTTTTATGAAACTGTTTTGATAATATTATATAGATTTTAAAGTGTTTTTAAAATTCTAAAATGAAGGGTTTATTGTTGAAATGGTCAAAGAGCAATATAAGCTTATAACAATCATTATAATGAAATTCTGGTTTTGTTCCTTTTCGAGGACGAAAAGGTTTACAGGGGGGAGGAATGTGATATCCCGAAATTTCAAACAAATTTAAATATGGGTTGTTTAAGTGTGTGTATATATATATATATACATGTATGTGTATTGATTTTAAATAGAATTTGAACTTGAATTTGAATTTGAAAATTCAAAGAATAAATATCTTATAATATATTTGATTTAAGAATAATTATATATGATTTTTATTAGTATATGATTAGTTTTATATCATTGTCTTTAAAAGGTTTTATAAATATAAATAGGATATATTAAACTAGTATATTTGTATAATTATTTTTAAGTATATATAATTGGGTTTTTATTTCATTTTGTTTAAGTAATATATAGATAAATAAAGGAAAAAGGTTAAATACAAAAACATGGAACTACAAATGTAAGTTAAAATATATACATAATTAAAAATGTAAGCAAAAGAATATGTTTAATGACAAGTGTAAGCCAAATTTACAAGTGTCATTTATTTTTCTTTTTATTCTAAAATAAATCAAACTAAGTTATATAAACATATTTCTTCCCCTCTCTTTCATTTTTTCTTCGATCTACATTTTCAACTAAAAACCAAAATCCTGTAACACTAAAAGCAGAAAATAAAAGAAAGCAAACAACATCAAGCTTTACAATCTCCTTCAAGATTTCAAGCTAAAACTAAGCAAGATCAATTCAACAACTCAGATCAGAAGCATTTTCCAGTTTCAAGATTTTCAGTTCAAATCAAAGCAAGTCAAATTCCATTTTTCAAAAAAAAATCAAATCAAGTTTCCAGATTTTAAAGGCTTCCAGGCTTCTCTGATTTACAGTGAGTAAACAAAGAAATAACTCGGTTTATAATCTAGATGCATGCAGTAAAACTTGAATTTGAATTGGTGATAATGGTTTGCATGGTTGATCTTATGATTATATATGTGTGTGTGTGTATGGATATTCTTGTGTGCATATCTGTTAAATAGTTCATATGCTTTGTTCTTATTCTTCAGGATATAAAACTTTGCTCAAAAATTCATATCTCTTCCCTCAATTCCTTTTAGACTAAGGTATATAAACAAATCTTGTTTGTAATAACAAGATATCCGATCTAAAAATATTTATAAGTAAGAATTTAAGTCAGTTTTAACAATAATAAAGAAGAACAGTGGGATTTAAATCATATCAAAATATTCGACTTAAATGATTCCTGAATTCAAATACATAATCGATTTTGTTTTCAAAATCTAGGATTTTTAAAAATAAAATCATGAATTTTTAAGGTAGTAAACTAAGAGGAATAGAAAGATGAACGTTGATGATGTTTTCGTCATTTTATGATGCTCGAGTTAGTTTGAATGATCGGGACCACTACTAGAGCAGACTGGAAGCTCAGGGGTTTGGGCAAAAGTGGTCGCAAATTTTTACAACCACGGTAGCAGCGGAAGATCGACAATGTAGGGTTTAGCGGAGTTTTCGGGTCGAGATTGAATTGTGGGTTGCTGCACCGTCATCGCAGCTTCGGAGGAGGCCGATCATGGGGGAAAAGAGGGTAGATCATTGGCGAAGCTATGAGTGGAGTTTCGAGAACGCCGGTGGTCGGAGTCGTCTGGACGAGGCAATTTTTGGTCGGAACGTTTTGTTCCAGTGGTTACAATCTAGTTGAATCTCGATTGCATGATCAATTGAGAGTTTGGGTGGTTGGGATCGAAGGTGGAGACCGTAGGCGACTTGTCGGAAGTGAACCTGAAGGTCGGATCATCGTCGATGATCGGTGCAGGTGTACGATGTGTCAACGTGTCAGTTTTTTTTTTGCTTGTGAGGATGTTCTTGGGTTTATCTCGGGGACGAATAGGTTTGGCTTGAGTTTTGTTTGGAGTTGTTCGTGGTGTTAGCAGGGTTTAAAATTTAAGAATTCCGTCTTTGAAATTTAAACAAGTTAAAAAAGAAGAAGAGAAATGGTGAATTTCTCGGGTGTGACTAGGGAAGGATATCGGGTTGAACCCGAAGGAAGTTTATAATAGTTTTAAAGTTTTAAATAAAAGCAAGTTTTAAAATTCAAAATGAATCTAGTTTAAACTAATTCTTAGATCTAATTCTATATATAATAAATGTTTTAATAATGGATTAAAATAAAGTGGTAATATTTGTTTAACTTACACTTATTAATTTAAATTCTTAAGTTATTTTAAACTTAATTTTAAAATGTAATTAAGTAGTAAATTAAAATGATTAAATTTATATGTTAATGATAACTAAGTAATCAACAAAGATAAATGGATTATCTAAAAGTTAATTAAGGTCTTTGGTGATTAAAGACTAACTAAATGAATTAAAGAGAAATTAATTAATTATTGATTAAGGATTAATTAATTAAAAATTAAGGGTTGTAAATTAATTAATTGGAGATTAATTATTGGTAATTAGTGATCAATTAATGTAAGTAATTAGAGATTACTTACATAATGTAAGTAATTAAAGGATTAATTTGTTAAGGGTTTAATTAATTTAATTAGTAATTAAAGGTTAAATTAATTAATAATTAAAGGTTAATTAATGATTAGAGGATATTAGTTAATAATTAAAGGTTAATTAATTTGAGGATAATTAACCAATGGGATAATTACTTAATGGAAGTAATTATAGATAATTAATTTAGATGGATAATTAAAGGATGATTCATTATAATGGGTTGTAATTAATTAATGTTAAGTAAGCAGGATTTCAAAGTAAATTAAATTGATTAGAAATGGTACAATAAATTTATCTTGCTCATAGATGATTAAGATATATTGAATAACTTAGATTATTTGATATCTCTGATATGTGATTTGTGATGCTTTAGGATATGAGATATTTTGGTTGGATATGTGTGGGATTCTATCTGACATGAATTGTTGTGTAAATATGAAATCCTAAATATAAATTGTATTGTTTAACCTTAAACAACTTGGATTAAAGATGACATTGGATTCAAAGAGACCGGGGTCGGGTATCAGTAAATATCCAAAACCACTTCGATTTGTAATCTACAATAAATTCTTTATGGATTTGATTTTGAAATAAATAGCCAATGTTACCCGGGTTTTAAATAAGTTTTATGCATTAGTATTTCATGTTACATAGGTTTACTCACGCTGGTTTCCAACCTGACCTGGGTGTTACTTTGACGTAACGCTCGGGTCAGAACGAGTATTGCAGATTTTCAGGTTTGGACGTTCAGGAGCTCAGGAGGCGAGCTGGATGGTAGGAACATATGGAGTTGACCGCTGTGTATTAGAGTTGTTTTGGTAGTAGTCTGGGACAGGTTGATATAACTGTCTAGCCTATTTATAAATGGTTGTAACTCTGATGAAATGTATGTAATCTAACAATTACAGCTTTCTTTGTAAAAAAATTATTTGTCATTATATTTAATCCGCTGCGAATATGAGATGCTATTATTTTTTGTTCTTCTTCTTCCTTCTTTCTTTTTTTCTTTAACAATCTGAAATTCCCGGCATTCGATTTCTCGGCACTTCTACCGTGAACGTATTAGTGTCGAATTCTCGAGGTCGAAATTCGGGTCATTACATATTCCTAATAAGGAATCATGGATTTTATTATGTCTTTTGTCTTTGACTGCAATTATAGCAATTATAGCAGACGTGTTTAGTCCTAATCTTGTTGGTGGTTTTAAAGCAACTTGAATTAATCCAACATGAATAAATTTATACTTTTCTTTATGTAAATTTAAAGGCCCTTTTGAAAACAGACTAAATGAACTATATCCTTTAGATAAAGGAATTGCTTGTTCAACTGTTTCAATTGCGTAATCAGTTTTTGTAATAAAACTTCCAGTTTTCTTATAAATCTTTGAAGGCGAATAAGCCGGAATATTCCAGTTGTTTAAACTAGATTCTAAATCTTCATTTACAGTAATTTCTTTATTTTTACTGAGAATTTCCCTGTCTAGGTTATCTAGACCATTATTATTATTGTTATTTCTAAGTGATAATGCTCTAGACAGTCTTTCCATATTATCTACCTTATCACTATCAACGATTGACGCAAAACTTCCCTACACGCCTATTCACGACATCAAACGGGAAAAACACTGCTACATGACTTAAGGACAAAGTTCCGGGTTTCAAAGGTAAGTAATAAGTAGGATTAGCTAGATTTTATCAGATAGAATTAATACAACAATAGTTTGATAAACTAGCACTGAAGAATTTCTACGGTAATTGTTAATAACTACAGATGAATAGTGCCGATGAATAGTAACGGTGAATAACTACGGTTGAATAGTATAAAATATACCATCTCTCCTGGGAGTTTAAGCTTGAGTAAACCTAAATCCTACCACCACCGGGCTCTGATACCAAATGCCTTCGGACCTTCATTTGCACCTTGTTTGATGTAAAGTTGTAAGAGGACAATAATTTATGCAAGCGTAGATATTACATTACAGAGAGAAATTTGTTTGAGGAAAAGAAAATTTTATTACAACGTATTACAATACAAAGAATAGGCTATCTTCCATTACGAAGTTTTACCAAAATCTAAACTCTTGAAACCTTTTTTTTTCAAACTCTGCTCTCAAACATAGAATACACACTCATATATATAGTAGTACATCCGGTTAACAAGTTATTTTAAACCGGCATCTTTCATTCTTCTACATCCTTATCAAGAAGTCATTCATCTTTATTCCTTCAGCAATAATTATGCCTTTTTTCGCATCACTCATTATCTTTAGCAATAATAATGCTTTTGTCACATCACTCCTTATCTTTAGCAATGCTTTTGTCACATCACTCCTTGAAATAATTTGCTTTCTGTTGCGTGTATCTTTATAATGGAATATTTTCTGGCATCTTTTTATCCTTATCTTTATTAGATATTTTGGTTATAATTTTATTTTGTCTATGTAGGGCCTTCTGGAATGTGTACGAGTGGAGGATATCCTGCAGGCGGAGACAACGGCATTTCAGCCATAATGAAAGTTACAATACCTGTTTGGTGAAAATATACATATATGATCCAGACTCCATTAACCTTCTTTTTAAAGCATCTTGCATTGTTCCTTTTGCTTTTAACATATAATCTTCCGTTTCTTCTGGGTTTCTTCATGAACTTTGATCTGTGAACATGCTTATAAGCTCATCATCGCTGTCTGAATCTAATATAGCTTTAAGTTGTATTTTCAAATTTCTTTTTGAAGAACTTGCCATTAGTTCTTTTAATATCTTAGATAATTCCTTTTTAGGTGAATCTGGTATTTTTTATGTTTAATGGCTGATTAAATCCTTTTCTGAGTAAATTGAATCTTTTAAAAAATTCAAATTTATCCCATCATTTTATTAAAATCCTTCTTCCTAAATAAGGAATACTTTCAAATTTTATTTCAAGCTTTTGTAACGTTCTTGGAACAATAATAACGTCCCATTTCATAATCCACGGCACTTGATAAAGTGCCACAAAATTTAGATTATGATATTTCATTGAATTATTTATTCAAACAAATTCATCAAATATTTCTTATTTTTTGTGCTAAAATTATTGGATATAATCCAAAGTTTGAAAACAAAACTATAAACCAATTTGGAAAATTTGTGGTATTTTGAGTTTTAAGTTGAATAAACCAACCGTGTTCTCTCTCCCTAATTTTATAAGAGAAAGCAAGATCATAAGCTTTAATATAGTCAAAGTAATTGAAATTTAATTTATTCCTATAAGGATTTTTTGAATTTATAAGTAATTCTTTGGGCTTATATAAATCACCTTCCCATTGTTCTAGGGTAATTATTTTAACAATAGAGGCCTTTGAGAAAGCCCATTCTCCACCAGTTCTCAAGGGGATTAAAATTGTATAGAACCTGTGCAGCTTAAAATTTCTTGATAGAAATTGAAATCCTTTGGATAAAGGTATGGGTCAGTAAAGTTCTTTAAATAAAAGGTCATAACCTTTTCAGCAGATAAATGAACATATTTTTTCTCCACAGGAGATACCCATATGGTTGATATTGGAATATATGGGTATAGGTATTCTCTTGTAGATACGGATTTTACCAGCATCAGCTCTGAGTTGTTTATCGACTGGAGAAGTTTTTTAAACTTCTTCTCTTAGAATTTTTTCATCCTTCTGAAATGTCGATTCATAAGTAGTTATTGGTCGGGATAGTGCAGTTTTACTGCTTTCTTCCTTTTCTTTGCCTTTATCCATTTTTTCCCTGTAAAAACTCTCGAGTTAAGAAATATGGTAATGCATTATCAGATCCTTTAATAAACTCGATATGAAATCAAATATTGATATTATTGCTTACCATCTAGTAATATTTGTTTTGATGCTATGTTTTTAACATCCTTTTGTAAAATTTCTTTGGCAGACTTATAATCTACCCTTAACAAAAACTTTTGATTTAATAAATCACTTTCAAATTTTTGTACACACAATACAATTGCTAATATTTCTTTTTTGACAGTAGAGTAATTAACTCTAGGTCCTTGCCAAATTTTCGAAGTAAATCTGACTAAGGATTCTTTACTATTAATTCTTTGTTTAAGAATGGCACGATAACCTTCATCCGACGCATCAGTTTGAACTATTTTAAGCGCATCAGGATTTGGAATTGCATGACAAGGAATTTCCTTTATTTTTGCTTTTATTTTTATTACGGCTTTAGTATGTTCATCTGCCCAAGCAGGTGGATTTTTTCTTAGTCTTTCAAATAATGGTTTAGCTTCAAAAGCCAGATCTTTATAAAATTCAGAAACATATTCTAAGCTTCCTTAAAATCTTTGTAATCGATTTTTATCTTTAATTTCATTTGGAAATTTTTCTGCAAATATAATTGCTCTATTAATAGGAAATATTGTTTCGTCTTCTATAATGTATCCAAGAAATCTAACTTGTATTTGAAAATGTTTTTTCTTTTTAGCTGATACAGCTAACCAGCACTTTTTGTAATATTTATAAAAATATTTAGATGTTTAAAATGTTGGCCAATTGATTCTAAAAATATAAGAACATCGTCAATATATACTATAGTAAATGCTATCTGAGCACTATAAATATCATTCATAATTTTTTGAAATTTTGAAGGGGCATTTTTTAAACCAAAAAGCATTACGTTCCGTTCATAGTGTCCAAATGGAACAATAAATGCAGTTTTATATCTATCTCCTCTTTAATCTGAATTTGCCAGAATCCAGATTTCATATCAAATTTAGACATTATCTTGGATGAATAAAGTCTTGCTAATAAATCCTTTCTATTAGGAATTGGATATCTAATCCCTCTTAATTCTTTGTTTAAAGGTTTATAATTTATAACTAGTCTTGGAACTACTCTTTCTAATTCTGCAGCCATTTTCAACATAAAATGCTGAACAGCTCCATGGAATTTTAGACGGTCTAGTAAGACTTTTCTGTAGCAATTCTTCAATTTCATTTTTACAGATTTCCAAATGTCTTTGAGACATGGCTATTGGTCAAGCTTTAGTTGGAATTTCACTTTCTTTAAAGTCAAGGTCGTAAGATAAAGCTATTTCTTGTTTTTTCCTCTTCCAAAAGGCATTAGGAGTATCTGCACAAATAGTTTTCTCAATATAATTTTGTAGATCTTTAATCGTTTGTTGCAAACTTGGTTGTAATAAATTTTCTTTTATTCTTTTGTAACTTATTTCTTGAGATAAAGAGTTTAGATAATTTTCTTTTCTTTTAATACTTTTTTAAATAATATCAATTTTATGATGTTATGGTTGAGATACGAATTTGAATGTTAATTCTTGATCATTAATAGTACTTTTAATTCCTTTTTTTGATATTTTTGTTATTGGATATAACAAATGTAAGAAGGTTCCTAGTATAACATTATGAGATAAATTATAACCATTATAAATGGCATTTCTAGACAAATTCCTTTATTACAAACGGCTGTGTCTTATAGCTTGTCATTAACTAACAATTTTCTGCCGTCTGTAGCATTTAGTATTTCAGTATATTTTGAAGGTGCTAACCCTTCATTTATGTAGTTTAAATCTGCTCCTGAATCTATCATTGCTATTGTAGTAAAATAATATTCTTTATGAACTACAATAGTAACCTTAATGTGCCATTTATGGGTGATTACCTTGCCGATAGCGTTAATAGATGTTAAAGAGTTTAATTCTTCTTCTCCTAAAATATTGCCATTATTCTGCTTATCATCCATAGGTTTTATCTCTATTATAGACATTCTTTCTTTTAATTTTTTTTATTTCTTCTTTGAGTATTTTAACTTTATGTTATAATTATGCAATTGTAGTTTCATTACTTAGTGGGTTAATATTATTTGAGGTTTTAACTCTATATAAATATGTTTGAACTATAAGTTTCTGGTTCTTTTAATTTTAGTTTCTTTTCAATTTTATGTGATTCTAAACATTTCTTTAACATATTTTTCTTTTCTTCTGGATCTGAAATTTTGTCTATGATATCCAGAACAAAATTTTCTTCTTTGTTAACATAAACGGTCCATTTGCTTTACATAAAGCTTTGTGATAGTCACAATTTCCATCCAAGTTGCCAGATTCTGAATCGTTATCTGAATCAGATTAATTTTCAGTTTCTGAATTAATTTCTGCAATAACAGATAATTTTAGATTTTCTTTCTCTAAGTCAGAGCTTGATATAAATTATTTTGTGAATGAATTTTTTAATTCTTCGTCGACTCCAAGATTATTTATTTTATTTCTTAATTTACACTTATTAGCATAATAACATGGTGTTTTACATTTCCAACATATTGGAATTTTTCTTCGAGCGGGTTCATTTTGCTCTTTTCTTTTATAAGGTTTTTGTGATTTCTTTTTAGGAATTTCACTACTTTCTGGATAGTTTTCTTTTCGAAAAGTTTTATTTTTATAAAATTTTGTTTTGGATGATTTTTTAAATCTTTTACCTTCATTGGTTGGTTTTACTGGTAATAAACCAAGTTAATCACAAAAATATCTTGGATTTCTTTTCCCATAGATTTTTTCTTTTTGGACTTGTTTATGTAATTTTATCTCATTACATAAATGAATTCCTTCTGCAACAACTTCTGCTGCTAATACACCATAAGTATATTGGTTATAAGGAATAGTTCCATTATTCTTTTGTTTCAAACGATTTTTAACCCTTTCTGCAAAGAAATGCGGTAGTCCTAATAAGAATTTTTCTACACAAAATTCATGATTACTATCACTTCTACTAAATAACTTCGAAAAATATACATCTTTATACCATCTGAATTGAGATAAATTCCGACGTTTTAGATTCATTAGCTGCTCTTGTGTTCTATTTGTTTGAAGAGCAGTGGCTCCAATAAATGTTTGGCTATTGTACATATTAGCGTATTTACGCAATCTATTTTAGGCATTCCATCTTCTAATTTTGTTGCAGTAAATATATGTGCTTTTGCTACGTTAGAAAATGAAAATCCCACTAACCTTTCAGTTGTCCTGCAAATCCTTGTACAATAGCTCTTGCTATTCTATGTTTCGGACTATTTTTAATTAAACATACAGTAGCATACATTGTTATATAATTCAGATGAGTTTGTATTTGGTATTCGGAATAACCATCAATATTCCATTCTACAATGGAGATACCGCCAAAATATACGACTCCGTAATTGTTTTTTTTCTTCAAATAAGAGGTCGACTGGTGTTGGTCTCGTATAATAAGGTTTACTATATGAGGAATTTCCATAATTAATTTTATTAATTTCAAAATTATTTTTTGGTTTATTTTGTTCTATATTCAAGAACATATTTTGTAAATTATTTACTTCTTCATATGAATTATCATCAGATTCTGGTTTTGAAGTTTCTCTAGATTCCTTACTTTCAATTATGGGTGCAACTTCTTTTTCATTAACATTTAAGGCATCTAACCTTTCATTATTTCTTTTAACATCTGGGAGTTTTCTACTGGTTTATCCATGCTCATTTCTAAGTTTTGTGCTGAACAGGGTTTGAATAAAACTTCGTCGGTATCGTAGATTTTTGTTTGATCTTTATTAGATCCTTGCTCAATTCTTGTAAGTTGATTACCTATTGATTGTAAGGTTAAATTTGTAAACTTATTTTGCTCTATAATAACCTCAAATGACCTATTTTTCTATAAGGAGTAGCAATAATTTCTTCTTTATCTATTTTAACTGACAAATTTGCATTAGAGGATGTATACTCCTAATACTTTTTCCTGCTTTAGTTGTATACTCTTTATAAGCAGAATTTAAATTGAAATCTGTTAATAAGTCATCAAAATTTGAAAAAGTATCTTTTTTTCTATTTTGTAAAAATTTTCTATCATTATAAAGATATCATAATTTTCTGTTAGGTCATTTTCCATTTTCTTTAAAAATAATTTATACCTTTTAATCCACATTTCTTGTTCTTTAGGATCTTTCATAAAGAACTGTTTTCTTTTATATTTATTTTCTTCTGAATAAAAATTTATTTATTCAGATTCTAAAAAAGGAAATTTGAACTCTTTATCAAGAGTTATGATATTTATGCCAAACATAGATTTATCCTCATCATATCCCATACCTGAAGGCGTCGGCGATCTGGGATTTGATGGAGGAATTTCAACCCTATATTCAGGTTGATTAAGTTCGTCCGTTGTGTTTCTTACAATTACATTTTTCTTTTCTATTCTTAAAGGAGTACTTTCAGCATTGCTGAATCTTGGTTCCTCTAGTTTAGAGTTAGAACCCAATTTTAGTTGTGTGACTCTTTCTTTTGCAAATCTGATTACAACGTCACCATCTGGATATTCAACAATTTCTTTTAATTTTTTATTTTCTATTTTATTAGGTTCATTTGCTTCTTTAAGAAGCCATTTTTATGGTAAATTTTCCTTGAAATTAAAACGTCACTTTCACTGATGTCAGTTATAAACAGTGTAGTCGTACCTTGATTTTTAATTGGTATATTTTTTGTATCAGTAATAATAGTATTCATTACTTTGTAACATATTTTATAAATAAGAATTATATTTTGTGTTCCTGGTTTCATATTAAAACCTTCAGTTTTTATGTCCAGACAAATAGATTGGAGTAAATTTGGGTTGGTTAAGGACATAGTAAAACTTGGAAAATATGGACAATAAATAGGTCCTTCACATAATGTTGACTCAACTATTCCTAATAAGGAATCTGAAATTTATTATGTCTTTTGTCTCTGACTTCAATTATACCAGATGTATCTCATCCTAATCTTGTTGCTGGTTTTAAAGCGACTTGAATTAATCCAACATGAATAAATTTATATTTTTCTTTATGTAAATTTAAAAGCCTTTTTGAAAACAGACTGAATGAACTATATCCTTCAGATAAAGGAATTGCTTGTTCAATTGTTTTAATTATGTAATCTGTTTTTGTAGTAAAACTTCCCATTTTCTTATAAATCTTTGAAGATGAATAAGCTGGAATATTCCAGTTGTTTAAACTAGATTCTAAATCTTCATTTATAGTAATTTCTTTATTTTTACTGAGAATTTCTCTGTCTAGATTATCTAGACCGTTATTATTAATATTTCTAAGTGATAATGCTCTAGATCATCTTTCCATATTATCTACCTTATCACTGTCAACGATTTACGCAAAACATCCCTAAACGCCTATTCACAGCAACAAACGAGAAAAACACTGCTACATAACTTAAGGACAAGTCGCAGGTTTCAAAGCTAAATAATAAGTAGGATTAGCTAGATTTTATCATACAAAATTAATACAATAACAGTTTGATAAACTAGCACTGAAGAATTTCTACAGTAATTGTTAATAAACAGAGATGAATAGTATCAATGAATAGTAATGGTGAATAGTAACTACGGATGAATAGTACAAAATAGTACCTTCTCTCCTGGGCGTTTAAGCCTGAGCAAACCTAACTCCTACCACCACCGGGCTCTGGTACCAAACGCCTTCAGACCTAAGTCTGCTCCTTGTTTGATGTAAAGTTGCTCCTTATTTGATGTAAAGTTGTAAGAGGACAGTAATTTATGCAAGTGTAGATATTATATTACAGAGAGAAATTTATTTGAGGAAAATTTTTTTATTACAGTGGATTATAACACAAAGTGTAGGCTATCTACCGTTATAAACTTTTATCAAACTCTAAACTCTTAAAACCTTTTTTTCCAAACTCTACTCCCAAACATATAATACACACTCAAATATATATTAGTACATCCAGTTATCAAGTTATTTTAAATCGGCATCTTCAATTCTTCTACATCCTTATCAACAAGCCATTCATTTTTATTCCTTTAGTCATAATTATGTCAATGGTATTTCATCCATAATGAAAGTTACAATACCTGTCTGGTGAAAGTATACCTTCATGATCTAGACTCCGTTAACCTTCTTTTTAAAGCATCTTATATTATGCCTTTTGCTTTTAGCATATAATCTTCCATTTCTTCTAGTTTTCTTCATGAACTTTGATCTGTGGACATGCTCGTAAGCTCGTCATCGCTATCTGAATCTAGTATAGCTTTAAGCTGTATTTTCAAATTTCTTTTTGAAGAACTTGTCATTAGTTCTTTTAATATCTCAGATAATTTCTTTTAGGTGAATCTATTTTTTGTGGTTCATGGCTGATTAAAGCCTTTTTTTGAGTAAATTGAATCTTTTAAAAAATTCTAATTTATCCCACCATTTTATTAAAATCCTTCTTCCTAAATAAGAAATACTTTCAAATTTTATGTCAAGCTTTTGTAACGTTCTTGGAACAATAACTGTAAATCTATATGAGTGGATCGTGTAGAGTGTGTGTGTGTGTGTGTGTGTGTGTGTGTATGAAAGTATATATGAACTTACTATATAATGTATCTAATATAAACTTGATAGATGATAATAGCAAAGTAAATGGAAATAATCACACCAGGATTTTATACTGGTTCGGACCTCCCATCCTACGTCCAGTCCCGAAGCTCCTCTTTGGAATTCAACTATCAAACACCCTCACTTCACCCGGAGGAATAGGCTTGGTTACAAAAGCTTGTTCTTGTCAAGTGTGTGTTCTATAACACGAATATTGACTGTTGAGTACAAATGCTTCCAATCTATATATGTGGATAATATTGATTGAAGAGTTTTGAGTATATGGAAGACTAAAATACAGGTATTAGATCGTAGAGATCAAGTATTAGTCAGAGTATAAGTGTAAAGAGTATAAGTGAGTAAGGTGAGATCTTCTCTTGAATTCTTGTTGCTATTTATAGTGGTAGAAAGATCGTTTGTTTAGTTGCATCTATTAGTAAGTGCTCTAAGGTCGCTTCTAATGGTGAAGAGTTGTAGCGAAGAGGAGTGAACGTGTCTTTTCAATTGTGACGTTGTGCTTTGAATATACATGGCCAAATTCAAATTCAGCCGTCCGGGAAATGTTTCAGACATCTGGCTCTCGTATATCTTTTTGTATATGGTTGCTTTTCATACGTCTAAGTATATTAACCAGACGTCTTATTCTGCCTGATTTGCGAACCAGAGGAATCAATCGGACGTCTGGCTAGTGCACTCAGACGTCTGGAATTGTGCATGTTGCTTTTCCTGTGCCTGTGTCATTCCTCTTCCGATTCTATCGACTTGTAGCATCTTGATACTTCTTTTGAGTCTTGTTCTTGTCTCTTTGGTGATGTTTACTTTAACAATTACCTGTAAATATAGATATATATACATGCTTGATTTCCATTGTATAGTTGTTATCATCGAAATCATAGAATTGATTCCCTAACAATCTCCCCCCTTTTGATGATGACAACTATTCAATGTACTTATATATAGATTATAAATCTCCCTCTGAATATGTGCTTATTTTTAATGTTTTATGATTATACTTAAATTTCTCCCCCTTTGGCATTATCAAAAAGAATTATAAAATTGAAATCAATCATCAAACAAAAAGAAAATTTCATTAATAACTTGAAGTTTGATTACAGACATAGATTTGTACAAAAACAGATATTCCGAAAACATAAAATCTATGATTCCCAAAATCTACGATTCCTTTGGAGAAGCTTTATTTTGATCATCTTCCTTTGGTTCTTCTTTTTCAGAATAGCTAGCCTTTGTGGGAGATGTCAAAGCTTGCTTAAGAGGTTCATCCTCAAAGAGTTTGGAATGTTTTACGGGAGGAGAAGGTACTATGGTTGGCCAATCTTTAGAAGGTGGTGTTGGACTGCGAACCCGTTGCAGTACTTCTTTAAGAACCGACAAGACAGTCGGAAGAGATTCTTCAATTATGGCTAGGCGTGTAGCAAATGATGATTCGAAGTTGTCGATTCGCATAGCCAAGAGTTTTTGATTTTGGGATAGAATATGTTGGTTTCGAAGGGTGAAATCTCGAACACTTTCATTTGGATCCGTAGCCGTTTGAGTCTCCATAATTTCATCTTGTCCCGCATAATCAAATGGTGCGGGAGGAGGTGGAGTTGCTTCTCGATGTTGTTCCTCCTCTTGGGATGGTTCAATATGTGGTTGAGGAGGAGGCTCAACTCGTCTAGATTGACGATTGTGCGAGCAATATTCAACGGACATGAATTCTGGGGGAATTTCGGGTAGGTGCAACAGAGAGAAGAATTTGGTGGAAGCATATTTATGAGAGATTTCTTTAAAGGTTGATAGGTAGGATGGAATGTTATGTGCACGAAGAAGTCTCATAATATAAGTTGGGTAAATAATTGATGGCTGTGATCGAGTCCAAAAATGCTTGAGCTTGTCGAAAATGAATTTGGCCCAATTTACCCTTGTTCCACTAAATAGAGCATATAGGGCTTTATGCTCTAATTCGGTGATTTGCTCGTGTCTTCCCATTCATGGAACAATTGTATTAATTATCATTCGAGATAGGAGTCGAGCTTTTGGATGTAGATATTTGGAGGCAAATTTTGGCATTTCATCCTCCCAAATTTGATGAGTGATATTGTTTCGTGGCTTGAAGCGCATATAGGGAATGTTGTATAAATCTTCCCCTGTGTCAGAGCATCCTAGGGTTCGACCTATTATACCCGGAGTTAATCTAGTCGTGTTCCCATACACGCTAGACCAAAGCCAGTTATCCTCATTTTAGGTGTTCCACACCTAAGTACTGTCTAATTTTGCACAGAATAGAAATATGGCTAATTGGTCTATTTGGATATCATTAGAAGTGAAAGAAATTAGGGTTTCCAATCCGGCATTTTCACAATGATCATCCAAATCATACATAGGAAATTTAAGGAGATTGTAGAATGGACCTATGTGGAGTTTTTTCTTTTGGATGTCTTCATACCTTTTGATGGAATGCGGCACTTTATTCATCCACCTTTCGATCTGTTCATCGGAGCACACTTGAGGATTTGAAGATGAAGTCGGTTGGTCTTATTTTCGTTTTGTCATCTTGGGATTATTAGTGCGAGGAGGCAATATGATTTGATTTGCTTAAAATGATGTTTTTGGAGAGAAAATCGTGTCTGAGAAAATCGTAGGTTTTAACAATTTTGAGATTAAAAAATGACGTTATCTGGGCGAATTTAATGGTCTATTGGGAATCAAACGTCTGGATTGGAAATCAGACATCTGGTTTGCCCTAATTTGAGTACAGCAGATAAATTTAGACATCTGGTGTTTAGTTTAGATGTTTAGTTTGTTTGAATTTGTAAATTGGAGAGGCAGAGAGTTTTATTAGACGTCTGGGTATAAAAACCAGACATCTGGTTTGGTTTATTTCTGAAAAACTTCGTGGCAGAGAAATAAGGCAGACGTCTGGATCTTATTTCAGACGTCTGAAATTCTTTGATTTTTATTTGAAGAAGACAGAGCAAAATTTCAGACATCTGGGGGATATATCAGACGTCTGACATATGCACACCGCTTAAATTTTAGACGTATATCATTATGTCAGACGTCTGAAGGCCATAGTCAGACGCCTGAAATAAGCAGCGTGGCTAAAAATAGCCTAAAATTTGATGGTTTTGCTTATTTCTCGAATGTTTTATAACAAATAATTTTATTATTGTGAAATAAAAGAACAGATAATCATAAATACATAAAATAACAAGTATAATTTATTTAGAAGGCGATGAAGTTTTGTAATTTCCTGACTTGTCATCCGTCCGTGGTTTATGTGGAGACCATATATTTCCACGTTCATGGGTTCTCGGGGAGCCAGAATATCGTCTTGGTGAAGGGTTCGAAGGAGAATGATATGAAGACGAAGGATTCAAAGAACTACAAGGTTTTGGTAGCGGTTCATGGATATATTTCTTCCGTGACGAACAAAACTTCATCGCTACTTGCCCCAAAAAACTTAGCCGACATGCTGTAACTTTTTGTTCGAAATATAGTTCTCGTTGAAGATCTATCTGTTATTTTTGATAATAATGAATTTCAACAATTTTCTCCTTTGTGTTAGGAGAGACAAACATAGATCTTTTGGTCTTCTTGCTATCGGGAGTAAAACCCGTATGATACGAGGAACACCTATTCGTTGGCTCTTGCTTTAGTGTAGGTGTAGTAAGCTGTTGTGGCATGTCAGCCGAGCTGTCCATTTTTGGTGTTGAGATGGAGATGGATATATAAGAGTTCTCAGAAGACATGGCTATACTTTGTTTCTTTAAGGAAGATATGAATTGTATGTATATAGTTTTATATACCTCTTTATATATAAGTTGAAAGAATTATTTATAGACAAACAAACTGTCTAAAAAATTATAGGTTCAGAAATTATTAAGTATAATTTGTGGTAGTAAAATAAACAACTAATCATAGCCTTAAAGTAAAACATTGATCAATTTTAAGAAAGAAGATCTTGAAATGAGCGAATACCTAAATTTCGTTGGGGTTTAATAAAAGTTTGTTCATTTAGTGCTTTCGTAAAGATGTATGCTACTTGATTTTCGGTATTTACATATTCTAATGAAATAGTTCCTTTTTCAACATTGTCTCGTAAAAAATGATGGCGTATATCTATATGCTTAGTTCGTGAGTGATTAACAGGGTTTTTTGATAAATTTATTGCACTCGTGTTATCGCAATATATTGGAGATTTGTTAATAATTTTGCCAAAATATGTTAGTATTTGTTGCATGTATATCACTTATGCACATGCTAGAGCTACGGAGATGTATTCGGCTTCGCAAGTAGATAAAGAAACACAATTTTGCTTTTTGCTAAACCATGAAACTAAAGATTGTCCGATAAAATGACAAGTTCCACTAGTACTCTTACGATCTGCTCTACATCCACCGAAATCCGCATCGATATATGAAACTAGTTCAAACGATGATTCTTTAGGGTAAGACAAACCATAATCTCTAGTACTAGATAGATAACGTAAAAGACGCTTAACAGCTCTTAGATGAGATTCTTTTGGTTTTGCTTGAAATCGAGCACATTGACATACACTCATCATAATATCGGGTCTACAGCCGTCAAATAAAGTAAAGAACCAATCATGCTCCGATATAATTTTTCATCAAAATATTTTCCGTTATCGTCTTTTTCTAAGTGAACAGTGGTACTCATTGGTGTTGGTTTGCTTGAAGTTTTATACATTTCAAAACGACGCAATAGATTGTTACAATATTTTTCTTGATGAATAAAAACTCCATTTTCATGTTGTTTTATTTGTAAACCTAAGAAGAAATTTAATTCTCCCATGCATGACATTTCAAATTCATTTTCATAATATTTGAAAATTGATTACATAGATTTTCGTTGGTTGAACCAAAAATGATATCACCAACATAAATTTGTACAACTAAGATATCACCATTTTCTCTTTTAATAAACAAAGTTGTATTTATTTTGCCTATTTGAAAACCAGATGTTATTAAGTGATTTTTAAGACGTTCGTACCATGCACGAGGGGCTTGTTTTAATCCATATAGTGCTTTGTGTAATTTAAAAACATGATCTGGATATTTTTCGTGAACAAATAGTGGAGTTTGTTCTACATATACATTTTCTTTGATAAAACCGTTTAAGAAAGCGCTTTTGACATCCATTTGAAATAATTTAAAATTGTGATGAGTTGCAAAGGCGAGTAATGTACAAATAGCTTCTAATCTCGCTACTGGGCAAAGGTTTCGTATAATCGATACCTTCTTCTTGATTATAGCCTTGAGCAACTAAACGTGTTTTATTTCTAACAATATTTCTGTTTTCGTCTGCTTTGTTTTTAAACACCCATTTTGTTCCTATAACCTATTGATCTTCAAGTCTTAGTACTAATCCCAAACATTATTACGTTCAAATTGATTTATTTCTTCTTGCATAGCTATTATCCAAAAATTATCATTTGATGCTTCTTTATAATTTTTTGGTTCAAAATTTAATACAAATGCTATATGGCTTACCTGATTAAGTTGATTTCTAGTTACTCTAGAATTGAGATCTCCAATAATATTATCTTTTGGATGATTCTTAAGAATTCTAGGGGGTGATACCAAAGTGTTATTTTGAACATTTGTTTCATTATTAATAGAATTTGTTGAATTAGTTAGTGGAATAATTTCTTCTTCATGTATGATGATTAAAAAGATTTTCGTCAAACGAAACATGTAAACTTTCTTCAATAGTATTATTTCTTTTATTAAAAATTCTATATGCTTTACTACGATCCGAATATCCAACAAAGATACCTTCATCGGCCTTCGGGTCAAATTTACCTAAGTTATCTTTTGTATTTAATACAAAGCAATTTGAACCGAAAGTTTTAAAGTATGACACTTTAGGTTTTTTACCAAAAAAAATTTCAAAAGAAGTTTGTTTAGTCATAGGACGTATTGTTGCTCTATTCAATACATAACAAGCTATGACAATAACTTCAACCAAAAAGTATTTCGGTAGACCACTACTATTTAGTAATGTTCGTGCACGTTCTTGTAGTGTACGATTTTTTCTTTCTACAACACCATTCTGTTGAGGTGTGCGAGGAAAAGAGAAATTATGAGTTATTCCTTTCTTATTGCGAAAATTAGTAAAAAGGTCATTTTCGAATTCTCCTCCATGATCACTTCGAATATTTTTAATTTTTAAATCCATTTGTGTTTTAATTCTCTTAGCAAATATCTTAAACATACCAAAAGTATCGCTTTTATGTTTTAAAAACAAGGTTCGTGTGTATCTTGAAAAATCATCAACTATTACAAGGACATATTTGTTATGATTTATAGATCATATTTGTGTTGGACCAAATAAGTCTAAATGTAATAATTCTAGCGGTTGTTTCATAGAAATATTATTTTTAGATTTAAAGAGCTTTTCTTAAGTTTTTCAATTTGACAATCGTCGCATAGGTTTTCTATTTTGTAATTTATTTTAGGTAAACCTCTAACTAGTTCATATTTTACCAATTTATTAATATTTTTAAAATTGATATGACAGAATCCTTTATGCCATAGCCATGGATCATCATGTTTGGAGGTTAAACATAAATTCGAATTTTTATTTATATTCATGTTTAATACATAAATATTTTTGTTTCTAACGCCTTCAAAAATAAGTTGTTTGTTATTATCTAAAATATTACATTTATCTTTTTCAAAATTTATTTGAAAACCTTTATCACATAATTGACTAATACTTAGTAAGTTATATTTTTAGATTTTCTACTAATAAAACATTTGTAATAATAGGAGAGTTAGATATACCAGAGTTGATGAATTCTCCAATGCCTACGGCATATCCTTTTGAATTATCTCCAAAGGTTACCGTTCCACCATCGATGAATGTTATATTTGATAACATTTTTGAATTTTCGGTCATATGCTTGGAGCATCTGCTATCTAGTATCCATTTCTTCTTATTTTTTATTTTGTGTACCTGCAAAATAAAAGATGTTTTAATTGGTACCCATATATTTTGTTAGGGTCCTAATTGTTAGGAGAAGGTAACCATACCCAAGATGGTTTGGTACCTTTATAAATATAATTTTTATTATAGACTACATTCTCTAAAAAATTATTAATATGCTTTTGTCTAATCAAATTATTATTTGTCTTAGGAATCCAAATTTTCATATTTTTCGTATTCATTTTAGACTTAGGTAGAATTTTAGTTTTTATATAACTAATATTTTTAATATCAATTCCTTTTTGTTTAGAAGAATTTTTAAATCCTATTCCATTTCTATTGCCTGATGGTTTTGAAGTTTTGATAAGATTTTCCAAGTCTTGTTTTCCTTTATTAAATTTTGACACATTATTTGTAATTTTATCTAATTTTTCTTTTAATTCTATATTTTCAATATTTCAATATTGTTTTTTAAGTCAACATTTTCTTTTAACAAATTATCCTTCACTATTCTAGTGTTTTCAAAATCAATAGTAACAGCCTCACTTTCTATCAAATTATTTTTGATTTTATCTTGAGATAATTCAAGTTCTTCTTCTATGATAATTTTTTCATCTTTTAACATTCCTACTTCTAGTTCTAGTCTATTTATTTTGACTATATATTCTTTGTTCAATTTTTTAATTTGTCTAAATTTATCATCTAATTTCATGCTAAGTTCTAATAATTCGTCATAGCTAAGTTCAGGACATACCTCATCATGAGCCATAAAACACACATTAGCTTGTTCTCTGTCACTATCGCTATCACTTTCAGATGATGAAGAGCCTGAGTCATCCCAAGTTACTTTGAAGGCTTTCTTCTTTTTGAATTTTTAAAATTAGTTCTTATTTTTATCATTGTTGAGTTTTGGACAATCCTTCTTTATATGTCTGTATTGATCGCATTCATAACACTTGATTTGAGATAGGTTTGTTGTGTTGGACTTCCCTTCTTTTTGGAATTTGGTCATCTTTCTAAATTTCTTGAATCTATTATAATTCATGGAAATGAAGACTATCTCTTCTTCATCTGAGTCAGAGTCATCATTCTTTGTTGCTGGGAATGCTATGTTCTTTTTCTTCGAATTCAGTTCTTTTCGTGCCTGCAAATTAGCTTCATATGACATTAAATTTCCTATCAACTCTTCAACTTTGAGAGTAGAGAGATCATTAGCTTCTTCAATAGCTAAAAACTTCCTTTCCCAATCCGATGTTAAAGAGTTGAGTAATCGAGAAACTAAATCAAAATCAGTAAACTTGACTCCTAATGCCATAAGATCATGTTGGATAGTTTGAAATCTAGAATACATGTCAACAATAGTTTAATTTTGTTTCATTTTGAATGACGAAAATTGGTTTTGAAAAATTGAAATCTTGGTTTGTTTGACCTTTGTTGTACCTTTGTTTGTAATTTGTAAGGTACGCCAAATGTCAAATGCAGTTGTGCATAACATGCCACGTGAAAATTCATTTTTATCTAGAGAGCAAAATAAAACATTCATAGCTTTAGCATTATTTGATGCTAAGGTCTTTTGTGCATCGGTCCATGTGTTCATAGCAGTAGTAGGTGCTTCATATTTATCTTGTGTGGCTGACCAAATTTCTAGACAATTTGCTTCCATAAAGATTCTCATACGTGTTGACCAATATGCATAGTTAGATCCATTAAATAGTGGTGGTCGTGTTGTGGATCGTCCTTCTTGAAAAATACTTTCCATATTAAAGTGATTCAAAAACGTGTTACTATTCTTTGATCAAACGTGGATCTGATACCAATTGTAGATCTATATGAGTGGCTCGTGTAGTGTATATGTATGCAAGTATAGGTGAACTAACTATATAATGTATCTAATATAAACTTGATAGATGATAATAGCAAAGTAAATGGAAGTAATCACACCAGGATTTTATACTGGTTCGGACCTCCCGTCCTACGTCCAGTCCCGAAGCTCCTCTTCGAAATTCAACTATCAAACACACTCACTTCGCCTGGAGGAATAGGCTTGGTTATAAAAGCTTGTTCTTGTCAAGTGTGTGTTCTATAACACGAATATTGACTGTTGAGTACAAATGCTTCCAATCTATATATGTAGATAATATTGATTGAAGAGTTTTGAGTATATGGAAGACTAAAATACAAGTATTAGATTGCTAGAGATCAAGTATTAATCAAAGTATAAGAGTAAAGAGTATAAGTGAGTAAGTTGAGATCTTCTCTTGAATTCTTGTTGTTATTTATAGTGGTAGAAAGATCCTTTGTGTAGTTACATCTTTTAGTAAGTGCTCTAAGGTCGCTTCTAATGATGATGAAGAGTTGCGGCGAAGAGGAGGGAATGTGTCTTTTCAATTGTGACAGTTGTGCTTTAAATATACATGGCCGAATTCAAATTCAGACGTCTGTAAAATGTTTCAGACGTCTAGCTCTCATATATTTTTTATATGGATTTGCTTTTCAGACATCTGAGTATAATAACCAAACGTCTAAGTATAATAACCAGACGTCTGATTCTGTCTGATTTGCGAACCAGAGGAATCAATCAGACGTCTGCCTAGTGCACTCAGACGTCTAGAATTGTGCATGTTGCTCTTCCTATACCTGTGTCATTCCTCTTTCGATTCTATCGACTTGTAGCCTCTTGATACCTCTTTTGAGTCTTGTTGTTGTCTCTTTGGTGATGTTTACTTTAACTATTACCTGTAAATATAGATATATATGTATACTTGATTTCCATTGCATAGTTGTTATCATCGAAACCATAGAATTGATCTCCTAACAATAATAACATCCCATTTCATAATCCAAGGTACTTGATAAAGTGCCACAAATTTTAGATTATGATATTTCATAAAATTATTTATACGAACAAATTCATCATAAATGTTTTTGATTTTTTGTGGTAAAATTATTGGATATAATCCGAAGTTTGAAAACCAAACTATAAACCAATTTGGAAAATTTGTGGTATTTTGAGTTTTAAGTTGAATAAACCAACTGTGTTTTCTCTGCCTATTTTCATAAGAGAAAGCAAGATCCCAAGCTTTAATATAGTCAAAGTAATTGAAATTTAATTTATTCCTATAAGGATTTTTCTGAATTTATAATTAATTCTTTGGCTTATATAAATCACATTCCTATTGTTCTAGGGTAATTATTTTAACAATAGAGGCCTTTGAGAAAGCTCATTATCCACCAGTTCTCATGGTAGATTCAAATTGTACAAAACCTGTGTAGGTTAAAATTTCTTGATAGAAATTGAAATTCTTTGGATAAAGGTATGGGTCAGTAAAGTTCTTTAAATAAAGGTTATAACCTCTTCAGCGGATAAATGAATATATTTTTTCTCCACATGAGATACTCATATGGTTGATATTGGAATATATGGGTATAGGTATTCTCTTGTAGATACGGATTTTACCGCTAACTCATAAGCATTAGCTCTGAGTTGTTCATCGACTAGAGTAGTTTTTAAAACTTTATCTCTTAGAATTCTTTCATCCTTTTGAAATGCCGACTTACAAGTCGTTATTGGTCGAGATGTGCAGTTTTACTGCTTACATACTTTTCTTTGCCCTTATTCATTTTTTCCCTGTAAAAGTTCTCGAGTTTAGAAATCTGGCAACGCATTATCAGATCCTTTAATAAACTCAATATCAATATCAAATACTGATAATATTGTTTGCCATCTAGCAAATATTTGTTTTGATGCTATATTTTAACATCCTTTTGTAAAATTTCCTTGGCAGACTTACAGTCTACCCTTAACAAAAACTTTTGGTTTAATAAATCACTTTCAAATTTTTGTACACACAATACAATTGCTAATATTACTTTTTTGACAGTAGAGTAATTAACTCTAGGTCCCTGCCAAGTAAATCTGACTAAGGATTATTATTAGTTCTTTATTTAAGAATGTCACCGTTTCCTTTGTTCGATGCATCAGTTTCAACTATTTTAAGTGCATCAGGATTTGGAATTGCAAGACTAGGAATTTCCTTCATTTTTGCTTTTATTTTTATTACTGCTTCAGTATGTTCATCTGTCCAAGCAGGTTGATTTTTTCTTAGTATTTCAAGTAATGGTTTAGCATCATAAGTCAGATCTTTATAAAATTCAGAAACATGGTTTAAGCTTCCTAAAAATCTTTGTAATTGATTTTTATATTTAATTTCATTTGGAAATTTTTCTGCAAATATAATTGCTTTATCAATATATTGTCCTGTCTTTTATAATGTGTCCAAGAAATCTAATTTCTGTTTGAAAAAGTTTTATCTTTTTAGCTGATACAGCTAATCCAGCCCTTTTTGTGATATTTATTATAATATTTAGATGTTTAAAATGTTGGTCAATTGATTCTAAAAATATAAAAACATCATCAACATATACTATGGTGAGTGCTATATAAGCACTATAAATATCATTCATATTTTTTTGAAATTTAAAGGGGCATTTTTTAACCCAAACGGCATTATGTTCCATTCGTAGTGTCCAAATGGAACAGTAAATGTAGTTTTATATCTATCTTCCTCTTTAATCTGAATTTGCCAGAATCTAGATTTCATATCAAATTTAGACATTATCTTTATTATCCCACCCTTTATTCAAGGCTGGAATATCAACAAATTAGCTGAAAAAGGATAGATATCAGGAAATCAAGTGGAAACAAGATTGCGATCGATGTTGTCAAAATTTGGTCGAGCTCCAATCTGGGCGGGATCGATTGGGAATGATGAAAAAGGCTAGGAGAGGCTATGTTTCGAATTTCAGGACAATCGGAGTTCATATGCTTGAAATACGGGCGAATCAATATTGGAAGGGGCCAATTTCATATTGATACAGTTCGTATTGATACAATTTGTATTGGTTCATTATGGATACGAACAGCATGTTCGTGTCGATTAGGTATGAAGGCCAAATGGATTTCGACTCGGTGGATATGAACTTGGATTGAATAGATGGCGCATGATGATTTGTTCAACTCGAAGGTTCCGTATCGATCAAGATGAAGCATCGTAGCATGCTTCGAATTGATGTTGTTCGTGTTGATCAGCATGGGTTCAAGGTGATAGTGTTCGTATCGGTCATGATGGAGACTGCGGCATGCCTCGAATCGAAGATTCCATATCAATTCAAATGGACACGAAGGTAGAACATGTATCGATCTTGTTCGTATCGATCCATGGCAATAGCCTGATTGATACGAACAAGGAAGCAACCAATGGATTCGAATTAATGGACATAGATGAGACCGATGCGAACAGGTGGATGCGAAGCCAAATAGTGGATTGGATATGAACGAAGTATATACACGGATCGAAGGAAGAAACGTTCAACATGGCGTAGAAATTAGATCGAGCCTCGAAGATATGACCACATCACCGATGCACACGTGCTTGGTATCGACAGAAATAAGCATCGATACGAATTGATCGATATGAAAAAACCACGATTCGTATCGATCATATCTTGAGATGTACAAGTCCAAATGCTATGAAATTTTCACAGAAGCTTACGTACAAGCTAAAGAATATTAACACCAAGTTTCGACTCCCTTGGAAAAAATCTTAATCGATATGAATTACGTTCGTATCAACCACGGATTGAGTTGAAACTTTATGAGATCGATCGTATGGGCTCACTCACGTGCCAGAAGAAGTCTTCCGAAGTTTGAGCGAGATATTTACATGGAACACCTATAAATAGAGCCCCAGGGCCTACGAGAAAAGGATCTTTTGGCTTTTCAACTTTCAGACTCTGTTCGATTCAACTTTGCACTCCATAGCTGATGTTGTACTCTAATTTTATCATTATAATCTGTTGTAATCATCTGTAGCCAGTAAGGAAAGTCAATAAAAGATTAACTTTTGGATTGGACGTAGGCCGGAGATAGCCGAACCATTATAAATCCTGTGTCTCTATCTATTTCTTTCCATTTCAAGTTGATTATTCTTCATTTCTTATTACATACTGCTGATTTGTGTTCATGCACTGGTGCTTTCATGACATTTGGGGTTTGTGACCAATTCTGGTGCAAATACTTTGGTGCTTTCACTGTAAACCAACTTGCACCTGCTATACCAGATTTGGAGTCCAGATTTGAAGGCTTAAGGATTCAGATCTAAAGAGCTATGATAAGGCAATCAGGTAAAAGACAAAGAACCGAGAGAAGTCAACAGAAGGAAGCCAGGAGGCATCATCAGGGGCTAATCAAACTTCAGCTTTCATCACTCGAGACAAAATGGAGAAGATGATGGGATCTATGCATGAAGAGTTTCTGAAAAGTTAGGAGGAAATGATGCAGAACCTCCTCTGACAGTTTGGACAAGCAGGAACAGCTAGAGCTTCAGGAGTTCAGATCCATGGAACTGGAGCAGAAAAACCTAACAGGTTGACGTATGGAGCAGCTCAGCAAGGCACAACCCCTAATCAGCACACAACCATAAACCCGGAAGGGCCGAAGCTCGGGGGCATGCCACATGGAAATGATGGACCAATTCCTGGAGGAACTCTAGGCGACACCACACAACAAGATGTTGATAGGAATGTGGGAGCGCGTGATGAAGAGTACGTGTCGGAATTCTCTCGAGGACTTGGGGGCAACCCTTTATGGACAATGCTGGATTGGTTGAGATTATTAGGAGAACCATGCAAGGAGGATTGACCAATAGAGAATTGGATAGGGCAAATAGGAGTCCGTTCACTCATGACATCATCAAGCTACCTATGGTAGAGGTATACAATGGCAAGGCTGATCCTACTGATCACTTGATGAGATACACGAGACACATGGATGTGTTGGGGGGCATCGGAGGAAGTTATGGCTCGATATTTCCCTCTGTATTTGACGGATATAGCTGCTATGTGGTTCAAACAGCTGGAAGAGGGATCTATTAGGACATGGACAGAATTGGTGGACAGGTTTCTGAAGCAGTTTCGGGTTCATATCAAAAGGCCAAAGAACGTAATGACAATAACTTCAGTAAAGCAAAGGACAAATGAATCGCCTTGAGCTTTCTTAACTCAGTTCAACGCAGCGGTTGCTCCAGTGGATTGGCCAGATCCATCGATGGTTTTAATGGAAACAGTATCAGGAGTCAGAGAGAATTCGGATTTCAAACTATCTCTAATATGAGACCCACAACTGGATCTTGGGGAATTCTTTCATGAAGCTAAAAGATTCCTTCGGCAGGAAGATGCGTGTTCAGATATGACATCAAAGGAGGTAAATGCGGCTGAGGATGGAAGGCCATCCAATGGAAGCTCGGACAAAATGGGGAAAAGGGAAAAAGGAAGTTGGATGACGAGTCTGGAAAAGCTAGGAAGTGGTGGAGAGAGCTAAAATTCTCCACCAACACAGGATTAAACGAGACGTTAGAGCGGATATTTATGGAAACTCAAAACTACCTTTCCTACCGAAGGCCAGCTAGTAGAGAACCCTCAGAACGTGAAAGGGTATCAGGAAGGCACTGTCTCTTCCACGATTTGAACGGACACGCCACCAACAGCTGCAGGCATCTAAAGGACATAATTGAGGAGCATGTAAGGAATGGACAGTTGCGACAATATGTTGGGGCTCGGAATGCAGCGGTGGAGCAGGAGCAACCACCGTCTACCTCAAACAATGATGGTGTGAGGCCCAAGAGTGATGGTCGATTGATTATCAATTGACTGGGATGATATGAAATAAGTAGCTAACTACAGGCAAACGGCCAAGTCATTTACTCATGTACGGGGACGGAGATGGCCCCTAGGCATGCTATGAGTGATGATAAACCGTGACGCTATGGTTTGTGAAATCTGTTTCTTCTTTTGGTTTGGACATTTGCTTTTTCGAGTTTGGTTTTGGAGTTGGTTTGGACTCTTGGTTTTTTTTGTCTTTTCGGCTAGGACTTTTGATTCGATGATTGTTTTCTGGCATGGATGTTGAGTTGGATTTCTAGTATGGATTTTTGGCTTTCTGATTTGGTTTGGATTTTGGATTGGATTTTTATCTGGATTTCGGTAAACGGTCGTTGGGTATGGATTGTGTCTGGCAAGGGGTGAGTCTCTTCGTCCGAACATGGCGAATTGGCTTATTCAGGTCGTCGAGTATGGACTATGCTCAGCAAGGGTCCGAAGAGACCAAGATTCGACCTAGGACTTAGGCCATGTATTATCGATTACTATTTCGGGTCATCGAGTATGGACTATGCTCGACAAGGATCCGGAGCAACCGGGATTTAGCTTAGGACCTAAGCCATGGCAATTACTCAACGTCCAGGGACACTGAACCATGGTCGTCAGGTGTGGATTGCGCTTGGCAAGAACCCGAAGAGGTTGCGGATATGAATATTGACTAAGAGTGGCAAAGGGCTTGGATATCGACCCATAGAGGTCCTAGATTCGGTTATTGGTTATTGGATAAGGATGGATTAGGACTCGGATATCGAGTTCGAATGGATATGAAATTGGCTAAGGCTTTGGTTACTGATTTGGAATCAGACATCGACTCGGAGCAGCCAAGAATGGGGCACTTGGATGGTATGGCTATAGGCGGGATATGAACTTTGGATATCGGATTCGAAACTTTTAGAAACACAACTTCTTATCACAAGGCTTGTTTTGGGTCGCAATTGTTATCCCACCCTTCGGTCAAGGCTGGAATATCAACAAATTAGCTGGAAAAAGATAGATATCAGGACTGGAAATCAATTGAAAACAAGATTGTGATCGATGTTGTCAAAATTTAGCTGATCTCCAATCAAGGTGGGATCGATTGAGAATGATGAACAAGGACATGAGAGGCTACGTTTCAAATTTTAGGTCAATCGGAGTTCGTATGCTCGAAATATGGGCGAATCAATATTGGAAGGGGTTGATTTCGTATCGATACGTTCGTATTGATACAATTCGTATCGGTTCATTATGGATACGAACAGCGTGTTTGTGTCAATCAGGTAGGAAGCTAAACGGATTTTGACTCGGTGGATATGAACTTGGATTGTATAGATAGGCCCACGATGGTTTGTTTGACTCGAAGGTTCCGTATCGATCAGGATGAAGCATCGCAGTATGCTTCGAATCGATGTTGTTCTTGTCGATCGGCATGGGTTCAAGGCGATAGTTTCTTATCGGTCAGGATGGAGATAGTGGCATGCCTTGAATCAAAGGTTCCATATTGATTCAAATGGACACGAAGGTAGAACTTGTATCGGTCTTGTTCGTATCGATCCACAGTAATAGCCTGATCAATATGAACAAGGAAGCAGCCAATGGATTCGAATTAATGGACACTGATGAGACCGATGCGAACAGGTGGATGCGAAGCCAAACAGTGGTTTGATACGAACAAATAATACGCATGGATCGAAGGAAGAAATGTTTAACATGGCGTAGAAAATAGATCGAGCCTTGAAGATAGGACCACGTCATCGATGCACACGTGATTGGTATCGATATGAATAAGCACCGATACAAACTGATCGATACGAACCAGATAACGTTGAGGAAACCACAATTCGTATCGATCATATCTTGAGATCTACAAGTCCAAATGCTAGAAATTTTCATAGGAGCTTACGTACAAGCTAAAGAATGTTTACGCTAAGTTTCAACTCCATTGGACAAAATCTTGATCGATACGAATTACGTTCGTATTGATCACGGGTCGAATCGAAACCTCATTGGACCGATCGCGTGGGCTCACTCACGTGCCAGAAGAAGGCTTCTGAAGTTTGAGCGAGATACTTACATGGAACACCTATAAATAGAGCCCCAGGGCCTACGGGAAAAGGATCTTTTGGCTTTTCAACGTCCGCACTATGCCCGATTCAACTTTGCACTCCATAGCTGCGTTGTACTCGAATTTTATCATTATAATCTGCTGTAATCATCTGTAACCAGCAAGGAAAGTCAATAAAAGATTAACTTTTGGAGTGGACGTAAATCGGAGAGAGCCGAACCAATATAAATCATGTGTCTCTGTCTGTTTCTTTCCGTTTCAAGTTGATTATTCTTCATTTTTTATTACACGCTGCTGATTTGTGTTCATACACTGGTGCTTTCAGGACATTTGGGGTTTGTGACCAATTTTGGCGCAAACAATCTTGGATGAATAAAGTCTTGTTAATGAATCCTTTTTATTAGAAATTGGATACATAATCCATCTTAATGCTTGGTTTAAATGTTTATAGTTTATAACTAGCCTTGGAACTCCTCTTTCTAATTCTACCGCATTTTTTACATAAAATGCTAAACTGCTCCATGGACTTTTAGATGGTCTAATATGACCTTTCTGTAGCAATTCTTCAATTTCTTTTTTACTGATTTCTAAATGTCTTTGAGACATGGCTATAGGTCTAGATTTAGTTGGAATTTGACTTTCGTTAAAGTCAGGTACGTAAGGTAAACCTATTTCATGTTTCTTCCTTTGCCAAATGCATTAGGAGTATCTGCACAAATAGTTTTCTTAATATAATTTTGTAAATCTTTAGTCTTTTGTTGTAAACTTGGTTGTAATAATTTTTCTTTTATTCTTTTGTAATTTATTTCTTGAGATAAAGAGTTTAGAAAATTTTCTTTTCTTTTAATACTTTTTTTGAACGATATCAAGATGTTGTGGTTGAATTACGAATTTGATTGTTAATTCTTGATTGTTAATGGTACTAGTAATTCCTTCTTTTGATATTTTTGTTATAGGATATAACAAATGTAAGAAGGGATTTCCTAGTATGACATTATGATATAAATTTTTAACCATTATAAATGGCATTTCCAAACAAATTACTTTATTACAAACCGTTGTGTTTTGTAGCTTATAATTAACCAACAATTTTCTGCCATCTGCAACATTTAGTATTTCGGTAGTTTTAGAAAGATATTTTGAAGGTACTAACCCTTCATTGATGCAGTTTAAATCTTCTCTTGAATCTATCATTGCTATTGTAGTAAAATAATATTCTTTGTGAACTATAATAGTAACATTAGTGTGCCATTTATGGGTGATTACCTTGTCGACAGCATTAATAAATGTTAAAGAGTTTAATTCTTCTCCTAAAATCGTCATTCTGGTTATCATCCTTAGGTTTTGTATTTCTTGTTTAAGTATTTTAACTTCATGTTGTAATTCTGTAATTGTATTTTTAGTACTTACTGGGTTAATATTATTTGAGGTTTTAACTCCATTTAAAATACCTTTTAAACTATAATTTTGTGGTTCTTTTAATTTTAGTTTCTTTTCTAACATATTTTTCTTTTCTTCTGGATCTGAAATTTTTTCTATGATAACTAGAATAAAGTTTTCTTCTTTTGTTAACATAAACAGTCCATTTTCTTTACATAAAGCTTTGTAATAGTCACAATTTCCATCGCAACTGCCAGATTTTGAATCGTTATTTGAATCAGATTCATTTTCAGTTTTTTAATTAATTCCTGTAATAACAGATAATTTTAAATTTTCTTTCTCTCGGTCAGAGCTTGATATAAATAATTTTGTGAATGAATTTTTTAATTCTTCGTCTATTTCAAGATTATTTACTTTATTTTTTAATTTACACCTATTAGCATAATGTCCTGGTGCTTTG
The DNA here is from genome assembly GCA_030765085.1 of Allium cepa. Taxonomy (NCBI): domain Eukaryota; kingdom Viridiplantae; phylum Streptophyta; class Magnoliopsida; order Asparagales; family Amaryllidaceae; genus Allium; species Allium cepa. Next base: position 115,394,314 of record CM060942.1, read on the forward strand.
CATTTCCAACATATTGGAATTTTTCTTTGAGCGGGTTTATTTTTCTCTTTTCTTTTCTAAGGTTTTTGTGATTTTTTTTTTAGGAATTTTACTATTTTGTGCATAGTTTTCTTTTCGAAAATTTTTATTTTTACCAAATTTTATTTCGGATGATTTTTTTTTAAATCTTTTATCTTCATTGGTTGGTTTTACTGGTAATAAGCCAAGTTGATCACAGAAATCTTCTAGAATTCTTTTGCCATAGATTTTTTCTTTTTTGGACTTGTTTATGTAATTTTATTTCGTCACATAAATGAATTCCTTTAACAACAACTTCTGCTGCTAATTCACCATAAGTATATTGGTTATAAGGAATAGTTCCATTATTCTTTTGTTTCAAACGATTTTTAACCCTTTATGCAAAGAAATGCGGTGGTCTTGATAAGAATTTTTCTTTCCAAAATTCATGATTACTATCACTTCTAGTAAATAACTTCGAAAAATATACATCTTTATACCACTTGAATTGAGATAAATTCTGACATTTTAGATTCATTAACTGCTCTTGTATCCTATCTATTTGGAGAGCAGTGGCTACAATGAAACGTTTGGCTATTGTATAAATTAGTGTATTTACGCAATCTGTTTTATGCATTCCATCTTCTAATTTTTTTGTAGTAAATATATGCATTTTTGCTTCATTAAAAAGATGAAAATCTCACCAATCTTTTAGTTGTCCTATAAATCCTTGTACAATAGCTCTTACTATTCTATCGTTCGAATTATTTTTAATTGAACATTCAGTAGCATACATTGTCATATAATTCAGACAAGTTTGTATTTGGTATTCGGAATAACCATCAATATTCCATTCTATAATGGAGGTACTGTCAAAAGATACGGCTCTATAATTGTTTTGTTCCTCAAATAAGGGGTCGACTCGTGTTGGTCTCGTATAATAAGGTTTACTATACGAGGCATTTCCGTAATTAATTTTATTAATTTTAAAATTATTTTATGGTTTATTTTGTTCTATATTTATGGACATATTTTGTATATTATTTACTTCTTCATTATTATCAGATTCTGGTTCTGAAGTTTCTCTAGATTCCTTACTTTCAATTATGGGTGCAACTTCTTTTTCATTAACATTTATGGCGTCTAACCTTTTCATTATTTCTTTTATCATTTCGGAGTTTTCTTCTATTTTATCCATATTCATTTCTAAGTTCTGTGCTGACCAGGGTTTGAATAAAACTTCATCTGTATCGCAGGTTTTTGTTTGATCTTTATTAGATCCTTGCTCAATTCTTGTAAGTTGATTACCTATTGATTGTAAAGTTAAATGTGTAAAATTATTTTGCACTATAATAGCTTCAAATGACCTATCTTTTCTACAAGGAGTTGCAATAATTTCTTTTTATCATTTTTAACTGACAAATTTTCTTCTAGAGGATGTATACTCCTAATACTTTTTCCTGCTTTAGTTGTATACTCTTTATAAGCAGAATTTATATTGAAAACTGTTAATACAAATCATCAAAATTTGGAAAAGTATCCTTTTTTCTATTTTGTAAAAATTTTCTACCATTATAAAGATATCATAATTTTCTGGTAGATCATTTCCCATTTTCATTAAAAATAATTTATGTATTTTAATCCACATTTCTTGTTCTCTATGATCTTTCATAAAGAACCATTTTCTTTTATATTTATTTTCCTTTGAATAAAACTTTATCTTTTCATTTTCTGAAAAAGGAAATCTGAACTCTTCATCAAGGTTATGGTATTTATACCAAATAAAACATTTATCCTCGTCATATCCCATATCTGAAGGTGTTGGCGATCTAAGATTTGATGGAGGAATTTCAACTATATTCAGGTTGACTAACTCCGTCCGTCGTGTTTCTTGCGATTACATTTTCCTTTTCTATTCTTAAAGGAGTAGTTTCAGCATTGCTGAATCTTGGTTCCTCTAGTTTAGAGTTAGAATCCAATTTTAGATGTGCGACTCTTTCTTTTGAAAATATGATTTCAATGTCACCATCTGGATATTCAATAATTTCTTTTAATTTTTTAATTTTTTATTTTACTAGTCATTTGCTTTTTCAAGAAGCCATTTTTTTAGTAAATTTACCTCATTCCAACTAATTGATTTTGGAATTACAACGTTACTTTTACTTATGTCTGTTATAAACAATGTAGTTGTACCTTGATTTTTAATTGGTATATTTTTTGTACCAGTAATAATAGTATTCATTACTTTATAGCATATTCTATAGATACGAATTACATTTTGTGTTCCTAATTTAATACTAAAACCTTCAGTTTTTATGTCCAAACTGATAGACTGGAGTAAATTTGGGTCGGTTAAGGACATAATAAAATTTGGAAAACAGGAAAAATAAATTGGTCCATCACATAATGTTGACTCAACTATTCCTAATAAAGAATCATGGAATTTATTATGTCTTTTGTATTTGACTGCAATTATAGCAGACGCATTTAGCCCTAATCTTATTGCTGATTTTAAAGCGACTTGAATTAATCCAACATGAATAAATTTATATTTTATTTATGTAAATTTAAAAGCCTTTTTGAAAACAGACTAAGTGAACTATATCCTTAAGATAAAGGAATTGCTTGTTCAACTGTTTGAATTACATAATCATATTTTGTAATAAAACTTCCAGTTTTCTTATAAATCTTTGAAGGCGAATAAGCCGAAATATTTCAGTTGTTTAAACTAGATTCTAAATCTTCATTTATAGTAATTTTTTTATTTTTACTGAGAATTTCCCTGTCTAGATTATCTAGACTTTATTGTTATTATTTCTAAGTGATAATGCTCTAGATTTCTTTCCATATTATCTACCTTATCACTGTCAACGATTTACACAAAACTTCCCTAAACGCCTATTCGCGGCAACAAACGAGAAAAACACTGTCACGCGACTTAAGGACAAAGTCTCAGGTTTCAAAGGTAAATAATAAGTAGGCTGAGCTAGATTTTATCAGATAGAATTAATACAATAACAGTTGATAAACTGGAACTGAAGAATTTCTAAAGTAACTGTTAATAAACAGAGATGAATAGTGTCGATGAATAGTAACAGTGAATAGTAACTACAGATGAATAGTACAAAATAGTATCTACTCTCTTGGGCGTTTAAGCCTGAGCAAATCTAACTCCTACCACCAACGGGCTCTGATACCAAATGCTTTCGGACCTTCGTTTGCTCCTTGTTTGATGTAAAGTTGTAAGAGGACACTAATTTATGCAAGCGCAGACAACAACATTAAACAGCATTGACGTTCTCACCTCCTTCTTTTCAACAGGCCACCTATTCTTCAGATTGTATGTCGTAACTTTTAATCAACTTCTGACGCAATCCATCTGTACACTGAAGTTTTTTAATGGCCTAAAGTCACCTAACAGCTCATTCTTGCAGCACTAGTTCCATGTGGCACCTTTGGTTCCAATACTTTACTTCTACATTGCCTATTTCTTACACCAGGCACCAAAGCTGCATAGTGGCCTACTTCTTATCTGCATAACATACTGTTATTGGTAGCTCTATTCCATAATATTCATGGTCAGGCATCAGCTATGCCCCTCTGACCAGTTTAGAAGCACCACCAACAACCTCCTATCCAGTTCAGATCATCATCGACTGCTAACACCAACATCCATGATCCTAACTGCTTTAGTCCAAATTCAAACACTTTATCTACTTTCAGAGCAACGGCCCAGCTTCAGGCGAACTGCATGCAACTTCCCTGCCCAGTGCTTTGCAATCAGCTACAGTATCGTCATTTACATCACTTTAGGTCCACATCAGTCTCTGTCCATGCATCTTCAGCTCCACCACTTCAGATGCAGCCCTGTGTCATCTACTTGACCCAGTGGCTGCAAGCCACTGCGTTGTCTCGCTTCAACTTCAACATTGCTGCATATCTTGCCATATTCTCAATTTTACATGCTTCATATTTCATTCTCTTTCATGCTACAGTCTTCACGTGAATACCTTGCAGCACTGTACTTGAGAAAGCCCCATCTTTTGAGCCTCTTTTCACTTGCTAGGCTCAATCTCTCATCATGCAAACATAATTCTTCTTTGCACGCTCAGTTCACTTCTTGGAGCTTGGCATCTCAAGACATAAGAGAATTTAATTCATTATTATTTGCTTATGCTTTCTTTTGAGCTGATCATCTATGTGATGATCTTATATTTGTAAGTGATATTTCACATCAGACATGTACTTAGAATCGTTGTATTTTCTCTACACTTGTTTGATTATAAAACATTTAATTGCTGGTTAAATATTTATCATTCTAATAATTAATTAAATAGATATATACTTATTTATATTAATTAAATGTTTAATTAATTTTTAATGATGTTATAATTATACAATAATTATATCTACAATTTTCAATAAGCAACATTCAATTTAATAAATTGGCCTTAAAAGCATCCTAATTGTTTTATGAAAAACTTCTGTGCGTTAATTGATCTGAGCAAAATAGAAATTTGAATTATAAAATGCTATTATATAATTGGTTGGAACATAAACAAATTCAATTAGACAGTGCATTAAAAATGAAAACCATTACCGACCAAAGACTTTTTGGTTACCAGCTTTATTGATCAGTAAACCAACAATCAAGTTTATCAAGTATTGCCGTCGATAGTGGTTGTTGGTTATCTATTATTACCTACTCGCTAGACCAAAGAAATCATTTTATATGAATTATAAATGTTTAAACAAACTATGATCATTTTGTTAATCAAATCAATCTTATTTGTTTTATTCTGGTAATTGCTTTCACTTTGTAGTTGATTATTAAGAATCATAGTCTAGTTTTGGTGGTACTTATTTCCACAATTGGCTAATGATATCTAATAATTAATTGATTGTTTTAATATGGTTTTCTTCAGCCAGTAGCCTACCATCGCGGTAACCATATTAGCTTTATAGATTATATATCAATAGTTTTTTTACTTGTTTGCTAGGAATTATAATATTTTTATATATATGAAAAAAGTTTAAATTAGTACAGATGGTCCCATGCTTTAGTGGTTAGGACTTGTACTTGCCTTAAGCACCATTTATTTCACTTTTTCCTCCTCAACTTCCATTTGCCAACTAAAAAAAATTGTTACTAGATTAAGTATTCCAAATTCCATTATGCACTCAACACAACAGGGAAACACTATTCAGTATTCTTCATTCATTTTCTAAAAGATGGTTACCTATTTATAGTGTAACTTAAACTATAATTCTAAATTTTTATCCTTAAAAGTCATATATGAACTTTATAAATGCAATAATAAGAACGATTTTATTACCCGATAACACATCTGGTCCTTGAAGTTTGGCTAGGATTTTACGTATGATACATTTGGCTCCCAAAGTCATATTGCAAATCCAATAGTAAAGATAGTATTTTAACCAATAACATTCTTGGTCCTTATAATGTTGTTGGAATTTTATGAAACCTAAGTAAGGACAATATTATTACTAACGACAAATTATCAGCACAAATAGATATTTTTACCTCTATCATATTAATTTCACACATTCTAAGTTTGTTTACCTTACAGATAATTTACATTTTTTGCATCTTATTGTTATTTTTAAATAATGCATACCATATGCATTTTCTTTTAAAACTGCTCTAATTGTGATGATATTCTTTCTGATCATGTGCATAGTGAATAATTATGGTTTTAGTCTTATCTAAAATAATATTTATGGATGAATGGTAAAATGAAGATCCAGTGCATAAGGGCAAAACCTCAAAATTTTAAGAACAGGCTCTCGATGCAAGTTCCTCACTTTATGTTAGCATTTTATTCATGTATACTTTTCATTATTCTTATATATAATACTGACAATAAATAGTCATTGGTTCAAGCTCCCCAAAGTGATAGATGCAACTACTGGATCGAGAATTTTTTGGTCTAAAGATGTGCTCTGTTGATTACACTAGTAAACTTGCATGCATTATCTGCAACTCTTAATTCAATTTTGGCATATCAACTCTTTAGAACAAGCATTTTGAATTGACTAGAAATATGAACTATTTATTCTAACAAAATAGCTTCGGTACAGTTATTCAAATCCTTTTAACTTGTCGTGCACATATTGTATCAACCGATGCTGTTATGCTATGATATATTTTGTTCATCGGTATTATGAAATTATAATTAAACTAAACTGGAGTTGCTTTGCAAAAGAAGTGTCTGGTAAATATATTACATTTCAACCAGACTTCACAAAAAATTACTCTTTTGTAAAAATATTACTCTTTCATAAACTCTTTTGCTTATTTCAAAAGCTACTTGGCCCTAACAAATGCACTACGCAAGTAACACCTGTTGGCTGTATGCCTCCTAGTTTCATATGCTCGTCTAAATCATAGAGCTTCGATAGATAACCATGGTAGAATTTTGAGAAAAAAATGCAAAAATCACGAATGATTTCAAGACATTTCCTCATTCTATCATCAACACTAATGATAATAAAAAAATATAGAGATTAAGGTTTTGTAGTAACAATAAACATAGTATAGAAATTAAAATACCTCAGCCAAATTAGGGTTTTTTTGATTACCTTGATTAGTCGATTCAGGGTTTGTAAAAAGATCTCTAGAAAGAAAACGCAAGAAGATTGAAGGAAGAGTGGATCGATGAAGTGGAGCGGAGCAGATTTGATAGAGATAAGTAGCGGAGATGGAGATAAGTAGCATGAATGCATAAGCAAGAGGATTTTTTTTGAACGAGGGTAGAAACATAACAATGGAGAAGAAAAAGATGGGAAAAACGTGATGAGGTTTTTACAATTAAGTGAGAAGGCGGCAAAAATTTAGCAGATTAAGAAAACAAGTAAAAAAGAAATGGTAAAAATAGTACTAATTACATTCACACTGCAAACGCTGCCAATAAATGTAATTAAATGTAGATTTTCTTGTAGTGCCGTAATATCTTGACTAGGAATATTTTAAATAATATGTTATTCTTAATGCGATAAATTTGTTGTGATTACACCAAATTGTAGTTATTATCATATAACATATCATTTAATAATTTCCTATTTAATATACTTTAAATTAATTAATTAATTATATCATAATATAATAAATATATAATAAAAGAAAAAAGACACTATTTATTTTGAACAAGATTGATCATCGAGTTAGATATATGTAACAAAATATATAATTACCCATATGGCATATTTTTAAGAAAGGCAAAAATAGTTCACCTAACATGTAAAACACTGATGCCATGCTGATACTTGCCTTACTTACGGATGCTGCTGCATAATCTAATAGAAGGTAATTAAGCTTTTTTGGAGAAAACACAAGCTGCAGGAAATGATTATGGTTGATTAACTCTAAACATCAGACATATCATAACATTTTATCAGTACTAGTTATGTAAACTTGTCTATGAGTGGTTGAAATATGTGTAAACTATTGAATTATGATGGATTGAGTGTGAATTTAGTCGTTTTGTCGAAAAGAAAACTGTATCTCAAATATCACAATTGATTATGTTAGTTGTTGTGTTTTTCTAGTTATTTGAATATGATGATTGTGTGAGAGTACATTGAAATGTTGAAGAAACATAGTTAAAAATGTTACGAAAATATAAGGAAAGCAAATTCAAACGCAACTAATTTTTCGATAGCATTTACTAAAATGCAATAATAAGCATTGGGCTTTCAGTTACATCTTCTATCATAGCATTTATCAAACCGCTACTAAAATCTTTAGTAATTTTAGGATGCTATGATATCCACTTTTGTAAAGTATTATAAAATGCTACAACATGTTAATTTTTCTGTAGTACGAAACATAATAAATAAATTTGGACTTTTAGTTACACCTTTTGTAATAACGATTATTAAAACGCTACTAAAGGCTTTATAGCATTTTTAGGATGCTATGAAATTTTTTCTAGTGTAGTGAGAAATGATAGAGATATTCAACTAACACAAATGTATATATAAATGATAGTATTTTTAGTTCAACAAATAAACAACTAAATCTAGAATTTTCGAAAATAATGACTAATGAATTTGAAATAGGTCCTATAGGACAATTAATATTTTTCTTAGGACTCCAATTTAAGCAAGTAAGCAATAGAATTTTACTAGTTAAAAGAAATATACTAAAGAACTTGTCAAAAGATTTGGCATGTCTAATACAAGTGCTAAACCCACTCCTATGGTATCAGGAGCCACTTTAAACAAGGAAGACGGTTCTAGAGATGTAGATAAAAAAATTATATCATGGGACATTACTTTATATAACTGCTAATAGAGCAGATATAATGTCTAATGTTTCTCTCTATATAAGATAATGGTCCAATCCTTAGGAAATAAGTCTTAAAATGGTAAAACTTATCTTAAGATATGTCAATGATATCTTGGATTTTAAGATTTTCTACCCCGAGAAAGACTCGTTTGACAAGGTATTATATAGTGATCCAGATTATGCTAGATATGATTAAAAAAACTACAAGTAGAATATCACTTTTTGGGACATTCATTTGTATCTTGGCCTAGCGAAAAAATTGTCTCTTTGTCCACAACAGAAGCCGAATATATATCTACAATACTATCATGTTCGCAAGTTATATATACACACACACACATACATAAATATATACATACGTATGTACATACATACATACACACACACATATATACATATGTATACATGTGTGTGTGTAACGACCCGTATATTTTTGTGGTTTTATTAATTTATTTAATTGAAATTTTATGAAATTTTAAACAGTAATATTTTGAAATAAAAATTTAATATTTGAAATATGTCTAATTAAACATTGCAAATGGTAATTTTTCATCTGAAAATATGGAAGTTTATTTTATTGTGCAATTTTATTTAAATTTACATCAGTCAAATTTGATGATAATAAAATGTTTTCCAAACCTAAATATGTTATATAATAAATTTGTAAATCATATCTTCTGAGTGAGATGTCATATTTCGTTTCTTTAGATTTGGACTCCTATTGCTCTGTTTACCTTATTTTCGGCAAATAAGCAGCATTTTCGGTACCGATTATTGACTTTTGATAGGATGATCGTACCATTGATATTTGTATAGCACTTTGATCATCTCGTCGTGCTGATCTCTGCGGTATATTCATTTATGTGTTATGAAGTCCGGTATGCCGTGAAATCCGCGAAATGATTTTCTGTATCGGCACCCATTTCGTGTCTTTTGGATTCTTATGTACACTCATCTATCCACCGTGTAAATCTAGCAGCCATCATCTATTGATATTCTCTGAATTTAATAATTTGACTTCTCACTTCTATCGGTTGCCTTCATTTCTTCCAATATGTTGCTTGGTTCACATATTATCTGCTTTCGCATCTCTGTTTTATAGCTTGGAAATTTTTATTTTTATAAATTTTCACCTGAAGCCTATCTTCTTCATCTAACTGTACTCGCCCTACCTTTCTTCCCCGCTCTCCTCTGTCTTGATTATTCCTTACCTCCATCCTCCACCGTGCTTCATCTACTAGATCGCCAGCATGGCTTTTGGCCTTCATCCCAAGGCATCACGCGCACACCCTCATCTCCTCCATGCAAACCGCTTTCCCAGCCTACTGCCACCTCCCTTTTGGCACTCAACCCTTTGAAGCATAAACCCGAGAACCCTCTGGCCACCAATACCATCACCATGCAACTCACATACCTCCACGACCTCACCACTCTCTCCAATCTCTCAGCCTACCCTTGTCTTCAACTTAGTTCTGGCATGCCTCACTATCATTCAACCCTTCTTTTCATAAGGTATCTTATATATGTTAGTATATATTTGTGGTTATATTAGAGTATAGTAGTTTATATATTTATATGTTTATAGGGCATAGTATATATATCTGTTTATATATAGGGTAGTATTCTGACTTCGATACTTCTGCAGTGTGTTTGTTTTGTAATCTGGGTCTCACCACCTCAGAGCATCTCAACCGTTCTTTCTCACGTGTGGTCCAGATTTGCAGATACTATTGATTCAGATTAATACTATGTGGGCTCTGTAGTCCAATACACTCTTATTTTTTCATATAAATAGCTCAGCATATGTATTGTGTAAAAAAAATATACTTTTGTAATATCTCTGAGTACAATTCAAAATTCTATAATAAAAGATCAGTTTCAATTTGTAATATGGTATCGGAGCCGACTGAAAGCCTAACGACATAAGATTGTGATCAGAAATCTTTTCTTTGCATCATATCTTCAATTGAAAGATTGTTGTATATTCTCTTCTCAGTTTAAAATTCATCATCGAAGAGTTATACCCTTCCCAATTCAAGTGTATCTGTTCCACCAGCATTCCTTTCTCTATTTTTTTTCTCATTGTGCCACGCCTAGCAAGAACCTGAACCAAGTCCAAATTCTTGACTGGCTGCACTCTTCCTTTCATTTTCAAGAACTCAGATCCATCCACTATCGCAAACAAAGAAATGGGTGATGAAGGATCATCAACCACTTCAAGAAATGATAGAAGAGAAACTGCTGGGCCTGAGACAGCACTGAGCAAACCCAAAAGTCAGATCATTACCACCCCACTTGATGAAGACAACTACATAGTCTGGAAATACCAGATTGAAACAGCCTTAAAAGGATATGGCCTTCAAGAACACATCAAGGGTACAATGGTAATACCACCTGCAATCATTGAAAAAGACGATGAAACTACTGTTAGTAATCCAGAATACACAAGATATCAAAAGCAAGACAACTTACTGTCATCATGGTTATTATCATCCATCGGCTCAAGTCTGTTATCACAAATTGTTGGTTGCAACTCGTCGTATGAGATTTGGTCATCAATTGAAAGAATATTCAGTTCACAATCAGCCGCAAGAATCATGCATTTTAAAAGGCAATTACAGAATTCAAGAAAGAACGACATGTCAATGAGAGAATATCTTGCAAAGATCAAATCTTTATGTGACAGACTCAATGCAATTGGTCATAAAATTTCTGAAAGCAAGCAAATTCTCACCATAACAAATGGACTAGATGATGAGTACGAATCAGTAGTAACATTCATAGCATCACAACAAACTTTACCAGATTTACAATCTGTGCAGTCAGCACTACTTGCCCATGAAGGCAGAATAGAACAAAGGCGAACTTTACAAAGTGAACTGTCAATCAATTATGCTAGCAGTTCAAGAAACAAAATGCAACAGAGCAGCACAATAAATCAGGGAAGCAAGCAAGATGGTCAAAGAAATAGTTATACACAAAGAGGAAGAGGAAGGGGAAGATGGAACAACAACAATAGAATAAAGTGCCAAATATGTGAAAATTTTGGTCACATGGCTAGTAAGTGCTATTTCAGATTTAATAAAGATTTCACTGGTACACAGCAAACTCAAAGGAATCCCAACATCAACATGACACAAATTGATCAACAGCAGAAAAGCAACAATGAAATTCAAGAACTCAAACAGCCAATTCAGATGAAGGCAATTCAGACAACACAGGCATGGATGATTGGTACCCAGATTCTGGAGCAACTAATCATGTGACAAGTAACCTCCAAAATCTGAACTTAGGCAACAAAAGCTACACAGGTACACAAGCTTTGGGTAATGGTGAAACAACAAGTATATCACATGTTGGCATAGGAACTATTCAAGGTAAAAGAGAACTATATTTAAACAATCTATTGAGAGTTCCCAAAATAAAAAAGAATTTAATTAGTGTATCTCAATTTGCTAATGACAACAAAGTATACTTTGAGTTTCACCCAAATTTCTGTTTAGTTAGAGATTTGCTAAGTAAAAATATATTATTGCAGGGTAGTTTGAGTAAGGGACTGTACAAATTTAGTGCTGTGAAGAAATCTGAACCCATAGTGAAGAAATATTGGTGCAACAGTGTTCACACCAGTGAGCAAAATAGACAAAGTATTTTAGATCATTGGCATTGTAAACTAGGACATCCTAATATGAAAATTGTAAAAAGATTTTTAGTGGATAATAAAATTTCTTTTCAAGACAGTAATACTTCTTACATATGCACACACTGTCAGCTAGGAAAAAGCCACAAATTACCATTTAGCAATTCTGAGACAGTATATAAATATCCTTTTGAATTAATAGCTGCAGATTTATGGGGACCAGCCCCACTGAATTCACTACAGGGACACAGGTACTATCTATCTCTTGTTGATGCATACACTAGACATACTTGGATATTTTTTTCTCAAATCAAAATCTGAAACTCATGATGTTTTAGTTCAATTTATTTCACTGATTGAAAGGCAGTTTAATCATAAAGTAAAAATAGTGCAAACGGATGGAGGAACTGAATTTCACCCACTCACAAAATACTTTCAAAACAAGGGCATATTGCATAGAATTACATGTCCCTACACATCTGAGCAAAATGGGGTTGTTGAAAGAAAACATAGGCATATTGTAGACACAGGCCTAACACTATTGTCTCAAGGGTCATTACCCCTGAAATATTGGGAAGAGGCATTTAGCACAGCTGTTTATCTTATAAACAGGATGCCAAGTAAAGTGCTTGAATATAAATGTCCTTATGAAAAGTTATTTGACATCAAACCAGACTATGATAAGTTAAAAACTTTTGGATGTTTATGTTTCCCTTATCTTAGGCCTTACAACAAACACAAACTAAGTTTAAGATCAAGCCCATGTACTTTTCTAGGATATGCTACAAATCAAAAAGGATACAAGTGCCTTGACAAAAGTGGTAGAATCTACATATCAAGACATGTTATGTTTAATGAAAACAATTTTCCTTTTGCAGGTAAAAATCTTGCAAATAATAAAGACACAACCAATTATCAACCTGATCATATCAATGTGTGCTTGCCTACCATACCAGAATTAACTATTCAAGAGAAGCAGGAGCACAAAGAAGAAAGATCACAAGAAGAATCACAATCCATTGCAGAAACAAAATCTGACTATAGTGCAAGTGACACACATGAGTGGCCAGCACAACAAATTGAAGAAAATGATAAAGCACAGTCATCTGATAACTCAACACCTAGCAACAGTACTCCTACTATCACAGACATGGGAGATGATATGCAAAAAACAGGACATCACATGATGACAAGATCAAAAAGTGGCATTTTTAAACCCAAGGTGTATAATGCAAGTACAGACGTCATGGAACCAATGACATATGAGCAGGCAGTAAAAGTTGTAGAATGGAGACAAGCCATGAAAGAGGAATACGATGCATTAATTAAAATCAAACATGGGATCTGGTATCACCCCCAAAGGAGAAAAATATTGTTGGATGCAAATGGACCTACAGAATCAAAAAGGATGCATATGGAAAAGTAACAAAATACAAAGCAAGACTAGTTGCTAAAGGCTATTCTCAACAATTTGGTTTTGATTTTAATGAAACTTTCTCACCAGTTATTAAGCCTACCACTATCAGGATTATACTTACCATAGCATTAAACAACAAATGGAAAATTAGACAGCTGGACGTACAGAATGCCTTTCTCAATGGGGACTTACAGGAGGAAGTATACATGCATCAACCACAAGGAAACATCACAAAAGAGAATAAAGATAAATTCTGCAAATTACACAAGGCCATTTATGGTCTCAAACAAGCATCAAGAGCATGGTATGAGAAGCTCAAAGCAACATTGACAAAAATAGGTTTCAGACCAACCAAATCAGACAATTCATTATACGTCAATACTATCAATCATGATGCTATATACATATTGGTGTATGTAGATGACATTCTCATCACTGGAAGCAATGAGAATGACATTCTTAAAATCATACAGCTATTGGATCAAAACTTTGCTATCAAAGACATGGGAACCCTCGATTATTTCCTCGGGATTCAAATTAGTAGATCACAAACAAAGATGTTTCTATCCCAAAGACAATATGCATCAGAGATTTTAGTTCGTACTAACATGGATCAAGCTAAACCTCTACCCACACCCATGATCAGTAACTTAAAATTATCCAAGAACAGTGGGGAACCTATTGACAATGTAAAGCAGTATCGAAGCACTGTAGGAGCACTCCAATACCTAACCATTACCAGACCAGATTTATGTTATAGCGTAAACAAGGTTTGTCAGTTTATGCAAAACCCCTTGGATAGCCACTGGAGGGCGGCAAAGCGCATCTTAAGATATATTAAAGGTACCCAAGACTATGGTTTACTATTATCTCAAAGTAAGGAAATTAAATTACAGGCTTACAGTGATGCTGATTGGGCTAGTGACACTGATGATAGAAGATCCACCTCGGGCTATTGTGTTTTCATCGGAGATAACCCAGTTTCGTGGTGTACAAAAAAACAACTTACTGTATCTCGTTCTAGCACCGAAGCCGAGCATAGATCTGTAGCCAGTACAGCTGCTGAGATCATATGGGTAGAAACCCTAATTCGCGAATTAGGGCTCAAGCTAAACGGAAAACCGCTAATTTGGTGTGACAATATGAGCACTGTTTCTCTATCTCTGAATCCGATTCAAACTCTCGCACTAAACATATAGAGATCGATCTATTTTTTGCTCGCGAGAGGACAGCAGCTGGCAAACTGGAAATAAGACATATCCCTTCCTTCTATCAACGTGCTGATGCACTTACAAATTCTCTATCTCACAAAAATTTTACCAGATTAAGAGAAGAGATGAATATTATCGATGGGAAGGAATTTCATGGCGGCTAGAGGAAGGAAAATAAAACCCTAGCTTCAATTGAGGGAGAGTATTCTGACTTCGATACTTCTGCAGTGTGTTTGTTTTGTAATCTGGGTCTCACCACCTCAGAGCATCTCAACCGTTCTTTCTCACGTGTGGTCCAGATTTGCAGATACTATTGATTCAGATTAATACTATGTGGGCTCTGTAGTCCAATACACTCTTATTTTTTCATATAAATAGCTCAGCATATGTATTGTGTAAAAAAAATGTACTTTTGTAATATCTCTGAGTACAATTCAAAATTCTATAATAAAAGATCAGTTTCAATTTGTAATAGGTAGTTTATGTAAGTTTATATGTGATTGGAAAGTAAACATTTGTTAGTAATATTGATTTTTCTCTATATACATATATTATAAAGTTGATTACATCACTTATGTTTATACTAGTATTCGATCAGGTATATATATAAGTTGTAAGGTTACAAATAATATGCTGATTTTATATATATTAATCATGTAGCAGGTCAGTTATATATATATATATATATATATATATATATATATAACCTTGAAAGAAGTGTCATAAATATTTTATTATTTTCTGAAGTTTTACATGTTACGGTATTTACAACAGTAGGTATAGTATGTTTTGATGTTCTCCTCTTTGCCTTTCTCTGTACCTAGTTCCTATTTTACCAATATTATATATAGATATGTTACTTATATATAGATATGTTACTTATATATATGTATGTATATTAGTTATATAAAAGGAATACAATGTTTTGTGTATATTTTATAGTTTATATATATATATATATATATATATACACACACACTTATGTACATCTGTAGCCTGTTGTATATATACATTAGTTTGTAAATACATATTTTGTTTTAAATATGTATGTAAGTGGTATAATGTGAAAGTCATATTAATGCATATATATTTAGTTTATATGAGAAGTCTGGCAGCTTTATAATAAGCAGTATATATATATATATATCAGTTTATATAAAACCAGTAAGTTTTAATGTATTGAACAAAATTTTATTTTATATATATGTTTTAGTTAGTGTACGAAATTTAATTTAAAACAATGATTTTTGAAAACCACATATATATATTTAATATATGTGTGAATTTAGAATTTTGATTCTCATGTATATAGTTATATATATAGTTATAAGTCCACTTATGCCATTTATCTTCATCGATCCAGTTCTGATTTGAATCCATCTATTCCAATCTATCAGCTTTGTTCTTCAAATCGTGCCAATATTGCTTTGTTTGGAAGTCGTGGCTCATCTCTTTGTCAAAATCTATCTAGCCTCGAAAGGTGAGCAATCACTCACGATTAACGTTCTGATAATTATTAAATTTGATTTCAATTGAAATGACAATTGAAATATGCTGCTATTAGTTATTTACATTGCTATATATATGCAATCCGTTCACCTGTGACATCTGACATCATTATCTGTTATTTATATTAATGATATATGACTGGTATATTATTATTATATCTGTTATCACTCTGCAAGTTCCATGTTAGTATAGAATTCACTTTGGGTTGAAATGATACATACCCGAACGATCTGTAGAACAGGAGAAAATCGTTATGGGTTGAAATGATAAACCCAAGCGATTTCATTGAACTGAATTTGGGATTCCAGGTTAAAATGATATATATCCGTATATATTTAAATTGTAGATTGAAATGATAAATATCTGTATCACTTGACCATAGGATAGAAAATTATATACAGATTGAAATGATAAATATATGTATCACTTGACCATAGGATAGAAAATTATATACAGACACTGTCGCTCTATATATATATATATATATATATATATATATATATATTATGAAATTGATTTCTATGGTTTTGTAAAGAAATACATGGTTTAATAAATATTGATTTTTAAGATATTATATAAATTTATTCTATAAAGTTTAATATTCTATGTTTTGAAATTGTTTAAAACTGTAAGTTAGTTTTGAAATTATGATTTATGATAGTTTTACTATTTTAAAATATATATAAATTAGTTTTATTATAAAATAAGTAATAATAATATGTAATTTAATAAAGTCGATTTAGTTAAATATAATGTGCTTAAGTGTTTATCTAAATTTATATTTTTATAATGATTTTTATATTTTAAGGCTGGAAAGATAAATTGAACTTATTTGAAATTGTATTTAATTAAGAATTTCAATAAATTAAATCGATTTGGCACTTATGGAATTTAAGATTTTTAAAGGATATGATTTTATAACTTGATTTTGGTTTAAGATGATTAAATGAATATATCAAATTTAAATAAATTGAAGGAATATTCAGTTATTTGAAATTTGAAGTTTTATTTAAATGACATCGGATTTCTTAAGTAAATATTTCAAAACTAAATAATAGTAAAGTGAATTTGATATCTATATGGAATTATCAAATCTAGTTTTGAAATGTTTGAATATTTAAAGCTTTGAAAATATTGAAATTGAAATGGTTTGTTTTATGTTAAAAAAACTATATTCGAAATTGATATAATTTGAAATGGTTTATTGAGAAACGGAAATAAATTGAAATTGATAATTTGAGATTTGGTTAAATTTGAATTTTTGGAATTCGAATCGATTTAGAATCGATTTGTGAAATTAGAGGAAACTATTTTATCATATAAAGTACTTTTAAATTATATTTAAAACTATTTTATAATTTACTTTATAAATTATTTTAATACAAACTATTTTAATGTAAATCATTTTAATATAAACTATTTTAATATACTAACTATCTTAATATAACCCATTTTAACATATAACTCTTTAATATATAAACTATTTTACTTTATAAACTGTTTTATTAGATGCACAATTATTAATATCTGAACTGTTTAAGTGGTGGAAGTTATGTTTCAAAGTTATGAATTTCAAAGTATTAGTTTTGAAAGTGTTATAATTTCAAGTGTTTGGTAAAAGTGTTATAACTTTGAAAGTGCTATGATTTTGGAAAAGGATATATTTGAAATAGAAATGATATCGTATTGATATGGTTTTGAAATGGAAATGATATTTTGATTTTGAAGTTTAAAGTACTTTGAAATGACCGTGGTGTTATAATAACGATTGGTTGTCATATAGACCGGGATCAGATATTGTCGTACTCTCTGCCAATACTGAAAACCACTTTAACATCCGTGTACGCGGTGGAGATTCCAGAATGAAGTAGAATGGTGGCGACGATCCTATATGAGGTATATACGTGGAACCGACTCCAGTGAGTTGGCATAAGGTGGCTAAAACAGAAGTGATTCTCGAGCCAAGTGAGGTCATTCTTCCGATCGGACACATTCCTTCGATATTATATTCTGACTTTGTGATTGATTTTGTGGCCACACTTGATTTTTTATTTGGGAGTGTGTTCCGAGGTGGGCGGTAGTGGCTGCTATGCGTTACCACCAGCCCGAATGCGTAACTGGTATACCTACCCTGGCATTGCCTTGTTGTGCTGTGTCACCTACCCTATCGAGACCGTTACAAGTTTGTTTTGTACCATACCTATGGAGTGTCCTCTGATGACGCCCAGTACAGGGGATATTACAGTACTGTATTGACTATGGGAATATATAAAATGTGTTAAGGTGGAAAATGTAAAGCCTTAACACTATTTTAATAGTTTGCTTTACTATAGACATTATTATAATAGCATATATTACTACATAGTAGATAGTTTTACGGATCCTTAGAGGATGGTTATCCCAAACATCCTTTGAATTACTTTTATTTTAGTGATTATTTCACTTGAGTTAGATTTATTGATATAAGAGTGTTAATCCTAACTCGAGTGTTTTTTGTTTGCTTTTCGCTCGGGTCAGACTGAGTGTACCAGTATTTGAGACTCACCTTTGGAGTTGGAGCTTCGCTTGGAGATCCATCTATTGGTTCTTCTTTTAGTTATTCGGTTGATTCCAGTGATGCATTCAGATTTGTATTTGACTATTGTATTGAGACATCTATGTATTTGAGACTTCTGTTGTATCTTGTTTAACTCTGTTATATATAGTAGCTTCATGAACTACTATTCTTTTGTTTCCGCTGCACTATTGTTATATTACTCTGTGTCTGTGATTCTGTGATTATTTTTATTTACTATATGTGCTGAGTTTGCCAAATTTAAATTAACAATTTGATATTTTGAGAAATTCAAGTCCAACATGTGTGGATGCGAATGGTGGAAAATATCAGGATGTTACAATATATATATATATATATATATATATATATATATATGCAACTGATTTTAAAAGATTTTGGGTTAAGTAAAAAGATCATATATATATATAGTGACAATACGAGTGCAATAAACCTTATCTAAGAACCCTACAAATCATGTTATAACAAAACATACATATATAAGACGTTGCTTTTTGGAAGATAATGTAAGTAGAGGTAACATAACATTAGAATATATAAATAATGAAATCAAAAAGTAGATATTTTAATAAAAATCTTATATAAAATACATTAATTAAACTACAAAGAGAAGTAGGTGTTTATTTTGTTGGCTAAGTATAAATAAATTAACAAACATACACAAATACACATAAATACTTTAAAAATGAACATTTTTAGGAATTCATATACATGTGTATATAGGGTATGTCAACATACCTGCAATTATCCTTAAAAATGTTTTTCCTTTAAACTTTTGAAGTTTAAAACTAAATTATTTAACTAAACGATTTCGTGATTAGAACCAAATTTTCATTGTTATTCTTCAACAAAAATTAAACTCAAATTACAATGGATCTTAGTAGTCCATGGAGGCCAAGAGATATTTTTCTCTCCATAATCCTCCTCTCGAAGATTTTCTTCTTGAATCTCTTACAAAAATGGAAGATTCTTTAAAGCTTGTATGCTTAGTGAAATTGAAGTACTTCAGATCCGTTTCTAAAATGAATAAGAGAAACAAAAGTGATAAGGAACCTTCAGAATCATCTTTAGAATAATGAAATCGATCTAATCATCATATCAGAAAATGATTCTAAAACAAATTTATTGTTCATAATCTAACAAAACATACATATATAAGACGTTGCTTTTTGGAAGATAATGTAAGTAAAGGTAACATAACATTAGAATATATAAATAATGAAATCAAAAGGTAGATATTTTAATAAAAATCTTATATAAAATACATTAATTAAACTACAAAGAGAAGTAGGTGTTTATTTTCTTGGCTAAGTATAAATAAATTAACAAACATACACAAATACACATAAATACTTTAAAAATGAACATTTTTAAGAATGCATATACATGTGTATATAGGGTATGTCAACATACCTGCAATTATCCTAAAAAATGTTTTTCCTTTAAACTTTTGAAGTTTAAAACTAAATTATTTAACTAAACGATTTCGTGATTAGAACCAAATTTTCATTGTTATTCTTCAACAAAACAGATTAAACTCAAATTACAATGGATCTTAGTAGTCCATGGAGGACAAGAGATATTTTTCTCTCCATAATCCTCCTCTCGAAGATTTTCTTCTTGAAACTCTTACAAAAATGGAAGATTCTTTAAAGCTTGTATGCTTAGTGAAATTGAAGTACTTCAGATCCGTTTCTAAAATGAATAAGAGAAACAAGAGTGATAAGGAACCTTCAGAATCATCTTTAGAATAATGAAATCGATCTAATCATCATATCAGAAAATGATTCTAAAACAAATTTATTGTTCATAATCTCATAAATATGAAAGAAGGTGACGAAGAAAATGAAGAAGAAATGGAAATTGATGACAAGGAAGACATATGATATGTGGATGAAGTAATATTTGATGCACAGATTCAGATTGTTGAACGTGAAGGAAACTTTTGTGCATCCTACCCATATTGTCACACACACAAATCACCCATATTTAAGAAATGTAATCATCATTACGTGTTTGCTGTATTTTATTTTTTAGTCTTTTATTATTGAATTTCCCTTATCATTGTATCGTCATGTTTATTGTAATGTTTAAATATTGTTAATAAAATGTCATGTGTATTATTTCGAAACTAGTATTAACTTTGATTCTCTTTATGATCTTTATATAACATATTTATATATAACTTTACATACGAACTCTATATATTTTTGACTATTTGTGCTTAACTGTTACTTTTCTACCCATTTTTATAGATGACAAAGTGAGAGAAAAAGTATGAATACACAAGGCAAAATATTGGGAGCGGGGTGCGTAGAGTTATGGGGAGTCAAAATAAAAAATATTATATTTTATCTCTCAAAAATTATATGGTTGTCATCATAAAAATTATAAGTTTGTTAATAACCTAAGTGTTGATATTGATGATAACAACCATATAAATAATATTGCTAACTTTCTCTTAGGGCCGAAACTAGCCCAATCCAACTTGGCCATTGGACAGGACATCAAAAATGTTAGGGCATAACAAAACATCGTCTATCAAATTGTTTGAGGGGGTCGCCTACACCAGGTCATGCACAAAAAATCCTATACTAGAAATTGGAAAATCATATGTCTTCAATTATTCAACGAAGCTGCGATCGAATTGCTTGAAGGAGGAAGAAGGGAACTAATCACCAGGCAAAAGAAATCGCATTCTTCTATTGTGAGGAGGAAGATGGAATTTGAGTGCTTTCAAAGTAAGTAATCATAATATCTAAATTGTCCTATTTTAGTTTTAAATCAAATATATTTTTTCTATTAGAAATTTTGGAAAGAAGGAGAAATTTGGTGTAAGTATAGAACCCTAGTTTGTCGTCTTCTACTTGATTTCAAATAAGAAAGGAGAAAATTATTGATTGTCTTCATATTTCGAATTTGGAGAAGAATATGAATTTTGTTACAGATATTAGAATTTCTATACGCTAATTATGTTAGAAATGACAAATTTTATTTGTTATAATTTTAATGAAAAATGCGTTTTAACATATCATATGATTTTATCTTACTGTAAATATTAAAAAATTCCACAAAAATCGTGTTTACAAATAGAAGAAAATAAAAGCCAGTTATAATGTTTCTACGAAATCAACCATCTGGAAATTCTAATAAGAAAAAACAAAAATGAAGTGAAGAGATAATCAGATCATTAAGGTCTCTTAACAAATATTTTTCCAGAAAGACGAATATAGTTGATAATTTAGATCTATATTATGATTTGAGCAAGAAATTGGTTTTTGTAATATAGTAGAAAATGAGACTACAGTGGATGAACAAATTATGATATAGAAACAAATGCACATAATACTGAGACTTCACCACAACAAATAGTAAATGAAAGTGATGTCCAATGTTTAGATCATTTGAATGAAACAAATGTCATGTCTTCAAACAAGTTTCGAATATATATGATCCAAGAGTTTGGGATTGAGAAGGGTCCTATTAGTGAATTTAATTTAACTAACCCTCAAGATGAAAATTCTAGATGCTTTTCTACAAGTTATTACAAGAGACAAATGAGTAATGGAGAGCATCATGATACGAGATGGCTTGTTTATTCTAAATTAACAGACAAAGTATTTGTTTTTGTTACAAGCTGTTTAATGTAATGACGTCTAAAAGCCAATTAGCAAAAGATGGAACTAGGATTAGAGGCATCTTTGGGAGAAATTTACCTAATGTGAAAGAAGGAACACAATCTTAACTATGCTGCCTGGGTTGAATTGGAAAAAAGGTTACAACGTAAACAAACAATTAACAAAAATATGCAAGATCTTATTCAAAAAGATTTATGTTTGGAGCTACAAACACTACAAATTACATTTCCTAGTGAATCATATGATGTAGAAAAGCCATGGACGATTATCAAAATTTTGGAATTTTTGAAAATCATGGACATGTTTCTAAATGTGATGATTGTATGTAACGACCGACCCTTTTGACCTTCAAAAGTCAATACTAATACATCTACGGAATTCATGTGCCGAACATCCAATTGCCGGAAAGGGATATTGTTAGGGAAAAAGAAAGAAAAGACAAAAAAGAATCTCACACATCATGATGAGTAATATATAATATACAACAGATCTTTACAAAAGAAACCTGTGATATACATATAACAATCAGAGTGAACTAACCAATCATCAGCCTGAACAGTTGTAACAACCTATCCTCATAAACGCTGATAAATATAAATAACCAATGTAGCGGAAATAGAATATACGTTAATATGTTTTGGAGGCATCCAGCTCGTCCCCTAAAGCTCCAAAGTATCCAAACTAAATATGGAAAATATGCTTGGGTTGACCCGATGATTATAAGAAAATAATGCCTGGATCAGTCTGGTAAACCGGTGTGAGAATCACACTTCATATGGGTTTAATGTTATAAAAACTTTCAAAAATAAGGTATCTCGTAATACCATGTAGCACATAAACACGAACAGGGTTTTACATTACGATAACCCAACCATTCTATATAAAATCTTGTGATATTATAATAAGTCTGGGATTTAATATAAATATTGAATCATAGCCGAAATGGTCACATCAATTGCATTCCAGCATACATAGTATATAATCAAGTCTAAAAAGCACGTATTGGAGATTACATTACATACAATGAAAAGGTAAAGATCTACTTCCATACAATACACCTCTAGATAAATGCACCGAGGCTACAAAACATTAACACCTCTTCTGCTCAGGACTGGCCTACCCCTTCCTGGATAGTGCCTAATATAATCACCTCTCCGTTGCTGCAAAACAACCATACGAATTCACAAGCATACATAAATTAATAAATACCGATCTAGATCATGTGATTGTCATAGCCCAATATGAGTGACCTACTTAGCTTTGCGGCACATCCCTACTTTATTCATTACTGATTGTGAGGCATGAGGCTACGTTTTACTTTTTATAGCAGATCCCACTTGGAATGCTAACACTCCCCTCCAAGATATAATGTAATGTCAGCATTCATCCGTATAAGTTGTTCTGGGACTGAACAAACTGAAGGCACTACTTCTACTACATCCATTTTGGAATCACCTTCGAGATTACTAACAAATGGCTGTTGCATTTCAAAGAACTCTGTCTTCGACCATCTTTAAGATGACTCCAATTCGGACGCTTGTGCTAGTTCGAAGTGGTTTTTGGATAGTATATCTTATCTCGGTCTATCCCACTACAATAAATATAGCTTATTACAACATTTATTTTACAATGTTTGTATTTAAAACATTGTAAAAGACATCCTTTACAAACTTTTATAATAAAATGTTGCAAAAAGCATATTTTTTACAACGTTTTTGAAGGAAAATGTTGCAAAACATAACATGTACAACTTTTCTTTCAAAATCATTGGCAAAAACTACGTTTTCACAACGTTTTTTGTTAACGTTGTCCTAGTAGTTTTCTAACAATAGTTTTAAAATGTTGTAAAATGTTGTTCTTTGCAACTAGCACTACAAAAAAACGATCTTATTACAACTGTAATTTTACAACTGTCACAAAATGCCAGTTGTAATAAACGGTTTTTACAACTCTTTTTTTGGCCAACTGTAATAAACTTATTTTCAAAAACTCTTTTATTTTGCAAGTAGTAATAGATACCTATTACAACCTTTCTTTTTTGTCAGTTGTAACAGATGCCTATTTTCAACAACTATTTTATTTTGGCAGTTGTAATAGAAGCATATTACAACCTTTCTTTTTTGCTAGTTGTAATAGGTGCCTATTTTCAAGAACTCTTATTTTTTGCCAGTTGTAATAGATGCCTATCCTTTTTTATTTACCCTTGTAATAATAAATTAATATTTATAATTAAATAATAATAATTAATAATTAAATTATTAATAAAAATTAACAATAAATAATAATTACTATTAAATTATAATAATTTACAATTTCCATAAAGTACGACATAATTACTATTCAATAATTAACGGTTAACATACTAATTAATAAATAATAGTAATTAATAATTAATAAATAAGAATTAATATTTCATAATTAGTAATTAGTATTATTAATAATAATTAATAAGTAATATTTAGTACTTAGTAATTAATTTTTGATAATTAGTAATTTATGATTAATGATTACCAAGTTTTTTCAAAAAGTTGTATAAACGTACTTTCAACATCTTTTCTTTTACCAATTGTAATAGAGGCCTATTAAACATTAATAATAATCAATATTTTATAATTAATTTTTAATATTAATTAATAATTAATCTAAAATATAATATAATTACTATTAATAATTAGTATTTAATAATTAATTAGTAATTAATAATAAATTAATAATTGATAAATTAATAATCAATAGTAAATAATTAATAATAAATATTTAATTAATAATTTATAATCTATAAACAATAAACTATCAAAATAAAAGTAACAAATAATTAATAACAAATTTTTTATAATAAATAATATTTAATAAAATAATAATAATTAAAAGTTAATCTTTAATATTAAATAATATTGATAATTAATATGTAAATTTACATAATAATATTTAATACAAAAATTAGTAATAATTAAATAAATAGTACTTTTAAATAATTAAATATTAATACATAATAATAAATAACTACTATTATATAACAATAACTAAAATGTGAAATAGTTTCTATTAATAATTTGTAATTAAAAATTAAAAATTTATTAATAATCAATAACCAATAAAAAATAAAAAATATAAATTAATCATTAATAATCTATAAATAATCATTATTATTAAATTATTTTAACTAATATTCTATAATTAATAATTATTTTTCATATTTGATAATTCATTATAATTAATCATTAATAATTAGTAAATTATAGCAAATATTTATTAATTACATTTAATAATTAATAAAAGTAATTAATAATTAATATTAAATTACTAACAACTATATTTTATAATAGTACTATTAGTATTTAATATATTAAATAGTTACTATTAATATTTAGCACTTAATTTAATAATTAATAAACAGTAATTATTATAATAATTATTTTATCTAATTTTTAATAATTAATGATTAATATGTGGTATTTAATAATTAAGAAGTAATATTTGTTATTTAGTATTTAATATTGATAATTATATTAATATTTTAGAAAATTTAAAATTTTGAAATTTTAAAAAATATTCATAAAATTTAAATTTGAAAAATAAACATTACATTCACTACACCGAATACTGAGATTTGCAACTAACCATCCGCGCATTTGGCAACGGTTATTAACCGTTGCCATTTAGAAATGGTTAATCACCGTCTTGGTTCAGTTAGCAACGGTTTTTTATCGTTGCTAATTGGGAACGGTTATTAACCGTAGCTTCTTTGGAGACAAATGATGGCGGTGAATTTCATCCTTTCGCGCCATAATTTTTGGCGCGCTTTGTTCCAACTAGCAACGGTTTGTAACCGTCGTAAATGTTGTGGCAAATAATGGCGCTAATTTTGTGCCAAATATTCGCTGGGAGCCAAAAAGAATTGGCCCGTCACTTTTCCTTCCCTCCTTTCCTTTGATATTCGTTTCGTCCTCTTTCAACGAAAAGAAAGCCTAAATAAATAAATAAAACCCAATTCCACCAATTCGATTTGCTTCAACCCGCTCATCTTTCCATCTAATCGTGAAATCATCTTCCATCCAACTACGAACCCATCTTTCCACCTAATTGTGTCCAGTTGCGAACTCATCTTCCTTCCAGCCGCACCAGTTCTTCCTTCATTCAACGCCAATCAGTGGCCCTCTCAGATCTGTGTTCGGAGAAGTATTACAACGTGAATTTATCGAATACCTACTCCAGGTTGGGTACTCATTTTTAATTATTTGATTTCTATTTTAAATTTGATTTCGTTTCATACTTGTATTATAAAATCTAATTTGAAATCTTAATTATCTCATATCTGTGTATCTTTGATATTTGGTTCCTTGAGTTTCATTGGCATAATCGAAGAGAGCGCATAACTGCCAGGTAAGCTTTGTTTTGTAATAATACTTGTTGTCAATTGAAATGGAAACTCTGTGTACATGTATTTGCGGTGCATTGTTATATCACAGTACTTATGTGTAGAATTAAAAGAACCTTTAACTTCATACGTTGCTCGGCTAAGTCTTGAAGAACCTGGTTCAAATTTAACGTGAATATCTTCATGGTGATAAGATAAACTTTTAACTATGTACCAAGGATTTTCTGATTCTTCTCGGCCAAAAATTTGCCACCTTTTGCTTGTTCCATGTCGCTGAAAAGAGATTTAGGACGCATGTTACAGTCACCTTGAAAATTGACTTATCACAACTTAGTTAAAAGATTGTCAAATGCAATGATAACAAATTAATCTGTAATCCACACATGATTAATAGAAATCAGTAAATTATTTGGAAAACAAGCATGTGTGTTTCTACTCAGTGCTTTATATGTATTATCGACGACTGGCTGTCTGTACACGGTGAATCCATTCGTTTCTATGGTTGAATGATAGGAAAAGGTTACATGCTTATATTTGTAGTTTAGAATAATAAAGAAAGGGATGCAACACAAGTTAAGGAAAAGTTTATTCCCTATAATGCTTGCTTATGGGTTTGTTTAGTGTTACCATATAAGCTGTCATTTGAGTTCCATCATTATCTTCATCTTTTAGGATTGATGTTTCATTAAGTTTTTGGGGATTGATTATAGTCAATATCTACTACTCTTTAACAGTTTGCCAAAGTAGAGATGCACCTTCTAATCTGAACCATCAGAATACATATTTGATGTTTTAAGTGTACAGTGTTAGAGAACCAAGAAGCAATTGGTTATGCAAAGGATGATCTTTTTACATTTATATATGATTTGTTTTACAAATTGTACAATGTGAGATAATCTAACACGTCCCCGTACGTGTGGTGTAGCATCAGCCAAACATTGCAACATGGAAGAGAAGTAGTGTTGTAGTGTGCATTCTCATATTTACTAAAGCCTAAATGTTGTACTGTACTACATGCTAGTTAGACATAGCTGCTTATAGTGACTGCTAGGGTATAAGTTGATGCAATGAATTTTGTTTTACTAAATATGAGACCATATTTAGTAAGTGGATAAAATTGTTGTTAATGGCGCAAGCCAAGTATCAGGAGAGGGGTAATGCATAGACATCACTCTGGTGCTACAAAACGGCGCCGTCGTAATGGCAAATTTTTTGAAAACAGTTTGATGCTAATGTTAAATTTCAAGTGAAATCAGAAGAATATACATCTGTTTAGTTAATATCAGAGTTGAACTTGGTGGAAAGCCATAAGATATTGTTACCCATGATTTCTTATTAGCTCTTGTTATTTTCTTTCAGTATGTCTTTTAGTATAGACAAACAATGGATGAATCAATCTAATCGAAGAAATACAGAATATGTGGAAGGTGTGAGAAATTTCGTTAAATTTGTTGCTGAACACGGTGGCAATAAGGAAAAGTATTCGTTCCCTTGCACGCGGTGCAAAAATGAAGATACATTCAAATTAAATGACATTCATTTTCATTTGCTTACATATGGTATTGTTAAATCATATACCATGTGGTGTTTTCACGGGGAAAGAATACCGGAGAAGCCAAAACAAAAACCGGTTAGTCATGCCACAAATACTGATGAGTCCGAATATATTAGGATGGAGGATTTGATCAATGATGTAGATAGATTCCACCATTTTCAACCTACAAGTCAGTTGCATGATAATGCTAATATTGGTGAGCAGTTTACGGATAAATCATTTTTTGATAGTGCAACTGCAACAGAGCCATTGTATCCTTCTTGTCCAAAAGAGATTACAAAGTTGTATGCCATTGTGAAACTGAATAGCTTGAAGACCCAATACGTCTTTTCAGACAATGGTGTGACTGCACTACTCGAATTCATAAAGGAGTTACTCCCCGAAGGTAACACGCTACCGTCAAAGTACCCCGATGTGAAGAAGATCATTAACCAAGTTGGGATGAATTACATAACTT
The DNA here is from genome assembly GCA_030765085.1 of Allium cepa. Classification (NCBI taxonomy): domain Eukaryota; kingdom Viridiplantae; phylum Streptophyta; class Magnoliopsida; order Asparagales; family Amaryllidaceae; genus Allium; species Allium cepa. Next base: position 115,423,002 of record CM060942.1, read on the forward strand.
ATGATGCATGCATTAATGACTGCATCTTGTACTGGAAAGATAATGCGAACAAAGTTTCATGTACAAATTGCAACGCACCAAGATATAAGACATCATTCGACGAAGAGAGAAAAGCTACCACCGTACCTCAAAAGACCTTAAGACATTTTCCTTTAATTTCTAGATTGAGAAGACTGTATACTGTACCATGGATAGCAGAAGCGATGACCTGGCATGGTCGTGCCAAGTCCGGTACAACAGTAATGCATCGTCCGCGTGATACTTCTCAATGGAAAACTACAGATTCTTTTGATTCTTCATTTGCTGCTGAACCACGAAATATCACGCTTGGAATAGCAACAGATGGTTTCTGTCCGAATGCTTCTTTAACTAACCCTTACAGCTGTTGGCCAGTAATTGTAGCACCATATAACCTTCCTCCGTCTTTGTGCATGAAAAGATAGTTCTCAATGTTAACACTATTGATTTCTGGGTCAAAACAATCGGGGAAGGATATTGATGTTTATTTAGAACCTTTGATAGACGAGTTAAAGCAGATATGGGAAGGAGTCGTTACATTTGATTCATTTAAGAAATCTGAGTTCATAATGAGAGCTAGAGTGTTATGGGCAATCCATGATCATCCCGCTCTTGGGACTTTATCGGGATGTACAACTCACGGCTACTTTGCATGTCCTATTTGTGGAGAAGAAACTACATCTGTTTATCTCCCTGAAAGTAAGAAGATTTGTTACATGGGACATCGTAGATTTCTTCCGTCCGGACACAAGTTTCGATACGATAAGACAAATTTCAACAACGAGCAAGAACTTAAGCGTCCTCCAAAACCACTGACTGGTTATCAAGTTGAAAAAAGGTAGCGAATATAAAAATGAAAGTTGGTAAAAACATACCGGAAATTGGTCGAAAATGGAAAAAGACAATCGATGAAGAAGTTCCTGCATGGTATAGGAGGTCGAAGTTCATTGATTTGCCATATAGGAAGACAAATTTGACCCGACATAATATTGATGTTATGCATACGGAGATGAATGTCACGAAACATTTGATCAACAAAATTATGAACCATAAAGACATGTCAAAAGATGGGATCAATGCACGGAAGGATTTGAAAATCATGGGTATAAAACAAAAGTTGTAGGTGATAGAAGATCCTGAAACAAGTAAAGTAACCATACCAAATGCGACTTTCACTTTGAGCAAAGAAGAAAAGATACGGTTTGCACCATTTTGAAAATTTTGAAAGTGCCGAGCAAATTCTCTTCGAACTTACATAACAATGTGAGCATCAACCCTCCTGAACCAAAAAATATGAAGTCACATGATTACCACGTCATAATGCAACATTTACTTCCGGTATTGCTTCAGCATTGTTTTCCGCAACATAAGGATCTACGGAATGCTATTCACCGCATTAGTCTCTTTTATAACATTTTGTGCTCAAAGGTGATCAACAGGGAACATCTTCTAAAAGCAAAGGCTAGTTTGGTAGAAGCAATGTGTGTTACTGAAAAACATTTTCCGCCTGCATTTTTTGATATCAGTATTCACCTTATGGTTCATTTAGCCGATGAAGCATTGACTTCTGGTCCTGTTAGATATAGGTGGATGTACCCATTTGAACGGTAAATTACTAATTTTAGTTATGTACATAATTATTCGATTTAAATAGCTATTGATGTCTACATTTTACAATTATTCATGTTCATAGGTTGATGAAAACATATAAAGGATATGTGCGCAACAAAAGATATATTGAAGGGTGTATTACAGAAGGATATATTGTACAAGAAGCTAGTCTTTACTGCATGAAGTATATGCCAAAAGGAGGTGCTGGCACTCATAAACATATCCGTGAAGCGTTTTTAGACGAGGATGATGAGTTTGCTGATGAAATAGCACTAAATATGGGTAAAGATATAACGTTAACTCAAGTGCAATTTCAACAAGTGCGTAAATGGGTCCTTGATAAGTACGACGGATTGGATGAATGGAAGAAGTAAATTCATGAATTTGTTCTGAATTCTTATTTTGTAAATCAATTCATATATATAGTATTTATTGTGTGTTTTTCGTAGGAGGTATAACTCCAATGTTCAAAGCACCAAATCTCAAACTCGAGGCGGGGGTACATCTGGGGAAGCTATTAAAAATTTCACTTTTTGGTTACGTGAGGAGGTGTATGTATTAAATATTTAACGTATTTTCAAGTTGACCATACACCTCCTTGACAATGTTTTTTTACTTATTGTGTTTGTTGTAGTTGTTGAAGACCGTCGATGTTGACTCAACTCTTTGGCGGTTAGTTAACGGGCCGAAGTTTGATGCCCGTAGTTATATGAAGTACCAAGTGAATGGGTTTTTATTTTCTCCGAAGAGTTATGAAAAGCGAAAGCTAACACAGGATAGTGGTGTATGCATGAGAGCAATTACACAATTTAGAGCGAGTGGGAAGGATAAAAAATTTAAGGAAGCGGAAACAACTTATTACGGAGTCATTCAACAGATAATTGAGTTGGATTACATTGACTTCAAACAAACAGTTTTTTATTGTGATTGGGTAAAGGTCGAAGATAAGATCAATGGTTGTAAAATAGATTCTGTTTCAAGCTTGATCACAGTTAACTTGGGAAAATTGAAGATTAAAGATAGCGTGAATGATGAGCCATTTATTCTTGCATCGGAAGCGAGTCAAGTGTCCTACTCAAAAGATTTAAAAAATAACGGATGGTTTGTGGTTTTGCATACACCAAAACAGTTGACCATAAATGTGGATGACACTGAGTTTCCCACCGTTTATCAATCAGCTTTTGAAGACAATGAAAAATTAGAAGATCTTATCAAATGCATATGTTAACTTTGTATTTCAGAGCAGTTATTGCTCCTTAACAAAATATTTATTTAAAATGGTGTAAAATGTAAAATGGTGTGTTATATGATAGTAATAGATGCATTATATTTTTTATTTGTGCCATTATAATATCCTGATGGATCCATAAGGATGGATATATTGCAAGAGTTCATTTTGTGTTTGTAGTTGTAGGTACTTACATATGATCACATACATACACACATGTACACATACATACATATGATCAGCTTGACTATTCTTTCTTTCTTTGTGTTTGTAGGTAGACAGGCAGTTCAAGATATTGTATTTGCACCCTTTAGTTCAGCAGTGCTAAGGTACTATATTTTTGTATTTGCATCCTTTATTTCAGTCAGTATTTTAGATATCGTTTTGAATCCGCTTAAGTTTAAAGTTCTGGTGATGCAGGAAGACTTTATCAGTGCCGCATAAAAGTGAATGTTCCCCTTCCCGCCCACTCCTGTGATGCCTGATTGCTGTTAAGCTGCTGTACATCTGATATAGTAAACAACGTCCCCTTCTGATTTGTCTGATCCCACCAGTTTCTCATCACATTACGATTATTGTCAGTCGTACTGACAAAAATCGTAATGTGGTGAGAAGTTGGTGGGATCAGACAAATCAATAAGGGGACGTTGGTTCATATATCAGATGTACAGCAGCTTAACAGTGATCGCTTAATAAGGGGACGTTGGAGACATATAAGGCGTTTGATCTTGTTATGGAGGGGACTCCGTGCAATAATTTGGCCGACAGCAATCGGACATCACAGGGATGGGCTGGAAGGGGAAGAAATGTACGTTATAATGTTGTTGGTATTATTTTAAGATTTTAGACTTTGCAGGACATAATGTCACAAGATGCCACACCACCGTCAAATGATACAACTTCACAATCATCCACTTTAAAACGGGAGAAAATTGATATAGACAACTACGGTTCTCCAGTCGGAAAAAATGGTTCAAAGGTCGCTACGAAGATTGGTAAACTAGTAAGAAATCATGTGCCAATCTCATATCCAAGTTGGAAAAAAGTTCCGCCAAATTACAAGGAAGACGTGTGGAATCAATTGGAGGTAAGTTCTCCAATCTCATAACCAATTTTACGCACTGTTTCTGTTTGTAAAATATAGTCGTCTGATTGTAATATGCACCCTTTTTATGTACTGTTTCTGTTCCTGTACGGTTTCTGTTTCTGATTGTAAAATAGGCCTGAATGAGCGAGGGTTCATATAAGACCATATTTATGTACTGTTTCTGTTTCAAGATATATTCTTTTATGATATTTATAGGATATTCAGATTGATCACTTTATTCATAGAGACTGATGAAACTATATACGTTGAAATGTAAAAATCCATATACTTTGAAATGTAAACTGTGTACATGAAATTAGATGGTTTAAATTCATTTATAATGCTTTCAATACATAAATAAAAAATAGTTTACATGCATTTTTTGTTATGCAGAAATATTATGAGCTCGATCCTCTATCAAAGGACCTTATTATGAAAAAAATGTCCGAGGCTTTTAATAGACACAAGAATGATTTGTGCAAGAATCATTATGACCATTTCATCACTGACGAAGAAAGAATGAGAAATTGTCCACCGAAAATTGCTCAAGATGATTGGGATGAGTTCATAAGAAATGAATCAAAACCCGAGGCGAAAGAAAAAAGGAAGCAAGGCAAACAAAATAGATCAATGCTCGAATATGGTCATCATTTGGGACGTAAGGGTCACGCTATGATTACTCAAGAAATGATATGTGTCATTGAATTGGTGCATCACATTGCATATACCATTAGTTCCAAATATAATTTTAGGTCATTGTATGCAGGTCGATTCACATAGTCTGAGAACAGAAGTATCACGTCTTCAAGTATGGGAGAAAACGCATAAGAAAAAAGATGGCAGCACGTCAGATGCGACATCTTCCTACTTTGAAAGTTAAACAAATAATAACGCCTCTAAATTAAATTTTCATTATTCATATATATGTATTTTCTTTTTAGGACAAAATTGAAAAAGAAAAGAAAACGACGAGTGGTGGTGATGAAGCCGTCTTTATATCAGTGTTTGGTAAAGATGTAAAGGGCAGGAGCCGAAGTATTGGGACCAATATAGCTCCTAGCCAACTTAAGAGTGCTGCCATTCCATGCAAATGGCTCAAACAGGCCCAAGGAGTATATGAGCAGCGACTGCAAAATATGGAGCAAAAATTGATGAAGCTGGACAATATGGATGATAAACTGGAGCGTCTTCTCAGCATAGCCCAAGATAATCGTCAAGTAGGCAATGAAATCACATCTTCTCAGTTTGCCACTCCGAACAATCAGTTAATCGACCAAAGATGTGAAATCCTGAACTTCGAGGAGAAGTAATTGCAACAGGTACTATTTTAATCGACCAATCAGTCTTTTTGTGCTTCAACCGAGTTTACTGCTCTTTGTTATTGTGCATATAAACAAATTAATGAGTATTAGTGCATGTGTATTTATAGATTCCAAATTATCTTTTGTTACAGAAAAAGAGGTTAGGCAACAAAGGTTCACGTTTGACATGTACGTCATAATTAGGTTCACAAGAGGTGTATATGACATTTTCAAATCCAAATTAACATAATCATAAGATATAAGAGAATATTTAGCAATATTTATAATGCTATAACCATAGGATAGAGCAAATTAAGCAGTTTTAAGTAGTTTTAACAAATCAATAACAATGATCACATGGATAAGTTCTGGTGGGCACAACCTTCACTAAATTCTTGCTTGGCTGAAAGTACAGTGTTATTTAAAAAAAGGTTGTGTTCATGATTAGATTTGAGAAACAGTGAGAGATAGCAAGAAATGATGAAGAATCACGTAAAAGTTCAAAATGCTATTGCAGAGCTGGAGTTTGAGACAGTGAATGAATGACAAAGATGAGAAGGAATTCATTGTCAATAGCGATCTAGTTTGTATACTTATACTCATCGTAGTCTTTACCTTATATCTGTTTTGGTTTCAATTTTCATTGACACTCACAATAGCCATTATGTCCAAAAATAAATCAGTAAACTCCAAAACAAAAAAGGATATAGAAAGATCATAAAAGTTTACACCTTCCATTCCAATCTTGCATGATTTTAAAGATCGAATATCGCATACACAATGGGTCTAGGACTTGTGTAGCTCTGCACAATGGTCTTAAATGTTTGGGAGCTTGTTAGTTCTGTAAATGTGATTCCATATATTCACTCCAGAAATGCTTATATAACAGCTACTATATGCCGAGATTCCACAGCATTAGTAATGCATGGAAAACCAGTACCACCCACATATCAAAAAGTGTTGTTGGACAAAATTTTATTGCCAGATGAGCTAACCGCCAAAATATGTCGACAATTTACCGAGACCTTTGGGGATGTTGGAGCCGGAGGTTATGTGAGCCATCAAAAGGGTTTGATACGATATCTTTAGTCGGAGGTATTGATATTTCTGACTTGTTCTTTGCATATACTGCTGATTTTCTTTTGTTTGCTGTATATGAAATTTGCATATGCAAATGCATGTGTATTTTGTCCTGGTCTGTCTTGTTTATAAGATAATCGACAATTTATCAAATATTAGGAAGTAAAGTCAAAATTCAAGGACAAAATCAAAAAACAAAAAACATGATCAATGTGCCTGAACGATGAATGGAGATCCAATAAACTAAAAATTGATTAGCTAAAAAAATTTATGTGTGTATCGTACTAATTGGGTTTAATGGGTGGTAAAATAATTTGGTTATGATGTAGGGGAGGGGACTGAAATGGTAGGAGACTGGAATGTTTGGTAGGGAACTGGAGTGGTTACTGGAGTGTTTACCGGTGGTTGGAGTGGTTGATACTGGTGGTTTGTGGTAGAGTTGGTGAATAGGAAGTGGGAGGCAGTTTGTAATGCTGGAGTTCATTGCAGAATGTGGAGTTAGAGAGGTTGGTCGGGATAGTTGAATTATGCTGACAGTGTTATGGTTGTGATTTGGTTTGAAGAGGAAATGAAATGTGTAGTGATTGGTTTGAATAAGAAATATGGAAATGTTGTTGGAGTGCAGGCAGGTTTGTAGTTTGTGTTTGATGGCTTACTGGTACCAAGGGAACCAGGTTAGAAGTGTAAATGGTGGATGAAAGGGAAGTTGAAGGCTGCGGAGCAGTCAGAAGAAGACTGTTACAGTTTTTGTGATGTGATGTGAATGTGCAGTTGACAGGGGATTGGTTTTGAAGCAGACAATAAAAGGAATTACAGTTGTTAGAATGCATATAATTGATTTAAAAGTTATAACAGTTAGAATGCATATAATTAACTCGTTTAATCAATGGTGGATTACCAGCAGAAACACTCGCCGCATTCGCAGACATCTCTTTTGCCTGAGTACTGAGTAGAACCAAACCTATACTTGGCTTATTTATGATAACGAGGCTATGTGCAATATCCTTTTGTTTTCATATATTCTAGGTGAAATCAATCATAGATTAAGCATACATAATGTACACCTACCGATGAGGTAATAACTTAAAGGTATACTGCAATATAGCTTTTGTTGGATATTAATGGTGCAAAATTAGTACATACTATTAACATCAAGCAATATTTATTGAAAAAACCATTATAAAATGTTTGGATTTAACTTGATAGGCGTGTGCACGTACAAACTTTAAAAATTATGGATTTAACAATACCCGAATGAGATAATTAAGAAAAATAGTAGAATCAAATGCATTCGGAGGAGGTGGACATTTAAGGTTAGATATGTCCGAGCAACTTGTTCATATTACTTGATTTCTGGCTCAGTACAAACGGTGCAACATTGGACAAAAACCCAAAAATAGTGTAGTACTTAAGTGTAGTACAAGCTAATGGTGTATGTTGTTGACAGACAATAGGCAGTAGGGGGTGTGATGTAGTACTTAAGTGTGGATGAGATGAAAACAGAGAAAATGTGGAAGTGGTGTAGTGTGTAGGAGTGTGGTTGTGAGTGGAAGTGTATAGCCGAGGGGATGGGATGAAGTTGAAAGGCAGTTTTTTTTGTTAGTGTTGTTATAGTTGTTTAAATGTTTGCTGCCACTTTTACTTGTGCATTATTATTGCTTATACAGGAATTCCGTTGCTCTATTAACTGAACTTGACCAAGCTAAAATTCACTGTATGATTTGAGTTCAAAACCTGTTTTTACTTTTGCGCAGGAATTGGATAGAATACTGTATGCACCACAGCATGAGCCAAAGAAATATCAGCTTCGGCTAACCTGCTCAGCATCCTTTTAATGTGTTTATTATATGTAGACTTCACTGCTTGCAAAACAATGTAGTGTAATTAATGAAATCTTTGTAGTGTAGTGTAATAAACAATGTAGTGTAATAAGTATGATATTCTGGCACGGTAGCATTCTGTTTGCAAAACAACGAGTGTAATTATAAGTTTGATAATTTTATATGTATGGTATATGTGCGATATGTTTATAGTGCTTGTGTACCAATATTTTGATATTCTGGCATATTTTGATATATATTGATACTCTGGTATATATACTGAGATATGCGTGTAACGCAGCAGTGAGTTACAGATGTGATTTTGTAGGAGCAGGAGCAAACACTATGTGCAACGGGGGTTAACCATTGCTTTATGTGTGACTTTAGGCATAAAGCAACGGTTTTTAACCGTTTTTTACTGGACATAAAGCAACGTTTTTTGGCCATAAAGCAACGCTTGCACCAGTTGCTTTTTGGACAGAAAGCAACGGTTTATATCCGTTGATTTTTTGCCCATTAAGCAACGGTTTGTAACCGTTGCCTTTTGTACATTAAGCAATGGTTTATACCCGTTGCCTATTGTCCATAAAGCAACGGTTTATACCCGTTGCTTTTGGCCCAATTTGCAACGGTCTATACCCGTTGCCTTTGGCCCAATTTGCAACGGTTAATACCCGTTGCCTTTAGCCAAGTTTGCAACGGTTTATACCCGTTGCCTTTGTCCCAATTTGCAACAGTTTATACCCGTTGCCTTTTGGACATAAAGCAACGGTTTTCTCCCGTCGCTAAATTCAACCACTCCTGTGTTGAAGACGGTTTTTACCCATTGCTTTTGGACTTAACAACGGTTTTTACCCGTTGTTAATAGCTTATAATGGTATAGTGATTGTAAGTTATTACTTTCATATGCTTCTAGATGTTTTCATTTGTAACTATCTATTTTGTCATATACAACTCGAAATAAAGAAAATTGGCTCCAATCCAAAATCTTGGCTCCATGGCAAAATTTTGTTTCCCTCCAATCAATTTTTTTCCCTCAAGCTGAAATTTTTGGCTCCAATCTAAATTTTTTGGTTCCAACCAAATCTTTATTGCTGGTTCCCGAGCCACTACTTACATTCCTTTTTTCTATTCTTAGTTCTCAACATTCCTAGATCCTTGAAAACAAATCCAAAATGATTCTCTAGATCTCACCATTCGTTCTTCCCAGTTAACCTTCATGTCGCCTCTACCGTTCTTGCCCAGCTCAACCTTGTCTTTTTCTTACGTTAAATGGATGCTTGGAAACTCGAGTTCTCCTTCAGATGTCACACCGTCCTCGCTTGATAATCGCAATCGATCTAAAATCCACCACTAAACCTCCTTTCTTCACCGCTTGTTGCGCCATCGTCAGTCTCTTCTCCGACATCGAGGGTAGATGGATATGTACCATGTTGTGCTTTTATTTGTGGTCAACATAAAAATGTTTAAGGAATTATTTACTGTAATCAATTGAACTGTTAGATATGTACTTAGTTATTTCATAAAAACTTGAATTATTTATGTTAATCAATTGAACTGCTTCTGTTATGGTTTCAGAAGCAGTCTGGGTCATTGATCGATTGGCAGAATCCTATTGAACTGGGAGCATCGTATGTGCAGGTCATGAGTTTAAGTCCTTGTCAATTACTGCTTCAGCACTTTCATTAATTGCAATATGAAGATAGGTATCGTTTTACAATATTTGTGCCTACAAGGGAAGTATACTTGGATTTTGTAGTAGTTCAGAATTCTGCAGTTGGGTGAAGAAAGCAATTAACCAGCCTCTAAAGATATTACATTACAGGTACTTGTAGGGGTGTTGGACCGCAAGTTGTCATTATCATTTTATTAAACTTTGCAGTGGCTTAATTGGTTAATTGTAACCCTTAGTGTATTAAGATGTAGGTTCAAAACTTTGTTCGAATATTCTTCTTTCTAAAAATTTACGCCATAACTTATCTAAATTGGTTAATCTAACCAACTTTTTTGTTTGATTATGATAAAGTTCCCATACCTTATCTAAATTGTTGAACTACATTCAAGATGAAGTTTTTTTGCTGGATTTGGTCATTAAGGACATGTTGTTGGTGATATCCCTGGGGTTAGGTTCAAGGTTGTCATGGTTCCTGACAGTGAATGATATTTTTTTTGGGTGGGTGAATGACTGTGACACTGATAAGGTTGAGGTGCTTGTGCACAGTGAGCGATAAATAGGGATGTTTGTGCAAAGTGAAGAAGAAATGAGGTGTCTGGTCAGAGAAGAAGAAATGATTGTGATACAATTGCAGTTTGTGGTAGGAGTTTAGTTGAATGGTAGAAGCTAGGTGTTTTGGCACTGTGTGGTTTGGCTATGCTATGGGAGATGTTATGTATGTGCCAATGTTGAAGAATGCATGGTGAATGGCACAAGAATAATAGTTTCAATAGCAGTTTGAAATAGGTGATGAAGGGATGGCTGTTGGTTTGTTCTGTGGATGAAGGCAGTGGCAGGTTGAAGTTTGGGTATGGGGTTCTAAAGGCAGCAGGGGTGTTTGCTAGTGTGGGCAGAGACAAGCACATATATGCAGTAATGTTTAGATTTGTTTGGTGGAAGTTGACTGGTTTGGGAATTTTTATGATTTTTATGTTGTGCTTGGTGTGGTTGCAGGTTGAATGTTGAGGTGCAGCAAGTTAATGTGGTGAAGTGGAATTATGGGTGGTAACGAAGTTGGTCAGGTATGTATTTGATGTATGGTGAATGTATGCACTTGAGATAGTGAAGTTGCTGGAGATGTTTTGAAACTGGTGGAGCGAAAAGTATCTGATGTATTTATATTGACATATGTTATGCACAAGTTGGTTAGGTATGTATTTGTTGTACGATGAATGTATCTATATTTATATTGACGTATGTTATGGATTTAGTTATATTTTGTAATAAAATTATGAATTCAAAAATGGTGTAAAATTGAATTGTTTTAGCTTTTATTAAATGTGAATGGTTCATGTTGTTTCAAGTAATATTAATGGTTGTAGTTATTATTAGTGAAATATCGGTTTTAATTATAATGTTGTGAAATTTATGGTTAAAGGCAGTTGTCGGAAGATGAATTGCAATTGTTGGTAGCAGTTGTAAAAGTATTTATTGCAACTGTCAATAACAGTTGTAAATGAATCTATTACAACTGCCAAAAGCAGTTGCAAAAGTTATTGTTGCAACTGCTATTAGCAGTTGCAAAAGAGACCTATTACAACTGTCAATGCAACAGTTACGATAAACTTTAGCACAACTTTCAAAAGCAGTTGTAAAAAGCATTTTTACAACTGCTCCTGCAACTGTCGGCAAAAGTTGTAAAAATATTCAACTCTACTACAACTCCGGATATTGAGACTGGCGGCCGTCCGTTGTAATAGACCTATTACAACTGTTTTTGGCAGTTGCGAAAAGGTATTTTTGTTGTAGTGTAGATATTAATTAACTACGACTTTTTGTAAAAGTATTATTACTCGTAGTTTTACGTTAGTTTTTTTGAATATGTTTAGTATTACTTTAAATATTATAATAATTAATAATTATAATTAATAATAAAATTTTGAAACTTATATAAATAATTTATAAATGGTAGTTTATAATATTTATAAATGAAACTTAGATGGGTAATTACTTATAATTCATATATAATGGCTATTAATAAATAATTCATAATTAATAATTATTATTTGTAATTAATAATTATTTTTTATATTTAATAATTTATTATAATTAATCTGTAACATCCCGGAATTTTTGACACGGGAATTGTGAATATTTAATTCAATTTAAATGTTTACTATGGATTCAAGATTTATTTTAAACTAAAAGGATTGGTTTAAATCATAATAACAAGTTAAAATTTCTAAAGTGGAAAATTTAATTTGAAATTGAACAATAATAATTTAAATATTCGGGATTGAAATAAAAGTAAATCTGGACGTAAATAGTGATAAAAATGGTTTTAAAAATTTATTTTGAGTTAGTTGAATGTAAATAACGTAGTGAGAATTTAGAAGAATTTTAAAGTTGATAAATTAATATTTGGAATTTTATATTAGTTTAAAAATGAATTTAATATTATTAAAATGCAAATTAATTAGATTTTAGTCCGGAATGAGCCAGAATGATTTTTAATGTAATTATAAATTTCATATGATTTATTGTTAAGTTAATAAAAATGTTAAAAGTGAAGTTTCAAGTGATTTCGACAATTTCGAAAATTTGCTCGATTTAATAGACAAGTTAAAATAGCCTTCCGGGGCACAGTCTCGAAATTCGACGAAACCAGTTTCATTGGATCCGTAATAGTTAGTTATTACCGGATTTCAATTTTCGTAGCAATCGGATTTGTCGTTTGACCGTGGCAGCTCGAAACGCATAGAAATCGATTTAACCGATTTAATTTTAAATTGATCGTTTAATTTCGTAACTCGCACGTATGACCGAATTAGCTTATGAAACCCATTTCATTGTGTCCGGAATGCGGAAAAACCTTAGGAACACCTGTCGGAACGCGTAGTTTGGAGTTTGTTTGCGTTTGTTGTTAACTTGAGAACTTTAATAATTAAATAATATTAAATTATATTATATAAACAATTAACTTTACAAACCCTAACCTACTTCGTTCAGCCGCCGCAGTTTACATTCATGGCCGAAAATCACTTTTTTTCTTCTCCTAAAAAATCTCTCGATCCATGCTTCTATTTTGAAAACTTCCAACTAGAAAGATGACGAGCATCCCGAGTTCTTCGAGTTGTGCGGTGGAGATCGCCTAACACGTGCCGAGGAGGGAGCTACGGCGCTAGTTTCATTCGCCGTTCTTCTTCATTTTCTGGGTTTTTGTCGCGACCGAGTTTCGCCACATCTAGGGTGATGATGGAGGCGGCAATGGGCTCCGATGTGATGGGTGTTGATCGACTTCTGGGTGATAGATGGTGGAGCGGCGGTGGGAGTTTGTTGACGATGATGGGTTCATTTCTTTGTACTGGGCGCGTGTAGATGGGGAGGAAAACGGGATGGCTTCGTGTACGACAGATCTAAGGTTTAAAAAAAAAATTGTTTTAAAATTAAATTCAAAATTTTATAAAATCCTAACAAATTCATACGATATCAGAATTTAACGAAACTGGCGACGTTGGAATTGCAGAAAAGAATTCTACGCGATGGTGCAGATCCGGATCCATTCCGGGCAAGTAGAAATTTGAGTTAAATCGAACGTCGTTCGGTTTAATTTGAATTTCGAACGCTCGCCGAAACTCAAGGTGAGTTATTCTCACTCACATCTGGATACTAGTAAAGTTAGACAGCTAGTATTGATTGTTTGTTTGGATGTATAGCTGAATATGTTAATTATTATCAAATTGATTTGATATATATATGTGGTTGTGCTAATATTTGTGGATGCAGGGAAAACAGGTTGGAGGGATCCAACCGGATTCCTCACAATGTAGTATTATTTGTATAATTGATGATGATGCCTGTTTTATATTGTGATGGATCAATTTGGAAACTAATTGTATTATGATATTGTGGTATAATAAGAAATTTGGAGTTTTAATTATAAAGGAATTAAATTGGGTTTTCAAAAAGGAAATTAAGAAATTTATAAATAAGGAATTTAAAAGAGTATAAGAAATTAGAATCTATTGGATGGAAAACTGAAATAAAATTCAATTGGAATAATGCTGAGTAAATTATAAATCCATAATTAATTGTAAATGGATAAGTTGAATTTTAGAGAAAAAAGGTATTGTTAAATAATGGATTTAAAAGAATTAAAATCTGAAATCTATTTAAAAATGGAAATTTAAAAATAAAAATAAAATCTGGAATGATAAACAAAGAGAAATGTTATAAATTGACAAATGTGGAAGTAAATTTATGTTATAAAACCATAAACTAAATTGAATAAATGGACAGAAATCAAGAAAAGGATTTCTATGATATTTAAGTGGAAATGAGATTCCCTGGAAAAAAAAACCAAGTTCGAGATTAAACTGATTTTATAAAAAGGAAGTTTTAAAAATTCAAGCTTGTTTGAAAGAGTGTTTTGGAAATTATTATTTTAAGGTAATTATTTATAAATTAGTAACAGAAAATTTTATAAATACCTTAATAATTATTTTTACAAATGGATTTGTTTAAAAGACTAGTTTTGGATTTAAGTCATTTGAAATTAGTATTTATCTTATTAAAAACACTACTTTTAAATTTATTTTATTAAAAACCTTATTTAAAATTAAAGTTTATATCTTAATAAATGGTTTTACTGTACATATTTTGGAATTATATTTTGAGTAAGTAACTAGAAGTGAATTTACGTATTTTATATAAAATGTTGTTAACTGTTTTCAAATTAAGTTGTTTTGAACTTTGCTATTTCCAATGGGAATATTTGGTAAAGGATTTACCTTGTAAAGGAAAGAGCTTTGGGAATTGTTTTTCAAATGGGTTTTGGAAATTTGAAAATATATCCTTTAAAGATATTTGAGGCAAATAAATAATGTGGGAATTATTTATTGTGTGATGGATGCTTATGGATGTTTATGAATATAAATTGATAGTTAAATCACCGACTATCAATATTGGACAAATGCGTTGATCGTTTCGAAGAGACCGGGATCGAGATTTATTTCTCGAAAACCACTTCGATCCGGTTTGTACGTTTCGTGCGGAAAACGTGTTTTGGAGTGGAAGATGGAGCAGTGAAGTGCAAGGGCTAATCGCTACTAATCCTGAGGATATTTCCAAAATGGATGTAGTAGGAGTAGTGCCTTCGGTTCCGTTCGAACCCGGGACGGACTTGTATGGATGAATGCTTGCGAAACATCGTCAGGTGGGCGATGGGCATTCTAAGTGAAAATGTTCTAAAGGTAACGCTTAGCCTCAAGCCTCATCAACCGGGAATGACTGAAAATCAGGGGATATGCAGCAAGATTAGGTGGGTCATGCCCAAGCAGGACAAGATATTTCCCCTGTCTAGATGTCCCTTTTTATATATTTCGGCTTAGTGGGTGGTTGGTCGCGCCAACCACGGGGTTTATCTTGTTCGGGACTGTTCAGTAAGGAATGGTTCCGGCCTTGTGTTGCAGGGGATGAAGGGAGTAGTCCTCGATACGGTGATCTAGGCCCCGTACTGTGATAGGTGGTACCCCAGTGCCTAGTCATTGTTGGAAATCCATTCTCCCTACGAGCCTTGTACGAGTTTTGTTTGTATTACCCACTTTTGTGGATAGTAGCTGGAATTTAATAGATGTAACAATTTCGGCTATTTTATAAGTATTTGTAAATAGACCCTATTATAATATCAGAGGATTTCTATAAAAATTGTTTTAGCTATCGTAAGGTAAAAACCCGACATGTTTATATGTGGCGTGGTCTTACGAGATGCTTTTGTTTTCTAAGGATTTTTGAAACTTTAATAATCAATTTGGATGCATTATTATCAGCTGGTATTCCAGACTGACTCGGGTGTTATTTCGTTATAATGCTCGGGTTAGACCGAGTATTATTGTTTCAGGATAGGTTGCTGCGGGGCAGGAAAGGAGCTGGAGTCCGAGATATATTATATGTACCTATATATATATATATATATATATATATCCGCTGTTGTGATTGTATGATAGGTCTGATTTGTGATTGTTGATGTATGAGATACTCTGATGATGTGATGTATAAAAAGTTATAAATTTCATTTTGTGTAAAGTTCTATATTTACTATTATATTTTATTCCACTGCGACTGTGAGATTCTGATATTGTTTTAGTTTCTTCTTCTTCTATCTCTTCTTCTTTAACCCTAATGGTTCGTATTTCTGTGCCGCTTGAGTCGATTTGTATAGAATAGTGTTGATTCAAGGGGTACGGATTTGCGGGCTGTTACACTTGGTATCAGAGCTTAGGTTGGCGACAACATAGGCTTTGGTGGGGAAATTACTCATTAAACAGAGTCAATAGTACTCTATAATGAGTTGAGCGTATTAATAGATATGAGAGCGTACTTGTTAGTGAATATAAAATTGTTTTTATATACTGTGTTGACTTATCGGTTGAGTGTTTATGAATTCTGGTCGGTGCGGGAAGTACAACCGTATCGATAGGGGTTTCTAAACTCTTAAACAAGATAAACCGACATAGTAACGTTTTAAAAGTGTGTAAATGAAATAATTTTACCCAAAATTATATTTTGATATAAAAAGAATAATTTTCTGATATTATTATATATATTTGATTGTTTAGATGTGGATATCTATAATTAAATAGGAATCTAAAATCTAATCTAAACTTTGAAATGGTTATAACCAAATAAATTCTATAAGCATGGATTATGCAAAAGAAGAATAACTAAATTTGAATTAAACCAGAATTTAATCCCGGAAGTTTAGGAAAGAATTTTAAATGTATGGGAATAAGGATTTGGAAATGAAAAATCCTGGGAAAGTTTGAAATGTTATCTAAAGTGTTTGAAGGTAATGATGGAATATTGTTTTGGGAAATATTTCTGAATGGCAACTGTTTTGAAATAAATTTGGAAAAGTAAGAAGCATTGAACTCACTTCAGTCGCTGGAAAATAATCCTGATGATGCTGGCCACATCATTAGAATTCATTTTCGAGTTTCTAAAGTGATGGATTGCTTCCCTAATATTTGGTTATGGTATTGTTTGGACTAGTTGAGTATAACAGTTGTTTTGGACATTTTAAAAATGGGAAATTTGTTTTGGTATAAACAAATTGTTTTGGAATCTGGAGATTTGATTGATATAACAAATAGGTATATATTTGATATATTTCGAAATGATTTTGAAATAAATCCGGGTAAATTGAATTCTGGAGATTCTGTTTAAAATAAAAATATGAAAGTTAAATGAATCAACTATATAACTTGTAAATAAAGTCGATTTAAAAAGAATTGGAGTTGGTATTAAGTAAGAAAGAAGAAATGAAAATTTTAATCTTGGAATTAAAACCTAACTTGAGTAATTGGAAATGAATAAAATATATTAAAGTGAATGGAAATTTGAATTTAACTTGGATAAGTTGAAAATAAGTTGGACTTAAATAAAGTTAATATGGATTAAATTAAAAAGTAAGTTGACTTTGAAATTGTGGGTCATAGTGAAATAAATTGAACGCCTGAGCGATCAGGTGTTATGCTTATAGTTTGAAACTGTGGAGTTGGAATTAGCAAAGGATTAAGGTGAAAGAAGATTGGTAACCTTAAGAATCCAGTGATACATATATATGTGAAATTTGAAATTGTGATTATAAGATGTAAATCAATGCAAATGAGCAATATAAACTTCAAAATAAATAAGTTGGTGGACTTATAAATAGAAAGTGAGATTATAATCACAAATGGGAAATAGTTGAATAGTATGGTGAATTTAAACCTAAACTCAAATGTAACGTGAAGTGAGTTAAGGTAAAGTGGGATATTAAAGAAGGGAATGAACTTAAGTTAGTAAATAAATCTTGAATTTGTGTATGGGGAATTAAATCTAAATGAATTGAAATTAAATTGAATTGGATGTAAAGGTGAAATGTAAATTGCTTATAACTGCATAAAGCAATGCATATTCTTAAGTTATTAAGTGTTATAATTTGAACTTGTGATCATAAAATAGAAATGGACTTAACTAAGCAATCTAAACTCTTGATTTATTAATGGAAAGAGTTGAATGGTGTGGAAAATTCTAAACTTAACCATTAATGAAATGCAAAGTCTAATGAAGCAAAGTGAGAACATAAATGTGGATGTTCTTAAGTTAGCAAAATAAGTCTTGGACTTATGTAGGAAAAAAAAATGGAAAATTGTTTGATAATGAAATTGGAATTAAATTTCAAGTTGTGGAATAAATAATATTGAAACAATTTTAGATTATATTCAAAGGAGTGAAAAGGAAAGGTAGAAATTTAAGTCCGCTAATGAAATAATTGGAAAATGGTCACATTATAAATGAATTCAGGGTGAATTGAGAAAGTGTATTTAAAAACCTAAGATGGATTAGGCTAGAGACTAAATAGACTTTCAATTAAATGGGAATTGTATTGTAGTGAATAGATTTTGATAGTTGGTCAAAATTTAGAAAGTAAATAGAAATCCAACTGTGGCATGAGATTTAAATTTGTGGTAACAAATAATAAATTGGTGAATGAGAATTGGAATTAGATGAATATACTAATCAAGTTTAATGGAATTGAAATTTGATTGAATGAGTGGAATAATTTAAAGTGATCTCTTTGCTAATAAAATAAATCTAAAAATGGATTGAATAAATAAGCAAAGTGTATTAAAATTTGTACATGGATTGAAATTAATTTGGATGAGAATTAAATGGAAATAGACTAAAATTGATATAAGAAGATAAGAAAGATATTATGCAATTGGAAGTTATTGAAAGGGATAGTGAGATGGTTATTGTTAAGTTTATGGGATAACTTTAAATGATATTTCGTTAGATAATAAAATTGAGATATAAGTGAATGAATCTTAATTGATTATTGTGATGGGATATGAATATATGAGCTGTAAATAAGACTGGAATGATATATATGACTATAAATAATAATTATAAGAATATAAGAAAACAATAAAAATAAAATTAAGATGAATAATAAATTTGAAAGGTAAGAATAAGGATTTGATTTAAAAATTGCAAGGAAATAAGAATATTTGGGTTGTGAATAATTTCAAAAGGAATAAGAATGCTTGGATTGTGAACCATGCAGAATTTGATAAAATTAATATGAATCTAAGTTGGAAATTAATTTTAAATGGTTGTATGCATGAGTAACATGAAAATGTGCATAAGAATTTGTTGTTTTGTTGTATTCGGAATTGTGTTGTTTTAAAAAGCAAATGAAATTGGTTTTTGGAATAAATTGAAATGGATTGGAATCTAATTCAAGGAGTTTGTATATGAATGCAAGCGAATTGGTTTCAAGTAGCAAATGAAATTGATTTTGAATCAATCGGTGTGAATTAACATTTTAATAAGTAATGCTTGCATTTGAATGGAAATGAATCATAAATGAAATGTGAATGTTTCTAGTTAAAATAAAATTTGATTATAAATCAAATTGGGATTGTAAGTTAAAATTTGGAAATGTAAGTAAGACATATATTAATCATATTGAAATAGAAATGAATTGGTTGTAATTAATATAAATGGTATATAATGAACTTGAATGTAAATTATTCAAGTGAAATAAAAATGAAGTTAGTTTGGATGAAAGTAGAATAAGCTAAAATCTTAATAAATGGATTTGTGTGTAAATGTAACTGAGTCATAATAGAAGCGAATGTATCAAATTGAAATAAAATTTGCTTGGTGAATCAATTCCAAAATTGGGTAAAGTATGAATTGGAATAGCTGAATTTATATGTAAATCTTTTGTGTGAAATAAAATGAAATTTGGTATTAAGGAAAGGAACCCGTGCATGTTATAAAATATAGTTTACTTATGGAATCATGCAAATTGTTGATTGGATTACGAAATGGACATGTTTGGCTTACATTATATTGGAAATGGTGGTAAAATGTTTGTATCTTTGAAAACTGATGAGTTTGTTGAGTAAGTACAGGTATGGGAGGCGTTCGAGAGAGTCGGAGCATGTATATGCATTATATATTAGCTACTTGCTTTTAAACTTTGCTAAAAAGGTACGCCTACGCAAATATAATTGGGAAATGATATATATATTGTGATATATTGTGGTTTCCGACCGTGTGGGTCGATGTATATATATTTCTTTGTATCGCGATATCGCGAAAGCTCCTCCGTGCAGGGGAGACTCTGCCAAAATTTTCCGGAAATTTTGGAAGTTAGAAAATTTTTGGGAATTTTGAAAATTTATAATTAACTTGGAAAGTTATAAGTTAAAATTAAAGCTTTAGAATAAGGAAAGCAAATGAGTTTGGGAATTGAGCAAAAGGATTTTGGGAAGTGTATATAAGCTTTTAACTAAGCAAATGGGGTAAGTAAACGGGTTTGAGAGTATGTTCTACCTTATACAAATTTCGAGGACGAAATTTTTATAAGGGAGGAGGAATGTAACATCCCGGAATTTTTGACACGGGAATTGTGAATATTTAATTCAATTTAAATGTTTACCATGGATTTAAGATTTATTTTGAACTAAAAGGATTGGTTTAAATCATAATAACAAGTTAAAATTCCTAAGGTGGGAAATTTAATTTGAAATTGAACAATAATAATTTAAATATTCGGGATTGAAATAAAAGTAAATCTGGACGTAAATAGTGATAAAAATGGTTTTAAAAATT
Source organism: Allium cepa (assembly GCA_030765085.1). Lineage (NCBI taxonomy): Eukaryota > Viridiplantae > Streptophyta > Magnoliopsida > Asparagales > Amaryllidaceae > Allium > Allium cepa. The sequence continues at coordinate 115,443,469 of CM060942.1, forward strand.
TATTTTGAGTTAGTTGAATGTAAATAACGTAGTGAGAATTTAGAAGAATTTTAAAGTTGATAAATTAATATTTGGAATTTTATATTAGTTTAAAAATGAATTTAATATTATTAAAATGCAAATTAATTAGATTTTAGTCCGGAATGAGCCAGAATGATTTTTAATGTAATTATAAATTTCATATGATTTATTGTTAAGTTAATAAAAATGTTAAAAGTGAAGTTTCAAGTGATTTCGACAATTTCGGAAATTTGCTCGATTTAATAGACAAGTTAAAATAGCCTTCCGGGGCACAGTCTCGGAATTCGACGAAACCAGTTTCATTGGATCCGTAATAGTTAGTTATTATCGGATTTCAATTTTCGTAGCAATCGGATTTGTCGTTTGACCGTGGCGGCTCGAAACGCATAGAAATCGATTTAACCGATTTAATTTTAAATTGATCGTTTAATTTCGTAACTCGCACGTATGACCGAATTAGCTTATGAAACCCATTTCATTGTGTCCGGAACGCGGAAAAACCTTAGGAACACCTGTCGGAACGCGTAGTTTGGAGTTTGTTTGCGTTTGTTGTTAACTTGAGAACTTTATTAATTAAATAATATTAAATTATATTATATAAACAATTAACTTTACAAACCCTAACCTACTTCGTTCAGCCGCCGCAGTTTACATTCATGGCCGAAAATCACTTTTTTTCTTCTCCTCAAAAATCTCTCGATCCATGCTTCTATTTTGAAAACTTCCAACTAGAAAGATGACGAGCATCCCGAGTTCTTCGAGTTGTGCGGTGGAGATCGCCTAACACGTGCCGAGGAGGGAGCTATGGCGCTAGTTTCATTCGCCGTTCTTCTTCATTTTCTGGATTTTTGTCGCGACCGAGTTTCGCCACATCTAGGGTGATGATGGAGGCGGCAATGGGCTCCGATGTGATGGGTGTTGATCGACTTCTGGGTGATAGATGGTGGAGCGGCGGTGGGAGTTTGTTGACGATGATGGGTTCATTTCTTTGTACTGGGCGCGTGTAGATGGGGAGGAAAACGGGATGGCTTCGTGTACGACAGATCTAAGGTTTAAAAAAAAAAATTGTTTTAAAATTAAATTCAAAATTTTATAAAATCCTAACAAATTCATACGTTATTAGAATTTAACGAAACTGGCGACGTTGGAATCGCAGAAAAGAATTCTACGCGATGGTGCAGATCCGGATCCATTCCGGGCAAGTAGAAATTTAAGTTAAATCGAACGTCGTTCGGTTTAATTTGAATTTCAAACGCTCGCCGAAACTCAAGGTGACTTATTCTCACTCACATCTGGATACTAGTAAAGTTAGACAGCTAGTATTGATTGTTTGTTTGGATGTATAGCTGAATATGTTAATTATTATCAAATTTATTTGATATATATATGTGGTTGTGCTAATATTTGTGGATGCAGGGAAAACAGGTTGGAGGGATCCAACTGGATTCCTCACAATGTAGTATTATCTGTATAATTGATGACGATGCCTGTTTTATATTGTGATGGTTAAATTTGGAAATTAATTGTATTGTGATATTGTGGTATAATAAGAAATTTGGAGTTTTAATTATAAAGGAATTAAATTGGGTTTTCAAAAAGGAAATTAAGAAATTTATAAATAAGGAATTTAAAAGAGTATAAGAAATTAGAATCTATTGGATGGAAAACTGAAATAAAATTCAATTGGAATAATGCTGAGTAAATTATAAATCCATAATTAATTGTAAATGGATAAATTGAATTTTAGAGAAAAAAGGTATTGTTAAATAATGGATTTAAAAGAATTAAAATCTGAAATCTATTTAAAAATGGAAATTTAAAAATAAAAATAAAATCTGGAATGATAAACAAAGAGAAATGTTATAAATTGACAAATGTGGAAGTAAATTTATGTTATAAAACCATAAACTAAATTGAATAAATGGACAGAAATCAAGAAAAGGATTTCTGTGATATTTAAGTGGAAATGAGATTCCCTGGAAAGAAAAACCAAGTTCGAGATTAAACTGATTTTATAAAAAGGAAGTTTTAAAAATTCAAGCTTGTTTGAAAGAGTGTTTTGGAAATTATTATTTTAAGGTAATTATTTATAAATTAGTAGCAGAAAATTTTATAAATACCTTAATAATTATTTTTACAAATGGATTTGTTTAAAAGACTAGTTTTGGATTTAAGTCATTTGAAATTAGTATTTATCTTATTAAAAACACTACTTTTAAATTTAGTGTATTAAAAACCTTATTTAAAATCAAAGTTTATATCTTAATAAATGGTTTTACTGTACATATTTTGTAATTATATTTTGAGTAAGTAACTAGAAGTGAATTTACGTATTTTATATAAAATGTTTTTAACTGTTTTCAAATTAAGTTGTTTTGAACTTGGTTATTTCCAATGGAAATATTTGGTAAAGGATTTACCTTGTAAAGGAAAGAGCTTTCGGAATTGTTTTTCAAATGGGTTTTGGAAATTTGAAAATATATCCTTTAAAGATACTTGAGGCAAATAAATAATGTTGGAATTATTTATTGTGTGATGGATGCTTATGGATGTTTATGAATATAAATTGATAGTTAAATCACCGACTATTAATATTGGACAAATGCGTTGATCGTTTCGAAGAGACCGGGATCGAGATTTATTTCTCGAAAACCACTTCGATCCGGTTTGTACATTTCGTGCGGAAAACGTGTTTTGGAGTCGAAGATGGAGCAGTGAAGTGCAAGGGCTAATCGCTACTAATCCTGAGGATATTTCCAAAATGGATGTAGTAGGAGTAGTGCCTTCGGTTCCGTTCGAACCCGGGACGGACTTGTATGGATGAATGCTTGCGAAACATCGTCAGGTGGGCGATGGGCATTCTAAGTGAAAATGTTCTAAAGGTAACGCTTAGCCTCAAGCCTCATCAACCGGGAATGACTGAAAATCAGGGGATATGCAGCAAGATTAGGTGGGTCATGCCCAAGCAGAACAAGATATTTCCCCTGTCTAGATGTCCCTTTTTATATATTTCGGCTTAGTGGGTGGTTGGTCGCGGCAACCACGGGGTTTATCTTGTTCGGGACTGTTCAGTAAGGAATGGTTCCGGCCTTGTGTTGCAGGGGATGAAGGGAGTAGTCCTCGGTACGGTGATCTAGGCCCCGTACTGTGATAGGTGGTACCCCAATGCCTAGTCATTGTTGGAAATCCATTCTCCCTACGAGCCTTGTACGAGTTTTGTTTGTATTACCCACTTTTGTGGCTAGTAGCTGGAATTTAATAGATGTAACAATTTCGGCTATTTTATAAGTATTTGTAAATAGACCATATTATAATATCAGAGGATTTCTATAAAAATTGTTTTAGCTATCGTAAGGTAAAAACCCGACATGTTTATTTGTGGCGTGGTCTTACGAGATGCTTTTGTTTTCTAAGGATTTTTGAAACTTTAATAATCAATTTGGATGCATTATTATCAGCTGGTATTCCAGACTGACTCGGGTGTTATTTCGTTATAATGCTCGGGTCAGACCGAGTATTATTGTTTCAGGATAGGTTGCTGCGGGGCAGGAAAGGAGCTGGAGTCCGAGATATATTATATGCACCTATATACATATATATCCGCTGCTGTGATTGTATGATAGGTCTGATTTGTGATTGTTGATGTATGAGATACTCTGATGATGTGATGTATAAAAAGTTATAAATTTCATTTTGTGTAAAGTTCTATATTTACTATTATATTTTATTCCGCTGCGACTGTGAGATTCTGATATTGTTTTAGTTTCTTCTTCTTCTATCTCTTCTTCTTTAACTCTAATGGTTCGTATTTCTGTGTCGCTTGAGTCGATTTGTATAGAATAGTGTTGATTCAAGGGGTACGGATTTGCGGGCTGTTACATAATCGTTACTAATTAGTAAATTATAGTTAATATTTATTAAAGAATAAATAATTAATAAATAAAATTAATATTTAATTACTATTTAATAATAAATATTAAATAATTTATAATCAATATTCATTATAAGTAATAAGTAATAATAAATAACTCATAAATAAGAAGTAAAAATTAATATTAAATAATAAATAATTACTATTAAATAATTAATAAGTAATCTTTTATAATTAATAAGTAATATTTATTATTTAGTAATTAACAAATGATGTTTAATTATTGATAACTAGTAAATTATATTTAATACTTATGAATTACATTTAATAATTAATAAATATAATTAATAAATAATATTAAATCAATACTATTAAATAATAATAATTAACGGTTAACTTCTAATATTTAATATTTAATTAGTTTAGAATTTTAATAATTTATTATAGTTTAATATTTAATAATTAATGATAATAATAAATATTTTATTTAATAATATGTAGAATAATAGATAACTAATAATTGATAATTGATAATCATTTTTAATAATTAATAATTGATAACATATACATAGTAAGTAGTATTCAATTATAAATAAGAAGTAATAATTGATAATTAATAGTTAACAAATAAGAAGTAATACTTTACAAGGTGGGGTGTGGGGGAAATGCCCTCGTTGACAGCGGTCTAGGAGCAGCACTCCTTATCAAGGAGCGAGGCAACACCCCGTCAAGAAAACGGTATATCTCATTTTTGTTTGAATTTGAAGTTTGAGACGAATCAAAATATTAAATATATACTAAAAAAAATCTTAATTATGTGCATCAAAAATGATGCAAACAAGAACCAAACAATTTCGTGAATGAATGCTTAATTATGTGCATCAAAAAGGGCTGGCTTTTTCGATTTTGGCCATCCCCTCGTCAATAGGATTGCCGAGAGCTCTGTCAAGGCCATTGGGTGATTTAGTCATTTCGACCCCATAGTAGCGTACCAATATTTTGTTATTCGATGAATAAAGTTTGTTGTGAGCTTTCAGGCGAGCTTGATTCCATCATTGCAGCTCTCCACCTACGTGGATTGATGACTACATCGCTCAAATCAAAGATCTCGACAGCTTTCATTACCATGCATTGTTAATCTCTATATTTCGTGCGACGACGACATCACTCTAGGCTGCGGTGTCTGAATTTTAAGTGACCACACATGCTATCGAACTAGGTGAAGGAGCGACGTTGACAGTGGCACAAGGCGGGCTTGAGTTTGAAGCGATCTGTGTTAGCAGCTCCGATTTAGGTTTCACTAATTGGAGCAGTTCGGGTTATATCAAGAGATGCATATTTTACAGTGATGCATATCCTATGGCTATTGAAGGTGATTTTTTTTCTTTTTCTTTTTCACTTTATCAACATTAAGGTTTTCTGTTGGTAAGCTTTGTTGAAAGATTTAAAAATAGTAATATTTGATACCATAGTAGCATACTATAATTAGCTTTGCAATGTATGAATAATCTCATATTTGAGGATTATAATTTAGTAGTATGAGCACTCACCAAGATAAACTCAATTGTTGTATAATTTAGATATAGTCGAAGATTTATTTTATGTATAACAAGTTAAAACTACATATAATAAGAAAATATTCTCTTATGAACAGGACTATATATCTTCCATTCTTTAGAATACTCGATTCAAAACGCACAGTTTAAAAAATAGCAGCCAAAAGGAACATATTGGGTAATGAAATCGAGCAAATTTTAGGTGTTGATTCAGCGGGAGTGCCAGAAATACCCGTAGCCAAAAGAAATACATATTTCCTGGCCCTAGAGGTACTGCCATTGCTTTAATAACTGATTTGCTACAAATATATTTATGTGAATTGAATGTTGATTATCAAAATTATACTAATAGTCAAGTGCTACCATCAAAAACTAAAATTGTCCCTAATTGAAATAACTGAAATTAAGGGAATATGTCAAAGTTGGTACCATCAAAAACTGCTATAGTGCCAATGAACCCTAGATTTCTTCCTAGAGCATATATAATCATATCTTTCTAATCTAAATTTGCTTCATTTTTACATTTTTACGGAATATCCTAATTATTGCTATTGTTGCAATCTGAACTTGAAACGAAATGGTTGAGAGAAATATATATTGTACTAACACTGATGAGAAGGTAAGCACTGGGTGATTTGACTGAAACACTAATTTGATGCTAATACATTTTACTACACAGGTTACAGATTCTGATGTGAAAGCATTTTTTCAGAAAAGAAAAAAACTGTGGCGAGGTTGGTAAATTAATCCTAAACTAGTGTTAATAGTTGTTTCTGGAAATTTTATTTGAGCGTGATATACTTTCTGCATTTTTTTTTTTTTCCTCAAGTTTCTCGCTTGAGGCTTCTTGGGGATAATGTGCATTCACTTTTGTTGAGTTTGCTATGGTAACCATCCCTTATACTTCTGCCATTTATAGTTTTACTTTTATTTAGGTTTTAAACATTTTTTGCTTAATATATGTCATTATAATACATGATACGATTGCATTATTTCACATTAGAATTTGACATACAATTTTTCAAGTCAATTAAAAATGAAACATACATTTTAATGACTGATTCTTTTCTGGCTTGAAGCCCAATATGGTTTTTGGGTAGAGAACACTTGTGTATTTTCTGACATTCATTGCTTCCTTCAGCGTGCCTTTTCTAAAGACTTTCATGTACGCTTTGTATCATTTACTCAGCTTTTGCAACAGTAAATAATTGCGTTGTCATAAACGTAGTGTAACTGGGTAGCTTGAGCTTTTATTCTATTACATGGTATTTAGTGCGATTAAGTTTGATCATTGCATTGCTATAGCTTTTAAGTTCAATAATTTAATTGGACTATACAATACCTAACTGAAATTTCCACCCTACTGGGTTGGGTCTATAAAACTCTAATTCTTTCTTACTAACTTATAACCAACTAATAACATGAATGTATGTAGGTTTTGGAAAAAACTTAGCAGCATCGTTTGGTGAGCATGAAGTATTGAAGACTAAGCTTGCTTGAATGTATGTAGGTGTGACGGTCTCGAAAGTCGATACCAATACATCCTTGATATTCACGTGCTGCAAATTCAAATGTCAGAAAAACCGATAGTCATGGGAAAAAAAGAAGAAAGAAGAGAAAAGAAGAAGAAAAGAAAGAGAAACTAAATCAAACATAGAATCTCACAATCACGACAGAATGACATATAATATATAATCAAAGAACTTTACAAAAAGAGAAACTGTAATATAATTTACATACATCCATCAGAGTACAACAAGCAAATCACAATCATCAGCTTGGACAATTATAATAATATGTCCTCACAAATGTTGATAATTTAAACAACAATTCAGTGGAAAATAAACATATATGTGGAATACAATCTGAAGACTGCAATTCGTCTATTGAAGCTCCAAAGCATCCAAATCTGAATCTGTAAATATGCTTAATCTGATCCGAGCATTGAAAGAGAAAAACGCTCAGATCAGTCGAGTAAACCAGCGTGAGAAAAAACATCTCAAAATTATTTTAAAGTGACAACTTTTCTTCATCAAAAACAAAGGTATCTCATAAAACCACATCGTACATAAACATGGATGGATTTTTACCCTACGATGAACAAAACATTTTATATCAAATCATCTGATATTATATTAGTCTCTAGTATACAAATAATAATTAATCATAGCTGAAATCATTAGCGTTATTAAATTCCAGAATATGCTAGGCTCTACAAACAAAGTGGCAGACACGTATTATTAATCCATGCCTTCCATACTTCCCCGAAAACGCCGACTACAACAGTAAATGTTGAAATCTATGTCTTTGATACATACCTCATTTTAAAACATTTTTCAAAACCATTTAAACTTCATTTGGAATTATTACTTTCTAAAACATTACTTTAAAAAGATAAATTACTTTGTAAAGCCATTAACTTCATCGAAAAACATTACTTTCAGAACTTTCCTTTAAAAGATTATTTAACTCTTAAAAACTTGAATATATTTCCTTTAAATAAAATCCATATTTAAATCTCAACATAAATCATTTCAATATTTATAAAACTATGTTTATAAATCTCCTATTATAATTTATAAATCTCTTTATTTATAAAATTCTATTTTTAAATCATTCTTTTATAAAAACTTATTTTACTATCAAAATCCATTTATAAATCCATTTCTTTATAAATCTAAATTATTTATAAAATCCATTTATAAAATACTTATACATTCTGTTATAAATCTATTTCATTATTTATGAAATATCACTTTTATAAATCCTTTTTACAAACTATTCGAAAATCTCTATTTAAAAATATTTCACAAAAACCGTACTTTCATAACACCAAAATCATACTTTATTTATTCAAAAATTAATTCAGTCCTTTTAATCATTTAAAAATTATTAAAACATGTATACATCCAAATCACTTTGAAAATCTTTTCAATTCAAAATCACTATTTTATAGTATTTCAAAAATATGGTATGGTACTTCTATAGCACTAAATAAGCAAAACAAATCCATGTCATCAAATATGGCATCCATCACATCATATATGAAATATATGAAAAGTAAATCAACAATATGAAGAATCCCGTTGGATCCCTCCAACCTATCGCTGTGCATCACATACATCATATAATCAAATCATATAAAAATCAACCACTTTGAGGTGAGATTCGTATACAAAGGATCATCCGCTCATACATGGGAATGTATAATGTCTCGTCCGCTCCAATAGACGTGAACATATTCAAACCCATTGATAAATATAGTAAACCATCCAAATAAGCAATAAATAGCATAAATAAAATTATTCCCACTTATATAAAAATATAAGCAGGCTAGAGAGGTGAATTTTCCCAAAAAAATTCAGAAATCGCTAAGGCGTTCCGGTTTGGATTAAAATTGAACGTTCATTCAACTTGACCCAAACTTTCCACTAGCTCTAAATCCATCCAACTCCATAGCGTAGTACTCGCTGATACGATCGTAACGCAACTTGTCATGCTCGAAATCGACCTCGTATGAATGAGTTATGAATTTATTAACATACGAGTTAATTAATTCACAATTAACTTAAATTAATCAAAGTTTAAACTTTAAACCTACTACCGCCTTCTTCGTTCACATTTCCAAGCATGTGCTCGCCTTTTTTTGAGATTGAACATGCAATCTGCAATGTCGCTGCCAACCACCTTGTCGTTCGGCCACCTGCCGCCTTGCTACGCCAGCAGCCACCATGCATGCATGCCGCGTGATCGAGCGTGAAACCCCAAAAAACGCACTGTGAACATAGCTCGATTGACATTGCCTCGCTCCACTTCAAATCAATCTAATTGTTGGTTAGCTTCGTATAGTTATGCTCTACGTTTTGTTAGTTGAAGTTGTTGGCTAATTCGACCACTAGAGGCTCCGATTAACCGTGGCCGTTGGATGGTTAAGTTTTAATGGCGGCTGAAAATTAGGTTTAGGGTTTTGGTTGCAAATGAAGGAAGTGGATGGCCTTATATAGAAAAAAATTCGTGGTACTATTCATCCTGAAAATTTCGAACTTCAAATGAAGTGCGTCGCCTGGCGTTCTATATGTTATATCCCAATTCCGAACAAAATGGAATATATATCAGAAGCCAATTCCATCATATTCAAAAGATAGTTTTTCAAAATCATATTATATTAAGTTAAATCCCCTTGATTAATTTCTACGTATTTCAAACTCGCACGACCAAATGATAAGTCCAATCAACACGAAATTCGACAGCGCATAATAATTCACTATTCTGGATCCGACGAAACTAATTTCATCGAAATCCGAGATAATGTCATAGAAGGCTATTTTTACACGTAAAACAAAACGAGTAATTTCTAAAATCAATTAAATCACTATTAGTTCAAATTTAAAAGTTTACTATCTTTCTTCTTATTCAAATATAATTTAAATCAACTTTTGAAATCGTTTTCATTCACATTAAATTCAAGATTCAATTAATTAAACATTTCTAAATATTGAATTTAACAATTTAATTATTAAATAAATCACTAATTTGAAATATAAATTATTTAACTTATAATATTAACTTTTCAAAATTCAAAATCAATTAAATATTCCAAATTCAAATGACTAATACCTTAAAAGAATTTCGTCCCCGAAATTACTAAGTAAGAAAAATGCCCCAAACCTTTTAACTTTTCGAAAACAATTAGTTGAAATGGATTATAAAATTTCGAAGTTTTCCAAATCAATTCATAATTACTAATTACTACCATTCAAATTTATAATACCAAAATCCAAATTTTAGTTATCAAGCATTTACCAAACTTCTCAAAAGATTTCTAACGCCTTAAATTTATTGAAAATTTCGCTAGTTTTCCTTTGCGCGGTTCGATCGGAAAAATATAAAATATATATAATCATAAATATACATCCCATCTTCAAAGATGAGGTATCATGTAGGGAAAAAGTACAAAAGTATGATATGTAATCCGAGATATGTACTTTTTATATTTATTAGCAAGCATATACAATCAATATAATGCGAAAGCGAGCACCAGATGTGAAGCATACGCCATCCGCACCTACTAAACACTCAAGAAGTAATGAGAACAAATGTATAAAAAGTAACATCAGTATATAACATAACTGCTACGATAGCTATATGCAAATTAAACACATGTAACAAAAGAAATCATCAAAAAAATGATATCCATTCAATTAATTCATAACTATTTCGATTTGCATTTTCAATGTCAACTCTTAATTTACACTTTCATTTACATCCAATTCATTTACACTCAATTTTACTTACGTTCAATTGATTTACGTTCCATTATTATCATTCAATTCATTAACTTTCAATTTCATTTACATTTAAATTCACCATTCACTGATATTTAATTCACATTTATTCACATTTACATTCATTCTTCACTTAGTATATATTTTTAATACTAATAGCATTTAATAACCATTCCATAAAATTCTTTACTTAAGTTTATTTTAAATATTTCATACAACACAACTTATTTTCATTATCACTTCACAATTTAAATTCATATTCAATATTAATAAACAACATTTCAAAACAAATTCCATTCACTAATTTATTTCGTTCGCTCAATTCAATTCGTTTTGCCACTAAAGTTGAATTTCATTTTATAACTCAAGTTCATATTCATTCTATTAATATATTACAAATCAAATTCAATTCCATTTTCATTTAACTTTGCTTAAGTCAAATTTCATTTCAAAATTGATTTTATTTAACTTAACTTAAGTTAAATTTCATTTCATGGTTCTATTATGAAATTACATCTCTTAACGTTCATATTCAACAAATTTAAAATATTGTTTTAACTCACTAATCCTCAAAATTTATAACTTATAAAACTTAGTTTCTTATGTTTTTAGCAAAAAATCCAATTTTTATTATTTTGAAATCATCTAGAAATCATATTATAAATAATTTCTTTATATTTCAAATCGTACTTTTGAAATTTAAACAAAATTTGTTTTACCAAAACAGAACTCCAATGGTAAATTATTCAGGTAGCAACTCATCGCTTGGAAACTCAAAAATGAATGTTGATGATGTTGCAGTCATCATCAGAATTTATTTTCCAATGACTATAGTGAATTCAATGCATTTTATTTCCTTCAATTTTTTATTTATTTATAAATCACAGCTGTAAATTTTACTTATATAATTTCTCTTATTTAACTTTTGATATATAAGATCATTTCATAATTGTTTATCTTTGCTTACATTTATAATACTAACAACTTTTTTTAAAAACAAATAACAACAAATGATAATAATCAAATATTATCATTCACTAATAACCAAACACACCATATATAACTATAATAATTTCTGAAAAATTATTTTTTTGTATATAAAAAATAATTTAGGTAAAATTATTTCATTTACCAATTTCGAATACAATATTGTGTCAGTTTGCTTGCTCAAGTATTTTGGAATCCTAGTTGATAACATTAGCTAGACGCATCGACCAGAACTAAAATTCAAACTTAACAAATCAAACAACCCAATCTAAAACATTTTTATATCACTAACAAATATGTGCTCATATATATACACTTAACTCATCCTAGGGTGCCATTGACCCTGTCTTTAAAGAGTACACATCAATGCCTAGGTGTATCGATAAACAAAGCGTTGATACCAAATGTGACGGCCCGGATTTTTTATCCTCGAAAATCGACACTACTACTTCCTCGATATTCACATGCCGCAAATTCAAGTGCAAAAATACCGATAGTCATGGGAAAGAAAGAAGAAAGAAGAAGAAACAAGAAGAAGATAAAGAGAAACTATAGAATCTCACAATCACAGTGGAACAACATATAATATATTATCAATGAACTTTATAAAAGAGAAGCTGTAATATAATTTACATACATCCATCAGAGTACAATAATCAAATCACAATCATCAGTCTGGACAGTTATAAACATGCCATCACAAATGTTAATAATTTAAACAATAATGCACCGGAAAATTAACATATACGTGGAATACAACCTGAAGACTTCTAGCTCGTCTGCTGAAGCTCCAAAGCATGCAAATTTGAATATGTAAATATGCTCAGTCTAACCCAAGCATTGAAAGGGAAGAACACCTGGATCAGTTTGGCAAACAAGCGTGAGAAAACACATCTCAAATTTATTTTAAAGTTATAAAACTTTTCTTTATCAAAAACAAAGGTATCTCGTAAGATCTCGCCGCATGTAAATACGGATGTGATTTTACCTTACGATAACCAAAACATTTCATGTCAAATCATCTGATCATATACTAGCCTCGAGTATACAAATAATAATTAACCATAGCTGAAATTGTTACCATTATTAAATTCCAGAATATGTTAAGCTCTATAAACAAAATGGAAGACACATAGTAGAGAATGGATTCAATATAACGGCAGGTAAAAGACTACTTTCTGTACAATACATCTCCAGAGGAATGTACCGAGGGTACACAAACAATTCTCCGCATCTTTAAAGACTGGTCTATCCTTGTGTGGCACTTATATATGGCCTGGATAGAAACCGAATATGACATCCCCGCGGTCATTACCGACCTATATAGGACGTCTCATAGCATACACCACATACCCGATATATAGAGGGTTATTTAGAAAGATGATGAACATATGAACCACATAGCCTCACGGCATACCCTATTTAAGCCATTACCAGGTGACAAGGCTTAAGGCAATATTTACCTTTCACATAGCACATTTCACTTCGAATGCCACATTGTCATTCCTTCGATAACTATTGACTTTCATGAACATGCAACCTTTGAGCTCGTACATTTCAGAGAAAGGTGTTAAGCTAAGAGAAGTTGTCTTCTCCACTACCAAACAGATATACGTTTGTAAGAGGCCAATGTTGTGATCTCAAAAATGCAATGTCAGACATCCATCCATAGAAGCTGTCCAGGAACAGGACAAACTGAAGGTCCTACCATATCCTGTTGGGAGTTACCCCTAGAACTAGTAATGAGAAGTCATTGCATATCGTAGATTTTCATAACGAACCACTACTGCCACCATACATACATGATATGGTAAATTTCACCCCGACGGACTAGTGGTAAGTAGCCCTACATCATGAAGATCTCCGTCTTCAAAATAACCATAATAAACATGCGCTTTCGAATGCATATATTGGTCCGAAGTGGTTCTCGGGTAAATCTGACTCCGGTCTCTCCGGACCAACAATGATAAAGAGGCTCCTTAACCTCATATGGAAACTAAATCTCGTAGACTTATCACGTTTCCAACTCTCAACTTGTTATCATTCGAACAAGAAGGAAGCCCGGTAGATTGGAGTACCATAGACATTCTACACTACCCGAATCAACATTCTTAATCCAAATGATAGTCAAGCCTACTTAGTTGGCTTCGTGCTAAGTTCATGACTACTCGGTTCCAACATCAAGTCAAGGAACAAAAAATGGCCAAATTTGATAGTCGTTTATTTAACTATCAAAGCGACAAACAATATCTAGCATATAAGCAATCAATATGCCCATTTAATTAATTTCTTATTAATTAAATCAATCTTCAAATATTCACTTCAAATTATCTTTAAAAAGATATGTCCTCAAAACCATTTCAATCTTTCGATATTGGAAAACATTTCCATAAACTTTAAAAAAGGGATGTATATTTAATAACACTAACATTTTGGAGACATGCCAAATAGATTTCTATAACCGTACAACTCTAGAGTTTGTACGCCTCTGGACGGGTGTTAAGTATAGGAAGCAATGCTCCTACACCACCAAGCCTTTAGTATGATCATAAGAACCTATTCGTATATTTCACGATGGAAGGTCAAAAAACCATTTATTGGATCAAAATGAGTGTTGCGTAAAATATCGTTACGAAAACCCAAAAACATTAGTATAGAGATTTGATTAACTATATATATATATATATATATATATATATATTATACACTATATAAAGCATTTTCTTTCGGAAATTATTTACTATAACAACAGTTTTACAGTCCATGCTTTCCATACTTCCCCAAAAATGCCCATTACAACAATAAATATTGAAATATATATTTTCGATACATACAACATTTTTCAAAATCATTTAAACTTAATTTGGAATTATTACTTTCAAAACATTACTTTAAAAAGATAAATTACTTTTTAAAGCCATAAACTTCATTGAAAAACATCACTTTTAGAACTTTCCTTTAAAAGATTATTTAACTCTTAAAAACTTAAATATATTTCCTTTACATAAATCCATGTTTGAATCTCAACACAAATCATTTTCATATTTATAAAGCTGTTTAAAATATCCTTTCTATTTTATAAAATCTCTTGATTTATAAATTTCAATTTATAAATCATTCTTTTATAAAATCTCATTTGACTATCAAAATCCATTTATAAATCCATTGCTTCAAAAATCTAATTTATTTATAAAATCCATTTATAAAATATTTGCACATTCTGATTATAAATCTATATCATTATTTATAAAATATCGTTTTTATAAATATTTTTACAAACCATTCAAAAATCTCTATTTAAAAATATTTCACAAAACTATACTTTCATAACACCAAAAATTATACTTTTTATTTATTCAAAAATAAATTTAGTCCTTTTAATTATTTAAAAATTATTAAAACATATGTACTTCCAAATCACTTTGGAAATATTTTCAATTCAAAATCATTAGTATTTCAAAATATTAAAAATATGGCCCGGTGCTACCATAGCACTAAATAAGAAAAACAAATCCATGTCATCAAATATGGCGTCCATCACACCATATATTAAAATATATGAAAAGTAAATCAACAATGTGAGGAATTCTGTTGGATCCATTTAACATGTCCCCTTACATCACATACAACATATAATCAAATAATATAAAAATCAACAGCTTCGAGGCGGGATTCGTATACAAAGGGTCATCCGCTCATACACGGGAATGTATAATGTCTCATCCGCTCCAATAGGCGAGAATATATCCAAACTAACTAATAAATATAGCAAATCGTACAAACAAGCAACAAACAGCATAAATAAAATTATTCCCACTTATATAAAAATATAAGCAGGCCAGAGAGGTAAGTTTACTCACAAAAATTTCAGAAATCGCTAAGGTGCTCCGGTTTGGATTAAAATTGAACAATCGTTCAATTTAACCAAAATTTTCAATAGCTCTGAATCCATCCAATCCAATTTCATAGTGTAGTACTCGATGATACAGTCACAACGCAACTTTTCACGCTCGAAGCCGACCTTGTATGAATGAGTTATGAATTTACTTAACATGCGAGATAATTAATTCATAATTAACTTAAATTAAATAAAGTTTAAACTTTAAACCTATTCCCTCCATCATTCACATTTGCACGCATGCACACGCCTTTTTTTTAGACTGAACATGCAACCTCCAACTCTTGTCGACCACCTTGCCGTTCGCCCAACTATTGCCTTGCTGCGCCAGCAGCCACCACGTGCACATACCGTGCAATCGAGCACGAAACCCCAAGAAATGCGACGCGAATGCAGCTCGATTACCATCGCCTCGCTCCTCTTCGATTCGATATAATTGTTGATTAGTTTCGTATAGCCGTGCTCTATATTTTGTTAGCTGAAGGCGTTTGCCAATTCAGCCTCTAGAGGCTCTATTTTGTCATGGCCGTTGAATGGTTAAGTTTTAATGGCAGTTGAAAATTAGATTTACGGTTTTGGTTGCAAATGAAGGAAGTGGATGGCCTTATATAGAAATATTTTAGTAGCATTATTCATCCATGAAAATTTCGAACTCCAATCGAAACGTGCCATGTGGCATTCTATATGTTATACCTATATTCTGAACACAATGGAATATATATCGGGAGCCAATTCCATTATATTTAGAAGATAGCTTTTCAAAATCATATTATGTTCATTTAAATTCCTTTAATTAATTTTTACGCATTTCGAACTTGCACGATCAAACCGTAAGTCTAATCGCCATGAAATTCGACGGCATATAATAAGTCACTATTTTGGTTCTGATGAAACAAGTTTCGTCAAAATCCGAGATAGTGCCCCAGAAAGTTTTTTTTACGTGTTAATCAAAACGAGTAATTTCTACAATCGGTTAAATCAAATTCAAATTTAAAAGTTTACTATCTTCCTTCTTATCCAAATAGAATTTAAATCAACTTTTGAAATCATTTTCATTCATATTAAATTCAAGATTCAATTATTTAGACATTTCCAAATTTAAAATTTAAAATTTTAATTATCAAATAAATCACTGTATTTGAAATATAAGTTATTTAACTTATAAAATTTAATTTTAAATATTTAAAATCAATTAAATAGTCCAAATTCAAATGACTGGAATTTTGGGTCGTTATAGTAGGTCATGGCTAGAGTTTCATCAAGGAACTACGCTTCCTTGAATGTTGGTGTTAGCATAGTGATATACTATAATGATAGGAGTTGTCATAAATGCATTAGAGACCGTGCTTCGTGTCTATGTAAGGTTTTTTTTGTTAGTGGTGAATGTGATATAATGTGAGCGTTGTTGCATCATTATTTAAATACTATATGCAAAATGAACATAATATTATATATAAAGTGTTATTGTTTGAATCGATGAATTTTATGCATTTCAATTTCTGAAATTTTAACTCTATAATAGTTTTTGGGATCAAGCCTATTTGATTTTTTATTTTAAAAGTACTATATATTTTGCAACAATTAAAAAAATTTGTAAAAGGGGTTCGATGTATTCTTAACAAATGCAACATTTTTTGTTAGTTGTTAAAGAAGATTACAATTTGTAAAAGCAGTTGTAGTTTAGTATATTACAACTATTTCCAATAGTTGCAATAATTTTTTTTACAACGTAGACTAAGAGTTATACAAAGGGTATTTGGATGTTTGCAAACAAATTACAACAATTCTAAAACGTTGTAAAAATATTTATTATAATGTTTTACTGCAATTATTTTGACAAGTTGAAATAGACGTAGACCCTATTACAACTACGGCTAAGACAATGTTTGGGAAAACGTTGTAAAATACCTAGTACAGCTTTTTTTAGAGTTGTAAATGACGTTTATTGTTGCAATGTCCGAACCGATAAACGGTAGTTTTAAAAATTTGCCAACATTTTGATAGTCGATTATTTAACTATCAAATAAACAAACAATCCAAACAGAGATTTAATCAAACATGGTTAAGCATAAAGCAACCATTAAGCCTCTTTAATTAATCTTTTCATTAATAAAAACCATTTTGTAAATACTTATATCAAAAATATTTTTCAAAAGATATATTTTTAACCCATCTCTACTCTTTCAACATTTGAAAAATATTGATATACTTATCTCAACTGTATATGTATGCTCACAATATTTCACTTTTAAATATAGAAAACTTTTCCATATACTTATACCAACAATATAAGTATATTCACAAAACACTACATTTCCAATACTTAGAACATGAACTCATATACTTATCTCAACGTATTAGTATATTCATAAATCTTAAGAAAGAAATTATTTCAAAAAAAACACATTTATTTGGGTTAAAACAATGTTATTTAGAACATTGATAACAATAAACCCAAACAGTTAACTTTTGGTGTAAGTAAACTCCTTTTATATTCATAAACTCTAAATTCGTTGATAAAATTCCTTTTATAAAACTCATTTCTATTTATAAATCATTTACAAAACTCCTTTTATATTTACAAAATCCTTTTAAAACATTTCTTTCATATTTCTATCATCATTTTATAAATTCATTTCTATTTGTCAAATACCATTTATAAATCTCCAAATTTTACACGAACTTTTAGTTTTGGAAATAGAACCACAAACTTTCCATAAGTGATCATTCCATATATTACTATAAATCTACACATGCGATTTATTTTTCAATTTATCAGAATGATATTAATTACCATCTTATAAAATATCATTTAACAATCTATTCTTTTATTTATAAAATACCATTTATAAATCCATTCTTTTATACAACATTATATATAAAATGTTTTACAAATATTTAATCCAAAATATTTCTGCCTTTTTCTAAACAGAATAACTTTAATTTAAATTGATGAATTCCCTTTATTTTCCTTTAAAATAAACATTCATTATTATAATGATGTATATATAAAAATAAATACTTTTCAAATAATTTTAAAAACATTTACATGCAAATTATAAAAGATTAACTAAAAGGTTGAAATAAAATAAAGAAGTTCGAAAACCATTTTTAAATAAATGCCATAGAAATTTCCAAAAATCATATTTAAAAACCATTCTCCAAATCAAAATCATTTCCAAGCCAAAACATCAATTAATAGTATTTTCACTATAACGAGGCCAATAGCTACCATATCATTTCACCAATGTTATTACTACTTTTTCCACTAAAAGGGTTTAACTTGTTACGTCCAATATGGTCAAACTATCAAATTTTAGCATTTGACCATCTATATCACTAAAATTAAAATCAATAGGTATATAACTGGAATTAAAAACCACAACGATGAGAAATCTAGATTTATCTACAAAATTCTCTGTGTTTCATTTTAAATGTCATTCGCTTTTCAAGTAAATATTCAACCAAATCAACCCAAAAATTCATCCAAACAAAAAATAATAATTTATACTTACTATATATCATTATAGTAATCATTTAGAGGTGAGATGCTTCATCAAAATTCCAGTTTACACTGAAGCATTCCGCTTTGATCTAAAATCGAACGACGTTCAATTCTAGCCCAAAATTCCATCAGCTTCAAATTTGACGAAACTAGTTCCAATGTGTAGTTGACGTTGATACGAGTCCAACGCAAAAGATCGTGTCCAAAACCGACCTCTTATAAGAGAGATTCATTTTATAAATTTTTGAGATTTAAAATAAAGTTAATTAATAAATTAGTCACTTAATCACCTCACTAATCCTAATCCTACTTCGCAGATCCTTCTCCACTATCCTTCTCAAACGTGCACAGGTGATACATCTAACCCACTCATGTGTGCACTCCAACCAAGTGACACGGAGCATCTCTCCATACAATCAAAATCCTCTCGCGCCAACGTTCTTCACTTCGCGAACTCCACCTCCCCGACCCTATGAATTCTCCTCTACACGTCTCATGTAACTCACATCCTTAAGCTCCTCCTCCCTACTGTAACACTGTTGCAATTTACAATACTTGATCGGAGGCCACCAAAATATCACCGCTACCTCAACTTGCCTCGACAAACATGAATCCAACCTCCCATTGGCCAACCTTCGCCTAGAAATCCTTAAAATCGAAACCCTAATTTCTACCCTTTACATCCAAAACTGTCACCTTTCCTAAATCAAATCCGCTACACCTTGAACTCGTATGAATTCAAAGATCTCATCATTACAAATCCAAAGAATCAAACTTTATATTTTTCCGTTAAGTAGATAATTGATTTTGATTTTTAAATTTTGGAGCCATTTTCTTTTTCGTTTACAGGGAATATGAAATGAAAATGAGAGGAGGGGAAAACGAATGCTAAGAGGGAAAGCTGAAAAGTAAAAGTTTTTGAATATTCTAATTATTGAGCTTGGATTTATAATACAAATTCCGGCACCTTGCTACATAGCATTTTGTTTGCGTACAAATCGCAAATGACAAAACAAAAATACGATCTTACACAAAAATTGCGATGCGATCTCAAAAAAACCATAAAATACATCGATTATCTAATTCTATGAAATTTCATAAAAAATACCAACGTTTGAAGTAATATACATCAAATGATAAATTAAGTATTTTCCAAATTAAAAAATTATGGAAAAAATCATATAAATTAAATAAAAAATATGTCATTAAAAATCAAATCTATTTATTAACAAATGATTTTCTTATTATTTATTAAATTTGAATCAAAATTGAATATTTAAATGAATTAAATATTTCATTCAAAACATTAAAAAAAATTGGGTCATTACATTACATATAGGATTTTGTTAACTCTTCATGTGACAATCGCATCTTGAGATTGAAGTTTTTCAAAACTGAATTTATTTAAGTCATAATTGCGAACAACAATGAGTCAAGACAGACTTAGTAGATTAGCAATCATATTTATTGAAAACGATATCTTAAAACCATTGAATATGAAGATATTATTAATGATTTTGCTTCTAAAAATGCAAGAAGAAAACATTTTAAATGATACATTTTGAACTTGTCATTGTACAAAGAAGATAAAAAGGTATGTCTTACACTTCACATGTTATTTATTTCTACAACTTATTATAACAATAATGGTATTTAATTCTTTATGCTATAATTACATTTTCCAGCAATAACTATGTTATCTATATCTTAATTTGTAGATATATGAAGTGCTAAGTATATCCAATGGTACAAAGGAAGTAAGTAATGATTTCTTGTAGTTGGAACACTTCAAGTCTTGTGCCTAAAATGTCTTCATATTAGGATTTGTTATTGATAAAAAATTCGCATCAAAACAGTGTTATTTTCATTTATCTTTTTTTGAAATATTAGTTCATAATAATAGTGTTAAGTTTTCAAAAACTAATTATGATTCCTTACAAATAAGAATTTTATTCAATGTCATTGTGAAATTTTTTACAACATAAGAGCATCATTTAATAAATCGCACTGGATATATTAAATCCTAGAAACTAGGGTGAGCATTTAATGGTTAAAACCGAATAAACCAATCAAACAATTAAGTACGGTCGGTTTGGTTCAGTTTTATTAGTTAATTGGTTGGTTTTGATTTTTGTTTTTATATTTCTTTGATTTATTGGTCTGGTTTGATTATCAACATTTGAAACCGAACCAAACAGTTAAACTAAATTTAAAAATTAATTTATTTTAAAATAATTTAAAAATTAAGTTATTTTAAAATAACAAAATTACCACAGCAACGTTATTGTTTACAATATTTTGACACCAATGTTATTTTTTCTGATTCATTTTAATATTTTTAGAAAAGGAGTTTGTTTTTTCAAAATCTTTAAACCATATGGACTCAATTAATTGTTTTAATCTTATATTATATCAACAACTAGATAGTTCATTTTAAGATAAACCTAAATGAAACCAACCAAACGAAACCAAATATTATCGGTTTGGTCGGGTTTGATTTTGAAAAATATCAGTTTGGTTTGGTTTATCTTTCTTGAATGGTTATTTTGATTTCAATATTTCCGATCAGTTTTAAACCGAACCAACCATTTTCTCACCCTTATAAGAACCGGCTCTGCTTTCTCTCCAAGTTATGTGAAATTTTCGGATACATTATGGAGATATTATATAGAAATAAACAAGATACTCAATGAATGAAAGCAAAAAAAAGGAGTTATGTATATGAAAAATGGAATCAAGCAAATGAAAGATACGTTTGATTACGTATGTTGGTACACACCTTTGGTCTGTATAACGAAATAGTGAAAATTATTTGGCTTTTTAAAATTCAAAGGAAATGATTTTGATATCAATTCTTCATCAATAGACACATCATTTCATCTTCTATTTAAGGAGGTTTAGAAAACAAAATTCAATCAATAATTATTTGATTCTCGCTTACTCTTACATTCTTATTCTTTTGTGAGAAAAAGTCCTTAATGCACTTCATCTTTCGTTTCAAATCCATATTCATTCATATTCTTCAAGGATTTGCAAACCCCAAAAGACTAGAGAGTTTGTTCTTAGATTCTCAATTATCCTCTCTTCGATCTAATCATATTCCTTGTTGATCTCAAAGATACATTGTTATTTGAGGTTTGTAGGATCATCTACTGAAACTGTAAGATTCTGTATTAAAGATACAACTACTTGTCTCTTCTACTTTATTTTCGTAAAGAAAATGTATTTTTTTCCATCCATGGAAATTTAAAAGGAAATGTTCATCTTACCATCAGTGGGATTGTAAGATTGTAATGGCCTTTTTATCATACCTCCTAGAAAGCAAGGAGTGATAGTGAAATTTTATACGGAGAATATAAGATTGGATGTAAGATTGGATATCCGAACCAGTATAAAAATTCTGTAATCTTTTACTCTTCACTTTTGCTTTACTTTGCATTTCTATTTAATTATCTACACGTTCTTTTGATTCTATTACTCATTCAGGCACATAATTTATAGATTATAAATTAATTTTTAAATAGTTGACATACGTTATTCACCCCTTATCCCCCCATCAGTGGCCTTGGGATCCATTCCATATAAATGTGTTTGGTTATTCCATAACCCACAGTGATCTCGCCTAAAGTTGAACATCCTGCCAAGGCAATCAGCAATAGGCACCTCACCTTTTGAAGAATAGCCGGATTATAGCCACGTGTACAAGATCCAATGTTGTACAGTAGGAGCAAACGTAGAACAAAAACATCCCGATTGATCCAAGATCGATATAAAAGAAAATGCATTATAGTAGAAAAGGGTATTTTCATTTTGGCGGTCATTAATTAATAGTTGAAACAATAATTTCAAAGGTACCAAAAAAAGAAAGAATCAAAAAAGAGGTGAAATCAATTAAAGGAATTTCACCTCCTGGATGTTGGACTCATTAATATCCAAGTCACATAAATTTGTATGTGATATCTTTGTCTTTGCAATTTTATTTTGTTAAATTCTTAATACTTGTTTACATTAATTTAGACAAATGGCTAATTTGCGTCTCTACATAAGTAAAAATTTACTGTACTACGTGTACTACAAAATAGTGTTGTAAGATTGCAAAATACTTACTAACATGTATATATCGAATCATAGGAAAATTTAGGTAGTGTTTGGTTTTAAAACGAATTTTGTGTTTTTGGTTTTAAATATGTACGTCAAATAAGAGAAGAATAGTGGGACGACGGAGATGATGAAAGAAAGACGGATTGAAGGATGAAGGGGATAGAGGAAGGACGGAAGAATAGATTGTTTCATGTGCTTGTATTATTTTCCAAAACGTGGAAAACAAGAAAAAAAGTTGTTTTTTATTTTGTATGTTAACTTCGTTTTCTAAATTGGTCATTTTCGATAATATACATGCGTCATGTGCATTTTTATTAGAGAAGGTGGATTAATTCCTAATCTTAATCCAAGTACTAATGAGTTACCATCTCTTATAATACAAGTTAATATACATCAATAAGAAAGTGCAGATTATTATGAATAGTTTCAAGGTGCGAACTTCTGTTTTTATATCGCATGGAATGCAGTAAGACGACAAAATAACTTATGTAAATGGGCAACAGTGATTTGGCATTGTAAAAAATGGCTTTCTGCACTTACAAAGCTATACTAAACAGACTAGATACAAAAAGCAGATTAATTTCATGAGGTTGGAAATTGAATCAACATGTGTTTTTGTGAAGAAGATACTGAAACAATGAACCACATTTTCTTTCAGTGCCCTTATAGTAAATATATTTGGATACTATTTAGATTAAAGTTAAGACTTATACTTAAAGCAAATTTCACCTTGTTGAGTGAGATTAAACATCTAATAACCGCATTTCTAGAACGAAACCAGATCCACGATGTAGCTCTTGCCACTTTAATGAGTTTAGTGTATCATATCTGGCATGGGAGAAATAATAGAACAATTTAGGAACAAACATATCAGCCTTATTCTATAGCATTTAGTATTAATCTTGGTTATATTGGATAGTAGGGAAGTCATACGTCGCAAAAAGTATACTTATATCATATTTCATATTTATCATCACTTACTAAAATGCCAATAATGGAATCGTACAATGCGTTTTAGGATGAGCGCTACCTACCTCTTCAGGAATGGAAAATTTTGGTTGTAACCACTTCAAACATGTTCTCTTATCTCAACATCAATGTATCAATTCTACCAGTTGCATATTCGATTGAAACAAGTTATAAAGCTAGCTCTAAGCGTATTTTCTTCCCATCCCGGAGTCAACCTTAATCCAAGCAAGTTACATCAACTTTTCTAGGAAAATTGAAGCATAAGTACTCATGTCTTCATTTTATTTCTTCCAAATAGGAACAGTTACAAATTACAATCTAAACATGAAATTAAAGTGCAAAATAGATGAAAAAATAGTAAAGCCTACGAAAATACAATGAATAGTGAGAAAAACCCGAAATCACCAGTTTTTCACCGCAATCCACTCAAAATCACACAAAATAAATGTCACGATGATAGAGGTGGTGATGAAACAACAGCAGTGGTGGAGATGATGTGGAGGCGATGATACAGAAAATGTGATTGCTTCTACTTATGTATAAGAATGGTTTAAAAGACTTACTTGACATAGCCTCGGTCGAAATGAGTGATGAAGACGCAGATGAAGGGAGCATATGTAGTTGTAAAGGACGAAAATAAAAGTAAAACAAACGCATGGATCACATAAATACAGCATAAATAAAACAAACACTAATGAATCACAATTAAAAGAACCAATCTTCAAAAACCATCATTAGATGTGCCACTTTTACTACTTCTTTCTATTTGATAAAATTCTAGTTCTTTGGTAATCATTTCTTGTTGCAAAGGAGAAACCTTGCTAAAATCGCACATAATAGATTTAATCATGTTTTCCCCTTACACCTAGTCTCCTTTCATGATTTTTAGCTTCCTACTTCATTGCATGGTCTTGTATAAACATTTGCTAAAATTCTATTCATTCCTCAATGAAGCCGATTCTCCTACAAAGTTTCCTTGCTTTTTCTCTAGTTTTGAAGGCAAAATTTTCCTACACCTCAATGAATCTCGCAAACTCTGCAATCAGTTGCTCTACTTGATTAGACTTATTTCTACCAAGTAGATGACCATCACCGCTTTCAAACAATGATGATCTTTCCTGAGAGCTAGACTCACTACCTGAGCTAGAATCAAAGTATTTCAATCTCTTAGCCTTTTTAAGCTGCTTATGGATAAAATTGTTTGGGTTCCCGCACTTGAATGAACAACTATACCAAGAATGGTAAGCCTTACAAGCGCCTTTTATTTGTTAGAAAACAACATGTATGAATGAACTATACAATCTCAAAACTGTTAAAACTAAGTGAATGAAATATCCTATTAGTCCCACATTGCCAAAAATCAAAAGAGAAATGAAGTATATCAATAGCTTTATCAAGTGGAGGTTGGGGGCCTGAGGCTTCCAAATGTATGCTTCGTTGTGAGGAGGGAGATCATGCAACACCACCACGCGCGCGCCGCCGCCGTCCGACCGAACCGAACCGGGTACGGGTCTAAATTGACCATTCTTTTTGCTAGGCCATTGTCTAACAGTTTTTGGGCCTGGGCTGGGACTGGAAATTTGAAAAGACACGGGCGGGTGAAGACGGACGCGAATTTTGACTGAAGAGGTGCGACCTGTTATGAAGCAGAAACGGAGTTTTTGGCGAACGGATGCGGCCTGTTCAAATTGAATGGACGCAAACGATAAGCAGCAGCAGAAACGGACGCGACTGTTTGGACCAACGGGTACAGACGCGACCGTTCAAAGGGATACGAATCAATTATAAATAAGGAGGAAAACTGATCACTTTGCTCACCGAATTTTTAATCTAACTTATCTATTCTCTTCTAAACACAACTGCTGTTCTAATATTCAAATCACAGAGTGATATACTCATTACAATTTCGTGTAGAATTCGTCTTTGTATCTTGAGAGAATTTTGAAATAAAATTCTTAAGGAAATCGTTACGACGAGCCTCAGATGCAATCCGGTTAGAATTCTAGTCTGATTGTATATTTATATACATTGTTCTATATTTCTATCCATTATTCTGGTTATACTGTTTATTCAAAATAGTATAATGCTGTTGTTGTAATTTATTTACAATATTCATATTGTTATAATAATTACTACAGAATTCCAGTGTAGTGGAAATCTGAGTTATAAACTTGTGCGACGAGTTTATAATTGATTATTCTCTGTTTTGGTATACTAGACATACAACAAAAACTTTAAATGAAAATTGATAAGCGAACTTAAAATCTTGAAAGGGGCAACACCACTTCTTCGTTTGTCTTCTATCCAGATAACATTGTCAAATGATTTTGGCATGTAGGGTTTATGACTCAATAACTTCCTCTTAATGAAACCTATGTCCTTCGTACTGGTCCCAACATATTGTAGAAGTCGGTAACTTTTACCAAAACTTCTTGCCTTTCATGTTATTTTCCGTAATATTGTCATTTGAAATTCTAATTCAAGATTTTGCAGGCAATACATATTGTTCGAAAGAAAATTTCACTTGTTTTTTCCTCAATTTACACGATACTGCTCCATCTTCAGCAGCTCCAACTTTCTTGGATGTCTTCAATTCCAGTTGAAGTTAAACCCCTGCCGAGTCCTCTAAGCATACCACTTTCACATTTTCACTTCTTTTTCTTTTTGTTGTACTCCAGACTTTAAGGTAATTTGGTTTCATCCACTCCTTTATTGTCATCTTCCTCTGCTCCAACTGCTTCCATTTTTGCATCTTATTATTCTTTCTTTTTTAACCAAACCATTACTGCTTATATATAAACTATAACACCAGCTCCACAAACACAATATCGATTAAACTAGCACTACAATTCAACTATTTTCTATTTCTTTAGTTCCACCTCTCCCTTTTCTCATTCAACACACACACATTTGTTAATACAAGTAATTTGACCCCGTTTGAATTGCATGAGTTCCGAACAGATAAATAAGCACACAGCATGAAATAAATATTTACTTTGGCAACGGACAACATCCACTAAAGGTCAACTGATACTGCACTAAATGAAGATGAGCACGCCATGAATTCAACTTTCAGGAGAGGTAGAATTTTGATCCGTATGTCCATTTCCATTCCCATCTGGGCCATCGATCAAGTTTTGCTCTCTTGCTTCTTCCCTTGGTCCATCAATCATATTTTGTGGATGCGATTGTGATGCAGGTCGACTGTTTTCTTTAAAAGTTTGAGTTGCTGTAGTTGCAAACTTTTGAAGCATTGACTTTACATATTCAATTTCACCGTGGTGGGCTATCATAAACTTGAAGTTCTCGAGTTGTGAAGTCGTGCAATTGATCTAGTCTCTTTTGATGCCTCAACAGGAAAGGACGCAGATGCCGTGAATACAAATGCTTTGCTCCATTTCCAAAGGGAAGTTGAAGCCAGACAAGAAAGGCAAACTTTGCTTGGTAATAAAATGGAAACCAGGACAAAATTTTGTCCGAGAAGACTTCCACTAGGCTGAAAGATCCATAGGCTGCCCAATATAAAAGCCACCTTTCTTGCTCAACTCTGTCCTTTTTCTCTATTGCTTTGAACGTAGAATATACAGGAAAAGCAATCCCAACTGTACAGCAAGCAGTTCTAGTTACAACGTTACCACCTAAAGGGGAAAGCAATAACCGCAAACCAACCTCGGGGACAGCGGACGAAAGAAGGGCGGCCATGAAAAAGTTCTGAACTCGGGCTTTTTGATCGCATAAGAGAAAGATCTTATTATTCTTCATCACTGCTTCCTTCTTCAGCATTGGTAGTCGGTGAGGCATGGGCGTAAGAGAATTTTTTGTTGGATTATTTATTTAATCTAAACATAGGTTAGTTTATTTATTTGTTTTGTTGAATAAGTCTGTAAGTTGTTATACAGACGTGGGCATGTTTTAAGAATAGATCGTGGGTAGCTGAGGAGAAATAGGAGAGTTGGTTTCTGGTTTATAGGATCAACCTGGTTTAAATTTCTGCAAGCTTTCTGTAATAGTTATCTCTTCAATTTAGAACGTTTGTTTTTCCATTCAATAACAAGTTAAGTTGTTTAGCATATTTCATATCTTTGTTTAAATCCAATATCTGGTATCAGAGCGGAGATGGACACAAAGGGCAAGGAAGGTTCTTTTGGCTTAAGTTATCCAATGCTTACGAAAACTAACTACATAGCATGGGCTATGAAGATGACAGTCTTTATGCAAGCCCATGGTGTGTGGAATGCTATAGAACCAAAGGATCCCAAGGTTGTAGCTGAAGACAAGGTGGATAAACGGGCATTGGCTATCATTTATCAAGGAATTCCTGAGGATTTGTTGTTGTCTATTGCAGATAAGAAAACCTCCAAAGAAGCATGGGAGGCAATCAAAACGGTTCATTTGGGTGCAGAAAAGGTGAAGAAGACAAAAATCCAGACACTTAAATCTGAATTTGAGGCACTAACTATGAAAGACAGTGAACAGCTTGACGAGTTTTGTATGAGATTGAATGGCTTGGTAACAAATATCAGGGCCTTGGGAGAGCAAATTGAAGAAGCTTATGTGGTAAAGAAAATCCTTCGAGCTGTACCTACAAAGTTCCTACAGATCATGTCAGCTATTGAACAATTTGATGATCTAGAGACAATGTCTGTGGAGGAAACGGTTGGATCCCTGAAGGTTCACGAGGAAAGGATGCATGGGCAAAAGGAGAGTAGTGAACAGCAACTTCTTTTGACAGAAGAAGAGTGGGTGAAGAGGGAAAGTAAAGATGGACATTTGCTTCTCACACGGGAGGAGTGGTTAAGAAGAGCAGGCAAAGGTGGTTCAGGCAGCAACACTGAAGCAAGGGGTAGAGATTTCACTCGAGGTTACAGACACAGGAGTAAAATACGGTGTTACAACTGCAATGTTTTTGGACATTACCAAACTGAGTGTCGAAAGGCACGCAGAGAGAAGGAGCCAAAGAATGAAGTTAATCTGTCACAAGTTGAAGCTGATGAACCCACGCTCCTGTTGGCTGAGTGTGATGATGATAAGAGAAAAATGATTTTGCTGAACGAAGAGGGCTTGACTCTAAAGCTCAGTACGGTTGGGAATGACAGATTGAATGAAACCAACATATGGTACCTTGACAACGGGGCCAGTAACCACATGACTGGCCTGCGTAGTATGTTCGAAACACTTGATGAAACAGTGGCTGGAGAGGTCAAGCTCGGTGATGGCTCCAAAGTAGAGATACATGGAAAGGGCTCGGTAATATTCACAACAGAGAATGGCAAAAAGTGCATGCTTAGAGAGGTATATTTTATTCCGAACTTATGCAATAATTTAATCAGCTTAGGCCAGCTATCAGAAAGTGGTAGTAAAGTACTTATTAAAGGTGAATTTTTGTGGATTTATGATGAGAATGATAACCTGATCATGAAAGTAAAGAAATCCTCGAACAGATTGTATAAGCTGGTTGTTAAAGATAACAGAGATGCATGTTTACTGACGAAAACAGATGAAACTACCTGGCTGTGGCACTCACGGCCAGGTCATGTAAATTTTCATTCTATGCTTCTCATGTCTAGGAACAGAATGGTGCGAGGTCTGCCTGTTCTTATTCAACCTAAAGATGTATGTAAAGGTTGTTTAATGGCCAAACAAGCCAAGTGTCCATTTCCATCTCAGATGGATTACACTGCAAAGCAACGTTTGGAATTGATACACGGAGATATATGTGGTCCCATCTCGCCAACGACTCTCTCTGGTAATAGATATTTCCTACTTTTTGTGGATGACTTCAGTCGTGCTATGTGGGTATACATGCTTAAAACAAAAGATGAGGCATTTAGTTACTTCAAGAAGTTTAAGGCATTGGTGGGAAGGAATCTTGCAGTGAGATACAAGTTTTACGGACAGATAGAGGTGGGGAGTTCTGCTTAACTGAATTTACTGATTTCTGTGAAAGCAATGGAATTCTCAGACACTACACAGCGCCATATTCCCCACAAAAGAATGGCATTGTGGAACGTCGTAATCGGACTGTGATAGCTATGGGAAGGAGTCTACTAAATGAGAGAAATATGCCATCATACATGTGGGGGGAAGCCATTAGACATGCTGTGTATCTTTTGAACCGAGTACGAACGAAAGCAGTCCAGGGAGCTACACCATATGAAGCCTGGACAAAGAAGAAGCCTCAGGTCGATTATTTGAGAGTTTTTTGCTGTGTTTGTTACATGGAAGTCCCTAGTGTGCATACAAAGAAATTAGATGATAGAAGCAGATGTGTTGTACACCTAGGACGGGAAGTAGGAACTAAAGCTTATAGGTTATATGACCCTGATAAGAGGACAATATTTGTAAGCAGAGATGTGGTTTTTGATGAAGCAAAGAGTTGGGAGTGGAATGAAACAGAGGCAACTGGTAGTGTGGTAACCTCACCCTTTGTAGTAACAAGTGATCAGGCTGAAGAAGTTCAGAAACAGAATTCTGGAGATAGAGAAGAGGAACAAGGTGGTGGCATGTTTACGCCTCATTCAGCGACACCAACATCAAGTCACAGCTCGGTTCAATCATCAAGTCAAAGCTCTGTAGGATCAGGCAGGTCAGTTCAGTCACAGCTCGACTTAGACGAGACATACGATGGGAGCGAGCCTCCACGAAATTTTAGACTCATTAGTGATGTTTATAATGAGACTGAGGAGGTGGAACTAGCTGATGAATTAACTGATGAGCTTCTGTTGGTTAGTATCGATGAACCTGCTTGCTATAACCAAGCAATCAAGGAACAACACTGGAAGAAAGTTATGGACTGTGAGATTGAAGCAATAGAGCGAAATAAAACATGGGAGCTGACTGATTTACCTCCAGGTCATCGAGCTATAGACTTGAAGTGGGTGTATAAAACAAAGATAGATACAAATGGTGAAGTTCTGAAACACAAGGCAAGGTTGGTGGCGAAGGGGTATGTGCAAAAGTTTGGTGTTGATTTTGAATAAGTGTTTGCTCCTGTAACGAGGATGGAAACGGTACGCTTATTGCTAGCCCTTGCCGCCAAGAACGAGTGGGAGGTACATCATTTAGATGTAAAATATGCGTTTTTGAATGGCAGATTGTATGAGGAGGTATACGTCAATCAACCTGAAGGTTATGTGAAAAAGGGACAAGAAGAGAAAGTTTACAGGTTGTACAAGGCATTGTATGGCCTCCGTCAAGCTCCACGAGGTTGGTATACACAGCTGAACAAATGTCTCGAGAAGCTTGGTTTTGTGAAATGTCCCCTGGAGTATGCTGTATATACAAAACGGGAGGGTGACAAGTCGTTAATTATTGGAGTTTATGTTGACGATTTGATTGTTATAGGCACCAGTGTAAGCAATATTGTTAAGTTTAAGAGATGGATGAGTCAAGAGTTCGAGATGTCTGATCTGGGTAAATTAAGCTACTATCTTGGCATTGAGGTCGAACAGGGAAAAGGTTTCATTGAGCTAAAACAGATGGCATATGCTAAGAAACTTCTTGAGAAAGCTGGTATGTCTGATTGTAATGAAGTAAAATTTCCAATGGAGCCTAAATTACAGATGCACAAAGATGAGACTGGTAAATCTGTTAACTCCACTGAATACAAGAGTACTGTAGGTGGCTTGCGGTATTTAGTACACACCCGTCCAGATATAGCATACGCAGTTGGTGTGGTGAGTCGTTTTATGGAGAGGCCTACTACACTTCATCAAGGTGCTGTTAAAAGAATATTGAGGTATGTAAAAGGAACCTTAAACTATGGCTTGGTGTACACAAATGGTCGAGGAGACTACATGCTATCTGGGTTTTCTGATAGTGATCGGGTAGGTGATTAGTAGACAGGAAAAGTACTGGAGGTATGGCGTTTTACTTGCATGAATCTTTAATTACTTGGGTCTCTCAGAAACAGAGATGTGTAGCTTTATCAAGTTGTGAGGCTGAATTTATGGCTGCTACGTCCACTGCTTGTCAAGGAATATGGTTGCATAGACTTCTTAGACAAATTTCAGACGTTCAAACTGGGCCGGTCGTGATTTATATTGACAACAGGTCTGCTATCGACTTGGCAAGAAACCCTGTGTTCCATGGTCGTAGTAAACACATAGATGTGCATTATCATTTTATTCGAGACTGTGTAGAGAAGGGGCTGATCATTATCAAGCACATAAACACTGATCAACAGAGAGCAGATGTTATGACGAAACCTATGTCTGTGATCAAGTTTGAAAAGATGCGCGAGTTGTTGGGTGTTAAGAATCTCAATCATGTTTAGATTAAGGGGGAATATGTTGGATTATTTATTTAATCTAAACATAGGTTAGTTTATTTATTTGTTTTGTTGAATAAGTCTGTAAGTTGTTATACGGATGTGGGCATGTTTTAAGAATAGGTCGTGGGTAGCTGAGGAGAAATAGGAGAGTTGGTTTCTGGTTTATAGGATCAATGTGACGCCCCACCTCTATACCCACGCTAGCCAAGGACACTACAGGGTAATGCCGTCAACTAACACGGAGAATAAGGCTGGTTAGGAGTGACCATCTATAGTCTTGCTCTAACTATCTATTCAATACATCGACAATAAAAATACCAAGCAGGTCGACATACCCAATGAATACTTAAAAACAAACCCATAGGTGGTTGGATCTATCAGAACAGAATATAACAACTCAAATGTAATATACATCACAGAACAGTAAATCATCATATACGTATATACAGATACATAACAGAGTATACCAACTAATACATGTCAAGTGGTATAGCAAACCACAATATACAGACGAGTCAAAAGAATACATATCAGAGTTACTACAAAATAGGACTACACAAAAGCTATAACGAAAAGGAACAAGCTGAATAGTCCATGCGGAAGCAAAATAGGCTAAGTCCAAAAGCACCTAACCTGAAACACTTCGGTCTGACCCGAGTATGAAATACACAGGTCAGTCTAGCTAAACAAATCAGTTAGATAAACTGAACAACAATAAACCTGCAAGGTTACAAAGCATAATAGATATCTCTAAAAGAGATAACACAATCATCTAACGAAAGATGAATCATATAGAACAAGCCTCATATCATCGGCAACATATAGAAACAAAGGATAAGAATATCCCAAAGCAAGCCAAAAGGCAATAACAAATACCAATAAGGTATACAAGTTCCATAAGGTAAACGCTATGCATCATGCGGCTCATAATGACCAACATCGAAGGACGATACCTAGGGAATATACATATGAATGAAACATCAGAAAATTTGCTCGAGCTCAGTACTGTACAAACAAGGATCCATGAGCCCGAAGACTCCAAACCCAATATCACCCATGCGGCTCATAACGACCAACATCGGAAGCGATACTAAAGGGCAACCCAATATCACCCATGCGGCTCATAACGACCAACATCGGAAGCGATACTAAAGGGCAACAAACCCGAAGGCACAAACCCGAAGGCACATACCCGAAGGCAACAAACCGTAGTGGTGAAAGTCGAAGACGCAGTACTGGACACCACTAACTGGCGGAATGTGTCATAACTCCCAAAAAGGAATCCGAAAAGTGGTAACGTGAGTCCCATCACCACTCGTTCGCACTAAACGGTTTACTATCCGTTAGTTAATTTCACAATCAAAGCAGTATAAAGTTCACCTCATATCATCGGTAAACCAAACCAAAGGAAAAAACGATCAGTTGAATAGGTCGGGGATTAATCGGAAAGATAAACGCACAGATCCATGGTCCGTGTTTTGCCCAACCATTTAATCACTCTTCCACTTCGCTCGAAGTGCGAAAGTGTATGTTTTAAATAGAATTTATAAATTGGAGAAACGAGCTTTTAAATGTGATTCGAGAGATTATTTTATAAAAACCCGTGGATGAAGTCAAAAATAAGTTATCAAAGTCAAAGAGGCAATAACGCCCACTAAGAACCAACATGAATCGATAAAATCCGGAAAACCAATCAAAACGAGCATAAATAGGCAAAACAGGAAAACAGGAGCAGGTCAGTCGACTGAAATCCCTGTTCAGTCGACTGAAAATTGTCCAGAAAAATTTCGGGCTTCAACTCAGTCGACTGAACAGAGGATCCAGTCGACTGAACCCAATTTCCTGCATTTTCTACTTATAACAAATGAAGTGCAAACTCTCCCAACTTTCAACCGGACGAGCACGGACGTTAGGGGTTTACGCCTAGCGGCTACCCGGCCCTATAAGCACTTCAATGCATCACCAAAACATGATCAAAACATCAAAGTTAGGATCTCTAAAGAATTGAACCCAAAACACTAAAAATTTGGGTATTCACTAATTCAATCCAAACTAAAAGCAAGTGCATATGAACAAGTGCTAAGAATTCATACCCAACATCAATGAAATCAAGAGAAGTAGATGTGAGTTCAAAACTCACCTTTAACCCAAAAACAAGAAGATGGAGCTCAATAACAAGGAGAAGACCAGCCAAACACTACTTCAACTCAACAAGCTTCAATCTAAGAATAAAACACATATTTCCCAATTTAGGTTTTGGAAATTTTCTGAAATTGAAGAGGAGAAGAGTTGAAGAAGATGAAGAAGAGCTTACATATGTCTTCTCTATGAATTTGGAGCAAGAATTTGGAGTTTGCAAATGGAACTAGGGCTTTCAAATTTCTATTTCTCTTTCCCTTCCACCATTTTCAGTTCTAGCTTAAGAAATGAAAGGAAATGAGGATGAATGAAGAGAAGGGGTTGGGTTAGGGTATTAGTTAACTAGAGGGCTGAACCCAAACCCAAAACCCAATAGAATAAGGGTCAAATTTTCACAAACTCCAAACATATCAAAGATTATACTCAAAAAGATCGCAAACGCCATTTTGGAACCAATGGAGGTAGTTTCGAGTTCCAATTCGGCCATTTGCAGAAAGTAACATTTCGGACCCAAAATCCGACTAACGACGCTATATTCAAATAAAACATTTAAATATATAATCGTTAATATGCGGGTTGTTACAGATCTCCCCTCCTAACAAAATTGCGTCCCCGCAATTCCTAGAGACGATACTCGTAACAACTACATACATACAATCAATCAAAAGAAAAGGAAATAAGCTCGAGATGAAAAGACATACTCACCGTTTCAAAGCAAAGAAAGGAAACCCGGATAAGATCGCTCGACAAACTCTCTGGTTTCCCAAGTACAGTCATTGGGATTAGCGGACCATTGAACTTTAACGAGCGGCACGTCCTTATTCCGAAGGTGTCGCATCTCCGTGTCAAGCACGCGAATAGGTTGCTGTACAATAGATAAGTCCGGTGAGATCTCAAGCTCTTGCAAATCAGGAGAAGTACTAACAGAATCCGACTCCCGAAGACACTTCCGAAGTTGCGAGATGTGAAACACGTCATGAATGCCAGATAAATGAGCTGGAAGTGAAACTCTATAAGCCACAGGGCCAATACGTTCAGTAATAGAAAATGGTCCTATAAAGCGAGGAGCCAATTTCCCAGTCGTACTGAAATGCATAACCCCTTTCAAAGGAGAAACACGAATAAAAACAAGATCACCAATTGAGAATTCGAGAGGCTTCCTACGGTTGTCCGCGTAGGATTTCTGGCGACTTTGTGCCTCTTTCATTCTCAATCGGATAAGATCAATCTTCTCGGAAGAACCACGAACAAAATCTGGACCAAGAATAAGCTTCTCTTCAGATTCCAACCAACAAGAAGGTGATCGACATGGCCTTCCATATAAGGCTTCGAAAGGAGCCATACCGATACTAGACTGAAAACTATTGTTGTAGGAGAACTCTACAAGAGGTAGGTGATCCTCCCAACTTCCACCAAAATCAAAAATACAAATACGGAGAAGATCTTCTAAGACACGATTCACCCGTTCAGTCTGTCCATCAGACTGCGAATGATAAGCTGTAGAAAAATTAAGCTTCGTTCCTAAAGCTTGCTGAAGACTCTTCCAAAAATGACTCGTGAATAAAGGATCACGGTCACTCACAATAGAATTAGGGACACCGTGAAGTCTCACAATTTCTTTGACATACAACTTAGCCAAAAGTGAAGCAGTCCTATTAGACTTAATAGGGACAAAATGAGCAGACTTAGTGAGGCGATCAACAATAACCCAAATGCTAGAATGGCCAGATCTCGAACGAGGTAGGCCGTCAATGAAATCTATAGAAATCTGATCCCATTTCCACAATGGAATCTCAAGAGGCTGAAGAAGACCCGAAGGACGCTGATGCTCGGCCTTAAAACGCTGACAAGTTATGCAATTGCTCACATAACTCACCACATCGCGTTTCATGCCTTTCCAATAATAAAGACGATGCATATCGGCATACATCTTACTACTACCGGGATGAACGGTATACTTAGAACGGTGACAGTCATCAAGAATGTCATGCCTAAGTGCACGATCAGAAGGCACAAAAAGACGATTCTTCTTACGAAGACACCCATGAGAATCAATGCTAAAATCTTTCAACGCCTCATCACAAGATCCAGACTCACAAAGCTGAATAAAATGCAACAAATTAGGATCAAGCCGCTAAGCATCGGCAATACGATCCAACAAAATAGGTCGAGCTCCCAAACTAAGCAATAGAATAGGAGAATCAGAAGATGAACCTTGATCATGAATTTCATAAAAAGATAGAGTCTCAAGAACATTCCATTCGGCAAGCATTATAGAAACAACAGCTCAATGTTTGCGACTAAGCGCATCAGTAACATGATTACCCTTTCCAGGGGTATACTGGATCTCAAAGTCATAGAAAGCAAGAAACTCGAGCCAACGCTGTTGTCTCATATTGAGTTCCCTCTGAGTGAACAAATACTTCAAGGATTTATGATCGGTATAGAGAATGAAGCGCCCGCCCAATAAATAGTGTCGCCAAATCTTCAAGGCAAAGACAATGGCGGCTAACTCAAGATCATGAGTGGCATAGCGAACTTCATTCGGACGCAGTTGCCTAGAAGCATAAGCAACTACCCGATCCTTCTGCATAAGAACAGCACCGAGACCACTACCACAAGCATCGGTGTAACGACCCTGAAAATCCGGACCCAGTTTAAAATTTTAAAACCGCTTATTTTATGTAAAAATTCGAATTTTCTCAAACAACTTCCGTTGCCATCCAAACTTCACATTTGGAATGCGTCTAGATAGACATAGGCGTGCGCCAAGTTTCGTTGAAAAATATTGAAGTAAATTACGCTCGTCGCAATTACATTTTAGTTTAAAATCTTATGTGAAAATTTCCTATCGTCCGAACTCAAATATTTTCTCGATGTTGCATAAGAAAAATATTCTGAACTTGATGGCGCATTTCGTTTCATCAAATTACGCTTTTAATTGCTAGCTAAAATGTTCGCTCGTGCAAATGGTTCAATAAGATTTACCACTTTGCAAACGGTGTCGAACCATCAATATCCTTATACCGTTGTGTCCGTCTCGACGCGCTGATCACGACGGTATATTTATTTGTGTCAATCGGAGTTCAGCATTGCAAACTATAATTGTTAACGGAGCGCAAACCGGTCAGTTACGCAGCGCAAACCGGTACCCAACCTTCCAACGTTCAAAATTCTTGGAGCTTTGACCCTTCAGAAACCAAACAGCCGTCACCTTTACAGAAGACATCATTGCTTGGCCTGGGGACACTAAACCCCTTTGTATATATCTCTCTGCAAACCTCTCCCTGCATTAATTACTCACTTCATTTATTGCGTTGGTTCTCTGGTACGTATGCTCTATGCTTTGCAACTCCTTTCTTCTTCTCTTCCTATTCTTTTTTTTTTATCTGCAAATATGAAACCACTTTCTGCAAATTCTTCTTCCTTTTCTTATTATTTATCAAACTTCAGTTTATTTGTTAAACTTAACACATGCTTCCACCCTCTCTCCTCCATGCATGCATGTCCCTACCCGCAACCGTCCCCTCCACTACAAAACCCCATGCGACCGCCTTTCCCCCCTCCCCGCAGCTCCGCCCACACGCCATCCGATCCTCACCCCACCTGGCCACGAGACCCACCCACGCGCCTACAGCCCACACCCACCTCACGCGCCAACAGCTTGCGCCCGCGTAACCACTGACCCGACTCATCTACCTGCAACCACCACCCCACTTTTCTTCCCACTAACAGCCGCCACTGAAGCCCCTACCGCCTCCCCTTCCCTGCAAGCTCCGCCCACACCACACAGCCCTGCCCAGCAGCTCCGCCCACACCACACGGCCGTCCCTACCAGCCGCCCACGCCCCTTGGCCACCCCACCACCAGAAAACCCACAAACGTCCCCCATCAGCCCCATGCTCCACTCCGCCTCCCAGCGTCCACAGCCCACCGGCCCCCTGCAGCACTGCCCACCCACACTCCACCGAGCCGACCACTTTGCTCTTTAATTATATACAGTTGTTTGGAAAAAATAAAATCAAATATATGTAAAGGCAGTGATATTAGTTTAGTTTACTAAGTTTTATGTATAGTATGTGTATAAGTTACTTTATAAATCAGTAGTGTAAGTGTTTATTATATAGATATTTAGTTAGATTAAGGCACATACGAGAGTTCAGTTGAAAATATAGTGTACATGTTTAGTTGGCTTCGGCTGTTGGTTAGTTGGTTTGCGGGTACAGTATAAACTTTATGAACTTTATATATGAGTTGTATTATGTATGAGTTAAAGTACAAAGAAGCATGGGTTTAAAGGAAACAGTACGGTCGTATATGAATATATTGGTGCCTAGGCAGTTGATAAAGCTACAGGTTTTGAAAGATTTATATATAAAGCTACAGGTTTTGAAAAAAAAATTATAAAAGCAGTTATGTTGAAACATGTTTATATTAAGATATAAGTGCCCATGTTGAGTTGTTATATATAGTACAAGTTTTACAGAAGCAGTTATATATGCTCACTAACAACGTTGTGCTGCGTTTTATTCCAGCTCCCGCTATTGATCCGGAAACATAGGCAATTTTCATCCCGCTTGTCGAATCTATCTTGCTCCGTTGTTTGGTATGGTTTATATATATATTCAATCGATATATATATTGCAATAAACAAAT
The DNA here is from genome assembly GCA_030765085.1 of Allium cepa. NCBI lineage: Eukaryota > Viridiplantae > Streptophyta > Magnoliopsida > Asparagales > Amaryllidaceae > Allium > Allium cepa. The sequence goes on from CM060942.1 coordinate 115,482,729, forward strand.
TATTGAATAATTATTTATTGATTGCAGTTGTGTTCATTTTGCATCGTGCGTGTTAGGGCCTATTTTATCTATTCGTCTTCGTGCTTCGCCATCATCTTCTTCAACCACGCAAGGTGAATATTTCATTCACGGCTCAATCTATTATGCTATGATAATCAAGTGATAATTGTTGTTTATATTAATTTGGATGTTAATTGTTGATTGTTGGAATTGTCGAAATAAAAATTTTAATCGCTATGCAAGTTAAATTTGAATACTGCTAGTTTACGACAATTAGTTGTGACACTAAAATTATTATGTGATGTTGAATTTGGTTGTTAATATAAGTGAACTTTAATATGGAATTGAAATTGATATAGGATAGTCAACAATTTAAAATGGATTATATATGTTGAACTTGACCCCTTCAAATGTTAAATAAATCGTCGCGTAGAAATAGCGTTAACTACACCTTGAACCATTGAATGTATGATTGATATAGTAATTTGATAATAGACACCAAGTGGAAACCATGATAATCTTTAATCCGCATGAAACGATAGTGTGGATTCTAGGAATAATTATATTAATTTGCATAAATAACAAATGTAAGTTAATACGATTATTTCAGGATTATTTAATAAACTGTTAAATTATTATCTATGGTTGCTATTGCTTGTTTATTTACTTTGACACCATCCCAGTTATCACACTGCAAGTTCCCTTTGCTATGCTTTGTTTTATATTGAATAATATTGGGTTGAAATGATAAATACCCATTTAAACAACTTGGCCTAGGATAGAAAATAAAAGTAAGAAACCCGATTGGTCAACAAAACCATTTTCGAAATTGAAATATATTTTAAATTAAGGAATGAACTTGACAATTTGTTTGGAAATTTGATAACGGTTTTAATGAATGTAATTGAAATAAATTTCCCGGATTTAATTAAGATAAATTTTATGGGTTAGATTGAAGTAAAATTAATGGATTAAATTGAAACGGATTAAGAAACCTATGTAATTAAATAAAATGAATTGGCAAATTTAATCGAAATGAGATTTAGAAACAAGTAAGTTTAGAATTTAACAATTTATTAGATTTGTTAGGTTAAGATTAAAACTCGGGTTTAAATTAAATGGAATTGGAACATGTTATAAATCGTATTTGAAATTTAGAGAATTTGACTTAAGAGGAATGCAAAACTAACTGAAGTTTTATGGATATAACTTAGTGATATGTAAATTTATAATGATTTTAAACTTACAAATTAATCAAATCAGGACATTGTAAATGAAAATGGATTCCTTCAATTTGGGAATTTAATTGAATAAGTAAATAAATGAAATGAGGTTTGATAAAAGGAATTTAGTAATGAAATTGATTTATCGGATTTATGACAACGGTGGATGTAAGCATGAAGTGAAATGAATCGAATTTGATTTAATAATTTAAACTAAGTTTGCCATTAAATTGAATTCATTGATTATGAACTAAACTTAATAAGCGACATTTAGATCTTATTAAATTAAACTTGAATACTTACCATTCAAATGTTTGGAAAATTTGCATTTGGAAATATGTTTTAAAATATCTAAAACAAATTGAATCGTGAAATGTCAAAAATTTGGAAGTCAAATTTGCACCTTGACTTTTGGACTTTGATTTGTTTAAGACGTTAATTTAACAGACCATCGAGTAATAAATACGTAGTTATTAAAGAGACCGGGATCGGGAATGGACATACTCTCTGTCGATGCCGAAAACCACTTTAATAACTATTATGCGCGAAGTGTTGATCCAGAATGAAGTGGATGGTTTGGTGAACGCGTTTGACTGAAGAAAGAGAACGATATTGGATAACCCCTGACATGACTAAAACAGGAGCCGCGCCGGGCCATTAAGGATCGCCACCTCTAGCGGACACGCTTCTTCGATACCATATCTATTACTTTTGTGATTCGATTTGGGTGCACCACTTGATTTGGGAGTGTTGTTTCGCGATGTTGAGATAGTAGCTACTATGCTCAACATCAGTCCGGATCACGCAACTACTAGTATCCTAGTTGGTATTGCCTCATGTACCTTGTCATACTGATTATCCTATTCGCGACCACTACGTTTTGATTTGTACCTTGAGTATATGGATTGCCCTCTGGTGACTTCCGGTTTTGGGGAAACTACGTTCTTGTATATGCTTTTGGGAATATAAAATGTGTTAAGGGGAATTATGGTAACGCCTTAACGCTATATTAATATTCTATTTTACTGATTAGACAATACCTACATACCGTATTCTATTGTATATATAGATAGTTTATCGGATCCTTAGAGATGTTATTTTATTCATCTTTGAGTTATGGACTTTATTTCCTGCATTTGATTATCCTGCATAAGATTTTGAGTCCTGACTCGAGTGTTTCTTTTGTATATGCTCGGGTCAGTCTGAAGCTATCCAGTTTGCTGATCAAGGTTGGTTGAAGATGCTGAAGACTTAGCATTTGTCCTTATCAGTCTATTTTGATGTCCGTGTCTGTTGGACATTTATGTATTTCTTTTCAGTCACCTTTTGTTTAGACATTGTTGTACTATATGTAGTAGCTTCATGAACTGCTATTATGACGATGTATTTCCGCTGCATTATTCTGTGACTGTTCTGTGACTGTGATGTTGTATTGATTCTCATTTACATCTATGTATTTATAATCCCATAATGATTCGTGTTTTGTATTATTTAAGTTGACATGTGAGGATTATTGTCAATTTAAATGGTCCAAATATACGGGTTGTTACAGTTGGTATCAGAGCTTTGGTTTCCCTACAAACCTTAGTTTGGGATTATATAAACTCATTAGAGATAGGGTAGCAATACCCTAGAATGAGGAGAATCGATTCAATATCCCGATCCTTTAAAAATTCAAACTTCTTTGATTCGTTCATTAGACTTTCTTCAAGCTGTATGATTTTCTATCCTTGGTTCTAAATCTCTTTCGATGTTTCAGGATGAGCACCGGAAGGAACAATAGGGGAGGAAGAGATCATGGCCCTGCCCGGGATGCACCTGCCGCCCCAGCTCCAGTCAAATTCACCACTCTTAGCAAGGAGTATACACAGCTAGGTGGTACTAAGTTTTCTGGATCCGAGGGCATTATTGAGGCTCAGCAATGGCTCAAAGGCTTAGAGAAGATATTTTCTGGATTGGAGATCACTGATGCTCAGAAGCGTCAGCTTGCTGCGTGGCAACTTCAGGATGTCGCGCAAGATTGGTGGGAATCGGTTACTTCTCGTATCGAGGAGAACACCATCACTTGGGCCCAGTTTAGGTATAAATTTATTTGGACTTCGTAGACTAAATTCTTCTTTCAATCTTTGGAAAATTATTTATCTAGTCTATCTTTTGATTAGTGATACTTTCTCGGCACAATGGATTCCCGCTGCTGGGAAAACCCAACTTTATAGAGCTTTTATGGATCTTAAGCAAGCCAGTATGACTATTTCTGAGTACGAGAGGAAATTCAACGAACTCTCCAAGTTTGGCCCGGGATTGATCGATACACCACTTCTAAAGAACGAGAAGTTCATTATGGGAGCTAGACCAGAGTATTATGACTTGCTTACTTGCCACACTCACTGCACCTTCACAGAGCTTGTCGACTATGCTCTTCGATACGAGGCAAAGCCAAAGGGACCCACTGCCAAGGCCCCTCCTACTCAGCCCTCTTCCAGCCATCTCGGAAAGAGGAAGATGAACTTCGATCAGCAAAAGAAAGCTTGGCAAAGACTACAGGATTAGGATATGCCCAGAAAAGCCCAATCGACCTAGCTAAGATCACTTGCTTCAAATGCGATAAGAAGGGCCATTATGCTAATAGTTGTCCATCCACCGAGCTGCTATTCCACCACCTTCTCAGATGAGGAATGATTTATGCCATGTCTGCCTCCAGCCAGGTCACTTCAAGAGAGATTGCCCATTGAGGAAGAAAGGCACACCACCAGGAGTATATGCTGTCGCCACTCCTGCACCACCTCCACCACCTGCTCAGGATAACCGAGGTACCTTACGAAGTACTTTTACATTTCATAATTTACCTGTTCGGGTATTATTCGATACTGGTGCATCTCATAGCTTCATATCTATTGATCTTTGTAATAAGCTCAAATTAGAACCAACTCTTGCTACTACTTCCTTATGCGTCTCCAACCCTATTGGAGGACTTGCCAACCTCAGTAGAATTTGTAAAGAGGTTATGCTTCTATATGGAAGATATCGATTCACTTGGGATTTTTATGTGCTTGGCTTCGTAGCATTTGACATTTTGTTGGGTGCTGATTGGTTAAGAAAATTCGATGCTATTATTTCTTGCAAAGCTCGATCTGTTTCTCCAGTCAATGACAAGGGTCTACCGCTTGTCATCGAGTGCAAATCACCTCAGAAATATGCCGGAAGCTTCATATTCTCTCTTGATGCTCACCCGGATGATCTTAGTACCACTCCTATTGTTCAGAAATTTCCTGATGTATTTGGGGAGGTCGACTCTCTACCGCCAAAACGAGAGATCGATTTCCGCATTGACCTTATTCCCGGAGCTACTCCCGTAGTTCTCCCTCACAGAAGGATGGCTCCTAAAGAAAAAGCTGAACTTAAAACCCAAATTGATGATCTATTTGCTAAAGGTTTGATCAGGAGAAGTTGTTCTGAATGGGGCGCCGCAGTCGTCTTTGTCACCAAATCAGATGGATCTCTTCGCATGTGTGTTGATTACCGAGAATTAAACAAACGCACTCTCAAGAACCGCTATCCGATGCCTCGCATCAATGATTTATTCGATCAGCTCCATGGAGCTAAAGTTTTCTCACAACTTGATCTAGCCACTGGGTTCCACCAACTCAGAGTAGCAGAAGATAGTATTCATAAGACAGCTTTCCGTACCGAGTATGGATTCTATGAATGGTTGGTTATGTCATTCGGTTTGACCAACGCACCTGCCTATTTCGTCGACTTAATGAATAGAGTCTTCCGTGATGTCCTTAACAAGTTTGTTCTTATCTTCATTGATGATATTCTCGTCTTCTCCAAAGATGAGAAAGAGCATGAAACACATCTTGCTTATGTTCTGGGAACTCTCCGAAATCATCAGCTTAAAGCCAAGTTCTCGAAATGCCACTTCTGGCGAGACGAAGTACGATTCCTTGGCCATATTGTTTCTGAAAATGGGATTTCGGTCGATCCAGCTAAGATCGCCGTAATCAATGTTAGTTCTATCCAATTTGTTATTTCGTTTCGATCCATCTTATTCCTTTCTAATTTGGAAACTTATCTACAGGATTGGGAGACTCCCAAAACCCCTATTGATATCCGTAGTTTCTTGGGCCTAGCCGGTTATTATCGCAGATTTCATTGAGCGCTTTGCCCGGATTTCTGCCCCACTCACTGCTTTAACTCGAAAGGATATCAAGTTCATTTGGAGTGAGAAGTGTGAATCAGCTTTTAATGAGCTGAAGCGTAAGTTAACTTCAACCCCAGTTCTTGCGGTAATTGACGGGAGTGAAGGATTAACTGTCTATACCGATGCTTGTCGAGAAGGTTTAGGCGCTGTCCTTATGCAAAATGGAAGGGTTATTGCTTATGCTGGTCGTCAGTTGAAGACTCATGAAGTAAACTATGCAACCCATGATTTAGAGCTTCTTGCAGTTGTATTCGCTTTGAAACTATGTAGGCACCATCTTTTGGGGACAAAATTTGAATTATTCACAGATCATAAGTCCTTGCGGTATATTTTCTTTCAGAAGGACTTGAATCAGAGACAAGTCCGATGGCTCGAATTCTTAGCTGCATACGATCTCGACATCAATTATACTCCTGGAAAAGCAAATGTTGTAGCTGATGCTTTGAGCCGTAGCAAAGCATTGTCTTGTTGTAATCTTGTAGAAGGCATGCTATTTCAGCTTGTTATCTCCCCATCTCTTTTGGATCGCATCAAAGCTAAGCAATATGAGGACACCTTGCTCTATCGCATGAAGGAGTTAGTTCTTGGTAGAGTTGGAAATGCTAACAGTAAAGTGGGAGCACAGATAGATGGTAATGGAGTTATGAAGATTGACAACCGTATTTGTGTTCCTAATGTTGATGGATTGAGACAAGAGGTGCTTAAAGAGAACCATCAGTCATCACTTTCATTTCATCCTGGTGTCACCAAGATGTATTGAAATATGAAGCATTTATATTGGTGGAGTGGGATGAAGAGAGATATTTCCATATATGTCCGTAGATGCACCACTTGCCAGCAAGTCAAGGCCGATCACCTGAAGACTGCGGGATTACTTCAACCCCTAGAGATTCCGTGTTGGAAATGGGACCAAATTTCTATGGACTTCGTTGACGGATTACCGAGGACCAGAAAAGGGAACGAGAGTATATGGGTGATTGTTGATAGGTTGACAAAATCTGCTCACTTTATTCCTGTTAAGACCACTCGTACTGCTTCGAGTTTGGCCGAGACTTATATGAGAGAGATTGTCAGACTTCATGGAGTTCCATCTAGCATTGTATGCGATAGAGATCCTTTATTCACTAGTAAATTCTGGAAGGCATTTCAGGACGTCTTGGGCACTAAACTGAATCTGAGCACGGCTTACCATCCTCAAACAGATGGCCAAACTGAGAGGGTAAATCAGATTTTGGAAGATCTGCTCCGAGCTTGCATTATTGATTTCGCTGGATCTTGGGTAGACCACCTTCATTTGGTTGAATTCACTTATAATAAAAGCTATCAGGTAATCCAAAATTTTCAATTTGAATAAGTAAAAAAAATTTGAATTGAAATATAATTATCTTTATAATCAGGCGAGTATCGATATGGCACCATTCGAAGCTTTATATGGACGGCCATGCAAATCGCCAGCTTGTTGGATTGAGCCTGGTGATCGATTAGTTCTTGGCCCGGATATGATTATGGAAGCATCCGAGAAGGTCAATGAGATCAGAAGGAAGATGAAGACCGCACAGGATAGGCAGAAGAGCTATGCCGATAGGCGTAGAAGAGAGTTAAAATTCCAGGTTGGAGATGAGGTCTTTCTTAAAGTATCACCTTTGAAGAATGTTATTCGATTTGGTCGTAGAGGGAAGCTCGCTCCTAGATTTGTTGGACCATTCACTATCAGTGAGAGGATTGGTACACTAGCCTACAGAGTTGCGCTACCGGAGAAATTTGAGGGCGTGCACAACGTATTTCATGTTTCACATCTTCGGAAGGTTGTACATGATCCATCCATGACCATTCCTATTGCTCAGTTAGATGAGGTTGGTATTGAGCCGGATTTGACTATAGAGAGGAGACCACTTCGTATCGTGGATAGGGATACGAAGCAGCTTAGAAGGAAGTCTGTTAGCCTAGTCAAAGTCCAATGGAGTCCCGATGATCGTGATTGTACTTGGAAAACAGAGGAGAGTATCCGAGATTCTAATCCTAAATTGTTTGTTGAAGGTAAGTTCCATTCTATATTCTTTACTTCATTCATAATCTATTCCTTGTTCATCGTATCTCTTCTATTTGTCTTCCACTCTTTACTTTGTTCCTTTTCGTGGACGAAAAGTTTTGAATAGGGAAGAATGTAACGACCCTGAAAATCCGGACCCAGTTTAAAATTTTAAAACCGCTTATTTTATGTAAAAATTCGAATTTTCTCAAACAACTTCCGTTGCCATCCAAACTTCACATTTGGAATGCGTCTAGATAGACATAGGCGTGCGCCAAATTTCGTTGAAAAATATTGAAGTAAATTACGCTCGTCGCAATTACATTTTAGTTTAAAATCTTATGTGAAAATTTCCTATCGTCCGAACTCAAATATTTTCTCGATGTTGCATAAGAAAAATATTCTGAACTTGACGGCGCATTTCGTTTCGTCAAATTACGCTTTTAATTGCTAGCTAAAATGTTCGCTCGTGCAAATGGTTCAATAAGATTTACCACTTTGCAAACGGTGTCGAACCATCAATATCCTTATACCGTTGTGTCCGTCTCGACGCGCTGATCACAACGGTATATTTATTTGTGTCAATCGGAGTTCGGCATTGCAAACTATAATTGTTAACGGAGCGCAAACCGGTCCGTTACGCAGCGCAAACCGGTACCCAACCTTCCAACGTTCAAAATTCTTGGAGCTTTGACCCTTCAGAAACCAAACAGCCGTCACCTTTACAGAAGACATCATTGCTTGGCCTGGGGACACTAAACCCCTTTGTATATATCTCTCTGCAAACCTCTCCCTGCATTAATTACTCACTTCATTTATTGCGTTGGTTCTCTGGTACGTATGCTCTATGCTCTGCAACTCCTTTCTTCTTCTCTTCCTATTCTTTTTTTTTCTCTGCAAATATGAAACCACTATCTGCAAATTCTTCTTCCTTTTCTTATTATTTATCAAACTTCAGTTTATTTGTTAAACTTAACACATGCTTCCACCCTCTCTCCTCCATGCATGCATGTCCCTACCCCGCAACCGTCCCCTCCACTACAAAACCCCATGCGACCGCCTTTCCCCCCTCCCCGCAGCTCCGCCCACACGCCATCCGGTCCTCGCCCCACCTGGCCACGAGACCCACCCACGCGCCTACAGCCCACACCCACCTCACGCGCCCACAGCCTGCGCCCGCTCAACCACTGACCCGACTCATCTACCTGCAACCACCACCCCACTTTTCTTCCCCCTAACAGCCGCCACTGAAGCCCCTACCGCCTCCCCTTCCCTGCAAGCTCCGCCTACACCACACAGCCCCGCCCACACCACACGGCCGTCCCTACCAGCCGCCCACGCCCCTCGGTCACCCCACCACCAGAAAACCCACAAACGTCCCCCATCAGCCCCATGCTCCACTCCGCCTCCCCGCGTCCACAACCCACCGGCCCCCTGCAGCACTGCCCACCCACACTCCACCGAGCCGACCACTTTGCTCTTTAATTATATACAGTTGTTTGGAAGAAAAAAAATCAAATATATGTAAAGGCAGTGATATTAGTTTAGTTTACTAAGTTTTATGTATAGTATGTGTATAAGTTACTTTATAAATCAGTAGTGTAAGTGTTTATTATATAGATATTTAGTTAGATTAAGGCACATACGAGAGTTCAGTTGAAAATATAGTGTACATGTTTAGTTGGCTTCGGCTGTTGGTTAGTTGGTTTGCGGGTACAGTATAAACTTTATGAACTTTATATATGAGTTGTATTATGTATGAGTTAAAGTACAAAGAAGCATGGGTTTAGAGGAAACAGTACGGTCGTATATGAATATATTGGTGCCTAGGTAGTTGATAAAGCTACAGGTTTTGAAAGATTTATATATAAAGCTACAGGTTTTGAAAAAAAAATTATAAAAGCAGTTATGTTGAAACATGTTTATATTAAGATATAAGTGTCCATGTTGAGTTGTTATATATAGTACAAGTTTTACAGAAGCAGTTATATATGCTCACTAACAAAGTTGTGTTGCGTTTTATTCCAGCTCCCGCTATTGATCCGGAAACATAGGCTATTTTCATCCCGCTTGTCGAATCTATCTTACTCCGTTGTTTGGTATGATTTATATATATATTCAATCGATATATATATTGCAATAAACAAATTATTGATTAATTATTTGTTGACTGCAGTTGTGTTCATTTTACGTCGTGCTTGTTAGGGCCTATTTTATCCATTCGTCTTCGTGCTTCGCCATCATCTTCTTCAACCACGCAAGGTGAATATTTCATTCACGACTCAATCTATTATGCTATGATAATCAAGTGATAATTGTTGTTTATATTAATTTGGATGTTAATTATTGATTGTTGGAATTGTCGAAATAAAAATTTTAATCGCTATGCAAGTTAAATTTGAATACTGCTAGTTTATGACAATTAGTTGTGACACTAAAATTATTATGTGATGTTGAATTTGGTTGTTAATATAAGTGAACTTTAATATGGAATTGAAATTGATATAGGATAGTCAACAATTTAAAATGGATTATATATGTTGAACTTGACCCCTTCAAATGTTAAATAAATCGTCGCGTAAAAATAGCATTAACTACACCTTGAACCATTGAATGTATGATTGATATAGTAATTTGATAATAGACACCAAGTGGAAACCATGATAATCTTTAATCCGCATGAAACGATAGTGTGGATTCTAGGAATAATTATATTAATTTGCATAAATAACAAATGTAAGTTAATACGATTATTTCAGGATTATTTAATAAACTGTTAAATTGTTATGTATGGTTGCTATTGCTTGTTTATTTACTTTGACACCATCCCAGTTATCACACTGCAAGTTCCCTTTGCTATGCTTTGTTTTATATTGAATGATATTGGATTGAAATGATAAATACCCATTTAAACAACTTGGCCTAGGATAGAAAATAAAAGTAAGAAACCCGATTGGTCAACAAAACCATTTTCGAAATTGAAATATATTTTAAATTAAGGAATGAACTTGACAATTTGTTTGGAAATTTGATAACGGTTTTAATGAATGTAATTGAAATAAATTTCCCGGATTTAATTGAGATAAATTTTATGGGTTAGATTGAAGTAAAATTAATGGATTAAATTGAAACGGATTAAGAAACCTATGTAATTAAATAAAATGAATTGGCAAATTTAATCGAAATGAGATTTAGAAACAAGTAAGTTTAGAATTTAACAATTTATTAGATTTGTTAGGTTAAGATTAAAACTCGGGTTTAAATTAAATGGAATTGGAACATGTTATAAATCGTATTTGAAATTTAGAGAATTTGACTTAAGAGGAATACAAAACTAACTAAAGTTTTATGGATATAACTTAGTGATATGTAAATTTAAAATGATTTTAAACTTACAAATTAATCAAATCAGGACATTGTAAATGAAAATGGATTCCTTCGATTGGGAATTTAATTGAATAAGTAAATAAATAAAATGAGGTTTGATAAAAGGAATTTAGTAATGAAATTGATTTATCGGATTTATGACAATGGTGGATGTAAGCATGAAGTGAAATGAATAGAATTTGATTTAATAATTTAAACTAAGTTTACCATTAAATTGAATTCATTGATTATGAACTAAACTTAATAAGCGACATTTAGATCTTATTAAATTAAACTTGAATACTTACCATTCAAATGTTTGGAAAATTTGCATTTGGAAATATGTTTTAAAATATCTAAAACAAATTGAATCGTGAAATGTCAAAAATTTGGAAGTCAAATTTGCACCTTGACTTTTGGACTTTGATTTGTTTAAGACGTTAATTTAACAGACCATCGGGTAATAAATACGTAGTTATTAAAGAGACCGGGATCGGGAATGGACATACTCTCTGTCGATGCCGAAAACCACTTTAATAACTATTATGCGCGAAGTGTTGATCCAGAATGAAGTGGATGGTTTGGTGAACGCGTTGACTGAAGAAAGAGAACGATATTGGATAACCCCTGACATGACTAAAACAGGAGCCGTGCCGGGCCATTGAGGATCGCCACCTCTAGCGGACACGCTTCTTCGATACCATATCTATTACTTTTGTGATTCGATTTGGGTGCACCCCTTGATTTGGGAGTGTTGTTTCGCGGTGTTGAGATAGTAGCTACTATGCTCAACATCAGTCCGGATCACGCAACTACTAGTATCTTAGTTGGTATTGCCTCATGTACCTTGTCATACTGATTATCCTATTCGCGACCACTACGTTTTGATTTGTACCTTGAGTATATGGATTGCCCTCTGATGACTTCCGGTTTTGGGGAAACTACGGTCTTGTATATGCTTTTGGGAATATAAAATGTGTTAAGGGGAATTATGGTAACGCCTTAACGCTATTTTAATATTCTATTTTACTGATTAGACATTACCTACATACCGTATTCTATTGTATATATAGATAGTTTATCGGATCCTTAGAGATGTTATTTTATTCATCTTTGAGTTATGGACTTTATTTCCTGCATTTGATTATCCTGCATAAGATTTTGAGTCCTGACTCGAGTGTTTCTTTTGTATATGCTCGGGTCAGTCTGAAGCTATCCAGTTTGCTGATCAAGGTTGGTTGAAGATGCTGAAGACTTAGCATTTATCTTTATCAGTCTATTTTGATGTCCGTGTCTGTTGGACATTTATGTATTTCTTTTCAGTCACCTTTTGTTTAGACATTGTTGTACTATATGTAGTAGCTTCATGAACTGCTATTATGACGATGTATTTCCGCTGCATTATTCTGTAACTGTTCTGTGACTGTGATGTTGTATTGATTCTCATTTACATCTATGTATTTATAATCCCATAATGATTCGTGTTTTGTATTATTTAAGTTGACATGTGAGGATTATTGTCAATTTAAATGGTCCAAATATACGGGTTGTTACAATCGGTGTAGACAACAAGATCATGATTCCCCTCGGGAACCACAAGAATAGGAGCATTAGTGTGAAGTTCCTTCAATGTCTGAAAGGAAGCTTCACACTTGTCCGACCAATCAAAATGAATGCCTTTCCGAGTAAGGGTGGTGAGAGGAAGCACGACACGGGAAAAATCCTTAATGAACCGACGGTAATAACCCGCCAATCCAAGGAAACTACGAATCTCATGCACATTCTCGGGCCTCTTCCAATTCTGGATGGCTTCGATCTTTGAGGGATCGACAGAAATGCCATCGGAAGATACAACATGGCCTAAGAACTTAACCTTATTCTCTCAAAAGTGGCATTTGGAGAATTTGGCTCTAAGCTGATGACGACGGAGAGTACTCAAGACAATTCTCAAGTGATTAGCATGCTCGGCTTCAGATTTAGAATAAATAAGGATATCATCAATGAACACAAGGACGAACTTGTAGAGATATTCCCGGAATACTCGATTCATGAGATCGACAAAGAAAGCAGGAGCGTTCGTCAAACCGAACGGCATAACGAGCCACTCAAAAGAACCATATCGAGTGCGGAAAGCTGTAAGAGGTATGTTATCCTCCGCAACTCGTAACTGATGAAAACCCGTGGCAAGGTCGAGCTGAGAAAAGACCTTAGCACCACTCAATAGATCGAACATATCATCGATCCTAGGCAATGGATACCTATTTCTGATGGTTAACGCGTTAAGCTTGCGATAGTCAATGCAAAGCCTAAGAGTTCCATCGGACTTCTTCACGAAGACGACCGCGGATCCCAACGGAGAAAAACTGGACTGAATCAACTGCTTGGACTCAAGCTCCAAAAGCTGCTTCTTGAGTTCCTCATTTTCCTTTGTAGACATCCTCGTGGGAGGACGACTAACTGGCTGCGCGCCTGGAATAAGATCAATGCGGAACTCAATTGCCCGTTTGGGTGGCAAACCCGATACAGGCTCAAAAACATCAGAAAAGTTACAAGCAACAGGAATACGAGATATATCATCATCATCTCGCGAGTCAAGATAATATAAAGCCATCTCGGAATTATCTACATTCCGAAGAACAAGAGATAACTGAGTAGGCAAATCCGGATGTCGAAGATACAAAATTCTCTCCGAGCAAATAATCCTGGCATCATATCTCACTAGCCAGTCCATACCCAAAATCATATCAAATCCCAGACAAGAAATAACGTGCAGATTCGCACGGAAAGAAAAGCCACATAAAACAATCTCAACATCATCACACAGCAAACTAAGGGTCGCGGATCCCCCAATAGGATTCGCAATCCTTAAAGAAGTAACCATACAAGAAACATCCAAAGATAAATCATCAACGAGCTTTTTCGATACGAAAGAATGTGAAGCACCCGTATCGAAAAGAACTCGTATACTATGGTCATAAAATAAAATAGAACCTTCCAAAATGGATGAGATATACCTTTGGGCTGAGAAGGACCTTTAGAAGCCTTGGTAACATAAAGATTGCTAGACTTAGCACCAGCCGGAACAGTAGGGCAAGCTGAAACATGACGACCCTCATTCTTGCAATAACGGCAGAAGAGAGGTTTAGGACAAGCTTGAATAATATGATCCAGAGAACCACAATTAAAACACTTTCGAGCGAAAGGTGTACCGGAAGACTGAGGCTGAGAACTAGGACCACCAGACTTCTTCTTCTTCTTAGAAGGAAAAGGCTTCTTCTGAATTGGAAACGGCCTCTTGTTGGGGTTTTTGGAAACCTCAACATCAACATCACTATCACATTCCTTCTTGACGGTCTCGAGATGAAGTGCCGAATCAACCAACTCCTCAAAAGAAAGTTTAAGTTGGAGCAACAAAGATTTCTTAAGATATTTCTTAAGACCAGAAACAAACTTCAAATTCTTCTTGTAAGAAGTGTTGATGAATTCAAGACCATACTTAGATAAAGCCTCGAATGATGCAACATACTCAGAAACAGAAGATTTCCCTTGCTTCAACTCAAGGAAGCGACGGGTCAATAAAACTTTTTCAGATTCAGGAACGAACTTGAGTTCAAATCGTCCCCGAAACTGAGTCCAAGAAAGAGTAGACTCATCAATCTCGGCTACAAGAAGCTCATACCAATCAAGAGCACACTCTTGTAATAAGCTAGAAGTTACAAGAACTCTATCATGGTCAGAAAGGTCCATGCGAGAAAAGATACGCTCGCACATGCGAAGCCAAGCTTGGACTTCAAGAACAGACTCGGAGCCCTTAAACGGCTTTCCTCCAAGATGAGAAAAATCACTGCATTGACGTGCAAAGGCAGACTTGCGAGGTGGAGATACTCGAGGAGGAACTGGAGGCTGAGTGCTCCTAAACAATTCCAAAAACTGATCAGCAGACATATAAACGCCATCCGGATGTGTGCCACTGGATTGCCCAGCATCCAAACGTTGTCCCCTGCCTCTTCCAGCCATACGCTGAAAGTAAGATAAGAACAAGATTATTCACAAGGTAGATACTTCATTACAGAATACTACGGAATAAAATGCATTCCTAGGCGTATTCCCCCAATTCTATCTAACCTTGATGGAATAAAGAGACACGATGATTCAAAGGTTTGTATCACTTGTATACTTTGATGTACTGTAATATGTGCTCTATTCTGCGTTTGTCATACTTTGTTCTGAACTCAGCTTTGATACCACGCTGTGACGCCCCACCTCTATACACACGCTAGCCAAGGACACTACAGGGTAATGCCGTCAACTAACACGGAGAATAAGGCTGGTTAGGAGCGACCATCTATAGCCTTGCTCTAACTATCTATTGAATACATCGACAATAAACATATCAAGCAGGTCGACATACCCAATGAATACTTAAAAACAAAACCATAGGTGGTTGGATCTATCAGAACAGAATATAAATCAGAGTTACCACAAAATAGGACTACACAAAAGCTATAACGAAAAGGAACAAGCTGAATAGTCCATGCGGAAGCGAAATAGGCTAAGTCCAAAAGCACCAAACCTGAAACAATTCGGTCTGACCCGAGTATGAAATACACAGGTCAGTCTAGCTAAACAAATCAGTTAGATAAACTGAACAACAATAAACCTGCAAGGTTATAAAGCATAATAGATATCTCTAAAAGAGATAACACAATCATCTAACGAAAGATGAATCATATAGAACAAGCCTCATATCATCGGCAACATATAGAAACAAAGGATAAGAATATCCCAAAGCAAGTCAAAAGGCAATAACAAATACCAATAAGGTGTACAAGTTCCACAAGGTAAACGCTATGCATTATGCGGCTCATAATGACCAACATCGAAGGACGATACCTAGGGAATATACATATGAATGAAACATCAGAAAATTTGCTCGAGCTCAGTAATGTACAAACAACGATCCATGAGCCCGAAGACTCCAAACCCAATATCACCCATGCGGCTCATAACTACCAACATCGGAAGCGATACTAAAGGGAAACCCAATATCACCCATGCGGCTCATAACGACCAACATCGGAAGCGATACTAAAGGGTAACAAACCCGAAGGCACAAATCCGAAGGCAACAAACCGTAGTGGTGAAGGTCGAAGACCCAGTACTGGACACCACTAACTGGCGGAATGTGTCATAACTCCCAAAAAGGAATCCGAAAAGTGGTAACGTGAGTCCCATAACCACTCGTTCGCACTAAACGGTTTACTATCCGTTAGTTAATTTCACAATCAAAGCAGTACAAAGTTCACCTCATATCATCGGTAAACCAAACCAAAGGTCAAAACGATCAATTGAATAGGTCGGGGATTAATCAGAAAGATAAACGCACAGATTCATGGTCTGTGTTTTGCTAACCATTTAATCACCCTTCCACTTCGCTCGAAGTGCGAAAGTGTGTGTTTTAAATAGAATTTATAAATTGGAGAAACGAGCTTTTAAATGTGATTCGAGAGATTATTTTATAAAAACCCGTGGATGAAGTCAAAAATAAGTTATCAAAGTCAAAGAGGCAATAAACCCCACTAAGAACCAACATGAATCGATAAAATCCGGAAAACCAATCAAAACGAGCATAAATAGGCAAAACAGGAGCAGGTCAGTCGACTGAAATCCCTGTTCAGTTGACTGAAAATTGTCCAGAAAAATTTCGGGCTTCAGCTCAATCGACTGAACAGAGGATCCAGTCGACTGAACCCAATTTCCTGCATTTTCTACTTATAACAAATGAAGTGCAAACTCTCCCAACTTTCAACCGGACGAGCACGGACGCTAGGGGTTTACGCCTAGCGGCTACCCGGCCCTATAAGCACTTCAATGCATCACCAAAACATGATCAAAACATCAAAGTTAGGATCTCTAAAGAATTGAACCCAAAACACTAAAAATTTGGGTATTCACTAATTCAATCCAAACTAAAAGCAAGTGCATATGAACAAGTGCTAAGAATTCATACCCAACATCAATGAAATCAAGAGAAGTAGATGTGAGTTCAAAACTCACATTTAACCCAAAAACAAGAAGATGGAGCTCAATAACAAGGAGAAGACCAACCAAACACTACTTCAACTCAACAAGCTTCAATCTAAGAATAAAACACATATTTCCCAATTTAGGTTTTGGAAATTTTCTGAAATTGAAGAGGAGAAGAGTTGAAGAAGATGAAGAAGAGCTTACCTATGTCTTCTCTATGAATTTGGAGCAAGAATTTGGAGTTTGCAAATGGAACTAGGGCTTGCAAATTTTTATTTCTCTTTCCCTTCCACCATTTTCAGTTCTAGCTTAAGAAATGAAAGAAAATGAGGATAAATGAAGAGAAGGGGTTGGGTTAGGGTATTAGTTAACTAGTGGGCTGAACCCAAACCCAAAACCAAATAGAATAAGGGTCAAATTTTCACAAACTCCAAACATAACAAAGATTATACTCAAAAAGATCGCAAACGCCATTTTGGAACCAATGGAGGTAGTTTCGAGTTCCAATTCGGCCATTTGCAGAAAGTAACATTTTGGACCCAAAATCCGACTAACGACGCTATATTCAAATAAAACATTTAAATATATAATCGTTAATATGCGGGTTGTTACACTCAACCTAGTTTAAATTTCTGCAAGTTTTCTGTAATAGTTATCTCTTCAATTTAGAACGTTTGTTTTTCCATTCAATAACAAGTTAAGTTGTTTAGCATATTTCATATCTTTGTTTAAATCCAATATTTTTTACTAAGTCTGCATAACATCTCAATCATGAGAATTCAACTATTGAACACTAAGTTAATGATGTTGATGTTAGCCACCTTGCATCATAACGACATGAACGACGCATGGACTACAAACTGTGAGTGAGCACCATGTTGATGGAGGGTGGGTTGGTGGTGGTATGGTTGAAGTATGATAACATGATAATACATGTTGCTGATGACGAGGGATGCCAGGTAAAATGTTGTGAGGGTAATGTTGAGAATAGTAGATGTTTTGAAATGACATAGTCATATTCGTTTGTTATAGGAATTGTTGTTGATTGTGAGGACGAATATCTCGATAACCAGAAGAATGGTGGAGTTTAAGAAAGATCCTTTTTTTTGCTTTTATTTTGTTGCTTGTTGATTTTTTACCCATTGACGACATGGTTTTATATGGTTTTGTATTAGAAGAAATCGAGCATTAGAAGAATGTGGTTAAAGAACTTTATTATGATGAATGAAAAAGCTGTGATAGTATAATATACAGTGTAGGGATAATAAACTAGTTGTTTAATTAGTCGTTGAATGATCGTTGACATGGGGTATAAACCAACAATAATTACAAATCCTTCTGTTCAGTTTACCAGCCGCCAAATTAATTTGAACAAGCAGCAGGCAAGTGAACAATTCATACTTGATTGCATTATGGCTAGTTTGCTGGCTGTGCTCTTACATTTTTTTCCTTCCAGATTTTTATACTCTACCAATAAGTTGTCCCCCATTTACAAAAATAACTTCTGTGAACACCATAGAAAATGTGATTAATATTAGAATTGTTACGCTAATGATACAGTTACCGATGTGGAAAAACCGTTACCGTACCAGTGCTGCTGGTAAACTAAAAATGTATATCGTCACTTTACCATTACCGCTAGTAAAACATCACTGATATACCGATAGATTGGTATACCGATGGTTGGTAATGGTAAATGTACGAATAGATAAAACATCAAAAGTGTGTGTATTATTTCATTGATAGTGACAAAAACAAAGTTGATTATCATTAATACCAAATCCACTAATGCATTATATAGCAACACAAAATTTTAACGTTAAGAAGTTACTTGATTCATCACAAGCTATTTATGGCCACATGAAAGAACATTTTGGCTAATTTCAAAAATCAAAGTCGAGAAGAAAACTAAAATAAAAGCATTATCATAAATTAGACCACAAATATCTACCCGTGTATGATAAACTTTAACAAGTGTCCATTATCTGGATTAATTTTATATTAACATATAAAACTATTAGTAAATTCCATTTCCATCGGTTTTAACATTTTCTTATCATTGAATTTATCGTTAACATTGGTAAACTTACCGTTACCATACTGATAATGCCAATATATTGATAAAGCTCATTATTGATTACCAAGTGTTTTATAATGGTATGGTACTTGTATATTTGTCGCTCCTGTAACATCTCTGATTAATATCAAGAATTCTCACTTCTACAAGATTTACAAAAACGAAATTTGAAAACTAAGCATTATTCTTGCAAAATTCAGTACAAGATAAATAAATAATAAATAAAATAGTTACTTCATTCACACATTTCATGAAAGGGTTGCACGCCAATAAAAATTACAACACAAAACACTTATGCAAACAACAAAAAGAGTACAATGTTACAATTATTTGTGCAAGACAACTTCAACTAGATATTTCATTTCATTTCTTCAAATGAAGATTTTATACAAAAAAGGAAAAGAAATATAATTACCAGCCTAGCACACATCTAGTACTCGTTGTCTTCGGATTCATTGTCCTATTGCAAAAGGCTAAAATCTTTTGATTGTAAGCGCTCTTGGATTCTTTCTTTTATAGCTGTACCCTGTTTTAAAAGAAAATAAATGTATTCAATATGATACTTTCTTTCAACTTCAATGGAATGTAAACAACTAGGATTTAAGTTATAATTGCTGAAGCTCATATGACTAAAGTGGACATGTTTAGTATAATACGTTTTTCCACTTTCATTTAGTTGTCCATTTGATTGAGTTAATCAAGTATCATTAACAATGTTGATGTAATAACAGTTAATTGTGAATATAATGATACAGTCAATATCAATAATAGGCGTTGCATCAATCTTCGATTTATAGAGATAATTTACTTGAAGGTGGTGATCAAATACATACTGAACTTCAATGTGTAGTGCGATAAAAATCATTAAAGAGAAGAATATATAGATTGCTTTATTTGAATCTTATTGTTACTCCCCATTTACTTTCTTTGTATATGATATGTTACATACAAGGAATGGCAGTTACAAGGTTTTCAGGTAGCATGAAAAGTATTGCTAAAGTATAGTTAGTTACTTTATAACAGCCACTACAGCCGCAACAGTTAGGGTCCTCTTATTTTCCGTTTTAAACACAAAAATTATGGCCATAATGATCATGACTATGTTATTATTGTTTTGTTTTATGCTGCTGCAGCAGCAGCAGCAGTAATAAAGGAGGAAAAAGAGAGAAGAACCAAGATAATCCTCGCGGAACAGTGGTATTGTTGGAATTCCTTAAAAAATAAGTTGAATGAAATATACAAAGTCCCACATCTCCAAATTGTGAGAGCTATATTGGTTTAAATATAGCTTTCTCATGAGAAGGTTGGGGGCCTGAGGCTCCCAAAGGTATGCTTCGTTGTGAGGAGGGAGATTATGCATCACCACCACACGCGCGCGCCGTGCGGCCGAACAGCAGGCAGATCGAAATCGTTACGACGAGTACAACATTCATATTGTTATAATAATTACTACAGAATTCCAGTGTAGTGGAAATCTGAGTTATAAACTTGTGCGACGGGTTTATAATTGATTATTCTCTGTTTTTGGTATACTAGACAAATAACATCTTAAGAATTTTTCTGTTTTCTTACTAAAACAGAGATGACAACAGTAGAATTTTCAAAGAATACTACTCACAACAGACCTGAACCGTTCAAGGGAGATGGTGATGATTTCTTGACATGGCAAAATCAAATGTTGTTTTATCTCACCACACTTGGTCTGCAAAAGTACCTCGAGGAGGAGGAACCGATTCCTGCACCAAGCAAGGAAGCAGAGGTGAATATGTGGAAGCATTTCGATTTTTTATGCCGAAACTATATTCTGAATTGTCTCGACAAGGTGTTATACAAAGTATATCAGCCTTCAAAGACATCAAAAGAACTATGGAATGCACTTACCACAAAGTACAAGACGCAGAATATCAGTCTTAAGAAATTCATTGTACACAAATTCATGTACTACAAGATGGTTGACTCCAAACCGGTGACTGCTCAACTGCATGAATTGCAAATCATCATTCATGAACTCGAAGCGGAAGGTCATGTGGTTGGAGAATCGTTTTTGGTTGAAGCCATCACGGGAAAACTGCCGCCGTCATGGAGAGATTACCGCAACTATCTAAAACATAAGAAGAAGGAAATCTCTTTACAGGATCTCATAGTCCGATTGAAAATTGAGGCAGATAACGGTGGAATAACAAAACAAAGCGAGGAGGCATTTGTGGCTGAAGGGTCAAAGACCAAAAACAAAATGAAGAATTTCCAGAAGAAAAGGAAAGCTCAAGACAACAAACCAAAAGACAAAAACGAACCAAGAAATTTAATGGCGAATGTTGGGTTTGTGGAAAAGTTGGACATGCCGCTAGAGATTGCAGACTCAAGAAGGAACGCAATAAAGAGGAGAATATAGTGGATAACATGGAAGTAGACGAGTCCAACTTCTCGGCGGTGGTATCTGAATGCAATCTGGTTCAGAATCCTAACCAATGGTGGGTAGATACAGGCGCTACTCGTCATATTTGTTCTGACAAATCCATGTTTTCTACATATCAGAAATTCGATCACGAAGAAAAACTCTACATGGGTAATTTTGCAGTTTCCATAATCGAAGGCAGTGGCACAGTAATCCTCAAGTTTACTTCTGGAAAAACTGTTAAGCTGAATAACGTGCTCCATGTTCCAGACATACGTAAGAATCTCATTTCTGGTGCAGTCCTATCAAAGAAGGGATTCAAGATGGTGTTCGAGTCAGACAAGATGGTTCTGTCCAAAGCTGCAATGTATATCGGAAGGGGATATTTATGTGATGGCCTATTTAAGGCAAATGTAGCCGTTATCGGCAATAAAACTATGTATTCTGATTGTGCTATTAATAAAATTGAAGTTTCTTACTTGCTTGAGCACGAAATTTTACTATGGCACGATAGATTAGGACACATAAACTTCCGAAAAATGAAGAAATTATCAAACTTGGGATTGATTCCAAATTTCCAAGTAGATAAGAACTACAAATGTGAGACATGTGTAGAAGCAAAAATGGTCAAACAACCATTTAAATCTGTTGACAGAAGCACCGACCATTAGGTTTGGTACATACAGATTTATGTGATTTTAAATCATTACCTACAAGAGGTGGGAAAAAATATTTTATTACTTTTATTGATGATTATACGCGATATTGCTATGTATATCTTTTAAATAGTAAGGATGAAGCAATAACCATATTTATAAAATACAAGGCTGAGGTAGAAAATCAGTTAAATAAAAAGATCAAGATATTGAGATCTGATCGAGGTGGAGAATATGAATCACCATTTGAACAGTTCTGTGCCGAAAATGGTATAATTCATCAAACAACAGCTCCATATTCACTACAACAAAATGGTGTAGCCGAGAGGAAGAACGGAACGTTAAAAGACATGATTACTGCCATGCTTTTAACTTCTGGTCTACCGACGAACTTGTGGGGGGAAGCCTTAAATATGTCTAATCACATATTAAACAAAGTTCCTCACAATAAAACGGGAACAATTCCATATGAGATATGGAAAGGACACAAACCAAGCTTTAAATACCTCAAAGTGTGGGGGTGCTTGGCAAAAGTTCCAGTTCCGCCTCCCAAGAAAGTCAAACTTGGACCAAAAACAGTAGATTGTTATTATCTTGGGCCAGCCCAAAATAGTAGTGCCTACAGATTTTTGGTATTCAAGTCTGATATAACTGATATTCATGTAAATACAATCATGGAATCAAGAGATGCCTCATTCTTTGAAGATGTGTTTCCGCACAAAAGGAATGAAGGAAATAATATCCCAAAAAGGACAAGGGAAGAATCAAACGATTCACATGAAGATGAAACTCATCATGAAATTGAGGATGCTGAACCAAGAAGAAGTGTAAGGGCTAGAACTTCCAAAACATTTGGTTCGGACTTTTTTACATATGTATTAGAGCACGAACCTCAAACGTACAAGGAAGCAATGTCATCTTCTGAATCTTCATGTTGGAAAGAAGCAATCCAAAGTGAGATTGATTCAATTCTAAGTAATAAAACTTGGGAAATTGTTGATATTCCACCAGGAATAAAACCAATTGGCTGCAAATGGATTTTCAAGAAGAAAATGAAAACAGATGGCTCTATCGACAAGTATAAAGCCAGATTAGTAGCCAAAGGATATCGTCAAAAAGAAGGAGTAGACTTCTTTGATACATATTCGCCGGTAACACGAATAACCTCTATAAGAATGTTAATAGCAATTGCATCCATCTATAATCTAGAGATTCATCAAATGGATGTAAAAACAGCATTCTTAAATGGAAATCTCGATGAGGAGATTTACATGGAGTAACCTGAGGGATTTATTTCCAAAGGAAATGAAAACAAAGTCTGTAGATTAGTCAAATCATTATATGGACTAAAACAAGCTCCAAAGCAATGGCACGCAAAATTTGATAGTGTCATGATGAGAAATGGTTTTCGTATAAATGAATGTGACAAATGTGTTTATTATAAACAACTTGGACAATCATATGTGATGATTTGTCTATATGTGGACGATATGCTAATATTCGGTCCAAATACTCAGGTAATTGAGACCATAAAGAAAATGTTGATCAACAATTTCGACATAAAAGACTTGGGTGTTGCAGATATTATTTTGGGAATAAAAATAATAAGAACATCTAATGGAATTGAGTTATCTCAATCACATTATGTAGAAAAAGTGATTGAAAGATTTCAAAACTTTGGAATTAAAGGAGTACATACACCTTTTAATCCATCAGAAGTACTGCATAAAAACACTAATGAGAGTGTAATGCAACTGGAATATTCTCGTGTAATAGGATGTCTCATGTATCTCATGAATTGCACAAGACCAGATATAGCTTATGCAGTAAGTCGACTAAGCGGTATACAAGTAATCCAGGGAAGGAACACTGGAAAGCACTAATGAGAGCGTTGGGATATTTAAAGAACACCATTAATTTTTCCTTACATTATGGAAAATATCCTGCCGTCTTAGAAGGATATAGTGATGCAAACTGGATTGCAGATTCAGAGGAATCAAAATCAACGAGTGGTTATGTCTTTACCCTAGCAGGGGCAGTAGTGTCATGGAAATCTACAAAACAAACATGCATAGCTCGATCCACTATGGAATCAGAGTTCATTGCATTAGATAAAGCAGGCGAAGAAGCAGAATGACTTCGTCACTTTTTAGAAGATATTCCGTTTTGGCCTAAACCTGTACCGGCCATATGTATACACTGTGATAACCAAGCTGCGCTAAGTAGAGCGCACAATTTTGTGTATAATGGAAAGTCACGACATATTCGTCGACGCCATAACACAGTTAGGCAGTTACTCTCTAATGGAACTATTTCCATTGATTATGTGAAGACAAATGATAACCTAGCGGATCCATTTACTAAAGGTTTATCAAGAGAGAAGATTGACTGCGCGTCGAGGAGAATGGGCTTAAAAGCCTAAACCATCAAGAGTTATCTTATACGGAAACATATCCTAGGGACTGGAGATCCCACGGACTAGGATCAATAGGCAAACCAGTTCTGAATAACTCAAGACGTAATGCTTTTACGTGGACATAGTCCAACTCCATTCCTATGGTGCAAAATATAAATGCATGCCTACAGAGGTGTTTAAAGGTTAAAACTATGTTTTTTAATGATGACCATATCTTGACAATAACAAGTGGGGTATATGTAGGATACTCTTAATGGTTGCGATCACCTATGTTAGTGTGAGCTGGGTCGGCTCTATGAGAATATTCAAAGGCTTTTATTCTCTAAAAACACTCGCAGAACCAAAAACTGTTCAGGACCAAAATGAACACAACCAAGAGATTGGATGAGAAGGGAATCAATGCTTCGTAAAGCTTATTGTCTAGATATACAATGAAGGCCGACGGTTCAAGATGAAATAATTCACCGATTAGCCAAGTAGATCCGATAAGTTTTAACTAGGGAAAGTTCAAAGTGAAATATCTACTTATCCACGACAAAGCATTATTCCATATGTACTCTGTGATATTTCGCTTTGTGTGGGGGATATGTATATTATCATTCATGTGGGGGATTGTTGGAATTCCTTAAAAAATAAGTTGAATGAAATATACAAAGTCCCACATCTCCAAATTGTGAGAGCTATATTGGTTTAAATATAGCTTTCTCATGAGGAGGTTGGGGGCCTGGGGCTTCCAAATGTATGCTTCGTTGTGAGGAGGGAGATTATGCATCACCACCACACGAGCGCGCGCCGCCGCCGCCGTCCGACCGACCGAAACGGGCCGGGCTCGGGCTCGGGTACGGGTCTAAAATGATCATTCTTTTGCTGGTCCATTGTTAACAGTTTTCTGGGCTTCGGCTGAAACTGGGCTGGGCCTGGAATATGAAGAGAAGTAGCAGATGGACGCGGGACTGAAGAGACACGACTTCTGAAGCGCGCGCAAACGAACAGGTGCGACCCAAGTGAGGAGACGCGGCCGAACAGCAGGCATGTGCAATGAAAAGAAACAGGCGCGACCGTTTTGAACAAAAGGGTGCAGACGCGACCGTTCGAAGGGATACGGACCAATTATAAATAAGGAGGAAAACTGATCACTTTCCTCACTGAATTTTCTTATCTCTTCCCTTCTAACAACTGCTGTTCTTACAATCAAAATCACAGAGTGATATACTCATTACAATCTCGAGCAGAATACGTCTGTTGTATCTTGGGAGAATTTTGAAATAAAATTCTTAAGGAAATCGTTACGACGAGCCTCAGACATAATCCGGTTAGACTAATTGTATGTTTATATACATTATTCTACATTCTATCCGTTATTCTGGTTATACTATTTATTCAAAATAGTATAACGCTGTTGTTGTAATTCATTTACAACATTCATATTGTTATAATAATTACTACAGAATTCCAGTGTAGTGGAAATCTGAGTTATAAACTTGTGCGACGGGTTTATAATTGATTATTCTCTGTTTTTGGTATACTAGACAAATAACAGGTATGTCTCTAGACTTTCCTATCTAGAGGTGTTGGAATCGAACCCCACTAGCATCAATTAACCAATGTTCAAAAAAATTCCACAAAGGTTGTGTATACTATCGTGTTTCTCTAGATTTTGTAATTGTTGTGGGATCTTGGAAATTAAGAACATCATTATTTTGGGTGTTCTGCATATTATTTTCTATTTATGACTTGAAATTCGTTCACATTCTTCATTTGTTAGGTTTGACGCAAGCAGATGCATACATAAGTGCATACATAAAAGATCCAGAGCCCAGTCTTATATAGCCTTATTTCATCTATGTGCCAAAAAAATTTGAAACAAAACAATATCTTGTTGATTTAATCCATTAGTTATGGAGATCCATGCAAAATTCAGTATGTTTTGGAACTTCTAACTTCGCTAGTGTGTGTGGATCAAGAGCCACTCTTATTTATTTTCCCAAAATTCTCGCTCCTTATTGCAATAAGTATCCAGATCAAATTTGGGTAGATATGTAATTTCATTAGCAAAATCAAATATGCTAAATTTGGAGTCGTTCCAAAACTTCTATCTCCTTCGAAATTGCATTTCAAATCATTGGTTGGAATAAATATTTTTGAAGGTTCGTGTCGACTTGCAAATTTGAAAGATTTAAATTTTTTTGAATGATTTAAAATTTTGCATAGACGATCTTGCTAATGAATATAATCCAATCCACATTTTTTTCACATAGAATGAGGATTTTACAAAAAGTTATAAAGGGATCTACATCTCTTCCTCGTATGATTCGAATAGTAGTGACCGTTGTAGTATAGTGACCCTTAAACCAACAGTAGTGACCGTTGCGTGCGCGCGCCTGGAAGTGAATGGCTGCATCTGGTGACCATTCAGACGAACAGACTCGCCCGATCGAAAAATAGCCGTTTTAGCGCATGCAGGCCCAAGCGGCAGTCGGTGGCCCATTTAATCACGAGACCCCAGGAGCCCCAAGGCCCAATCTTTGACATTTTAATATGAAGGCCCAAAGCCTACATTGCCACAAGTCTTCATGTCACCTTCTTCTTTTCTTTTGAATTAGTATAATGGGTTATGATATATAAGGTGATATTGAAACAAATATCCCATGATGTGGGACTTTGTTTCAATACACACTCTTATTCTTCCTCTTCCCCACTTCCTCATTCATTCATTTCTAACAATCCCCCACATGAATGAACAGTTGTTCTTAGCTTCACGAACCATTTATCGTATCGGTTAAAGTAGCACAGAGGCCTTGAACTTTCCTAGTGTTTACCTATTTGAATTACAGGCGAATCAGTAGACATAGAATGTCCTTGAACTGTAAGCCTTTTGTGTAATTCTACAATAGATAACACACGACAAATGTTTCTTATAATCCTTCGTTCTCTGTATGTGTTCATTTTTGCCTTGAACACCTGCCTGGTATCATAAGTGCTTAGAGAATTTGGCCTTATAATTCTCTTTGAAGCGGCGCCTTCGCACTTACTTAGGTGATTCTGTAAAGGGTATTCACAATTCCTCAAGTACAGACATCATTAAAAGTATCAATACTTATCCTATTTTTCCAACAGACAAAGCACTTACTTATCATAGGAATGGTTTGTGAGTAGTAGTGCTGTCAAGTTTCTCTTAAACTTAGTTGTCCCTTTGAACCTAGATCTTGGGATCTCCAGTCAACTAGGTGGGGTTTCCATTTTAAAAAAAACTTTTATTCTATGGGCCTTAACCCCATTCCCATCGATAAGGTTTGAACTTTCTCTCTTGGCAAGCCTTTAGTTAGTGGATCCGCTATGTTATCTTTTGACCTTATGTAGTCTATAGTGATAACTCCATTAGAGAGAAGTTGTCTAATTGTTTTATGTCTACGACGAATATGCCTAGATTTACCATTGTATAGTGTACTATTAGCTCTTCCAATTGCTGATTGACTATCACAATGTATACATATTGGAGGCACAGGTTTGCTCCAATTTGGAATATCTTCCCAGAAACTTCGAAGCCAGTCTGCTTCTTCTGCGGTCTTATCTAGTGCAATAAACTCTAATTCCATCGTAGATCTAGCTATACAAGTCTATTTGGATGATTTCCATGATATTGCTCCATTTCCTAATGTGAACGCATATCCACTTGTAGACTTTGTATCTTGTGATCCAGTTATCCAGTTGGCATCACTGTATCCTTCCACTGTTGAAGGGTAGTTTGTATAGTGTATACCATAGTTCTGTGTATACTTTAGGTATCCTAGAACTCTGATTATCACTTTCCAATGACGTTTACCAGGATTGCTGGTAAATCTACTCAGCTTACTTACAGCGTATGCGATATCTGGCCTAGTGCAGTTCATAACATACATGATACTTCCTAGTATACGAGAGTATTCAAGCTGGTAGATACCATCACCAGTGTTCTTTACCCAATTTTGGTTCATATCTACGGGTGATTTTGCAATAGTTATATTATATTGCTTGAATTTTTCAAGTATCTTACCGATGTAATGTGATTGGGATAATGCATATCCCTTTGGTGTTCTCAAAATTTTGACACCCAATATCACATCAGCCAGTCCTAGGTCTTTCATATCAAATCTAGAGGATAACATATTCTTTGTAGATGTTATTATGGTTTTGTTATTTCCTAGGATCAACAGGTCATCAACATAAAGACAAACAATGACATATCCTAAATATGTGTGTTTCATGTAGACGCATTTATCTGATTCATTTATTGTGAATCCATTTGATAACATAGTTTCATCAAATTTCTCATGCCATTATTTTGGAGCTTGTTTAAGGCCATAAAGCGACTTTACTAATTTGCATACTTTATTTTCCTTTCCATAGCTCAGAAACCCTTCAGGCTGCTTCATATATATTTCTTCCTCTAGGTCACCATTCAAAAATGCAGTTTTTACATCCATTTGATGTATTTCTAAATCAAGTATGGATGCAATTGCAATAAGCATCCTAATTGATGTTATCCTCATCACTGGTGAATATGTATCAAAATAGTCCAGTTCTTCCTTTTGTCTGAATCCTTGGACTACAAGACGAGCTTTGTACTTGTCTATTGAACCATCTGGTTTCAATTTCTTTTTAAATATCCATTTATTACCTAAGGTCTTGCATCCTTGAGGTAAATCAACTAATTCCCAGGTATGATTAGCCATAATGGATTCTATCTCATTGTTAATAGCCTCTTTCCAGTAAGGGGCATCGCTGGAGGACATAGCTTGTTTGTATGTCAATGGATCATCTTCTAACATAAAGGTATAGAAGTCTGGTCCAAAGGTTTTTGAGGTTCTAGACCTTTTACTTCTCCTTGGTTCCTCCACTTATTGATCAGCACTTATTTGCTGAAGGCTGTCTTCAGTATCCTCAAGAGAATTGGAGACTTCATCTTCCCTTGGTCTCTTATGAGCATCACTGTCAGTGCCCTGCTTTAAAGGGAATATATGTTCGAAAAATCTTGCATTTCTCGACTCAATGATGGTATTTTCATGAATATCATCAATTTCAGATTTGTGTACTAAAAATCGATAAGCAGCACTGTTTTGTGCATATCCAATGAATACACAATCAATTGTTTTTGGTCCTATCTTGACCTTCTTTGGTTTAGGTATCTCTACTTTGCAAGACACCCCCACACTTTTAAGTATTTGTAGGATGCCGGTCTATTTTTCCAAAGTTCGTGAGGAGACTTGGATGTTTTCTTTCGTGGAATTTTATTTAAAATATGGTTTGCCGAAAGAATAGCTTCTCCCCAAAAGTTATCTGGCAAGTCAGAACTGATTAATAAAGCATTCATCATTTCTTTAAGAGTTCTATTTTTCCGTTCGGCTATACCGTTCAATTGAGGTGAATATGGTGCTGTAGTTTGGTATATAATACCGTGCTCAGCGTAGAATTCCTCAAAAGGAAATTCATATTCTCCTCCTCTATCACTTCTTAAAGCTTTAATTTTCCTATTGAGTTGATTCTCAACTTCTGCTTTATACTGTTTAAACATATCGAATGCTTCATCCTTGCTTCTAAGGAGATACACATAGCAGTACCTAGTACAATCATCAATAAACGTAATGAAATATCTTTTTCCTCCTCTAGTTTGACACATTTTCAAATCACATACATCAGTGTATATAAGGTCTAGAGGTTCAGTTTCTCGTTCAACATGATGAAACAAGGTTCTTGTCAATTTTGCTTCTGCACAAACTTGACATTTATAATTGGAGTCTATGTTACATTTTGGTATGCATTCTAGATTAATCATTTTTCGCAGTGTATCAAAATTAACATGCCCTAATCTAGAATGCCATATGTTAGAAGAGTCAACAATATAAGCAGAAGATTCACTTTTATTCATATCAATGTTTGGTACAATAGTTGTTACATTTTCCTTGAATAAACCATCACATACATATCCTCTTCCTACATACACTCCATTCTTTGATAATACAAACTTATCGGATACAAAGGTTAATTTGAAACCATGCTTGCTAAGCAAGGAACCTGATATCAAATTCTTGCGGATTTCTGGAACGTGATGAACATCACTCAAAGAAAGCTCTTTTCCAGAATTTAGTTTCAGCACAACTTTTCCCTTGCCTTCGACCTTTGATGTAAATGAATTGCCCATGAAAAGTTGTTCATCATCAGTTGCAGTTTTATAAGTTGTAAACATCCACTTATTAGCACATATGTGTCGAGTGGCACCTGTGTCCACAAACCATTCCCTTGAATTACCAACAAGGTTGCATTCTGATATTACTGCACATAAATCCATATCAGAAATGCCATTTGTAACTTCAGCCGTATTTGCTTCTAATTTCTTCTTTTTGGGAGCGCGACATTCGGCTACTTTATGCCCCTTCTTTCCACAGTTATGGCAAGAACCCTGAAATTTCTTCTTCGACTTCTGAGGCGCATTCTCACGTTTTCTCTTGTTAGGTTTATCTGACTCAACAACATTTACTTTGGCAGCCATATTCTGAGAGATCTTTTTCTCAGAATTTCTATTATCTTCCTCTATTCGCAGACGAACTATGAGTTCTTCCATTGTCATTTCCTTACGCTTATGCTTAAGGTAATTTTTGAAGTCCTTCCACGATGGAGGAAGTTTCTCAATGGTTGCGGCAACCTGGAAAGATTCGCTAAGTATCATCCCTTCATCATGCAGTTGACGGATGATCAGTTGTATTTCTTGAGTCTGGCTGATCACAGTCTTTGAATCTACCATTTTGAAGTCGAGAAATTTGCCAGCGATGAATTTCTTCATGCCTGCATCTTCAGTTTTGTACTTTCGGTCCAAGGTCGTCCAGAGTTCCTTGGATGTTGCAACAGTACAATAGACATTGTAGATGCTATTATCCAGACCATTCAGAATATAGTTTTTACACATAAAGTCAGAATTTTTCCAGAAATTTGCGGCCTCCACTTTGATTGCATCGGGTTCGAGTTCGCCAACTTCAGGAGCATCTTCGGTCAGAAACTTGGCGAGGCCTAATGTTGTTAGATAAAACAACATCTTCTGTTGCCAACGTTTGAAGTCTGCCCCGTTGAACTTTTCTGGCCTTTCTCCATGAGACAGTGCCATTGTCGGAAGCAAAGGCGTTGGCTGAGTGTTTGTCACCGTCTGTGTTGGTGCAGAATTATTGTTGTTGCTATTTTGAGACATTGTCGTCTACAACAATCAATATTGTTTCAAGAATGTTATTCGCAACTACCGTAAAGTGTTACGAAACCAACTGTAACTTCAATAACAGTTACAGAATAATACAGAAGTAGTAACAGCAAAAACTGTCACTAATTTTGATAAATTGTAACACAAAAATGCCTGACTAGATCCGTATGAAAAGTATTACCGATTAAAGAGTCCGAGTCCAGTAGAAACTGTTTCCTTGAAACAATACTAACGTCATATGCAGTTTCACGGGTGTTAGCAATTTGTTCCCCAGGATGAAATGGACCAGCCCCGCAGCGTGGTTGTAGACGGAGCGCCGACGAACTGAAGAGACTATAGCACTAGAACAGAGAGATGTTGGAGGAAGAAGGATCAGAATTTGAGATAAAACTGAATAAATCATTCTCAGATTCTGGCCGCCTATTTATAGGCCGGAGGAGGTGCCCATTCGGAGCGGTCGTGACTGTTGGAAAGGTTGCGACCCTTAAACCAACAGTAGTGACCGTTGCGTGCGCGCGCCTGGAAGTGAATGGCTGCATCTGGTGACCATTCAGACGAACAGACTCTAATTGGGGATCGAACCCGGGTAACCCGCGTGACAGGCGGGAATACTCACCACTATACTACAACGACTTCATACGAGTATATTTGTGCAGATGATTTATGATTTATGATTCTTAAGGAGTTGGAAGTTTTGAAACGATTCTAATTTTTGTGCATATGACCTCCATAGCAATATATCGTACCAATAAAATTTTGTTACGATTCGAATATATTTTATATTAAAAATGAAAGGAGCTACAATGGGCTGCAAAAGAAAGTGATGGATTCCTCCTCTACACATACATACACACACGCACACATACATCCATACATACACACGCACACATACATCCATACATACACACGCACACATACATTCATACATACACACATGTACATACATATATACATACACATACACACATACACATACATATACATATACATATACATACATACATATACATACATACATATATATGCATGATGCATGTATATGTGTAGGCACACACATGTGTGTGCGCACATGCGTGTGTATAGACGAATCCATAGCACATCTATTTCTAGTCACTTTATATTGGTCATTGGATTTTATAAATCAGTGGACGGATTTGATGTGAATAATCAACTCACTCACACCCTCCTCCGCACCCCGTGCCCCCCCTCCCCCGCAAATCCCTCCCATTTTATTAAATCCAGTGGACAGTATAAAAGGCTACAAAAGGGCTAAATAGAGGGCCAATGGATCAATTCATTGTCTCTGCATGCGCGTGCGGGGACGTGTGTCATGGTGTCGAAAAGTAATAAACTTACCATTGAATGGCACCCTTTTTCAAACTTAGCAAGAAAACCAGCAACCCATCGATCAGCATTTTCAACCCACTCGTCATGAAGCACACTTGCAGATTTTTAGCAACAGTGTGCAGCTGCACAGGTAACAAATATGATAATTGATAGCCATTGCTTGTTAAAATTAAAGTTATTATTTGCATAGTAGATGCATGCAAAACCAATTATGACAATTAATAGCCATAGCTCCTCCGAATTTTGGAAACTAATGAAATTGGAAGATACCCCTTTGCTTTAGACTAACACTAAAATAACAAATAAGTTTCAGAGACCCAAGTTTCAGAGAATGTTAAATATAAAATCACAAAGTAGTTTTTGTTAAAAAGAGGTTCTTCCAATTTCTGAAATTGATATATATTCTGAACACTTAAATGAACATAGGAAAATTAACAAGCATGTCAAACTCATCATTTGAACATTAAAATCACTTGTATTTAATTGAACATTTACAACAACCAATCAAAACAATAATTAAGAAGCATGGGACAAAATTAACACAAATATTCATGTGGGATGAAATCATGAAAGGTTCAAAACGTCAGTAAGGAGTTGAATATAGAACCCAAGCACCAAAATAACCTTTCATTGAACAAATCCTAGCTAAGGATATAATATATTGAAAATTTAAATTAGAAGGTTAATGACTCAAAGGATAAACTCAAAAGGAACAAACAACAATTGATGTAATCACTTAAATATCATTGGCATATTCAGAACATAAAAATGGAATAGACTGGTAAACTTACGGTAGAGAGTCATGCGCTACAAAGTCAATATTGTGCTCATCAAGGAATTCTTTAGCAACAACCCACGGGGCATTTGGAATTACCTCATACACCCACCTGATTGAAAAGGAAAAATTAAATAACAATGAACAATTGCAAATAGTTAAAGGTCATGATAGGAAAGTACGGTGTTGAAGTTATTGGAGGCAATATCAATCCAACAAATCAAGCTACTGTACCTTATCTCCAAAGCACAAATCATGTCAATAACAACATAAAGATGGAACCCAATACACAAGGCTCAGCACGAAAGCGGGACTTGAGGAGATCGATAATGTACGCAGCCTTTCTGTTGAAGTGCAAAGAGGCTGTTTCCATTATAATGCATTGAAAATTGCATATGGTAGATAGTTGTACTGAACTTGTCAAAAAGCATTCTAAATAAGGTCGGGAATGTGGAAAAGCATATATATAAAAAATTAACAAAAGCATATTGAGTTTAGAATGTTAAACTAACTAGCAATTCAAAAGTCATATGGACAAGGTGACTTCTTTACTTTCTAATTTCAGAAGTTTACATATCTGCTTGTATACAGATACTAGAGACAAAATCATGGTTATGCTATAAAAAAACACAGTTACTTAAAGATTTATCTTATATATGTTCCAAGGTAAAAGTTAATAGCAATAAAAATGTCTTGAAATGGAAAATTAACAAATCAACTTGAAAATACTTGCTTGCAATGGCGTAGAGATTCATAGCGTTCCTCTTCGATCAAAACAGTTTTAACCTTGAATCTGTGAGTTACTTCATCATTGCAAACTCCCACTAAAAGATAAAGTGTTTGGGAACCTACAGGTGATACACATTATTAATAAGAATTTAATGCATGTTCTACACTTCTAGTGCTAGAAAAAGTACAACATATGGTAACTTCAATGTTATCGTTATCATTAAATGCAAACAATAATTTTAAAGTTAGCACTTGTTTAACATGTTTAGGAACAAGTCTATCCTAGTTTATTGGTCAAGAAATAAGTTAGTGGCTTGAGTTTAGGAAGTGGTTGGTTATTTTCTTATTTAAAGCTTTGTATTTTCTATCGTTCAATTAACAAGTGAATAACAATATAGTCTTCTTCTGTTTCATGTTGAATCTTTATCCTTCTCTCCATATAAAATTATAACATAGTATCAGAGCTAGGTGAGAAGGATAGAGAGAGATCCTGAGAGCTGAGAAAGCAGGTGAGCAAGAGTTTAAAAAGAAGAAAAGTGTGAAATTGCAGATGAGCTTAAAATAATTACTTCTCCATGTGATATCCCCTTAAAGCTTTGACCTCCTCAAAATACTGCTTTACCGGAATAAAATCAAAAATCCATTTTTTTCCTTCTTTGTGAACTTGGCAATCTGAATTGCGATCTAATATTGGAGCACTTCAACGTCGCTTGGATGTTCAACTATAGCCGACATTTCTCGTCTTCAGCTTGAAGCAACCACCGATCTCGAAGTTTTACTCATCGCCTTGAAAATAGCGCTGCTGCTGCTTCTTGAGATTTTAGAGACGTTGTGGATCTGAAGCTCAAGATGATGGTGCTGCCCTTTCTGGTTTGCGTGCCTGAACTCCTGTTGTCATCAATGGTTTGATCCAATGTTAGCGCTTGTACACTCGAAGATGCTCGAGTTTGGATTAGTTTGTTGCTGTAATGCTTTGGTTTGTACAGATGCGTGGATACGTGAATGACTTGATCTTCCTGAAACGCTCTATGCCAAGGAAATGATGGTTGTGTTGCTTGTCATCGATATGAGCGTGATGTTTGGATGAGGTGATGAAGTATATTTTTGTATTTGAATTTTTACTGTTGCGTTGTTGTTGCTTTAGGTGAAGGTGATGCGCTGTGTTGAGATGAAGATGTGGTGGTGTATTTGTTTCCTGAATGTTTGAAGCGTTGAAGTGTGTGTGGCCTGGATGATCTAGTTTCTGTTGGTTGATGTTCAAAGATTAGTCTATCTTGATATTATGGACTTTAGGAGAAATTGTTGTGATGTTGGAGACAGACTTAATTAATGGTGTTTGAAGAAGATGAGATAGCAGAAGCAATTGATGGTGAATGTTGGTGTAAGGGTAGAAGGTGAAGAACAGTGGGGTGAAAACAATTGTGTTTTTGGTTTCAGGAAGTTAATTGTATAGGAATTTCAAATTGATTCTGGGTTGTAGAGGGGAGTTTGTCAAAAACAATGGAGATAGGGATATGTTTCGGTAGAGGAGATGAGTTGCATGTGGGTATTCAGTGGTTTTTGCTACAGTGATGTATTAAAGCGTCATCATTTTACATTCTGAACTGAAGGCACGGGTAGCATATGGCGAGAGGTTGAGTGATCTGAAGCTAGAGGTTTAGTTATTGAGGAAAGGAAGATGTTGTAAGGTGTGGCTATAATTGCAAGACTGAGTGATTGGGTGGCTGAGTGGCTGTAAAGGCTGAAGAAGAAAGCATTCCACTGCATGATGAACTGGAGAAACGAAGCTGCAACTGAAGTTGGATCTAATTGTCGTGTCGTCTGCTTGATTCTATTTGAAGTCTCGAGTCCGCCTCCTTTAAGATCTACCGTCGCCTATCTGAAGCTTGGATGACTGAAACACTGTTTTCTGGTCTTGAGTGTCTTGTTCACAGTGATCTGATGTGGAGAAGCCGAGGGCGGTTTGTCTCGTCTGCGTTTGAGAGGTGAATGATGCCTGGAATTGGAAGCAGTCCTTGGTCCTAGATCTAAAACATGAAGCTTGTTGCCTGAACATGAGCAGATACATATACAAAAAGTTATAAAGGGATCTAGATCTCTTCCTTCTACATACATAGATACATATATGTATATATATGCATAAATACATGCAAGCATGCATGCACGCTGTAGCTCATATGATTTATGATTCTTAAGGAGTTGGAAGTTTTGAAACGATTCTAATTTTTGTGCAGATGATCTCCATAGCAATATGTTGTACCAATAAAATTTTGCTACGATTCGAATATATTTTATATTAAAAAAGAAAGGAGCTACAATGGGCTACAAAAGAAAGTGATGGATTCCTCCTCTACGCACACATACATATACACACGCACACATACATTCATACATACATACACACACATATACATACACACATATATATACACACACATACGCACACACACACACATACATACATACATATACATATATACATACATACATACATATATATATATATATATGCATGTATTATATGTGTAGACACACACATGTGTGCGCGTGTGTATAGACGAATCCATAGCACATCTATTTCTAGTCACTTTATATTGGTCATTGGATTTTATAAATCAGTGGATGGATATGATGTGAATAATCAACTCACTCACACCCTCCTCCCCCCCCAATCCCCTCCATTTTATTAAATCCAGTGGACAATATAAAAGGGTACAAAAGGGCTAAATAGAGGACCAATGGATCAATTCATCGTCGTGTGTTACCATTGAATGGCACCATTCTTCAAACTCATCAAGAAAACCAGCAACTCATCGATCAGCATTTTCAACCCACTCGTCACGAAGCACACTTGCAAATTTAGCAACAATGTGCAGCAGCACAGGTAACAAATATGATAATTGATAGACATAGCTTGTTAAAATTAAGTTATTATTTGCATGGTAGATGCATGCTAAACCAATTAAGATAATTAATAGACATAGCTCCTCCGAATTTTGGAAACTAATGAAATTGAAAGATACCCCTTTGCTTTAGACTAACACTAAAATAACAAATAAGTTTCGGAGACTGTTAAATATAAAATCACAAAGTAGTTTTTGTTAAAAAGATGTTCTTCCAATTTCTGAGTGGGAATTTTTTTTTAAAGGACAAATGATTTAATTTTTTTATTCAAAAGGACACGCACAAACAAATTGCTTCAAAAGGACAGGTCCAAAGTCCATTCGCATGTTAAAAATTTCTCCGTTTCCATCTTATGTCTTCCTGGCCGATTTCAAATGCACTCGTCTTCAGAACAGTAAAGTAAAATTAAGAAAAAAGGCAGACGAAACAACAACAAAATTGGTACCTCCATCGCAATCACAGACGTCAGAAAATAAATCGATCGCATAGTTTGAGCATGAATCTAATGTCGTATCCCCTCAATCCGATGTTCGACAAAAACCTGATACCGTACCACCTAATCAATCGGATAATCGAGCCGATATTGAAAACCTAGAATGTGATTTTGATACCATAACAGCTGTATCGGAAAATCTTTAAGAAGCAAATATCGTACCTGCAGTAGAGATGCAGCAGGAATGATTATTAAAAAGAAAAATGGAAGAAGATATACAGCAAAAAAGGGAAAAAAGAACAAAAGGGAAACAGGAAGAAACAAGAACAAAAGAAAAGGTAAATGGTATTATGAAACGAAGCTTAACAAAACCAATGTAGTTTTATTATGATACTATTTAACTATTTTTTATAGAAAATTGAAGAAACAATGCTGAAAAAAAAACCTGGTGACAAATCAACTGTTCAACAAATGCCAAAAAGAGAATTAAGATCGAAGAAGAAAAATGATAAAATAATTCGGCAGCAACTTCAACAGGCAAGTAATACCATTAAATTATTAAACTGATAGTATTAAATCGTTAAATGTATTTTAATAGTGTTAATATGTTTAACAGGAAAAAACACAAACAAATAAGGGAAAACAAATAGCAGTTGGGCAATATGAAGATGATCAAGCAAACACGATAAAACTACAAGCCATATCAGTTTTTAAAAATTTCATGTTCAAAAAGTGATACATATAGTTTGTTTGGTCGAAAACAAAGTTTAGTTGGTTAAAAAATAGATTTGCTGAAAAAATGATACTAATATATCGATAGTAATAGTTGGTTAAAAAGCTTGGAAAACAATTGCCATTTGTTACAGAACTGATACTAATATATTGAAAATTTGATATCAAACATCTGTTAGAATTAACGTGATAATTTGTATTTATAAAAATTAAATACAACACATACATAAAACTTATACCAAAAACCTACAATAGTAATATCTATTGTCTAATGGTGTGTAGCTGATTTTTTTTAGCTAACAAATTAGTTCACCATCTTTTTTCTAGGAAAACTGATACTAAATTTTTACAAAATGGTACCTAGTGTATATAATGTTTTTGTTCTTATATCAATGTTATAATTTTTCAGTAAAATGATATATATATTTCACAAAATGATACCCACTGTATAACAAACTGATACCTATATTTCATTGTAATTTATAACAAATATAACACAAATGTAACATAAACATTATACATACAACATGTTTCTTTAGAAATTAGTATGTATAGTTTTAGAAGTATTTCTGCCATAATTTGTTAAAAATTGATACCTACATTTAGCAAAAATGATACCGAATTTTAGCTAGATAAAAATACCATATTTTATCTCATGTTGAAGAAAAACTGATACCACTATATACTATTATATATTGTTTTGTTTCTATGCTTTTTTTCACTAACAACTTAATGTCATATTTTCATGAAATAGGATGATGATGATTTTGTCAATCCATCTAACAAAACCGTGCATACAACATCAAAACAAACAAAGAAACAGGTAGCAAAATCTGAAAATGATAAGCCAGAAACTGCTTATAAATGTGGCTTACAAGCTGTCTTCAAGATATTAAAACTGATAAAAGAAAAAAATGGACTGACCAAAAAGCAATTAGACATCTTAAAGAAGACACCCTTTTACAACTTCTTCAAAGTCATCTATGAAGAAAAAATAACAATGAAAGAATGCAAAAAGCATCAACAAAACTTGGATGCTTTGTACAACCGCTACTGTATGGAAACTGATACCTTCATCTTGGCAGAAGACAAAATGAAGGTCACTGCCAAAGATATAAGCTTTCTATTTGGGCTGCCATTAAAAGGAATAAACATAGAACCAACAAAAAAAATGACGCAGAAAACCATTCCACCAGACTGCAAAGAGTTTGCAACTAGAAACTTTGGCACATGTACATACATAACTAGAAATGTTGTGGAAAGAAGAATAAAACTAGAAATATCAAAAAGGAAAAAAGAAAATGAAGAAGATCTGCCTTTATTGATAATAACGCAAATACTATTGACATTTTTCTTTCCCAACAACCAACAAAAACTAAGATGGGGAATTCTACCATATTTGATTGATAGTGAAACAATGCAAACTGTCTCATGGCTAGAAACAGTAGAGAAAACTTTTAGCAAATTTGTCAAAAAGTTTATCTCCAAGCCAAGAAACATGTCTGGATGTTCCATGCTTCCACTGGTAAGATGTGAATATTATTAGTTTTAAAAAAATGTTATATTCAACATTGTTATCTATTTATATCTTTAAATGTTTATAGTATTGCCTTTGTGAGAAAATGAACCTCATCCAACCTAGAAGGCAACTTGCTGAAGATTTACTGAGATTTGCATGGTGGGATGTAAGAAAACTAAAACACATTGTTGAGAAATAATTTTTGAATGATACAAAAGTTGGCAGTGTAAGTTAAAATTAATTCTTACGTACACTAGTGAGTATCAGTTTACATTTTATGTTTTCTCCGTCTATAGTATCAGTTTGAACAAATACAATAATTATTTTGTGTATGCACATATCAAATATGCCTCTTTGCACTATTAGTTTAGCTTCTAATTAGTATCAGTTTCAATGTGTACATTTAAATTTTTGTTTCCATAGTATCAATGTGTCCTTGGCGTAGTACATCTTGTCCTCGGCATAGTACATCTTTTCATTTTGCACAGTATCAGCTATAATATACAATAATACTTGTTATCATTTTTAACACTGCACACAATCAATTACTAAGTGTACATAGTATAAATTTCATTACTATTCTATTTTCTT
Source organism: Allium cepa (assembly GCA_030765085.1). Lineage (NCBI taxonomy): Eukaryota > Viridiplantae > Streptophyta > Magnoliopsida > Asparagales > Amaryllidaceae > Allium > Allium cepa. The sequence goes on from CM060942.1 coordinate 115,523,374, forward strand.
CTATTAAACTAATCACTTAATCACTTATTAATGTCAGTTGTAACTTATAAGTTATAAAATAGTAAAATAGAACATTTGCATTTAAATTTAAAAACAAAATTACTATTTCAATTACACAAGTAAAAGAAATAAGCACTATTCTTCCACATGAGCACGATCTACTCCAAACAGCATCAAGAAAAGAAGAATCAAGCAACAAAAGAAAAAAGAACCAACGGAAAAAAAGAAAAAAACGAAGATGCTGAATAGAGTGGACAATGTTTTGAAGATTTAGTAAGCCTTATTGTTTTGCAAATGCACATTAAAGATATGGAAGAAGAAGCTAAGAAAACAAAGAAGCAATTAGAGAAAGAAAAGAAGTTGAGGATAGAGGTTGAAAAAGAAAATTTGAAATTGAAAGAACAACTGAAAGAACTCAAATCAAGACTGGAAGAAAATGAAAAGAAAAATTCAGAAGTTGAAATAGAAAATAAGCACATGGAAGTTGAACATGACAACATTCTAAATGAACATGCGCATGAAGAAACAGAAATAGAAAACAGGGAAAAGAAATCCACAACTAAAGACAATGAAGGTGAGAATGAAGACAGAAATGCTGAGTCTAATGTTGAACAAGTGCACCAAACAAGTGCTGACAATAATACAAAACAAGTGCACCAAACAAGTGAAAAAGAAAGTACATGCATGAAGACTGGAAAAGAAACTCAAGTGGATGAAAATGTGCTCCAACCAAATGAAGATAAAGATATGGAAAAAAAAGAAAAAAAGTGAAGACATATTGAACAAAACAAATGAAACTGTGTTGCAAACAAATGAAGATAAAACAGCACAAAAAGAAATAAAAGAGGCTCAAAAATTGGAAGAAGATACCACTAAAGAGAGCAAAGTTGCAGAATACACCGATGTAGTACTAGACTTAACACCTCCATCTTTCAATCTCAATATCACACAACAATTGCAAGAGGAAATAACAAAAAAGGACAAAGGAAACAAAGTAGCAAAACCTCCTGGTCGGAAAAGGAAACAAACTTTTCATAAGCAATCTTCTTATGTGAAAAGAATAAAAACAAGAGAAAGGAAAAAAAAAAAAGCCCCAGCTTTGAATATGGTCAGAGAATGAAAAAAACAACAAAAAAACAAAAAGCTGAAGAAAATGAAAATGAAGAAAAACAGGAAGAAATAAAAATGATGAAAAAGAAAGTGGAAAAGAGTCAATCCCAATGCCAATTCTAGTAATAGAGCCAACACTATCAAATTTGGGACTAGGAAACTGCAGCAAAACTTTGGCATACTTGAATATAGAACAACAAAATACAATCAAAACTTTCTTTGCTATGACATCATCAAATGAGTAAGTTTACAAAAATATATATAAATTTTGCTGGTTAAAATAATATTATATAATTAATATATGCCTTATTTTCTTAAAACAGAGATATAGCATGGACAGATAAAGACACAATTAGAGGAGGATGTACAATAACAAAAAAAGTACTACGACAACTTCTTGAAGAGAATGCCACACATGGATCGATACACACTTTTTTTTTGCTTTATAATACTACTACCAATAAAAATAATTACAAAAAATAATGTCTAGTAGCTATTTCCAGTGCTATTTATACCAAACTGATACCTACTTATAACCAAAAATGATACCTAAGTACTATATATTACAAAGTGGTAGTCTATTAGTTGAATGGTGTATTAACTGTCATGTATGACAAAATAAATACCAAAATAGTACAAAACTAATTTATTGTAGCAGTTGATATCAATGCATACTTTTGCTTTCTATTAGCAATTGATTTAATAGCATGTTCATAAATGATACTAAGTCAGTGCAAAAATGATACCCAGAAGCTGTTTGATCATATTACATGCTTATTTTTCTTGTAATCAGTAATATATATTACCATTAATAAAATAAAAGTTGCTAATTATTATTGAATATTGTTTCACCAATAACAAAACTTACATTTTCTTGTTGTTAAAATAGATAATTGACTGGTATTTATCTAAATGTGGGCTGAAAGAGCACAACTATGCATTCACAACGATAATGATGGTAAATAAAACTTTAATATTCAAGAATATCATAAATGGTACATATATATTGAATTCTAACTTATTTTTTTTATTTAACACCAATCTATAGTTTTCAATATACATGGAATTATAAAATCTTTAGTGCTGCCTTTCCTTGAACAATTTGTGGATGATGAATACACAGATGCTATATATTTCCCATTGCATTGTGAATACCATTGGTGTAACGACCCAGAATTTTCTAACCCGAAAATTCCAGATAGTTATGAAAAAGAAGAAAGAGATAGAAGAAGAAGAACAGAAACACCAAACATCTCACAATCGCAGCGGATAAAATATAATAAATAATAACAGTTTACAAAAGAATATTATAACTGTCGGTTACATTTAATATACATCAGAGTTTCACATAATATACAGTCATTGAATATTTACAATTATCATGACTCAGATTAACAATAATATAAATACAACGGATATACTCTATACGAATTGCCACCAGCTCGCCTCCTGAGCTCCAGAAAGCCCTAACCTGAAAATCCGTAATACTCGGTCTGACCCAAGCATTACACCAAAGTAACACCCGGGTCAGGCTGGAAACCAGCGTGAGTAAACCCAACTAACATGGAATACCAATGCAATCATTTTATATAAACCCGGGTAACTTATATAAATTTAACCAGTTCACAATATGTTGTAGACTTCACTTATTTCATACATACATTCCCTAAGTATCAAGGCTTAGATTTAAAGGGTCCAATTTTCTTTTAATCACTTCACTCCAGCATATAGATTTCACCTATCAACCTATAAAATATTCGAAGTGGTTTCAGGTATTTCCTAATACCCGACTCCGGCCTCTTCGAGACTCCTGTCATCCAAACCCAGATTATCAAAATGAAATACTCAACATTTCATATCAGGAATATCATCACATTCAAGCATCCAATACCATTCAATCATCCATAAGCGAAACTTAATCACATACAAACCAATTCAATTGATTCTAATTGAATTTCTAATCACATTCACTAGATTCCTTCATTTGATATTAATTAATTCCAAATCAATTAATTTATCAACCCTCCGTTTTTCATCTTAATCAATCACCCTGGATTAATTAGTTTCCAATTATGTTCAAGTAATTATCTTTAACTTCATTTCACAACATTAGTTATTTTTACCAAATCAATGAGTAATCTTTAATCACTACACAAATTAATTAACTATTATTAATCACACTAATTCTAAATGCTTATGTTAATTAATTCCTCATGAGTCACTTATTTGATTAATTCATCTCAATTAATCAATTTTTAATTCCATCGATGATTATATAAATTAATGATTTCTAATTATGTTCAATTTATTCTAATCCAAAATTTATTATACTAACTAATTAATCATTAATTAAACCATAAATATTAATCGTTCTTGATTTATCTCAACCGATAATTAACTATCCTTCATTTACTTCATTAAATAAATCAATTCCTTCTTAATTAATCATCTTGATTAATCTTTTGATTTGTTACACAAAGTAATTATATTTTATTAACTTCGTTAAGTATACCCACTAAACCATCCATCGATTATTCCAAATTCCTTAAAAATAACTAATTAACTCAATTCATAAATCAATCTAATTAATTATCCATTCAAATTATCCTACCTATTAAATGAATCACCAATCATTAAACCCTCATTAACTTTAAACGAACCATTCTCTTATTTGGGATTTAAGTTTAAAACCCAAATGCTTCGAGTCAAACAACAATTAACTCGAATACCAACCAACATACAAAGTCACAAAATCATTAGCACACATTCAACCAACTCAAATCAATCAACCAAATATTTAAATTTAACAATTTAAATTTAAATAAAAATTCAACAAAGTGATATTTACTCACCTTTGATTTTTCTGTTTGCAATCCATTCCAATCTCGAATTGTTTCTCGATTTAGACCTTGTATAACATTAGATGATTTATTAATATTTGAAATAAACTAGACCATTTATCTCCTTTTATAAATTACTTAAATAAGGATTTTGTTTTCAACTACTTTCCTTAAATATATTATTTTTATTTTTATTTATTTAAATAACATTCAAAATATGTATACTTATTTTATACGAAATGGTATATTGAAATTATAGATATGTTTATAAAATAAATCATAGACTTCACAAACGTATTTTCATATAACATTTTCAAATTCCTATTTAAATCTTTTCCAATCTAATTTCTAAGTGATTGTAACGACCCGAAATTTTCTAACCCGAAAATTTCAGATAGTTATGAAAAAGAAGAAAGAGATAGAAGAAGAAGAACAGAAACACCAAACATCTCACAATCGCAGCGGATAAAATATAATAATAAATAATAACAGTCTACAAGAGAGTATTATAACTATCGATTACATTTTAATACATCAGAGTTTCACATTTATTCAAATGCTGGTCATATACAATCAATTTATCATAGAATTACAATAATATAATTACAGCGGAAATATTCTACGCGTTCTTGCCATCCAGCTCGCCTCCTAAGCTCCAGAACGTCCTACCTGAAAATCTATAATACTCGGTCTGACCCGAGCATTACACCAAAGTAACACCCGGGCCAGGCTGGAAACCAGCGTGAGTAAACTCATCTAACATGGAATACTAAAGAAATCAATTTTTTTATAAAACCCGGGTACTCATATCAATTTACAAAGCCACAATTTATTTTAGACATCACTTATTCTACACATCCATTTCCTAAATACCATGGTTTAGATTTAACAGGTCCCACTCCTTAACATCACTTCAGTAAACCTATAGATTTCACATATCAATTTATAAAAATTCGAAGTGGTTTCGGGTATTTCCCAATACCGACCCCGGTCTCTTCGAGTCTCATGTCATCATAACCTAAGTTATCAAAATGAAATACATAACATTTCATAACATGGGTATCAACTCATCCAAAGCATCCAATACCATTCAGTCATCCCTAAGCAATGCTTAATCACATACAAAATAATTCAAGAGATTTTAATTTGAATTTCTAACCACATTCATTTAGATTCCTTCATTCAATCTTAAACCATTCCAAACCAATTAATTAGTCAACCCTTCACTATTCATCTTAATTAATCACCCTGGATCAATTTTTTTTTTTCAATTTCATTCAAGTAATTATCTTAAATTAACTTCACGATATTAATTGTACTTAACCAAAATCAATAAGTAATCTTATTGATTAACTATTTAATCCCCTTAATTCTTAATTACTAATATTAATTAACTCCTCTTAAGTCATTTATTCCTGATTAATTCATCTTAATTAATCTATCTTTAATTATATCGTTGATTACATAAATTAATGATTTCCAATTATATTACAATTTATCCTAATCCACATTAATTACTTCATTCAACCACAATATTGGTCTTCCTTGAATTATCTCAACCTATAATTTGCTATCCATTTATTTACTTCATTAAATAGATCAATTTCTCTCTAATTAATTATCTTAATTAATCTCTTGATTAATTACACAAGTAATCCTCCTTTATTAATTACATTAGTATTCGCTTATCAAACCATCCATTGATCATTCTGGATTTATTAAACTTAACAATTATCTTAACTTAAATTAATTAATTAATTCAAACCTTTAATTACTAAATTAATCGCCATAATCATTTATTAACTGAATTAATTTATTATCCATTCTGATTACCCTACAAATTTAATGAATCGCAAATCATTAAATCTTAATTAACATTAAATGGAAACAATTCATTTTTATGATTTAAGTTTAAACAACTTAAACCCCAATATTTCGAGTCAAATTACAATTAACTCGAGAATCATCCAAAATCACAATCACAGGATCATCAATTCACAACGCATATCAAATTGTTCAGCCATTCAACCAAATATTTAAATTTAACCATTTAAATTTAAATAGAAACTCAACAGAGTGAGATTTACTCACTTTTTCCCAGTTGTAGTCCACTTCATCCTCAACTTGATTCTCGCGATTAATGACCTTGTATAAATATTAAAGGATTTTATTAATATTCGATCAATTTGAATAAATAAATTTTAATGATTTAAATTTCAACTAGAACTTTTCCCTTTGAAACTACATATACATTTATAAAAATAATTTATAGATTTCAAAATTTAGTTTTAATTTTAATTAATTTTTTTTATAAATTCTCTCATATTCGAATATCGTATTCATAAATATATATATATATATATATATATATATATGTATGTATGTATATATATAAATGCCTTTACACATAATTTACTGCAAATGGATTTATAAAAGTGGTTTTCTTCTGACTAAATGCAGAGATGAAAAAAAAAATTATCAAGCTATACCTTACTGCTCACGCGACCATCTTCCCTCATCAATTTGTACGGCATCATCCCTGGCCTCACCGTCGAACGCCATCGCCTAGCAACACTTTGCAATCTGGTCGCGACCCCCCCACCTGCCTTCCTTCGCCATGCTCGAGCCTGCCTCCAAATCCCCCAAACGGCGACCCACTCCAGATAATCGAACCCTAATTCCCCCTCCATCAATCGATCGCGACTTCCTCCAGTAGCGGTGCTCCTCCACGCGCCCCCCAAGCTCACTCGATCGAACTCGAGTAAGTTTCGCGTCGCCATCTATTTTTTTTTTACAGAGGTTGATTTCGATCATGAGGGTTTGGACGCACTGAAGATGGGAAAGGAAAGTGAAAAACACGCGGTTGCTTAGGTAAGAAAATAGATATAGGGGTGAGAGGCTTCTTGGGTACGATAAAATGAAAATATCTATGACCCTATTCCTTTAAATTTTATTATATCTTCAAAACGTCGCAATAACTGCCATTAAAATTCGAACTCCTCTTAAGAAATGTCATTAGGCAATTATAAGATTCTACTCGTGTCCCGAACATGATGAAACGTGTTCAGAACCTAAGTCGATTGTATACATGAGTTACAGAAGAAAACGACCAGCTTCAAAATAAATCGATTGGAATATTTCTAAGCGTTTTGAGCTGCCAGGGTCAAACGACAACTCCGATTGCTACGAAAATTGAAATCCGATAATAACTAACTATTACGGATCCAATGGAACTGGTTTCGTTGAATTCCGAGACTGTGCCTCGGAAGGCTATTTTTAAATTCAATTTGAACGATATATTTAAAATTGAAAAAATTCCTTTAAATTAAATTTTCAATCCTTCTATTATCATTATAAATTTCATAAGTCTTCAAATTATTTAAACATGCTTAGAAATTCCAGATTCAACAATTTACCAAGTTTCAATTATTAAAATTCAATATTTAAACTATACAATTCATTGATTTCATTATCAAGTAAATATTGATATCTTGAATTCAAGTTAAAATTAACTTTTAAATATTTAAAAATCAATTACTATCCCAATTTAAATTGTTAAAAATTCCGAGTCGTCACATTCCTCCCCCCTTAAAAGAATTTCGTCCCCAAAATTACTAGATAGGAAGAATGGTCCGATACCCGTTTACCTTCTCCCAAAATTCACAATTCAACATTCTACCAACTATCTTTTATTAAGGCCCACTGTCACCTTAACCAACTTCCTAAAATCTTTTATAGTTTCCAACAGTACCCTCGTGCTCAATCATCTAAATTTCAACTTAAAACCAAATTTGGAATTATCAAGATTTTTCTCAAAATTTTTCTAACTCTCTAAATTTCCGAAATTTTTTGCCAGCGTCTCCTTTGCGCGGCTAGCTCGGTACAACTACAAAAGGCCTCTACAGGCTTCCAAATTCCAAAAAAAAACAAAAGCCAAGTGGCTATATCAAAAATCCAATCCAATTTCATACAGAAATTTAAATACATACCTCTTTGTCGGGCAATTCACATTTATCTTTTGAAATCAAATCCAATTCCCTTTTCCCTTTAATACCTGCATAACCTACTTAGCAATAATATCCAATCATAGCCCCTTCAAATCTTTACATACTTTCCCTTGCAGAATTTTCATCTTCATTTCTATTTAAATTAGCTTTCCCCATTTCATACGGATTCAATTTACTTCAAATTTTGAATGTTGAAATTTATCTTTTCAGTATATCTGATTCATATTAGTTTCATTTACTAGTTTACTTTAGTTTCAAATTTGAAATTGTTTTGTCGTTAATAAAATTTTTCCCAAAAATTTTCAAAAATTTTCTAACTCCCAAAATTTTTAGAAAATTTTGGCAGAGTCTCCTTTGTACGGAGGAGCTTTTACAATTTGACAAGAGATATAAATATATATACATCGACCCACCCGGTCGGAAAAAGCAAAAAAGTTCATATTTCCTATTTTTATTGCGTAGGCATACCTTATTTAGCATTTTAAGCATGCAGCTTATTTATTTTAGCATTTAGTGCAATCCAAATCCAGCCAAATGGCCTTCAGGTATCGGTACTTACTAAATTTAAATATGTAAGTGCCATATATAGAAAATTTATTAGCATTTCACTTACTTTCAATAGCAAAACTCATATATTACATACACAACAAGTGCCAAACGCTTCCCATAAGCGATTCGTATGATTTTAAAGCTTATTCAAATTGTTTTCAACCAAATTATATGCCATTCCATTTAATTTTAAGGCTTACAACTCAATTGCTTACATTCAATTGATTTTTAACCCAAACGAGCTCATATTCACTTCAGTATATTCTAAAACCAATTTATTTAGTCTCTATCAATTCACAGAAATTTAATTACTTTAGTTTACGCCAAACAACAATCATTTTTACGCAAATTGGTGATATCCACTTGAATAGATAATTACGTAAATTTTATAACCATTTTAAATTAATTTCCGACTCAATTTGTTTAATTCAATTCCACTTTAATTTATTCACACCCATTTATCATTTAGCTCGACACCTTCCATTCTTGGATACTTCTAACCATTCCCAAATTAATTCAATCCAAGTTTTTATTTAATGGGTTTTCACTCTTATTCAAAATCAAATTTCCATAAATTTTAAACTTAAGTGAATTTACTTTAGTTTATTCCAACATCAAACTTAAGTTTACTTCTATTTGATTCTCATTTAAGCAACTTCCATTAAATTCAGTTAGCCCATTCATTTTAAATTTTAAAATTTTAAATTCACCTTCTCAATTCTCAAAATAATATCCAAGCACATATTCAACACATTTATACTTCAAATTAATGTGCCACTGAACTTAAGTTCAGTCTAATAATCCAATTCCAATCACAACTTTGATTTAGTTTTATTCAATCAGACTTCATCCATTTATTATTTAACTCAATTAACTCGTCTTAAATTTTTAATTTACCTACTTAATTCGTTATCGAATTTATTTTATTAATACAAGGCTATTCTCAATTTATTTCTATTCACTTGGATTCTGTTTTGCCACTCAAACCATTTCCATTATAATCACTTCTCTTATATCCAATTTACTTGCAAATTTCATTAAATATTATTCAAATCACCTTTGAAATTTTATTTGTAAGTCAACCATCACATTCTCAATCCAACTCTATTTTATTTCCATTTTATAGCATCTTCACTTATGCAATTCATTATCAAATCCAAGTTGAATTCTATTTACAAGGCTAATTCACTTTTCAAACTCTATTATTAATTTACCATCCATTTGTTTAACCACGTTAAATTTTCTTAACATACTTTATCAAATAATTTATTTAGCTGATTTGCTTACTTCCATTTTTAATTTAATAATCAATTTTTAATTACAATGAATCACTTCATTAAATTTTCCCTAGTTTCAATTTTATTTTATAATTTCAGTTTGGGTTTTCCCTTGATTTTCCAAAATTCCAACCTTTTACTTTAAAATATTAAAAAAGCTTTTAAATTCACATAATACTATTAAAATAGCTCTTTATAGAAATGCTTTTTATAACTCAATGTCTCAACTAGTCCATCCTTGTTCTCATAGAAATTCAGTCATACGTTGATCAGGCGTAGGACTGAAAATCCATAAGTACTTAGTAAACCCGTTTCAACACCTAGTGAAAATACTTGGAAAATAATTTTATTGAAAATATAGAAAACAGTTTTGCTGAAAATAGAAGAAATATCTTTGGTGACAATACTCTGAAAATCATCACCCCCATCCATGGTCACAGTTACATCCCAGGGTTACGTTGCCCTCGCAGCAAAAGTCCATGTAACTACAGGTTCTCCGCGACCTCTCAATTACGCCATGGATCCCATACAACAGATCACAGTTACATCCAGGGTTACGTTGCTATCGCATCAAAAGTCCATGTAACTGCAGGCTCTTCGCGACCTCTGATCTCGCTATCGAAATGAAACCTCTCCACTCCTACATAGGTCGCAGTCTACCGAGATAAACTCAAACACAGACTGTTGGCTCTCAGCGTCACACACGACTTCCGCTATGTTATACACTACTCATAATCCCCAGGAACTAGTTTTGTCCGGACTCCTCACAGCAGCACCACCCAGTGGCACTCCTGAGAAGTTCATTCCAAGGGAGCGCCTTTTTCCCCCGAGCCATCATCAAAACACTTTATACTATACATATAGTATCTTTCAAATCATACACCTAGTATGATCTCGTACAAGGCTCCTTTACACAAAATCGATTATCCAAAATCGATAATTCCCAAAATAGGCTTTCCAAATTCCAATATTGATTTTACCCAAAAATCAAAAGCCTTTCCAAATTCAAAGGTTCCCAAAACCTTTTTCCCAAAATCCTCATAAGATCCTTTATATATATATATATTCAAATATATATAACTTAAAAAAAATTGGATCATTTCAATCTCGTATAAAACTCCTTTTATACTTCAAACATGTTCAAAAATCCTTTTCTTTCCGCAATAGATTCAACAATGGATGATTTGTCTTATATAACAAAATATATAACCTTGTTTGTCCAAAATCAAATATTCAAGTTTGATTTTTTTCCCAAGATCAATTTCCTTTCTATTCGCATTTCCTTTAATTCTCATTGAATAGTCACTCCAATTCTTACCTCAGTGGGTATTTAAACCAATTAACAGTTGGAACTCCGACCAGTTTTAGAAAATAGCTTGAAAATTTTAAAAATAGATAAGTAGTTGAAAATAATTATTAGTTCACCAAATAGCTATAAAATAGGTAACTAACTGTAAAATAGTTGAGAAATAGCTAAATAGTTCAGAAAATTTAGATAATTGTAAAATAGTTGTAAAATAGTAATTAATTTGTAACATAGTTGAAAAATGGTTAAATAGTGTCAAAAATAATCGTAAAACAAGTATATAAAATAATTTGGCTTTAAGAAAGAAAGGTTGTATATATTTAATAGCTTAGAAAAATAAGTTTATATCAAAACAATTTATATTGAAAATAGTCAAGAGCCAAATGTTCACTTCCCCAACAATTCAATTTAAATCTCCATTTAAATTGACCCAATTCCAATTCAAATAACTCCAAATTCCATTGGACTTGATTAATTCCCAATTCAAGTTGAATCAATCTTGATTCCTTCCCAAATTTAAATCAAATTCTAATTGATTTTAATCCTGTTCAATTTTAATTATAATTTCATATTATTCCAATCAATTTGAATTATTATCAATTTAATTCCAGAGTCCAAATCACTTCAATTTATCTCTACTTATATTTTCAGATTCAAATAAGATCTCAATACAATTTTATTTGTTTTCAAAATTTAATTTATTATTCAATTTTATCTTCCAGTTTGAAGCCAGTTCTTAAACAATTTTAATTTACAAACTCAATTATTCAAATTTATTTTATTTATACAATACTATTCTCAATTTAAAGATTCTTATTAACAATAGGATGATATCATCCAATTTATTTTAAGACATCCAATCACTTTAAATTTTTAAATCTCAAACCCGTTTTGAGGTCACACAAATTCCCAATTCAAATCAACCATTTAACTTTCCAAGTTAAATTCCAATTTCATCTTGAATTTTCCAATTCTGGTTGCTTTTTCTACACTTATTTAACTTCCCAAAGTTAAATTCCAACTTACTTAATCCAATCAACCTTACTCAGTTTGAATTCCCGCTTCAAACCTCAAAATTCTTTCCCTCTCATAAGTTCAAAACTTATATCACTTTGAGAGTTTTATTTCATATTTCAAGGAAAAATCAAAACTCAACCTCTTAGAGTTTATTCTAAATTATCTTTGATATCACGTATATCCATACATATATACATATTTATTTCTTGACCCTCCCAGCCATATTTTAAAATTTAAACCACCTTTGTTTTAAAATTCAAATCAAATTTCAAACAACCCATTGTTTGCAATAAGTCCCATTTCAAACTTACCTTTATTTAAAGCTTTTAAATAATTTAATTCCTGAATTCTAAATTTAGAATTTCATTTTCAATTAATTAAATTTCATTTTGGTTGTATATTCATTTTTACTGCATTTAATTCTAATTCAAGACTTCAATTTGGTTGTATTATATTACTTCTTAATTTTAATTTCAATAATTAACAACCATTCACCTTAATATTTATTAGAAGGAAATATCGCTTTATATATCAAAATATACTTTATACATAAAATCATTTAAAATCTTTATATAAGAAAATAACAAGTACGCGCTCATATATATACACTCAACTCATTCTAGAGTACTACAGACTCTATTAAATGAGTAATCCCCACCAGGGCCAAGGTTCTCACTTAACCTTTCGGCTCTGATACCAACTGTAATGACCCAAAATTTTCTAACCCGAAAATTCTAGATAGTTATGAAAAAGAAGAAAGAGATAGAAGAAGAAGAACAAAAACACCAAACATCTCACAATCGCAGCGGATAAAATATAATAATAAATAATAACAGTCTACAAGAGAGTATTATAACTGTCGATTACATTTTAATACATCAGAGTTTCACATTTATTCAAATGCTGGTCATATACAATCAATTTATCATAGAATTACAATAATATAATTACGGCGGAAATATTCTACGCGTTCTTGCCATCCAGCTCGCCTCTTGAGCTCCAGAACGCCCTACCTGAAAATCTGTAATACTCGGTCTGACCCGAGCATTACACCAAAGTAACACCCGGGTTAGGCTGGAAACCAGCGTGAGTAAACTCATCTAACACGGAATACTAAAGAAATCAATTTTTTTATAAAACCCGGGTACTCATATCAATTTACAAAGCCACAATTTATTTTAGACATCACTTATTCTACACATCCATTTCCTAAATACCATGGTTTAGATTTAACAGGTCCCACTCCTTAACATCACTTCAGTAAACCTATAGATTTCACATATCAATTTATAAAAATTCGAAGTGGTTTCGGGTATTTCCCAATACCGACCCCGGTCTCTTCGAGTCTCATGTCATCATAACCTAAGTTATCAAAATGAAATACATAACATTTCATAACATAGGTATCAACTCATCCAAAGCATCCAATACCATTCAGTCATCCCTAAGCAATGCTTAATCACATACAAAATAATTCAAGTGATTTTAATTTGAATTTCTAACCACATTCATTTAGATTTCTTCATTCAATCTTAATCAATTCCAAACTAATTAATTAGTCAACCCTTCACTATTCATCTTAATTAATCACCCTGGATCAATTTTTTTTTAATTTCATTCAAGTAATTATCTTAAATTAACTTCACAATATTAATTGTACTTAACCAAAATCAATAAGTAATCTTATTGATTAACTATTTAATCCCCTTAATTCTTAATTACCAATATTGATTAACTCCTCTTAAGTCATTTATTCCTGATTAATTCATCTTAATTAATCTATCTTTAATTATATCGTTAATTACATAAATTAATGATTTCCAATTATATTACAATTTATCCTAATCCACATTAATTACTTCATTCAACAACAATATTGGTCTTCCTTGAATTATCTCAACCTATAATTAGCTATCCATTTATTTACTTCATTAAATAGATCAATTTCTCTCTAATTAATTATCTTAATTAATCTCTTGATTAATTACACAAGTAATCCTCCTTTATTAATTACATTAGTATTCACTTATCAAACCATCCATTGATCATTCTGGATTTATTAAACTTAATAATTAGCTTAACTTAAATTAATTAATTAATTCAAACCTTTAATTACTAAATTAATCGCCCCAATCATTTATTAACATAATTAATTTATTATCCATTCTGATTACCCTACAAATTTAATGAATCGCAAATCATTAAATCTTAATTAACATTAAATGGAAACAATTCATTTTTATGATTTAAGTTTAAACAACTTAAACCCCAATATTTCGAGTCAAATTACAATTAACTCGAGAATCATCCAAAATCACAATCACAGGATCATCAATTCACAACGCATATCAAATTGCTCAGCCATTCAACCAAATATTTAAATTTAACCATTTAAATTTAAATAGAAACTCAACAGAGTGAGATTTACTCACTTTTTCCCAGCTGTAGTCCACTTCATCCTCAACTTGATTCTCGCGATTAACGACCTTGTATAAATATTAAAGGATTTTATTAATATTCGATCAATTTGAATAAATAAATTTTAATGATTTAAATTTCAACTAGAACTTTTCCCTTTGAAACTACATATACATTTATAAAAATAATTTATAGATTTCAAAATTTAATTTTAATTTTAATTAATTTTTTTTATAAATTCTCTCATATTCGAATATCGTATTCATAAATATATATATATATATATATATGTATATATATATAAATTGCCTTTACACATAATTTACTGCAAATGGATTTATAAAAGTGGTTTTCTTCTGACTAAATGCAGAGATGAACAAAAAATTATCAAGCTATACCTTACTGCTCGCGCGACCATCTTCCCTCATCAATTTGTACGGCATCATCCCTGGCCTCACCGTCGAACGCCATCGCCTAACAACACTTTGCAATCTGGTCGCGACCCTCCCTACCTGCCTTCCTTCGCCGTGCTCAAGCCTGCCTCCAAATCCCCCAAACGGCGACCCACTCCAGATAATCGAACCCTAATTCCCCCTCCATCAATCGATCGCGACTTCCTCCAGCAGCGGTGCTCCTCCACGCGCCCCCCCAAGCTCACTCGATCGAACTCGAGTAAGTTTCGCGTCGCTATCTATTTTTTATTTTTACAGAGGTTGATTTCGATCATGAGGGTTTGGACGCACTGAAGATGGGAAAGGAAAGTGAAAAACACGAGGTTGCTTAGGTAAGAAAATAGATATAGGGGTGAGAGGCTTCTTGGGTACGATAAAATGAAAATATCTATGACCCTATTCCTTTAAATTTTATTATATCTTCAAAACGTCGCAATAACTGCCATTAAAATTCGAACCCCTCTTAAGAAATGTCATTAGGCAATTATAAGATTCTACTCGTGTCCCGAACATGATGAAACGTGTTCAGAACCTAAGTCGATCGTATACACGAGTTACAGAAGAAAACGACCAGCTTCAAAATAAATCGATTAGAATATTTCTAAGCGTTTTGAGCTGCCAGGGTCAAACGACAACTCCGATTGCTACGGAAATTGAAATCCGATAATAACTAACTATTACGGATCCAAAGAAACTGGTTTCGTCGAATTCCGAGACCGTGCCTCGGAAGGCTATTTTTAAATTCAATTTGAACGATATATTTAAAATTGAACAAATTCCTTTAAATTAAATTTTCAATCCTTCTATTATCATTATAAATTTCATAAGTCTTCAAATTATTTAAACAGGCTTAGAAATTCCAGATTCAACAATTTACCAAGTTTCAATTATTAAAATTCAATATTTAAACTATACAATTCATTGATTTCATTATCAAGTAAATATTGATATCTTGAATTCAAGTTAAAATTAACTTTTAAATATTTAATAATCAATTACTATCCCAATTTAAATTGTTAAAAATTCCGGGTCGTCACAGTGATCTTTTCAAGACGTAAAACCCTTATATTTTCAAAATCATAACTATACATGTTCTTACAGTATTTTTATTTTATTTTATTATATTTTTTTTAAATTCTGCAATACCTATTCTAACAGTAAACCAAAATTATTATTTATATATATATATATATATATTCTTTTAACCAGGCAAATTGAAAATGAATAGACTAAGATAACTTACAGAAGTAAATTAAGAAACTAACTTCCCTTCGAACAACCCCAGACCTCCCACACTTAATCGTGCTGCCCTACTTGCTCTGGCCATACCATGACAACAACCCAGTTCACGAATCCTTCCCGAGCGCGCACGCGGCAACCTTGAATCCCCCAAGCTCGAACAACGAAACCCTAGTTCCACTTGTATTCCACCACCGCGACATCCCCCTTCAATCATGGCGGCACCGCCGAAATCCCTCATTCGAAACCCTAGTACGAGAGCCTCCTTTTAATTGCCTACGAATTTGCGAGCCTCCGAAGCTTCCTGACGACGACATGCCGTAGATGCCCCAGCGCGTGCGAACGCCTGCTCCCTTTGGACGCAACGGTCTTGTCGCGATTCAATCTTTTGTGCGATCGATTTGGATTACTCTTTCGTTTAATTTGAGGATGAGAGGGTCGAGAGGGAGAGCGGCGACCATTTTTTTTTTAAACTTTGAACGATTTCATTTCAAAAATAAAGGAAAGGGCACGGTACTAAATAGATTTGAACGAAGGAAAAAAATACCTACCTGCCTTAATTTATTTAATCAACGAAGAAGCGTAAGAAGGAAGCTAAGGAAACGTATTAAAAAATTTGGGAATGGCTTCTTGAGTACGCCTGATGTGATGACCCGCAAATCCGTACTCCTTGAATATACACTAATCTCCATAGATTAACTCAAGATGAACAGAAATACGAATTATCAATGTTTTAAGAAAAGAAAAGAGCTAGAAGGAGAGATAGGAAAATAGAGGGAAAAGAAAACAGAACATAGAAAACAGAACGGAAAGAGAGAAAACAACTGAACAACATCAGAATCTCACAATCGCAGCGGAACAACATATAATAATAAATGAATAATCTTTAAATAAAGAACTATATCAGTTATTACATTACATTACATTTCATTACATCATATCATCAGAGTGTACAACAACAACAACAAACAGTGCAGTGGAAAAAGAAATACTATATACTAGTAATACGCCATGCCATCCAGCTTGCCTCCAGCAACTCCTGAATATCCAGAATATCCTGATAAACCTAACTCTTAACTGCCCATGTGGAAATTGGTGGGCACCCAGAGTTTAGGAAGGAAAACAATAAACTCCGAGTCAGTCATGTGACTGGTGTGAGGATTCAAAACAGTTTATTTATCTTTAAAATCAAAATAGAGGAATAGTTTTAAAGTCAATTCGCAATGCTTTTAGAAATGAGACTACCATAAGGCCTCCCGCACACACACACAATGCAAACGCAGAATCGGAGGAGATTTCTCCTTATGATAGTCAAAGATGCTTGATACGTATTTAAAAGATCATTTTATATTATTACTAGTGCATAGTGTAGGAAAAATTCATTTCGAAAGTAGAATATAAATCTTAGCCAACATACGACCATTATCGTATGCCTACTATAGCTACCATCCAAACAGTGGTGACCACCATAAGTGAATGGCAGGTTCTACAACTAATACCGTACAAAGTTTCGTATTGGGAATTGGATTTCCAACGAATGATCAGGCCAAGGAACTTCCCATTGCCACATGAGAATGCCTCTGGATGGACATCCCCGAGAACCAAACCGGATCTCTACCAACACAAGGCCGGGTTACCCCTAACTGAGTAACAACTGACCGAATATGCCATCCCCCGGTCCTTTGGGACCTTTCAACCTAGCGCTCGCAATCAATTCACACAATCATAAAGTGTTTTCAACATGAGTAAGTATCTGGGCTCCATACCATGATACCACCCTTTTCCAGAAGGAAATGCACATATCCTAAAGGGCGCTACCCCTCATAACCTTGCCGCATCTTTCCTGTTTTGACCATTCCCGAGGTGTGAGGCTCGACGAAGTCACGTCCACAAAAACATACTTTATACAAAAGCCATGCTTTGGGTCAACAAATGATCATAGAAATGATCACCAGGATAGACGATCAAATAAACGATCCTATCACAAATAATCAACACAATGATCATTTCACAGCAACACTCAGCATGTCACATTACCAAATTGGGAATATATCGCTGATAACATTCAACTACATAACCTCTGAGCTCGTACGTCTCAGAGAAGGGTGTTAAGCTAAAAGAATAAATTCTCCGCCACCAACAGAAATATATTTGAAAGAAATCTGCTTTATATCTCAATTTGTAATGTCAGACATACAATCTATACAAGTCTGTTCCGGGCTCGAACAAAGCCGAAGGCACTTCTCACGAAGCCCTTGCAATCCGGGTATTCACAATCCCGATCGAATTTCCCATCACTTAGGAAATCTCTATACCAGGAGCTACCCAGTGCAGAGACAATCGATAGGTCATCCTATCGCTTTCGCAAATACCCGGTCTTCAACACCGGTCATCAAATGCAATTCATAACGACGTATCACATATTCGGAATGGGTTATACGACCCCATGGTCCTTTCCCGGTTAACCCGAATAGTGAGCGCTTATTCAAAAATAAGTGTGGCATTCAAATTCAACAAATCACAACAAATACCCATTCAAAGGGAAATATCGATAGTCGGTTATTGAACTATCAATGGATATGCACACATCACCAGTTTCCAAATAATTTTTCAAATTATTTATTTTCCAAAAATCATATCTTTACAAGATATATAATTTTCACACTTCAAAAATAAATCAATATTTATCTTTAAACAAATTCCACTTGCTTTTATAAATTCCTTAGTGAATTTATATTTCGCAATATCCATGCATATACGATTTCAATTTTTCATTTCAATTTATCTTCAAAAAGATAAATTCTCTAAATATTCACTTTATATTGGAAAACATTTCCATACTTACTTATTAAGTAATTCTCAATCCATTTATTTTCAACACTTGGAAAATATTCAATATACTTCAATCGAAATTAAGTATATATTTCATTCTTTAAGGAAATCATTCTCTTAACCATATTTATTTGGGCCAAAACGAATGTTGCGTAAAACATCGTTACAACAACCCAAAATCACTAGTATAGGGATTCGAAATTAAAAATAGATATATAAATCCCAATACTATACAAAACATTTCATTTTCGGAAATCATTTACTATAACAACAGTGTTATAGTCCACCATTTCCTTCTATTTCTCGAAAACGTCTATTTCAACAATAAATGTTGAAATCTATGGTTTCGAATCTCAACACATTTTAAAACATCATTAGATCGTTTTAATTCAGTTCAAAATATCACATCCTAAACATTTTCTTTAACATATTATTCACTATTCAAAAACGTGAATATACTACGTTAACAAATATCATCATTTCCATTCATTTTATTTTAAAGGATTACTCAGTGTCTACAACGTGAATATAACTCCATAAATAAATTATAACAATTTATTTATCAAAATAAGTCAACTGCGAATTTATAAAACAATGTTTATAAATTCCATTTCTATTTATTTTATAACTCCTTTTTATAAATCTCCTTTATTAATCTATTCGATTTATAACTCAATTATAAACCAAAAGTTCACATTATAAGTTAAACACTTATAATTTATTTGTTTACAAGAATCGTTCTTTTAAACATCCCAATTCATAAATCTTATAACTTATAAGATTCATTTAATCAAAAATCCATTCTTCAATTAACTTTTCAAATTTTATAAACCTACTGCTTATAAAATTCCATTTATAACTTCACCGTTTATAATTCTATGAATTTCATTCATTTATGAAATTCATTCACAATCCATTCTAACACTTATAAAAACTCGTTTTATAATTCAAATATTTTCATTTATAAATTATCAATTTATTAATCCTTTATAAAATCAATTTATACTATTATTTCAAAACATCTTTAGTCTCCTTTATAATTTCACCATTCTCTTGATTTATAAAATAATCAAATTTATAAATCCTATATTTAAACTTTTCACAATAAATTCAAAAATTCCGATTTAACTATTCTATAAAATCATTAGCATCATATTCTCAAAAATCAGTTTTTTTTTACTATATTTCTCAAAAATCATAATTTTTATAACATTAAAATTATACGTTTATTCATTTAAAATAAACCAATTCCAAAAATATTGTATATTTTCAAAAATCATTTTAAAATTCCAAAATTTGGTCCAATGATGCTACATACCCAATAGTCAATCACGACAACAACGATATCATATATCGATATGATAATCCATCAAATATCAAAATATCTGAAATCAAATAAATACTGTTGAGGAATCCAGTTGGATCCCTCCAACCTGTTTTCTTGCATCCACAAACATTAGCACAATACCAATTCCGCTCCAGTACGAAATTATCGCGGTATATGGGATTTAAAATATTATCCGCTTAATAGACGGCGCAATAGGGTCTCATCCGCTATACAAATGCGGGGAATCAATAACTCCAATATATACATATGCCAATATATATATGTTGCTATTATATATAATACTAATTTCACTGTTTATGAAATATTCGCGGTATATGTTTTTAATAAATAACATCCGCTTACTAACGACGCATAATGTCTATTTTAACAATCAATAGATAACAATCATCATTCAAACATGCATTCAAATATTTTAAATCTAACTATTTAAAATAAAAATCGAAACTGATTCGATTGAGTGAGAAGTTCTCACCTTGATTTCAATTTCTTTTTAGCGATTTATTTCAAATAAAATTAAACGAACGTTTAATTTTACCCAAAATTCTCACTAACTCCAAACGACTCCAATCCAATTCCATCGCTTAGTGCTCGTCCATACGATTCCAACGCAACTGGTTTCGCGCGTTTTCGACCTCGTATGAAAAAGTTATGAATTTTTGAAGTTTGTACACGATTTAAACTAAAATTTACAACATAAATTAACTAATTTTAAACCTATTCAATTTAGAGCCACTGGATCCTAGCCCCTTGCATCACGACCGTTCCTATCATCTTCCTCATCTCCACACTCGGCTACAGGCACAAGGCCGAACCCAACTCAACACCTAGGGTTTGATATTGCAACCAATTCGAGCGACATGAACTCGATCGAGATACTCCATCGCGTAGCCCCTAGCCTCCTCTATGTTCGGCCTCGACAAGAGCAAGCTCGGCCACTCCCTGACATGCGCGCATGCAAGTGAACGGCCCACGCACGCGACCACTTTCCCCCCTCCACGCGACGCCAAATTCGATCATAGCCGTATAGAATCGTAGAGCTCTCCTTCCTCTTCAATGTTGTAGTTAACAACTTTGGATAAAACTTCACGGATTGGAAGTAATTGAGGAAAGAAAATCGAAAAATTCTGGCCATTGATTGTTATGAACGGCGTCTAGGGTTAGGGTTTAGATATTTATTTTTTTTTTATTTATGAAGGAAGGGGGCTATTTATAGGGAATTCTTAAACACTATTCAATCCGGAAATTCCGAACTCCGATTCACGCTCCGTAACTAGCGTTTCTAGGGTTTACCCCGCGTTCCGAACACAATGGAACATGTTTCGGGAGCTAATTCGGTCATCTGTGCGAGTTATGGCAATAAACGTTCAATTTGAAATTAAACCGATTAAACGATTTTCTAGGCGTTTTAATTCGTACCGGACAAACGGTAAATCCAATTGACACGAAATTTTAAACCTTACAATAATATCACATTACGGATCCGATGAAACTGGTTTCGTCGAAATCCGAGACTTTTTGAAAAATGGCTATTTTAACTCGCCAAATTAAATTAAAAATAATTCGATGCGTTTCGAGCTGCCACGATCAAACGACAACTCCGATTGACACGAAAATTGAAATGCGGTAATAACTAACTATTACGGATCCAATGGAACTGGTTTCGTCCAATTCTGAGGCTGTTCAAAAATTGACTATTTTCACTAGTCGATTTTAATATTAAAATATTCAATTTTCACAAATTAACTTTTAATTCGATTTTAAAAGTTCTAAAATATCGTTCTAACTTCAATATGATAAAATAAAATTTTACAAATCATTTTCAATCATATTTAACGCAATTTTTAATTATTTCCATAATTTAACATATTAAATTATCGATTTAATTATTCAATTAAATCCAATAATTCAAATTAAAATTTATTCGACTTATAAATTTCATTTATCAATATTTAAAATTAATTAAATATTCAAATTTTAATTAATAAAAATTCTGGGTCGTTACAATCTTCCCCCCTTAAAAGAATTTCGTCCTCGAAATTAACAAGTAAGAAAAGTTACAGAATCTATTAATTTTCCCAAAATTCATAGTTAAACTTCTTACAAAATCTTTACTAAGTTTCCAAATCATACTTAGTTATCTTTTCAAAAACAATTACTATTGTTTAACTTTCAATTCCAAAATCAAAGTCTAAGTTTTCAAAATTTTCCCATTTTTTTTCAAATTTTTCTAACGCCTTAAATTTCCGGAAAAATTCGCCATAGTCTCCTTTGCGCGGCTCGATCCGAAAAAAAATGACAGTATATATATCACAAATATACATCTCATCAAGTAATGAGGCATCCCGCAGGGAAAAAAGTATAAAAGTACGGTATGTAATCCGAGATATGTACCTTATATTTTATTAGCGAGCGTATACGGCTAATATAACGCGAAAGCGAGCTCCAAATGCGAAGCAAACGCGATCCGCACCTACTAAACACTCAACAAACAACATGAGAAACATGTATATAGACAATAGTATCGATATACATCATATAGCAACGTAATAACTATACATGCCAACATAGCAAATGCAATAAAAGCAATATATTCAACCATCAACAAACTATCGTCCATAACCAAATCAATATTCATTCATATTCTCATTAATATTCAATGAAATGGTTTTCAATTTAATCACTTTTGATTCATTAACAGTGGATGTTTACTAACATTCATTTTCAATTAGTTTATATTCACTAATTCATATTCAAGTTGGTTCACTTCCAAATCAAATTCAATTCTATTCAATATTCACTTAACTTCCAATTGGATTTCAATTACTTTAGCTTCCAATTTCATTAATTCAATTTCATTAACACTTAATGAATTATATACAATCAACCAACAATCAAATAACAACCAATGTTTATCAATTACAGCCAAATTCCTTTGCTTATCAATTGGTTTAATTAAATTGATTTTCATTCAACTATTCAACTTTTAATAATATTAGATTTTAATGAATTAACACTTACATTCATTATTCCATATCAATTATTTTTACATTCAATTGATCTACATTCAATCCATCCATATAGTTTCACTCCTTACGTATATAAGTTTATTTCACAATTGTAAATCACTTTAATTATAATTCAATTCTTATAATTCATTTTACTTATACAAATATTCTTTTATTTAGATTATTCAAACAACTAAACAATCAACTTATATACACTTTAATAATTCTGAAAATTATTTCTTTATATATAAAAATATAATCAAGGTAAAATTATTTCATTTACCCAATTTAAAACAATATTGTGTCGAATTGTTCTATTCAAGTGTTTAGAAACCCCTTCGATTCAGTTTCGAGGCTGCGCCGACGAAGGTTCATATACCACTCAACAAACCAATCATCACAGTATAAAACAATTTTATATTCACTAACAAATACGCTCTCATCGCTATTATTACACTCAAACTCATTCTAGAGTACTACTGACTCTATCTCTAATGAGTAATACCCAACAGAACCATGGTTGTCGCTTAACCATATGCTCTGATACCACCTGTGATGACCCGCAAATCCGTACTCCTTGAATATACACTAATCTCCATAGATTAACTCAAGATGAACAGAAATACGAATTATCAATGTTTTAAGAAAAGAAAAGAGCTAGAAGGAGAGATAGGAAAATAGAGGGAAAAGAAAACAGAACATAGAAAATAGAACGGAAAGAAAGAAAACAACTGAACAACATCAGAATCTCACAATCGCAGCGGAACAACATATAATAATAAATGAATAATCTTTAAATAAAGAACTATATCAGTTATTACATTACATTACATTTCATTACATCATATCATCAGAGTGTACAACAACAACAACAAACAGTGCAGCGGAAAAAGAAATACTATATACTAGTAATACGCCATGCCATCCAGCTTGCCTCCAGCAACTCCTGAATATCCAGAATATCCTGATAAACCTAACTCTTAACTGCCCGTGTGGAAATTGGTGGGCACCCAGAGTTTAGGAAGGAAAACAATAAACTCCGAGTCAGTCA
Organism: Allium cepa; assembly: GCA_030765085.1. Classification (NCBI taxonomy): domain Eukaryota; kingdom Viridiplantae; phylum Streptophyta; class Magnoliopsida; order Asparagales; family Amaryllidaceae; genus Allium; species Allium cepa. The sequence continues at coordinate 115,547,825 of CM060942.1, forward strand.
TGTGACTGGTGTGAGGATTCAAAACAGTTTATTTATCTTTAAAATCAAAATAGAGGAATATTTTTAAAGTCAATTCGCAATGCTTTTAGAAATGAGACTACCAAAAGGCCTCCCGCACACACACACAATGCAAACGCAGAATCGGAGGAGATTTCTCCTTATGATAGTCAAAGATGCTTGATACGCATTTAAAAGATCATTTTATATTATTACTAGTGCATAGTGTAGGAAAAATTCATTTCGAAAGTAGAATATAAATCTTAGCCAACATACGACCATTATCGTATGCCTACTATAGCTACCATCCAAACAGTGGTGACCACCATAAGTGAATGGCAGGTTCTACAACTAATACCGTACAAAGTTTCGTATTGGGAATTGGATTTCCAACGAATGATCAGGCCAAGGAACTTCCCATTGCCACATGAGAATGCCTCTGGATGGACATCCCCGAGAACCAAACTGGATCTCTACCAACACAAGGCCAGGTTACCCCTAACTGAGTAACAACTGACCGAATATGCCATCCCCCGGTTCTTTGGAACCTTTCAACCGAGCGCTCGCAATCAATTCACACAATCATAAAGTGTTTTCAACATGAGTAAGTATCTGGGCTCCATACCATGATACCACCCTTTTCCAGAAGGAAATGCACATATCCTAAAGGGCGCTACCCCTCATAACCTTGCCGCATCTTTCCTGTTTTGACCATTCCCGAGGTGTGAGGCTCGACGAAGTCACGTCCACAAAAACATACTTTATACAAAAGCCATGCTTTGGGTCAACAAATGATCATAGAAATGATCACCAGGATAGACGATCAAATAAACGATCCTATCACAAATAATCAACACAATGATCATTTCACAGCAACACTCAGCATGTCACATTACCAAATTGGGAATATATCGCTGATAACATTCAACTACATAACCTCTGAGCTCGTACGTCTCAGAGAAGGGTGTTAAGCTAAAAGAATAAATTCTCCGCCACCAACAGAAATATATTTGAAAGAAATCTGCTTTATATCTCAATTTGTAATGTCAGACATACAATCTATACAAGTCTGTTCCGGGCTCGAACAAAGCCGAAGGCACTTCTCACGAAGCCCTTGCAATCCGGGTATTCACAATCCCGATCGAATTTCCCATCACTTAGGAAATCTCTATACCAGGAGCTACCCATTGCAGAGACAATCGATAGGTCATCCTATCGCTTTCGCAAATACCCGGTCTTCAACACCGGTCATCAAATGCAATTCATAACGACGTATCACATATTCGGAATGGGTTATACGACCCCATGGTCCTTTCCCGGTTAACCCGAATAGTGAGCGCTTATTCAAAAATAAGTGTGGCATTCAAATTCAACAAATCACAACAAATACCCATTCAAAGGGAAATATTGATAGTCGGTTATTGAACTATCAATGGATATGCACACATCACCAGTTTCCAAATAATTTTCCAAATTATTTATTTTCCAAAAATCATATCTTTACAAGATATATAATTTTCACACTTCAAAAATAAATCAATATTTATCTTTAAACAAATTCCACTTGCTTTTATAAATTCCTTAGTGAATTTATATTTCGCAATATCCATGCATATACGATTTCAATTTTTCATTTCAATTTATCTTCAAAAAGATAAATTCTCTAAATATTCACTTTATATTGGAAAACATTTCCATACTTACTTATTAAGTAATTCTCAATCCATTTATTTTCAACACTTGGAAAATATTCAATATACTTCAATCGAAATTAAGTATATATTTCATTCTTTAAGGAAATCATTCTCTTAACCATATTTATTTGGGCCAAAACGAATGTTGCGTAAAACATCGTTACAACAACCCAAAATCACTAGTATAGGGATTCGAAATTAAAAATAGATATATAAATCCCAATACTATACAAACCATTTCATTTTCGGAAATCATTTACTATAACAACAGTGTTATAGTCCACCATTTCCTTCTATTTCTCGAAAACGTCTATTTCAACAATAAATGTTGAAATCTATGGTTTCGAATCTCAACACATTTTAAAACATCGTTAGATCGTTTTAATTCAGTTCAAAATATCACATCCTAAACATTTTCTTTAACATATTATTCACTATTCAAAAACGTGAATATACTACGTTAACAAATATCATCATTTCCATTCATTTTATTTTAAAGGATTACTCACTGTCTACAACGTGAATATAACTCCATAAATAAATTATAACAATTTATTTATCAAAATAAGTCATTTGTGAATTTATAAAACAATGTTTATAAATTCCATTTCTATTTATTTTATAACTCCTTTTTATAAATCTCCTTTATTAATCTATTCAACTTATAAATTTCATTTATCAATATTTAAAATTAATTAAATATTCAAATTTTAATTAATAAAAATTCTGGGTCGTTACACCTGACTATTATATAATTAAAATTTTAAAATATCTCGCGTTGCATCGTGAAATTTCGAACTCCTAATTAGACATGCCGCCTGGCGTTTATAGGGCTTTACCCGTATTCCGAACACAATGGAACGTGTTTCGAAAGCTAATTTAATCTTATGAGGAAGTTAGCTTTATAGATTGATTTAAAATATTAAATTATCGATTTTAATTTCAACGCGTTTCTCACCCGTACGAGCAAATGGTAAATCCAAACGCTATGAAAATTAAAATCCGATAATAACAAACTTTTACGGATCCAATGGAACTGGTTTCGTCAAATTCTGAGACTGTGCCTCGGAAGGCTATTTCTAAATATCGATTTAAACGATATATCATTAAAATTGAACAAATCACCTTTAAATTAAATTTCAGCCATTCTATTATCTTCATTATCATCCTTTCAAATTTTATAAGCCTACAAATTATTCTAAACAGGCTTAGAAATTTCAAATTGATCAATTTACCCAATTTCAATTTACTAAATTCATTATTTAAACTATATAATTCAATAATTTAATTATCAAGTAAATATTGATATTTTGAATTCAAGTTAAAATTGACTTTTAAGTGTTTAAAATCAATTAAACATTCCAATTTAAATTGTTAGAAATCCCGGGTCGTCACATTCCTCCCCCCTTAAAAGAATTTCGTCCCCGAAATTACTAGTTAGGAAGAATGGATCAAAACCCGTTTACCTTATCCCAGAACTCACAATTCAACATCCTACCAACTGTCTTTTATTTAAAGACCTACTATCGTTTTCAAACACTACCCTTCCGCTCAATCATTTAGGTTTCAATTTAAAACCAATGTTGAATTATCAAAATTTCCTCAAAAATTTTCTAACTCTCTAAATTCCCGAAATTTTTTGCCAGCGTCTCCTTTGCGTGGCTAGCTCGGTACTACTACAAAAGGCCTCTACGGGCTCCCAAATACCAAAAAGAAAACAAAAGCCAAGTGGCTACATCAAAAACCCAATCCAATTTCATCTAGAAATTTAAATACGTACCTTTGTGTCGGGCAATACAAATTTATCTTCTGACATCAAATCCAATTTCCTTTTCCTTGTAATCCCTGCATGTCTTATTTAACAATAATATCAAATCATATCCCTCTCAAATCTTTACATACTTATCCTTACATAAGTTTTCATATCATTTCCTATTCAAACTTGTTTTCCCCACTTCATACGAATTCAATTTACTTTAAATCTTGAATGTTGAATTTTATCTTTCAAGTATATCTGATTCATATTAGTTTCATATACTAATTTACTTTAATTCCCAATTTGAAATCGTTTCGTCGTTAACAAAAATTTTCCCAAAAATTTTCTAACTCCCAAAATTTTCGAATTTTTTTGGCAGAGTCTCCCTTGTAAGGAGGAGCTTTTGCAATTTGACAAGATATATAAATATATATACATCGACCCACCCGGTCAGAAAAAGCAAAAACAGTTCATATTTCCTATTTTTATTGCGTAGGTGTACCTCATTTAGCATTTCAAGCAAGCAGCTTATTTATTTTAGCATATATCGCGTCCAAATCCATCCAAACGGCCTTCACGTACCTGTACTTACTCAATTTAAATATGTAAGTGCCATATATAGAGAATTCATTAGTATTCCACTTACTAGAATAGCCAAACATATATATATCATAAACAACAAGCACCAAACGTTTACCCTAAGCGATTCATATGGTTTTAAAGCTTCTTAAATTATTTCAACCAAACATATATGCCATTTCATTCAATTTTAATGGCTTCCAACTCAATTGCTTACATTCCATTGATTTTTAATCCAAACAAGCTCATATTCACTTTAATTGATTCAGAATCAATTTTATTTAATCTCTATTAACTCATAGCATTTTAATTACTTTTTATTTATGCCGAGCAACAATTCATCTCATGAAATTCCGACGATATTGTATTTAATTCCATTTCATTTCCAATTTATTTACCAACCATTCATTGCATTTCATTTTATTTCCACATTAGATTCATGCAGAACAATTTATTAAGCTTGGCACATTCAAACTTATAAATTAATAACCATTTCCAAATTAATTCAATCCAAGCTTTTATTAATGGGCTTCCACTCTTATTCGAAGCCAAGCTCCCATAAATTTTAAACTTAAGTTAATTTACCTTTGTTTATTCCAACATCAAACTTAAGTTTACTTCTATTTGATTCTCATTTAACCAACTTCCATTAAATGCAGTAAGCCCATCCATTTTAATTTTAATTCACCCTCTTAATTTATCAACGTAATATCCAACCACATACTTATCTCATTTATACTTCAAATTAATATGCCACGGAACTTAAGTTCAGTCTGATAATCCAATTTCAATCACAACTTTGATTTTTTTTTATAATCAGACTTCATCCATTTATTATTTAACTCAATTATCCCATTTTAAATTTTTAATTCAATTACTTAATTCATTATCGAAATTATTTTATTAATACAAAGCATTCTCACTTTATTTCTATTCAGATAGATTTTGTTTTGCAACTCAAACCATTTCTATTATAATCACTTCTCTTATATCCAATTTACTTGCAAATTTCATTAAATATTATTCAAATTACCTTTGAATTTTATTTGTAATTCAATCCAACTCAAATTTTATTTTTCCAACATCTCTTCTTATTTAATTCATTATCAAATCTAAGTCGAATTCCATTCACAATTAGAATTCATTTCCAAACTCCATTATTAACTTACAATTTATTTATTTCAACCGATTAAATTAATTTTTTTTATTAATATGTTCTATCGAATAATTATTTAGATAATTAGCTTATTCCCAATTTTCAAATCAATATTCGATTTTTATTTTAAAAACCACTTCATTAAATTTTCCCGAGTTCCAATTTTATTTTATAATTTCAGTTTGGGTTTCCCTTGATTTTCCAAAATTCCAACCTTTTATTTTAAAATTTTAGAAAAACCTTTAAATTCAGATAATACAATTAAAATAGCTTTCTATAAAAAAAATATCTTATAACTCGATGTCTCAACCAGTCCATTCTTGTTCTCACAGAAATTCAGTCATATGTTGATCAGGCGTAGGACTGAAAATCTACAAGTACTTGGTAAACACGTTTTCAACACCCAGTGAAAATAATTGAAACATAATTTTATTGAAATATAGAAAACAGTTTTTTTTTGAAATTAGAGGAAATATCTTTGGTGAGGATGCTCTGGAAATCATCACCCCCATCCATGGTCACAGTTACATTCCAGGGTTACGGTGCCGTCGCAGCAAAAGTCCATGTAACTGCAGGCTCTCCGCGGCCTCTCGGTTACGCCATGGATCCCACACAACAGTTCACAGTTACATCCAGGGTTACGTTGCCGTCACAGCAAAAGTCCATGTAACTGTAGGCTCTCCGCGGCCTCTCGATTACGCTGTCAAAATGAAACCTCTCCACCCCTACATAGGCCGCAGTCTGCCGATATAAAATCAAACGCAGACCGTTGGCTCTCAGCGGCACACACGACTTCCGCTATGTTATACCATAGGTCGCAGTCTACCGATATAAAATCAAATGCAGACTGTTGGCTCTTAGCGGCACACACGACTTCCGTTATGGTATACACTACTCATAATCCTCAGGAACTAGTTTTGTCCGGACTCCTCACAGGATCAACTTTAGAAACCCCCCCTGGGGCTCAAGGCAGCACCACCCGGTGGCACTCCTGAGAAGTTCATTTCAAGGTAGCGCCTTTTTCTCCAGAGCCATCATCAAAATATTTTACACTATACACATATAGTATCTTCAAATCATACACCTAGTATGATATCATACAAAGCTCCTTTACACAAAATCGATTATCCCAAAATCGATAATTCTCAAACTAGGCTTTCCAAATTCAATAATCAAAAGCCTTTCCAAATCCAAAGGTTCTCAAAACCTTTTCCAAAATCCTCATAAGATCCTTTATATATATATATATACAGATATATATAATTTTTAAAACTTTGGATCTTTTCAAACTTGTATAAAACTCCTTTTATACTTCAAACACATTCAAAAATCCTTTCCTTCCGGCAATAGATTTAACAAGGAAAGATTTATCTTATATAACAAAGATATATAACTTTGTTTATTCAAAATCAAGTATTCAAATTTGATTACTCTTTCCAATATCAATTCCATTCAAATCCGTACGATGTACACATAACATCCGTACGCTATACCAATCTGACCGCTCACTCGATCACACAATTTCACTTCTGAACTAGTATTGTCCACCCGACTTCCTAGTGCGGACTAAGATCTGGTTTCTTGATCAGAAACCGTCATTCTCCTTGCATAGCCATAACTATGATAGAGAATATCCATAACCAATCAACAATCCATATCCAGGTTCGCCGTCGAAAATCGAGTGAAAAATCCCAACCTGGATCGATATAATTATCTCGAAATTCTATGCTCCAATCTGGATCAAACCACTATGCGAATAGAATAATATACGTACATCCTACGTATTTAACTTCATTGATTTTAGCCAAATCAATTTCTCTTTCTATTCACATTTCCTTTAAATTCTATCCATTTACTCACATTTGCTTTAATCCTCATTTGATTATTCCATCAATTCTTATCTCAGTTGGGTATTTAACCAATAACAGTTTAGACTCCGACCAAATTATATTTAGAAAATAGCATGGAAGTTTTAAAAAATAAATAAGTAGTTGAAAAATAATTAATAGCTATAAAATAGTTAAGTAATTATAAAATAGTTGGAAAATAGTTAAATAGTTTCAAAACTTTTAGATGATTGCAAAATAGTTGTAAAATAGTAATTAATTGTAACATAGTTGAAAAATAGTAACTAGTTTAGAAAGCAGGTTGAAAAATGGTTAAATAGCTCCAAAACTAATTGTATGACAAGTATAAAATAATTTGGCTTTAAGAAGGAAAGGTTGTATATATTTAATAGCTTAGAAAAATAAGTTTATATTAAAACAATTTATATTGAAAATAGTCAAGAGTCAAACTGTTCACTTCCCAACTAATTTCCATTTAATTGACTCAATTCTAACTTGAATAACTTCAATTTTTCTTGCAATTTATTTAAGCCCAATTCAAGTTGAATCAATCTTGATTCCCTTCCCAATTTAAATTTTTAAACTTATACATCTGCAATCACCAATCCACTTAATTCAAACCAAATTAAATTTTGAACTAGTTCAATTTCAATCTTGAATTTAAACTATATCGAATTATGTAAATTCGAGTTAAATTCTCAAAGGTTTGTTTAACCATTTAAACCAAATTAACCTTTATTAAAAGTTTTAAATCAATTTAGTTTCTAAGTCCAATTCTCAAAATTCCTTCTTAAATTATCTTTACTTATGTATTTCAAGGTTCAAATAAGAATTCAATACAATTTTATTTTAAGAATTTAATTTATTATTCAATTTTAGCTTCCAGTGTGAAGCCAGTTCTTAAACAAGTATATTTTACAAACTTAATTATTCAAATTTATTTTATTAACAATAGGATGATATCATCCAATTTATTTTAAAACGTCCATCCATTTTCAAATCTTTAAATCTCAAACCCGTTTTGAGATCACACAAATTCCCAATTCAAATCAACCATTTAACTTCCCAAGTTATATTCCAATTTCATCATGAAATTTCCAATTCTGGTTGCCTTTTTCTATCCTTATTTAACTTTCCCAAAGTTAAATTCCAATTTACTTAATCCAGTCAACCTCATTCAATCCTTAAACTTCACAATAATAATCACTTTGGGTTTTTTTTTACATCACACTTCAGGGAAAAATCAAAACTCAACCTCTTAGAGTTTATTTCAAATTATCTTTGATATCATGTATATCCATACATATATACATATTTATTTCTTGGCCCTTCCGGCCATGGTTTACAATTTTAAACCACCCTTGGTTTTAAATTCAAGTCAAATTTCAAACAACCCATTGTTTCCAACAAGTCCCATTTCCCTTTTATATTATTCTTATTTCTATAATTTCAAGATTAAATTTCAGTTTGAATCCCATTTCAAACTTACATTTATTTAAAGCTTTTAAATAATTTAATTCCTGAATTCTAATTTTAGAATTTCATTTTCAATTAATTAAATTTCGATTTGGTTGTATTTTCGTTTTTACTTCATTTAATTCTAATTCAAGACTTCAATTTGGTCGTATTATATTACTCCTAAATTTTAATTCCAATAATTAACAACCAATCTAGAAGGAAATATTGCTTTATATATCAAAATATACTTTTATATAAATTCATTTAAAACCTTTATATGAGAAAATAACAAGTACACACTCATATATATATATACACTCAACTCATTCTAGAGTACTACAGACTCTATTAAATGAGTAATCCCCACCAGAGCTAAGGTTCTCGCTAAACCTCGGGCTCTGATACCAAATGTAACGACCCAGAATTTTCTAACCCGAAAATTCCAGATAGTTATGAAAAAGAAGAAAGAGATAGAAGAAGAAGAATAGAAACACCAAACATCTCACAATCGCAGCGGATAAAATATAATAAATAATAACAGTTTACAAAAGAATATCATAACTGTCGGTTACATTTAATATACATCAGAGTTTCACATAATATACAGTCACTGAATATTTACAATTATCATGACTCAGATTAACAATAATATAAATACAGCGGATATACTCTATGCGAATTGCCACCAGCTCGCCTCCTGAGCTCCAAAACGTCCTAACCTGAAAATCTATAATACTCGGTCTGACCCGAGCATTACACCAAAGTAACACTCGGGTCAGGCTGGAAACCAGCGTGAGTAAACCCAACTAACATGGAATACCAATGCAATCATCTTATAAAAACCCGGGTAACTTATATAAATTTAACCAGTTCACAATATGTTGTAGACTTCACTTATTTCATACATACATTCCCTAAGTACCAAGGCTTAGATTTAAAGGGTCCAATTTTCTTTTAATCACTTCACTCCAGCATATAGATTTCACCTATCAACCTATAAAATATTCGAAGTGGTTTCAGGTATTTCCTAATACCCGACTCCGGCCTCTTCGAGACTCCTGTCATCCAAACCTAGATTATCAAAATGAAATACTCAACATTTCATATCAGGAATATCATCACATTCAAGCATCCAATACCATTCAATCATCCATAAGCGAAACTTAATCACATACAAACCAATTCAATTGGTTCTAATTGAATTTCTAATCACATTCACTTAGATTCCTTCATTTGATATTAATTAATTCCAAATCAGTTAATTTATCAACCCTCCGTTTTTCATCTTAATCAATCACCCTGGATTAATTAGTTTCCAATTATGTTCAAGTAATTATCTTTAATTTCATTTCACGACATTAGTTATTTTTACCAAATCAATGAGTAATCTTTAATCACTTCACAAATTAATTAACTATTATTAATCACACTAATTCTAAATGCTTATATTAATTAATTCCTCATGAGTCACTTATTTGATTAATTCATCTCAATTAATCAATTTTTAATTACATCGATGATTATATAAATTAATGATTTCTAATTATGTTCAATTTATTCTAATCCAAAATTTATTATATTAACTAATTAATCATTAATTAAACCATAAATATTAATCGTTCTTGATTTATCTCAACCGATAATTAACTATCCTTCATTTACTTCATTAAATAAATCAATTCCTTCTTAATTAATCATCTTGATTAATCTTTTGATTTGTTACACAAAGTAATTATATTTTATTAAGTTCGTTAAGTAATTACCCACTAAACCATCCATCGATTATTCCAAATTCCTTAAACTTAACTAATTAACTCAATTCATAAATCAATATAATTAACTATCCATTCAAATTATCCTACCTATTAAATGAATCACCAATCATTAAACCCTCATTAACTTTAAAACGAACCATTCTCTTATTTGGGATTTAAGTTTAAAACCATTTAAAACCCAAATGCTTCGAGTCAAACAATAATTAACTCGAATACCAACCAACATACAAAGTCACTAAATCATTAGCACACATTCAACCAACTCAAATCAATCAACCAAATATTTAAATTTAACAATTTAAATTTAAATAAAAATTCAACAAATTGATATTTACTCACCTTTGATTTTACTGTTTGCAATCCATTCAAATCTCGAATTGTTTCTCGATTTAGACCTTGTATAACATTAGATGATTTATTAATATTTGAAATAAACTAGACCATTTATCTCCTTTTATAAATTACTTAAATAAGGATTTTGTTTTCAACTACTTTCCTTAAATATATTATTATTATTTTTATTTATTTAAATAACATTCAAAATATGTATACTTATTTTATACGAATTGGTATATTGAAATTATAGATATGTTTATAAAATAAATCATAGACTTCACAAATCTATTTTCATATAACATTTTCAAATTCCTATTTAAATCTTTTCCAATCTAATTTCTAAGTGATCTTTTCAAGACGTAAAACCCTTATATTTTCAAAATCATAACTATACATGTTCTTACAGTATTTTTATTTTATTATTATTATTTTTAAATTCTGCAATACCTATTCTAACAGTAAACCAAAATTATTATTTATATATATCTGTATATATATTTTTCTTTTAACCAGGCAAATTGAAAATGAATAGACTAAGATAACTTACAGAAGTAAATTAAGAAACTAACTTCCCTTCGAACAACCCCAGACCTCCCACACCCAATCGCGCTGCCCTACTTGCTCTGGCCATCCCACGACAACAACCCAGTTTGCGAATCCTTCCCGAGCGCGCACGCGGCAACCTTGAATCCCCCAAGCTCGAACAACGAAACCCTAGTTCCACTCGTATTCCACCACCGCGACATCCCCCTTCAATCACGGCGGCACCGCCGAAATCCCTCATTCGAAACCCTAGTACGAGAGCCTCCTTTTGATTGCCTACGAATTCGCGAGCCTCCCAAGCTTCTTGACGACGACATGCCGTAGATGCCCCAGCGCGTGCGAACGCCTGCTCCCTTTGGACGCAACGGTCTTGTCGCGATTCAATCTTTTGTGCGATCGATTTGGATTACTCTTTCGTTTAATTTGAGGATGAGAGGGTCGAGAGGGAGAGCAGTGACCATTTTTTTTAACTTTGAACAATTTCATTTCGAAAATAAAGGAAAGGGCACGGTACTAAATAGATTTGAACGAAGGGAAAGAAAATACCTACCTGCCTTAATTTATTTAATCAACGAAGAAGCGTAAGAAGAAAGCTAAGGAAACGTATAAAAAAATTTGGGAATGGCTTCTTGAGTACGCCTGACTATTATATAATTAAAATTTTAAAATATCTCGCGTTGCATCGTGAAATTTCGAACTCCTAATTAGACATGCCGCCTGGCGTTTATAGGGCTTTACCCGTATTCCGAACACAATGGAACGTGTTTCGGAAGCTAATTTAATCGTATGAGGAAGTTAGCTTTATAGATTGATTTAAAATATTAAATTATCGATTTTAATTTCAACGCTTTTCTCACCCGCATGAGAAAATGGTAAATCCAAACGCTATGAAAATTAAAATCCGCTAATAACAAACTATTACGGATCCAATGGAACTGGTTTCGTCGAATTCTGAGACTGTGCCTCGGAAGGCTATTTCTAAATATCGATTTAAACGATATATCATTAAAATTGAACAAATCACCTTTAAATTAAATTTCAGCCATTCTATTATCTTCATTATCATCCTTTCAAATTTTATAAGCCTTCAAATTATTTTAAACAGGCTTAGAAATTTCAGATTGATCAATTTATCCAATTTCAATTTACTAAATTCATTATTTAAACTATATAATTCAATAATTTAATTATCAAGTAAATATTGATATTTTGAATTCAAGTTAAAATTGACTTTTAAATGTTTAAAATCAATTAAACATTCCAGTTTAAATTGTTAGAAATCCCGGGTCGTCACAATTGGACACAAGTAACTTTGACATACCCAACAATGCAATGGAGTCATCTAGATTCTAGACGTCCTAAAAGAAATTCTAATGAAAGAAACAACCACAGTCTAAAGCAGGCAATGATATTGGTATGATATATTTTTGTTATGAAGCAAAATAATTTAATTAAACAAATCGAACATTAACTAACTTTGTATTGTTTTGTTTTCAATAGAGAAATAAAATTGAAGAAATGTTGAAAGAAATTTGGAAAAAGAAAAATATACAGGATAAGGAAGTGAAGGCAAATGAAATGCATCAAATATCATGTGCACAACAAAGATCAGACGCGTAAGTTGTTTATGTTGTTCAAAATGATACCTACTGACAGTTAAACTGACACTGTAAATTTTCTTTTAAACTAATACCTAGATACACAAAACTGATACTGCAAATATTCTTTTAAACAGGCGTGATTGTGGAATATACGTGATGATATTCGTCATATCTTTGAAAAAAAGTCAATTACCACTAAAAATAGCCCCTGAACAAATGCTAAAATCTAGAGCAAGAATTGCACATGAGATATTGACTGACAAAGAGCACTACTGGAGCTTAGCAAAGTTCATGTCTAGTTTGGAAGAAGAAAGATAACCTGTCAAGCAAAGAAGAAGCTGCGGAAATTGAGAATTTTATGTGCTAAAGTATATCATTGTATTGTGTCACAATTAGATTTGATACTTATGAAGTAATGATGCTCTATTGCAATCTGGAACTTATGAAGTAATGATGTTCTGTTCTTAAAACAATGCTGATCTTACTTGTAAAAACAATGATAATCTCCTGGAATGATTTGTTGTAATTGATGTTCTTTTCTTTACCTGTTTTTTTATATTATAACAAACTTATATATTGAATGTTCAAACATGCAACTATTGATCCTACATAATATTATCAGTTTTATGATGCAACTACCAGTTGTATAATAATGTTATAAGATTTTATACCATATATCAATACAAAACAGTAACTATGTATCAGTTTTAATAACTAATACTATCAGTTTTACTAAAACTGACACTCAACATACTTTATGAAACAACAATTAGAGCCAGTATCAGTTTTTGCTAATGCAACATATCATTATGATTATTTATTAGTACAACTGTCAATTGTAACACATATAATAATATAGAAAACTAACCAAAACTGATACTAAAGTCCTTTATATCCAATCAAACAAATATTATCTCCAACCAATAGAAAGCATGTATCAATTCAATCATTTTGTTAAATCAATTACACAATGATTATTAGATCCCATATACCATGCTATCAACATAATTATAAATAAGTGAAATATACAAAATTGAACAAAACTGATGTCACACAATGAAAAATGATACCATATTTTATACCAACAGAATGTTTAAAATGATACTATATAACTGATACAAACAATATGCAAACAAATATCAAAACAAATGTTTGGAATAAATAAACAAATAAATAAACACCAGAAATGATACTGTAAAAACATATAACTAATAATAAAACTGATACTATCACTTATACTAAAAAGCTGAAATTAAAATCAATTTAATAGTATGCTACACCGAATACAAATTAGTAGCAAAGTTCAATGACAGTAAAGCACCAAAACAAGTCACACGTCCACTTATTAATCTGTACAAATTCAAAATGCAAAATCAAATCATATCCTCTTCAAAGCTTGACAATTCCATTTATTATGATCAAATTTCTTGCACTCTCCACATCTATTTTGCTTGTTCTGAAAATATGAAAATCCTCCTTTGCGCTTAATTGACGGTCTACCAGCGCCACGTTTCTCCTTTGGTGGCTTGATAACATCTTGAATACTACGTACCATCAACAATAGGCCTATCATAATTTGGAATAGGATTTATAGCATTGGCATAAGAACAGCGATAAGGATCAACAGTGAAATAATACTCAACAAAATCTTATGCAGACAACTTAGACTTGTTCATACACTTTATAGCTTGAGCACAAGGAAATCCTGTAATTTTCCATTGGTTGCAACTACAAACACGTTCCTTCAAATCAACACAATGAGAGTTTGGAGATTTCACTTCAAAACAAAAATCAGAAGACTTATATACATCCCATCCAAATCATTCTTCAACCAATTCACCTAAACGCAATTCCATAGAAGGACAAAGAGTTGTTTTCCACAAACGACAATCTACTCTTCCTTTAGCCATTTGTTTCATAACCTTAACACGAATACCATCTAAACACAAAGTAATAGGCAATGCTCATTCATCTAAAATCTAATTATTAAAACTTTCTGCAACATTTGAACTATATTCACCATAACGTTTCCCTGGAAAAAATAAATCCACCCACTTATCAAATGGCTTGTCTTTTAAAACATTTACACCAGCAACACCACCAATTTGACAGAACTTAGAATGTGCGCCTTCAAAATAATAAAGATTAGAAGCTCTAGAACACATTTTGAAAAGATCAACAATAGACACATTTGCATTTTTGGCTTTAACAGCTGAAAGAAGATTTTGTTCCATATGCAAATAGCAATAACTGTGATAAGCTGCAGGAAAAACATCACGAACACCTGAAAGCAACCCTTGGTGACGATCTGACATAAAAACTAAAGTACGATTTTCTTGAAGCATTTGCTTTAAATGGTTCAAAAACCATGTCCAGTTATCAACATTTTCTATAGAAACAACACTCATAGCTAAAGGGAAGAAACCTGCAAATGAAAAAATAATTCGTAAAAAAAGTAAAATTAATAATGACCATAAATCTAAAACAATTCATGAAACTGATACTAACAGTAAAAAAACTGATGCCGAAAACCTGATACAACCATTATTAAAATATTGATAGACAGGACATCATGCATATTAATCTTCATTCTAGCACAACAAAGTAACGCACATTAACATATATTATGATACAAAGAAAATTCCAATACTACACAACTGTATTTGATACCATTAACATTATATACAAGCTGATACTAATCTCATGCTAACCAGTATAAAATTATGATATCAAATACAAACTTACAATTCAATACAATGCAAATTCCGATACTACAAACTTGTTAACTGTAAACTATATATCTTAAAACTGATACCAACATAATACAAATTATGATAACAAATTAATATTAATGCTAATGCCAACTATTATGATCTCAATACAAATAAACCAAAACTGAAAACAAAGACATACCTTGATCACCATTTTTTGCAGTAGCACCCATCAACACACCAAGACGTCCCTTCAAGTGAGTGGCATCTAAGAATATCATAGGACGACAATGCTTGAATCCAAGTAAACAAGCACCAAAAGCAATAACCACCCTCTCAAATTCATTACTATAAGGATCAACATCCATTTCAACATATCTTTCTGCATTAGACTTCTTCACTACTTCCAAATACCAACTCAAATCATTATAAGACAAAGTATCATTACCATGCAACTCCATTAATGCAAGTTGTTTCCCATGATAAGCATAACCGTAAGACAACTGAACATTGTATTCTCTTTTAAAATCAACTATAATATCATTAGGCTTTTTACTAGGAATATCACGGATCTCATCAATAATCAATGATTTAACAAACGAACTAGATATATGTGGATTATTCACATTTCTAACACCAGCTCCACAAGAATGATCAGCAACCATATTTCTAATAAAAAACTTCTTCAAATCTCCAGAATCAAAAGAAACATGGACTTTGAAAAGACAACCATCCTTATATGAAGAGAAAATTATAGTAACTCTAGTAGCATAATTCTACAAAAATATTAATTCATATCCTTTTTGAATTTGATACGCCATCAAAAATTCTCTAAAATGCTCAGCTCCTCCAAAACAAAAACTAGCAAAATCAGAAATGCATAATTTCGACCCTCTCCTCAACATATCTTTTAAATAACTTTTACCGTTAACAACAACATTTGAACATACACATACAGTAGAAGATGAAGAAGCACGAACATAAGATGAACTTGAAATAGAAGCACCATCAACATATTCCAAATCAGAACCCTTAACCGTAACAGTAAAACCAAAGAAAGAACTTTTCTTGTATAACTGAAAACAAATTATGCTCTGAATATCAGAATCAGTGTCAACCATAATAACTTTGTCCTCAAGCACATAATAAACCTGAATAGAAGAAGGAGTTAATTGAAACCAAAATCGACATATCTCATTCTTCAAATCATACAAAGAGCAATCGATAGACAATCGAGTGCTAAAAGTGTTATCATTCAACAGAAACAAACAAAGAAGATTGTTATCCCCACTGCAAAAAAATAATAATAAAATAAACATTAGTAAAAATATGTTCAATATAGAACAGTAATTATTCAATTTCACAAAACTGATACCTACTGTATACAAAACTGATACCTAGTTACTGATAATAATAAAAATGATACTAAGAAAAAATAAAAATGATACCCAAAAACTGAATCTAAAATAGGATACTTCTACACTGTATCACAAATTTATATACAACCCAAGCAGTAATACTT